>CM065118.1:27868750-29095833 GCA_033026305.1 Cirrhinus molitorella | reverse complement strand
CAGGTAAAAGAACTCTTTAGTTTATTTTAATCTTGACTCATGAAATGCTTATCACCTTGACATACAGAAATCAATCCAACAGCTATACTCTTTAGAGAATGTAAGCCGTTTTATTTTATTTTTTATTTAATTATTTTCTCAGAATAAAGGCTTAAACAAGTGTGCATATAAGATAGTCCTTGACCATGAGAGTGTGGCATAACGTGAATACTATGTGGCTTACACTTAGCAAACATAAAAGAAAGGTTTAGAGGGGTAAAACATGTGTTAACATGTAAACATGTTATATTAGAATGTGTGCAAATTCTGCAGCTATTTTCTCAGAATAAAGGCTTAAACTAGTGTGCGCGTAAAGAAGTTCATGACCATGAGAGTGTGCCATAACGTAAATACAATGTGTGTGTGTGTGTATATATACATATAACTTACACTTGAAGAGCAAGTCATATGTTTTTTTTTTTTGTTTTTTGTTTTTTGTTTTTTGTTTTTTAAACGGTGTCCTAAAATTGTATTGGAGTCCCATGCAACAGGTTTAAATGCATCTAAATGCATCGACAAATCAACGAATCAGTAGACTTTGACTGATTATTCAGCTTTTAATAATGGTAATTTTAGATTACTTTTGGATGTATTTAATTATAAAACCCTTTATAATCTATAATAACATTTTAACTTAACCTATTTCATATTTTCTTTAAACCTCCTTGTATATTAAGACAGGCACCTGCAATTATGGCCTAATTGAGCATCATTAATGACCCCCTGTGTTTAATAAAAACAAAAAAACAAACAAACAAACAAAAAAAAGGTCTCTAAAAATGTCTTTAAACCCCTTAAAACACTTCTTATTTACTGGTACAGTATTGCATGATTTGTAGATTATATTTAATAGTTTACACTTTGCACAAACGTTTGCACTTAGTTTTTAAAAGGTAACATTAGATTCTTAAGGACTCTACGTTAACATTTCTTTTCAGGAGCACTAGTCCTGAAAAAAATAAAATAAAATCAGGACCAGTGACAGAAATGAACCTTCCCATTATAAAGTGACATTTGACTCCTTTTTTTAACCTTTGTAATGCCATTTTTCTAACTTTATTGAATGTGTGTCATCTTTTGTGCCCCCCAAAAATTGATTTATAAACTTGTATCAAAATATTTAATTGAACAATAAATTCAGTTAAAATAATAGAGGCAGTAATAACAGTAATATAACATAACAATAATAACAATAATAACAGTGTTATGAGATTGTGTTAAACATATAGTTTCGAATATAGAAATGTAGGTAATTTAAATGACTCAATTTATACTTTAAAAAAAATTAACTGAAACCGCCAGTAGGTGGCAGTAAGTCAAAGTCTTTGTGACATAAGAATTTATTGAGCCGATTCAAAAGCATAGTTTCAGCGGCTCAGCTGCGACACTGTTTGCAATTATTTATGTTGACAAAATACAGCACAATCAGACAACAGTGTTACTAAAATGTAAGTCACTTAATATAAACTTTTGTATAAAATCAAAAATGTATAAAACTGTTGTTTAAATTCAATTTCACATTTGCAAACTTCCTTTATTATCATTAAAATGCTGTCTAAAAAGTTTGATCTCAAAAACTTGCATTTTAATTAATAAAGCTTTATACACTGCACACTGAATCTATTATTTACATCATCTCTACATTTAGTTTGTTATAATCAATGGCAAAAACTACAATCTGCTTTCAGGATCTGTGCTGTGAGGAACAGGATGTGCAAAGATAAAGAAGCATTTCTATTGGCTGCAGTCTATTATGGCAAAAGACAGCATTGTGCTGCAAACCACAGACACAAATATCCCCTGCATTTTTTAGCTTATATTGGAAGTGAAACGCTCTGAAGCACTGTGTGTCTTTTTCTCTTGAATTGTATCCAGGAGCACACTACAGCACCACACTGTTCAAACCACATTATTGCAGGCTCTTTGCATTGTGTCATATGAGATCAAATGACTACTCGACAACAAAAATATTTGTTGACAATCTTATTGTCGACGTTGTCGATATTGTCGACTAATCGTTTCAGCCCTACTGTAAGCCCCTTCCTTCCTTAAGCCTACTTTGCTCTGTGGTCAGCTGACTAAGTCTGTTGTGATTGGCACAGAGAGGAGTACTTGAGCAAGTTAGCAAGCGCTACCATCTATGTTGTTAAATCCACAGTTGTTTTTGATGTTGCGGGTTGAAGCGACCCTAATAACCTCATATTTAGCCCCTAGAAGACAGATTTCCCAATGGAAACTCTACAAAAGTGTGTATTTTAAACCCCTGAATGCAATTTTTAACATGGGCTAGTTTTGAGTAGCAATTGGGCGGGTTTTTCCACAGTGAATTATCAGAACTATTTAAGTTAGACAATAATATTGTGGATTACCTAAAGCTGCACTATATACATTACATATTAGCACAATAGATATTTCAAGCTCTCACTTAAAAATGTACACATTACGTATCAATCATACTTATAGGCTGTGGTTCAGAGACGCTTGTTAGTCTAAATAAATAAGATTAGAAGCCAAAGAAGATAAAAGCCAAGATAAAAGAAGCAGTCCTCTGTAAAATGACGAGCACACAACAAAAGGTTGTACTGTTGTGGTATCATGGAAATATTTTCTCCACATGATGTAAACACACTAACTAGTGGAAGTGTTTGTGAGTAGGTCAGATTGTTTGTATTTCCACCAGCCACCCCACTGAGAATGACAAAAATCTAATGATGATTTTGCTTTTCTTGATTTTACACAAACTATCAGAATGAATGAGAATGTGTGCAAATTCTGCAATGGCTCAATAATAATGACAAAAAGACTACATCTTAAAATTAATCTCGAGAGACTACAAGATCTTTAAGAATTTTTTACCCTTTAAGAACAAGATGTAAAGTAGTTCTTCAACCACGGGGAATGAAACTGAGTATGATAAGAACTAATTGCAGCACATGCAAAGATGTAAGTTAATAATCACAATATGGTTTATATGGTTTATTAGGCTATTGTTATTATTTTCATTTATTATGTTCATTGTTATTATGTTTATTAGGATATTGTTTGCATCTGACCTGTTTTATTATTGTGGTTTGCTGATATAATTAAACTTTGTAAAACATTGTATCACTGTTTGTCATTACAATACAATGTTTTACAAATTAAATACTTTTAACTTAACAGATAATCAAATAAAATACTAAATGGGCAGCTTTACAGCGTTATGGATGGGTGTCTCAACTATACTCGGGTACTGTTTCAGCTGTACCCCACATGGGTACAGTTGGAACAAAAAAGCTTCTTGTGTTCATGAGCTAATTGTGGCAAATATGACCTAATTATGGATGTTAATATTTTAGTAGACAGGTAAAGGAAATGTCATATGAAAAATCACTTATTTTCAGTCCCTAGTTTTGGTGTGGTAAAGGAAAAAGCAAAAAGTGTACCAACTGTACCCGGTCTACCTAAGCTACATCTGTCAAAGTGGGATGAGTAAGTTCACTTTGTACTTGCATGAGTGATGCATTTTTGCATGAGTTGTAACATGATGCTGCCACATTTTTATTGTAGTAGCAAGTAAACAAAAACAAAAATGATAGTACGTTGTAAGAAGTCTATAAAATACGAGCCAATCTGATGTTGTAATATAATTTTTTTGTATTGATTTTTTACAGGTGTTTAACCTGTATTTTGAATTAGGCATTGTTGTGTTTTAGAGTTAAAGGAAATGTCTGTTAATTTAATGTAAAGTATACTGTTTTATTTTAATTATTTATTTTTGTCTGGTAAATTTTTGTTGTATTCATTTACTGTGTTCTTTTCATTAGTAAAAACTACAGAGAGACTTCAAGGAGGGAATAATGTATAGTTAAGAACATACAATCTGCTCACTGATTGATTAGTTGGTTGGTTAATGAGATTGATTTAAAAATCAACACAAATGGTAATTTTTTAGGTGCTGAAAGAAGGTGAAGCCGTAATGGCACGTCCTCCTCTTTATGGTGCAGGAGACACGATTAAAGGCCTTTATCCTTCTTCTGGCTGGAACAAGACCTCAATCTCATGGTATCTCCACTTTAATCAAATCCCTGCTTTTTCCCTGCCACAAAACTGTCACTGGCAGAAAATAAGCCCTCCCTCATCAAAGAGGGTCTTCAATTGATTTCCAGGCAAGGGGAGAATTTTATTCAGAAAGTTGGAGGCAAAGAGGGGAGGAAAAAAATCCACCTGCATCCCACATCAGCCAAATTACTTCTGACTTTTAATTTATTTCTGCAGGAAATGGAAAGCTACATCCTAACCACAGTCAATAGGGGAGCCGAGGAGAGGGGTGTAATCAGGCCGAGATCCGACTCCTCCACCTCGTCCCTGTCAGCTTTAATAGGCTCTCCAAGAACACAATCTGCTCCCTCCGACACACTCCCTCCACATCTCCTAAAAACGGGGCCCTCTACCCATCGGCCCGAGGCCATGTCCCCCCTAATGACAACTGATCATTCCGAATGTCACACCATGTTCAGGCTCAGACATGACGAGTCCCCCGTGACGATTTCCTAACATTCCTTAACTTGCCAAGCATATATTCCAAAAATGTGGACATCTTGGTGCTTTGAGCAGATTTTCATTAGTACATCATCTTGTGGAATATTAAAAACATCACCATTAGCGGCAAATGATCTAATATGCTAATATTCAATGAACTATTTTCTCAAGTGGAAAGCCACAACCACGACATCAAGGTCACAAATGATAGGCGGCACTCGCACACTTGAGGCTCTTTCTGCTGAAGGAGTGTATTTGTATGGATACCCTGTCAGTGTCATTCAGGGGAGGGGGAAAAAGCGGTCTCATAGATGGAAAATCAAAAAGTTTCTATCACCTCAAAATGCAAAATGATCACTCAAATTGAGAATGAGATGAAGAATAAGGGAAGGAGTGTAGAAAAAAAAATGTATGAGCTGCTCTTTCATTTCATTTGAGCAAGAAACAGAGCGATGCTTTTGATGGTATAGCCGCTGGGCGTAGAGCTGAATGGAAATGGATTTGTGGAGTGTCCCTGACTCACAGATCAGGTTTTATCTTTGTGCGGTTTGCTATCCTCCAGACTAATGAACCATCTTTGAGAGGAGATTAAATGGCAGGAAAAAACAATCACAGCCCCTGGTCACTTCCATTCTGCCTGCGCCCTCGGCATATCACAAACCCTCTTAGTGTCACATTGGACTGCCTGCTGTCTAAGTGCTGCGTCCGTTCGGGGCAGACCACCACTGTGAAACAAACTACCAGAAATGCTCTCCTAGAGTAAAATGAATGTTTTACTCCACAAGTCTTTTCTCAGCTGTACGACACATGCAAATGGACACGGATCGAGGAAATGAGCCACTCGGATTGTTATTGTCTCCTTTCAGTGAGTTTTTCCTCCCTTGTTTCTAGTTGACATCTTCTTTGTGATGGGTCTGCGTCGAAATTGGGGCTTTATGTGGGTGGGTGATGTGCTGGAGAGTTTCTGCTTTGGTCTGCGCTCTCGCTCTGACAGATGCACCCAAGGGAGATCGGCTGATGTCCAGGAGCACTCACCTGTCAGGGAGTTTGCATGCGGCCTGTTGCCTTGGAAACCAAAGTGCCCCAAACAGATGTGCTGAATGAAAGGTGAGGAGGTAAACAAAAAGCTACCTTTTTATGCATCTGCCCACTATTTTCACATTCATCCTTCACATATAGTCTCCTGATAGCTTGTTTCAGCAAGCAGATGCCCCAGCGCAGCTCATGAGCCACTGATAATGATTGTGCGCTATTAATAGTGTATGAGATGAGGTCAGCCATCAGTTCCGAGTTAATGAGTGTTTTACCACAGCATCGGCATAGCTTCGGCAGAAAAAGTTATGGGGATCTTTGTTTTACCTCAGACATAGTTTTAGGAGGGTTTTTCCTCACTTATTTGTTTATTTATGTATTTCCGCTCTGACACAGAGTATAATAAGTGGATGTCTTGAGATGGAATGCCAGAGTACTGGTGGAAAGTCAAGAGTCTTTTTCTCTGGAAAGGCTTGAAATGGATTTTTTTTGGAGCTCGAGAAAAGCACAGACTTGGCCAATAAATGCGGTGAGGAATTTAAGTGGCTGACATCAGCTATTCTTAAACTAAGCCAAAGGATGACTGAAGTGAGTTAATAAAGCCAAAGCCGGTCATAACAGAAGGGTCGCCCAGCGCTCTTATAGGTTTATTTTTGGGTACAAACTACTTCAACCAAGTTTTGTTGTTTTTTTGTAAAAGCATCTAACATCGCCAATGACTCGCTACAGCTTGTTAAGGTCTGAATTGCTTTCCTGGAACTATGACCTTGAGATGTAACAGCGGTGGATCAAGACAGTAGAAGATCTTGAAAAAGTACAGGTCTCTATATGTGCCCTGCGTGAGGCGAAATGACTCATGCGCCCTCCTATGAGGCCGCTTTTGCTGACATCATCAAAAGAGGCCTCAATAATCTCCTGGCCTGCTGCATTAGCTGTTTGGTAATTCACACAACCCCCCAGATCAAGGTTTACAGACTGCTGCTGGCACATTGCCAGGTTCAAAGGGCATTTTTGAAGAGTTCTGGCGTACTTAAGAGACAAAATGAGATTGGTGTGGGCTTGCTCCGAGGCAGTCATCAGCCCTTTTAGGCACTTCCTCAGCGGGAGGAATTTGAATATTTGACTCTGGAGGTGCCTGTGTCTGTCTCATTAAGGCAGTCTGATCGCTGATGACAGGCAAGTCTAGTCACTTCTCATCTATTTCTGTCTCTAACAATAAAGCCTAAATATTTAAGCACATTACCTGGGCTCCCTGTCGGGCTTCGGAGGCTTAATGCGAACACGAGTGGAGTGACATTTAAATAGTCGTCCCGTGACACATGATGTACACGAATTAGTCTGAAACCTTGAAATCGACTGCATGTCGGTGTGATGCTTTTGTGCTGTGACTGAGGGAATATGTGTTGTCATTATGTGGTGTTCTTGATTGAGCAACGAGGGCCCCGCACAAGAGCCTCTGTAAATCAATTTTAGCGATTTCAGCCAAAGCCTCTTCATACCACTTGTTTATGAGAGAGCGAACCTCAGTTTCACACCATCCTCGAGTGCTGTTTTCATCATTGGCTTTATTTTACGAGGAAGTGTCCGGGTTAATTCCCCTGACTACCCTTCTCTTCCTCTGTCCTGTGAGATCATTTTTTTGCAGCATTAGGTGCTGTGAACCCTTGACTTCAATTTCCTCTCAGTGGCGGAGTGAGATCAGGAGACTACTTCAAAGCTGGATACCATGCTCCAGCACCAGCTCATATGGCAGCGTTAAAAGCCGGGGCGTCTTCCAGGGCCACTGTGGACTCGGTCTGCACCCGCCCCTCTGAAGTCTTTGCCGCTCATACTTTATATGCTGAAGAGCTTTTGACCTCTTTTTTCATGCCAGACGCCTCAGCATTTCAAATGGTTCATTCATTCTGAATGTGATGATCAACTCATTTCACCCTAAAGGCCTTGGTGAAAAAATAGCACTCGTTTCGTTTTGTAGATTCCAAGGCACTTGGAAAGCAGGGTATGTGCTTTGTCCCGGAAAGAAGTCTCTTGTTGCACAGGTGCTTTCTCTCTCTTTCTGCAAACACACACACACACACACACACACACACCAGCAGGCAGGCGCAAACACACACATTCCATTGACCAACAGCCATTAGGCACCAACCTGGCGCTCTGTGTTCATTGAAGCTTCACTAATGCATCAAACACATCTGTAATTTATTGTAATTAACACCATCTCATTTGGATAAGTAATGACACAGCGACTTTTGATGAATGGCGATTACCCATTTGGTGAATCATCTCAAAAGAACAGGTGTTGATTATTTATATATTTAGTAAAGAGTCGGTCATCAAAATGCAGAAATCATCTGCCAGTGCCTCAGCGAGCGACTGTTAATTGCTAGCTGGTTTCATTATCTGAAATGCACCCGAGGAGTCAGACATATTTTGGAATGTATTTACATATTTTTGGAAGTTTACCTATCAGATTAATCTAGCAGTCTGATTTTCACTCTCAGCTCCAAAGATTATTACACTGAAGTATCTATCTATCTATCTATCTATCTATCTGTCTGGTTCATATGCATTTCCGAATTTAATAATCCCTTCATTACGAATTAAAAGTATATTGATATAATATGATAATATTTTTTTAAACGTTCCCTTTAAATATATTAATTTAGTTATTAAGTTACTGAAATTAAATTGATTAATTGTAAATAACTAAATTGTAATTTAATTGATGGATGGATGATGGGGTGGATTTATTTTATTTTAAAATCATATAAAAAAAAATGTTTCTACTACTATGTACTTACATTTAATCTAATAAAAAAATTTGAAGTTGATAAAATGTGCTTATTGTACATACATGTATTTACATATTTACATTACATAAAAAAAATGTATGTAATTACATCTGTAATTAATTTCTGTCCCTTACACCTCAACCCACCCTTAAAACTACCCATACCGCCAAACCTGCCCCTAGCCTTACCTGTATCCCATCTCAATAGCAGCAAAAGTATTTTGCAATACAAAATTAACACAATAAGTACATTGCACTTATTTATTTATTTATTTATTTTTTTTTAATGTAAGTACATAGTAGTTAAGGCCACCTAGTATAAATTGGGTGTGTATTTGCAGTCTTTTATTTATGTATTTATTTATTCTTTTCCTTTTGACAGTCTTTGTTTACAGTTTTCTGCTAACTGTGTACAGTCTTCTCAGTGATTTCTTGTTGGAGGCTGCACCTGTGGGCTATTCATTTGTTTCTTTCCTCAGACTAATCTAAAGCTGTTTAGAGATCTGTTGAGGTCTTTCTGGGTACTGCAGTCATGTAAGTACCAAGCTTTTCCCTCTCACCTCCTCATAAATAGAAAGAGGCAACAATCGACTTGCAGGTATCCACCATGAAGAGGAGGCAGATGGCAAGCCCAGCTGTTCCCAGGTTTTGGAGGCAGGCAGGATCCTGACTCATTCTCCCCAGGGCCCCTCTGGCTTCTGTGGGGAATTTACAGAGAAGCTGTGCGTATTGGCGGCCTCTCCTGCTTTACTGGTCTGGGGGCAAACACTCCCCACCTCTCCCCTCTACCTCCTACTCTGATCTGCTCTGTCACAAGCGTGTGTTTAAGGTGGAAGAAGGTGTTCTATATTAATGAATGTGAAAGCAGTGAGCAAAATTGCATAAGCCTTTAGATAGTTATGTACTGCAGCTACACTGGCTCTTTTCAGTTTCCCCATTGCTTCTCTGTAAGCTCAAATAGCTTTGGGCCATCACATGGTACTAGAAATGCCAAAGTTCAGTCTAACCCAAAATCACTGGGTTATTAAGCCTGCGATAGTGTACAGTTTGTACTGTACTGTTTTGATACTTTAGTACACTTACTTACTGTTGCCTAAAGCGATAAAAATTTCAGTGCAGAATAAGTAAAGTCAAAAAGCTTTTTGTGTGTGTGTGTAATTGCTGTCCCAATGGTTTATTGACCTCAGCTGAATAGACTACTCAAAACCCAAGCACATCTGTAGTCTACTTACGATAATGGAGTGACTTATGAATATCATAAACGCATTTGATAGCTGCACCTCACTTCTGCTGTTTGTAATCACAGTAAAAGGTCTTTGGCTCGACCACGTCTAGACTCCAAACGTCAAAGAAAAACGCAGTTCTACTTTTTCTCAGTAAGAGCTCTCGCTGCTGTCAGCCCATGTCAGTCAGGCCCGAGATCCTACGCATTTACCAATCGATACGAAGCAAAACGGATACTTTGAGCAAAATGAATTTGGTCATGTTTAAGGTGCTATTAAGTTATATTAAAGCTCTGAGATCTGATGTTTTAAAGAAAACATTTTAATTTATCAGACTACTTTATGCTTCACATGGAAAATTCTCTCTTGCTCCCTAAGGTAAACAGAGGAGTAAAATGGGAGGGTCTTTATAAAACCACAGATCAATCACAGTTTATGAATTCAAATAAAAAAAGTCAATAGCTCTCAACTACAGAAAAAAAAAAAAAAAACAGTACGTAGATGTAAATTTAGAAGTAACTTTAGGAGGAACCAGGAGTCAGCAGGTTTTCGTTAACACATTTTTAGGATGGTGTGCAATATAATATTAAAGCAATTAAAAGGAATTCACTGTATTATTGCAATAGAAGATCATAACACCGCTTGTGCAACACCACATGAAGCTGCCAGTCATCAGATATGAAACTTTCATTGATTACTGATCTCAAAGTCTGAAGCGCCAAAAAACTTCCCAAGTTCTCAAATCTTGTTCACCTTAAAGGAATTCAGAAGACTTGCAGTAACAAACATTAATCACTACTTTCGATACTTTGTGTGTTTTTTGGAGCTTGACAGTTTTGAGCTATTCATTTTATTAATTTTTTATATCCTGCAAAATATATTTATTTTGTAATACTGCAAGACCCATATTTGTATATTAAAAATGATTTGTTCTATATACAGAAAATAGCAGAATACTAATGCAGTACTACATCCAAAAGTTAATTTTTTGTTTTTTTTTTTATTAATCAGTAAAGAATTTTTCATTAAAAACTTATAACTGACTAATTACTTAATTACTAATATTGTTACCTCTTATTTTAATCACTTAAATCAATATTATTTTAAAATGACAAATAATTGTAAATTATATGTTTAATCTACCTATTTCCCTTACTGTTTTTCAGCTTTAAATGATCAACACATAAACACTAATTTAGAAGTTGAATAAAATGACATTACAATGGGTTATGAATAATGTGAGTAAACACCAAAAGACAAACAATGATTTACAACGAAAGATGGCTTGAAAGAGGACAGAGGTATGGAATGGGGTCATTGGATGTTTCTGAGATGTTAGGGACAGGCAAACAGCTTTTGTCTCTTTGCATATGTATGCGACTTATTGCCCCTTAGGGGACCACTATAGATCCAATGGCCTACCGACGAGTTACTACAAGATTTTGCATAGTTTATATGGGTCTGTCTGTTTCCTGATGGATCTCTCAACACAACTTGCTCAGATTACCTCATCTATCAAAGCCTTCAGGTACGGCATTGTAGATCCAGACAAAAGGTGAGTCACATGCGGTAAAGTGTTTGATATACAGAAAGAAACATCCAGTGCTAGACAGACAAGAAGACTATCTGTAGACTATCAACAGTAACAAGGAATCATGTTTTGACTGAATTGCCTTAATGAGCATTTTACCATACATTTTCCCTCATAACAAATGGCTATACTGACCATATACAATGCACAAGCTATCATTAGTTCAGTGACTGAGAATAAGAGGAAAGAAGAGAATGAGGGTGAGTATGGGTGGGCCTCATTTAATCATATAACCGACATATAGTGTGCAGTATGTGTATGGGAAAACTACATAATTAAACAGCTAAATGCATATATTCTGAGCTGACTGTGCAGGTACTTTGATGAAATATCAGCCCAAATGAGAGAAAAAGAAATGTGCAGAGGCTATGGGCACGGTGGGTAGTCCCCCAGAGGCATGTCTTTGCAGGATTTATGCACAAAGTAACAGCTATAAAGCAACACTGGTCACAGAACAGAGAAGCAGGGTCGACTGGCACAGGTTTAATCATTATGAAATCAGAGCACCTCTGCTGAACAGATTAAAGTCAAACCCTCCACTCTGCACTGATCTCACACTTAAGAAAAAAAGAGATGCCATTTTCCAGGCCCTATTTGAAGTCCTAATGGGCGAAGCTCTTGATGAAATCAATGTCATGTGAGCAGTTTACTATCAAGATATTCTTAAACTCCTTTAATGGGGTTTAATCAGCGCATCTCGCTGTCAGTACAACTGCTATTCTAAGCAGAAATTACTACAGTGCCTCAAGCATCCCATTATATGAAATGCTATGATTAAATTTACATACTTTCAGTTTCACTCTTCCATAAACAGTCTTTTACACTGCAGCAGTTGCAAGTGTTGATCTTATTCATAGTGCTGCATTCACGCCCAATTACTTTATCGGCTTATTTTCAGAGGGAACATGTGAATGTAGATGTGTATTATAGCTAGAGGCACTTATAGATAACAGATAATACAATACCCAAACAGGATCAGCTCATTGATACTATTGTTTGTTTATTCATGTTGTGTGTTGTACTCTACTTGCCTTAACCATGTTCAGTAACAGTCTATGTGATCACTTTGTTTCAAAACAATGCCTCATGTCTGGTCATTATCACACTCTTGCACAGCAAGTGTAAGTCGGTTGCTGGATATAATCTTGCACCCTATTATACACTTTAGACTTTAAATTGGATTGGCTGAGCATGTGGGTTTGTGTGTTCTAGACTTACAATCTGTGCATTAGTTTTGTTTTTACAGACTCTTTCTGCAAGTTCTACTGTTCTGCCTGTATGATGGCAACATTTGATAAGTGTTTTGTTTATAGATATGTTCATTCAACTGATTTGTTTACAAATGCTGATTCATTCAGGAACAAAACTAGTGACTTTAAGAGTGAGTCACTGAATTATTCACTTGACTGATTTGGTCAAACTGTGCTACAGCAGCATGTCTGTCTACAGACCATATGGACTGTCTACATTGGACGTGTCAAAGCAAACATTTCTCAAATCCATTAGTCCTGTTGTTGGAAATAGTGCAACCACATGGAGGATGTCAGAAATAGAATGGAGCACCCGTTTACTGTCTTGTCACGGCACATCCAGTGTAGACAGAATCACTGACTATAATTAGCCTATTTCCATTTGCTTTGACGTAGAGCAGCTGGTGTACACACAGTGTTACTATTTTTGCCATATGTTTATATGTATGCTATCCCAAATTCAGCTACTTTTTATGAGTGAATCATTGACTCTTTTTTTTTCAGAACAAATCAGAACATAGCACTTTTTTTGGCCTGTCACAGAAATGGTAGTTATTAAAGTAGTTGTATTGAATTATGAACATGTCATAGGAGAAAAAAAAATTGTAGTGGTTCCAAAAAAAGTAAAATATTTGAACATCTCTCAGACAAAAAGGTACAATGTGCACATGTAATGAGCTTCACGGGGTGCTTCAATAACATGACCATGAATGGGGTCCTTTAACTAATTAAAGTTTTCTCTGGAATTGGCTGATTTAAAATCAAGATATGATGTCACACCATGGTTTTCAGAGACGCAATGTATGAAGTTCCTACACTTTCAGAAATATATGGATGAAAAACATGTTTGCCATTTATTTAACCATGCTTGAGACAATCACACCATAGTACAATTTTGACATTTGGCTACAAAAAAAAAAAAAAAAACAGGTCCATGTAGGACAAAGGAATGTTTAATAATTTACTGCATTTTAAATAACTATAATATTAAATATATTTTTTATTTTTAACTTGCGGGACAGTAAAAATGCCATGTCACGCCAACAATCCATATATTTATTTGTTTTATACGATTTTAGCCCTTTTTGCTTCAAGCACACATCTACAGTTTTGGATTGACAATATTCTGTGCTTTTTTGTTTGGCTGTCCAGTTGCCTGCACAGCTGTCTTTCTCTCCTTCACCACCACACACACATAAACACCTGCCAATAGCAAGGCCTTCAAAAGCAAGGTTTTCAGAGATTTCTCCTTGAGCACAGGTCAGATGGAGTGTTCCACTCTGAATGGAAATGAGTAACTCTCACTGCCACCAGAGAAAAGATTAAAGTGGCATTTAGAGGAACGGCATTTCTCCACTGGGCATAATAATAAACCTCCTCATCCAAAACAACAGTGGTGAGAATAGAGGGTTGAGCATGCAGACAACTGAGACCTCTTCCAAGTCAATTCAAAGGACTCCAAACTGCATCTCCAAACAAAACACAGTACAGGCTTTTGTTAAGTATTAAGTGACAACAACAATTACCTTCAAGTTGTGCTCGACTTAGTAGTTGTAAAGGGGGAAAAAAACATGTTAGAACATGCTTTTTTGGAAATGCAAACTGCAGCTCTTGTCTGTTTGTTTGTTTGTTTTTCTGTTTAAACTCTTTGTCTTTGTGTGATCCATTAAGTGGGGAATACTTCAGAGCAGTCTAGCTTTGGATAGGGTCCAACTGTAAAGTAATTTGGAGAAATTAAAAGAGAAACTGACAGTGTAAAATTATCAGTAACAATTTAAAAATAAAGTTAAATTTGTTAACATTAGGATGGATTTAATCATTTATTTATTTATTTATTTTTTAACAAATCTGGGTAAATAGGAATTTCTACATACTATATAAAACATTATTTAATGTATATGAACAAATAGGAATATATGTGGCAATTATACCTATATAATCATATCTATATCTGGCAATGGCAATTGCTCACCCTCATGTCGTTCCGAACCTGTAAGACCATTGTTGATCTTTGGAACACAAATTAAGATATTTTTGATGAAATCCGAGAGCTTTGTGACCTTGCATAGACAGCGATGTTGAGCACAAAAAGTGTTATTTTAACATTGTCCTTACTACCTTTCTGACCCTGAATGTGGCACTTGCTGTCTATGTAGGGTCAGAAAGCACTTGGATTTCATCAAAAATATCTTAATTTATCTTACGGGTTTGGAATGACATTAGAGTGAGTAATTAATTTCTGTCCATAGACCACCAATCAAAAATCAAAAAGTTTTGATTAACAGTGTACAGTCTCACACTTATAACAAGAAACTACAGCATTTCAGTATGTCATTGAGATACTGATGTTTAGAAGCTGTTTGATGAATTTGCATGATGGGCACAAAGAGTCCCTTGCCGCTTTGTCTCATACATCTAATAAAAGTAGCAGTATGTAATTATTGGGAGTGTGTGACTTGTGTTTAATAACTACAGGGCAGATACTTCCATAACCAAGTACGCTCGATTGATGCTCTCATTTGCTTCTTCTTCAAAAAAAAAAGAAAAAAAAACTGTTTCTGATTGTTGACAAAAGACGGCATCAATGTAGCCTACAGAGAAATGATCTAATTTATAAATAATTTGAAAAGATATGATATGAAAAGTATTGGAATTTTCTCTTCCTTATCGGTTACGATGTTTCAGTGCTGATTAGATATTGTCATGACAACTAGCAGCTCAACAACATTAAGCAGTTCACTCCTCTGTGAAAGCCTCTCATTTATGTTGCTAGTGCTGTCATTCCTTTCAGGATGTGCAGGAAATGATCGCACATCCACACCTCAGCGGAGCTGTAAATCATTACGGCTATGCCAATACACGCATATTCATCTGAGTAAGCCATACCGAGTCCCCCCCTCCTCCTCTCCCAGTTTTCCCAGTCAAGACAGATTTCACCCTGGAAATGATGGACGGGTTTTGGTTGGGCGCCGTGGATCAGGGCCCATGCAGGGATTCTGGAATGCTTGTGAAGGTCAGGTCTCCTGACAATCTCCACATTGGCCTCTGACACAAATCTCCATTCATCAGTTTAACCTGTTCCCCGGCTGCACGCCAGCTCTGCATAGATCAATCAGCTCGCATTGTAATTTCATCAGGCCTCTCTTCACCCCGCCTCCACCATATGCAAGTCCACCCATTCATCATCATGGATATTAAGTGTGGGTATTTAAAAACACTTTGGAAAACGCATCGACTGCTCTCCACAAGGGGGTAGCACACCGGAGCAGTCGGAGGATGCGTAATGACAGTGAGTAATCATTTGTCACTAAAGTTTGATTGCACACTCAGCAATCTGTCCTCCACTCCGCTCTCTTTTTCGTGATTTCACCAACGCCTCCTTGCAGGATTTTTGCAAATGTAAAGCACTGCAATTATCTACAACAGCACAGTGTTTTCAAATGCTACTTTCGAGAAGAGAGGTGGAAGCCTTGGGTTCTAAAACGCTCCTCTTTATAGTTGGAGTAAAACAGTTTTTTCGAGGAACGGTGTCACATTCCGTGTCTCCGTCCCAATATTCATCATCCTGCCACTGACAGTCTTTGCCAGGATAATTGCATTATTTTACCCCCCTTCGTGAAGAATGTGTTTTCATTTTGAGAGGAATTATGCTGATTTTGTTGTCCCTTTGTTTTGCTCGCTTCAGGTCCCCTTCCCCCGTCGCGTGAAGCATGGCTTGTCGGCATGCTTACCAATGACAAATGGGGGACGGCGCTGAGGTCTTTGGGGAGAGGAAGAGGAATCAGGTGCACAGCGGCTGGGATGAGGCTCCAGTTCTGCTAAACCCAGGGGCCACCGGCAGAGGAAGAGAGAAGCAGTCCGGGCTACAAATTAATACGTTCACGTGGGAGACAAAAATGGTCGCGCTATTTTTCCTGCCTGCCGTTGCATTGCGATGCACAATCCCCACTGCACCCTTCATACGAATGTTGCTGTGGAGGGTAATTCCAAATGCAGAAAGGCAGAATAGCTTCTATGCCAATGTGATGTTGAATGAATGCTGAGGAGAGATTTCAAGTGCATTTTTAAATTCAGGCAAAAAAATAAAGATAATAACACACAAATAATTCCACTTCTCAAATGAATGAGGTTCAGAAGTGGACCTGACAGGTAAAGGAGGAGCGTGCGGGAACAATTCACCAGAATAATTTTTAGGCTATTGCAATATCAGAGAAAGAAATGAATTTCTGCTGAAGTCAATTCTGCTAAAGGTTTTGCATTGGCTGTGGCCAGCAGTTAATTTAACAAAGAAAACCCTAAACTCAAGACTATTTACTAATGGCTAACCACACAAGAAGAGGATTATTCTTCAAAACTATATAGAGAGTGCAGTCAGAATGCTTTGATTTGCATAATATTGCAGGAGAGTGTAAAAAATAAAACCCTACTGCTTGTACAAGCTCACAGAGACTGTTGGAAAATATCTTACGACTCATCTCTGCTCTTTAATGAATGCAAAAATTGCTTGATCATTTCCACCCAGAGTGCCCATTTATTTGCAGCTATAATGAACTTATAAATTTTCACAATGGAGTGTGATATGTGATCGTCGGGGAAAAAAATATCTGAAATGGGTGGAAGATTAATGCTGTTGTTTTGGGCCAGGGATGTAAAATTGGTTTTCATTGAGCAGCAGGGTTTTGTATTGACACACATTATTTTTCCGTCTGCTTCCTTACCCTTGTAAAATTACCCTGGATTTGTCCTCTATGGTGCAGCATTGAATTATTTAATAAAAATGTTATTTTCAATGAGTATTTATTTTGGGTCATTGGAAATTAAATTTTTGAATCGACTGACACAGCAAGATCTTAGCTGTGCACAGCGGTCCCAGGAGGTATTTCAATTCATGAGATGAAGTTTAAGCTGTTTATTGGACTGTGAATGGAAAAGTAAGTAATAATAGACAGATTAGCAGTGAATTCATCGATTACTTTGTGTCTTCAGGTTCTTCATAGTTTAATTCATTAAGGACATTAAGACAAATTCAGCTAATACAGGAATTTAGGCTGAAATAATACAACAAATTATAATTTTATTGATCCATGTTAGTTAGAGGATTGTTCATTTCTACACTTAACCTTTCAAGTTGAACAAACGTGAATTCACAATGAACAATAGTACATTTATGTAACAAAAGTTATTAATTTAAGCACAATAAACTATGTATAATTAATGGTTATTAATTACACATACTTTATACACTTCTCTGAAACAGCCGAGTCAAAAATAAACCGAACTAATGCCCTCGTCCAGCGAGTATTAGCCGCTTTTATTCTAACTCTAAGAAAAATAAACTTCCTAGCCTTGAAAATTAATATTTCCCACTGTAATTGGCTAAGTTACAGGACTGGATCAGTTTTGTAACGAAATCAAAGCAGTTTAAGTGACGTGATGTTTGTGAGCAAGGAACACAGTAAGAAATTCATTTGTGAATACAAAATGCGGGTTTATTGAATACGTAAAAGGGGAAAATAAACACTAGCTAGCAAATAACGAACACTAAACAGACAACACATAAAACAAAGCAAGAGAGAGGGAGAGAGAGAGTGAGTGAGGAGGAGAGAGAGAGTAGACTGGCAAACTTTTACATCAGCACAACCAAATCATCAGAGAGAACCTGAATCTCCTTAACCTATAAGGGGCACAGCTTGGCTATAACATCTAACATTTAAATGGTTACTTGCATTGGTTTCCCTTTTGTGCTTGCTTACGCAAGTGTCCAGATGTCAGCTCGTAGGTCGTCCTGATGATTCCATGGAGATGGAGCCTTCGTTGTTCCATTGATCGGCTGATCGGATGGTTACAAAAGGGCTGAGGTGTAGATGCCAGGATAGAGAGAGAGAGAGAGAGTCTGGCCTCATGCTGGGGTCCCCTTGGCGGGGGTTTTTCCCCGGAAGGGGAGCATGGAGTTTTGACCCAAGGAGAAAGAAACTGAACTGAACGGAGGTGTGTCTGGCAACTTTTAAGTTCAGGCAAAAGTAAACACCCATCCCGGCGATCTGACGAATGACAGTGCGAGGGTCTTTTGGCGGGAGAAATTCCTTTGTGTCCCCAGACCGCCTGATTTGCATCTTGATAGTGTAGGGTAGGGACCAATCAGACAATGGTTCATTAGATTTAACCAAATCAGTGGTTTATTCAGTTAACAAAGAAGCAGACTTCCCCTCACCCCAACCCAACAGTGGGTGACAAAGTCTCAACCAGGACGCTTCTAGCAACCACTGATAATGTCAGTTTACGACGTAAAACTACGCAGGAGAATCTGCAACTATGCAGGCAGACTGTTTTTCTTCACTCACCTCCCCCCATAGGAAAGACACAATGCTCATAGAAATGGACTCTTCCCTATTTCATTCACAGACAAACGTTTCTGTGAACGAAGACACATAGCCCATATATCAGTGTGTGTATATTACGACTGTCCATGTCCTTTGTCTTCCTTACTTTGTATTTCTTACTTTATAACCGTTTTATGCTTGTGTCTTGATAGGATGCTAATGTAACCACATACAGTATATGCCATGTTTGGTCTCTTTTGACTCGTATGTAGATTTCCTGAAAGACGCTGTGTATTAGAGACTGATACCGGTGCAACATATTAACGTTCTAATAATCTTTAGTATTTCTGGCCTGAACCCCTATTGATTTAAATATGCAAACTGACATTTCTCTGAAACAAAGGGCCATAAAACGAAGACCCAGTTTCAAACCTCCCACTGAGAAAGCCAGCCTTCTCATTGGTCGGAACTACTTGGGAAGGTGTGACTCTGTCCAGACTTTAAAGGGGCTCACACCCCGTTCCGGCCCTCTCTCTTCTCTTCTCCTCTTCTTCTGAAAGATCTTCAGAGTTATCGTGGAGGTCCTCCACGGAAAGGCCGTGGGGCAAACCCATGGCCCAGCCACATGCGGTTTCCCCCCAACATGAGGCCGGACTCTCTCTTTCTATCCTGGCATCTACACCTCAGCCCCTTGGTAACCATCCGATCAGCCGATCAATGGAACAACGAAGGCTCCATCTCCATTACATCATCAGGACTACCTTTGAGCTGGCATCTGGACCCTTGCGTAAGCACCACACAAAAGGAAACCATTATGCAAGTAACCATTTAACTATTAGATGCAATAAGGAAGCTGTGCCCCTTGTAGGTCAAGGAGATTCAGGTTTTCCTGACGATTTGGTTGTGCTGATGTAAAAGATTGCCAGTCTACTCTCTCTCTCCTCCTCACTCACTCTCTCTCTCCCTCTCTCTTGCTTTGTTTTATGTGTTGTCTGTTTAGTGTTCGTTTATTTGCTAGCTAGTGTTTATTTTCCCCTTTTACGTATTCAATAAACCCACATCTTGTATTCACAAATGAATTTCTTGCTGTGTTCATTGCTCACAGATATCACGTCACTTAAACTGCTTTGATTTCGTTACAAAACTGATCCAGTCCTGTAACTTAGCCAATTACAGTGGGAAAGATTAATTTTCAAGGCTAGGAAGTTGATTTTTCTTAGAGTTAGAATAAAAGCGGCTAATACTCGTTGGACGAGGGCATTGGTTCGGTTTATTTTTGACTCGGCTGTTTCAGAGAAGTGTATAAAGTATGTGTAATTAATAACCATTAATTATACATAGTTTATTGTGCTTAAATTAATAACTTTTGTTACAATATTTGGTGGAGGATTGCGCGGGCAGTTTTAAACGTGTTTGTGAGCAAACCCAGCATATGTTCATTTTGTGTGTACATCTGTGTGTAATGCGCGCCTTTTGTTTTGTTTTATATTGGTGCAGTTAATCTGTGCTGAGACAGACTGAGTCTTTCTATCCAGAAAATCAGTCACTGTTAATGACGGCTAAAATTAACTGTAATTTATGTGACCCTATGAGATGAAAAAATTCCTTATAGTGAGTTTCACCAGCATTACGGCGCTGAGACAGTACCTGAGTTTTTCTATTCAGAAACCTGTTGATGAAGTTAAGTAACTGCAATCTACATGACCCCGCAAGATGAAAAAATTCCTTGCAGCGAGCGTCATGAGAATTACGGTGCTGAGACAGACCCACTGTTAATGACAGCTAAGTAATTTTAATTTGATACCGCCATAATGCGAAGAAGGTAACGTTAGACTGAACGACCTTATATCGGCCGAATAAAAAAAAAAAAAATTGTATAGCCCAATATGTTGATGCATTGCACGCCCAATGTTTTCGCTGGCTATACCCATTTCCCAAGTTAAAACATTAGCTTTGCTACCTAATATATAACTTTCTCGTTTCCTCCGTGAGCAGGAAGGATGTTGTTCTTGCTTTATTAACTTTAATAGGCTAGCACACAATAGATGACAAACTGTTCTGAGTGATACGAGGCTGAGGATGTTGTTTCTGGTTTTGTGTACTTTAATGTAAAATTAATCAGACGACAGATGACGATGTAAATGGAAATGTGATATCAAATCTTGATCAAGTTAAAGGTATGACGGTGAAACCCCGTCGTGTGTTTGTTTTATGTATTATAGTATGTAACTCTGTGTCCGCGCAGAAAATTAATCCGACCGCACGCCGCGCAAGGCAAAGCTCGCGTGCTGCTTGTGAGATCTGCTGAGATCAATAGTTTTGCCACCCGCGATGTGATTAGAACTGGTATCAAATTGACGTCAAATGTTGTAAACATCAGGTTCTGGTGAATCCAGTTGAATTACCATATTCGATTTGGGCATTGACGTCACTTTGGATATCAATTATTGTCAACAGTGATTATTTAAGTCTTTGTTAAAGCGAGAGCGCTCTCACGATAAATTTAAGCCTTAATCACAGTGTGTTGTGAGGCATGGAAGTACATGCCTGAGATTGGGCGAGGAAACTCCAATCTTCACGTTCTCTACATTGCATAAGACCGTTGTAATCAGAACAGCGTTTTAAAAATGTATTTCGCTGACAAAGAAATCCCAGCGCAAAACTGTGTTTGAAAAATGAACGTGCTCATTTTTCCAGTAAGATATTCCGTTTACAGACGTGTCTCATTGTAGTCAAAGTCATTGACGTGATGAATATGAACATTGCTTGACTGGTGGAACACTGGTTCGACAGAATCAGCCTTCCACCACGGTCTGTGACGGGAGCCTGCTGTTGAAGTTTTGGAATTAAAAGTTGTGTGTGACGCGTCAGGACTGACTGCTGACAAGGTTCTAGAAATGTGCTCGCACCCTTCACCCACAAGCCTTGTGCACACTGGGGGGTGAGATTACATCTGTCTCCTTAGCAACATGGAAAACCATTGTTGTTGTTTTTTTTTCTTTCCCCAGTCAAACTCACGTCAGCGCCCACGTCACAGACCTGCATGTAAACAGACCCATGCGTGTAGCATAGGCTAACTCATTAGCATATCCACACGCCGATAAGCTAAGCCTTTTTTTTCCTCAACTGATAGCTATTAGCATCCGGCTAATTTAGAGAGTGTGAGTGTAAGATGTAACCAGTCTTCTCTAGCCACACCTCCGTTCTCAGTTTCACTCTCTGTCTGTTCTCAACACTGTTGTTCCACTACTGGCCTATCTGTGTTATTCTATTTTTATTTATTTTTTTTGTTTTGTTTTCTTTATTGTTACCCCCTCATTCATTTATTTAAGTTTAATTTAGGCATTTATTTTGCTTTTGGGATGTTGTTTTTCTATTTTAATTGGTTTAGCCTGAATAATCATTTGGCACAATGGATTCCATTTAGAAAAAAATCTAAATCTAATCCAAACCCATTTGTTTATTTTCTATTTCCATTGATGCTCCCTAAGCAATTAGGACATCTCTCATTTACTTTTACCTCTATTCATTTTGATTTACCCCTCATGAAGTTAATTTTAAAGTCAACTTTAATTTTACTTCCCTCTCAGTTCCCATTTCTAGGATGTAGGATTACAGTAGCTCAAATAATGTTGCTCCTCAAAGTAGCTAGTTCACTAGTGGCCTTTGAATGAAATCTCTTACCCCCTCAACACTTAGCATCAAGCTACTTATCTTATCATTTAACCCTTGTTCCTTCTCTCAATTGTGTCCTATTAGGAAGCACTTTGTGCCTAGGGGGTGAAGTGTCGGCTGGTGAAACCCGGGGACCGTAGTCATCTGCCGGACGCACCCGATGCCCTCTGGGGGGTGCCCTGGATACCTCCTGCCCCTGCACTCCGGATAGCGACCCGCAGCCGACATCAGCAATGCGGTACCTCAAGTGTTGTATCAACCATATCAACTGACACACTAGGGCAACTTTGGTTAATTACCCTGTGGTGGTTCCATGCATCATGTGCCCATCTTAGTGGGGAGCGCGCCCCCACTCTGCCGGCCTATGCAATTCCAGATCCCCCAGGCAAAACCCAACGTTGGCTGTGTCAGCTGGTCGTTGACCTTCCCTCACTTGAGTGCTGCCCATTGTGCAAAAGGTCAAGGCTGTTTGAGCGATCGCTGCCGAGTGCTGTGAGCGGGAGTGATCTGAGGTCCCTGCAGTTGTGTGTCGGGGGGGTCTGGGGAATGGCTCGGTCACAGGATTTCACCAGGTTGACCTCAACTCACCACCTTGTCAGCACATAGCACCTAAGCCCTATTTACTCAATCTAAGCTCCCAAAGAGTACTAGAGAACCTCTATGCTTCAGATACGTCTGATAGGCCCTGCTATCTCCCTTTCCACATCCCTAGGCACTATACCTCAACAGCGCCCCCTCTCTGAAGGCCCTGACAAAACCATGGTAGAAAGTCTAGCCCCTGCTTTTCCAAAAATTTCAAACCTTGGTTCGACCTTTGCGGCCTCTCCTGGTCAAATTTTGATTTTGTTTTATTTTGTTTTTATTTTATTTTATTTTATTTTATTTTTTTACTTCTTTTGTTTTGTTCTTTCATTTTCTTCTGTTTGTTTTCCCTATGCATAGATACCAAACCAGTGAGAATCATCAGAGAAACTGAATAATAGACTCGCAAACGGTGCAGCCATAGAGTCAGGAAGTGACCCCCTCGGCTACCACACCCGCCACAATCATTATTCAGTTTACCTTCCTGCAGTACACTGCCACCTGCACACTGTAGACAAGATGACGCATGTCTACCCCACGCATCCTCCCTTACTGACTGCATCAGTTAAGCAAATTGCACCGCCAATTAAACCTTATGGTAGCGTAGCTTGTTAAATACATCTATACTTGCATTGGTGTCCTTTTGTGTTGTGCTGTTTTTTCTCTCGCCACCAGTGAGACAGTATGCCCAAGCATCCAGCCCTGCAGACCACTGGGACCACCTGGATGCCTGGCCGAGCACCATGACCAATGCGATCCACAGTACCTCAGCCAGCACAGCGGGATGATCAACAGAATCGGCCGATAGCCTCAACCTGATCCAGAGCTACAGCTACAAGGAGCTGGCCATGATCACCAGGGAACTGGTCTACAACGTCATCATCCAAGCAAGGTTGAGTGGAAAAGACATCGCTAATCTGGAGCAAGCAGCAGCAGCAGAGCTAAAGCTCCAGGCCAAGGTGGCTCGGCGGAGCCAGACAAGCTCAAAGCCAGCTACACCAGCCCACAACACAGGAGACCAAGGACCAGCACAAGACCAAAAGAGCTACAGGAGGATGCATAGGACTTCAAGTTCACGGACATCCACGTAAACAGTGAGCAGAGAACGACTGAAAAGAAACCTGAGATGGACCGTACGATAAGCTGCAACAAGCTTAAATGAGAGCATAGACTGAAAAGGCTCTTCAAAGGAAACAGAGGTGAGAGCCCTCTGCTAAGGACTGCACCAGCCAGCACCCCAATAGCCCCCATCAGCAACAAGGGAGGGGGGAGCCCATTCAAAGGACCCTGGCCACCAGCCATGGCATGACTCAAAGACCTTGATAAGCTGGCTAGAAACATCTCCACACTCACTGCAAACCCCACGGGGGAGCCACAATGTAGTGATTACCCGCAACACATCTGCAGCTGAAGCAACCACACAAGACTGGCTGTACCTGCTTACGACCACCCTCAGCGTTGATGCTAACCAACAGTCTGACAATGTTAAAGCAGCACTCTAGTTCCATCCAAACTACCTCACAACTTCAACAGGAGATAGTTAGGAACAAAATACAGCCATGTGCACGCAGATAGAAGGGATTGTGGAGCTCAACACAAGAACTTATAGTTGAGGAAAATATTCAATAGCACTCTGACTACACTTCACGCGGTGCCCCACACATGGCTTGGCCGAGGAAGGAGCTGAACACGCAGCAGCCACGACCAACCAGAGTGTGAGAACGCCACCGTGATCACTAGTGCTATTGATTTTTCCCACTTTCAGATTCCCCTGATGTAACCACAGCCTAAAGCAGCTGGACTACAGGGGAAACGATCTCCTGACACATGATTCAGACCAGAGTCACAGACACTTGTCAGCCTATAGAGATCACCTTCGACGGGGCCCACAACATCACGGGCCCTACACAAGTGAAATCCCATCTAAAACTAGAACACAGTCTCAACTTCCATCAGGACTCAAGGTCACCACTGATCAGCCAAAGACTGTTGCTGTCATGCTCTCACGTCAGACACCTAAGGCCTGAGTGGCATAAATGGACTGTAAGCCTCTAACACCAGACTAAGGTTTCAAAACAAACCACCTCTCAAACCCCTCCAGCCACCCGATCCTAACTTTCAAGCTCACTTATGCTCCATGCCTTACAATGCCAAAGGATTTCACATACATGCTAATGTGGGACTCATCATGCTTCAATATGTCCCTGAAGGCACCACAGCGCCACAGCTTGTGTTGCCCCCACTGACAAGGGGGGTGAAAGCATAGCATGCCCACAACACACCATGACACCCAAGCCACCTAAACAGGTGGCATCCATGGCCAGCATGCAGCATGACATGATGTGAGAAGGTAGAAGGTGTCTGGACTACCAACACATGGAGCCCATCTCCAACCTGCCACACACTGACCCGGGCACGATACAACCAGTCAAATGAACACTCCCTCACACTTGGTTTCACCCTCCGCAGAAAACCATATACCCTTTTCCTTTTGGGAGGAGTGTTGTCTAAAATTAGATTTTTGGTCATTCCTTATTTCATCTAGATGTGTTTCATTTAGCCAGGACAAAGTTAATTAAATTTTAAAAATTTAATTGAATTAGCGGGCTTATAAACACACTCCTTTAGGTTCCTATAGCTATAAGGACACCCTACTTTTACTTTTATTTGGACTTTATTCCTCTATTTTTAGTCATTGATTTAACTTTGTTTCCGACTAAATTTTCCTATTCAGCTACCCTGAATTGAATTACATTAGAAATGTAATTAAATCAGGCTGCCTATTTAAGTTTCCTTCAGTCTTCTGGAGCTATAAGGACATTTCTAACCTCGACTTTCACCTTACTTTAGTTATGTTTACCATCACTTATTTCCCTCCTTGCGTGGGATTACAGCAGTGTAGCCACTGTTGTACCCCTAAAGAGTATGCAGGATATTAGCAGCCCTAAATCTGTGTTACCTCTCTGCCCCTTCGCAATCTTCAAGGCCAGGCCTTGTATGCTGAAAAGGCATTGATTGCCGAACACAATGGAGGTGCCAGACAGAACGGGAAACGCTTCCCCTTGTTTCTTTTGTCTTTCTGACCTCGGAGTATTTAGTGTGTGTTAGTTTAGCTAATAATCTAACCCTAGGTTTATGAGCCTAATGCAGCCTCACCCACAAGTGACAACTGCTTTAATCATATTTCCTAGCTCAAACTAAATAAGGAAAGCCTTTCTTTCTCTTTCTTTCTCTTTCTGCCTTTATTTCATTTTATTTTTTGATACGCTCATAATGACCAACACTAAGAACCATCAGTGCGCTGAGTAATAACGTACCACACGTACAGCACAGTCATTAGCTGACCCATGCAAAATTACTCAAACCACTTGGTGGTCACCTGCACAAATCTCAAGACTAGCTGTCCCTCACCGGCTATTCACACACTATCTGGCTTACAGAACCCTTATTCAAATGGATAGCTTACCACCTCTGTCTGTACTTGCATTTGCCCTCTGCCTCTCTCTCCTGTGTCTCCACCAGTGACCCAGTGTGTCAGACAGCTAACACTGCCATCTGCCAGTACCACCTTGTAGACCTGGCAGAGCACTGCAATGGACATCCCTCAGCCTACAGCAGCCAAAGTCCTGCAACAGTCAAGAAAGGAACAGCAGAACGGCGACACAAATGGACACTTCACGCCCAGCCGGGACAACCAGGAACTGACACCTGCCCAGCACGAGAAGGAACAGAACATTTCGATTCACCAGACAAGATGGAGAAACAGGAAGAAATCGCCAGTCTTCAGGAGGCGCTAACAGCTACCGGACACAGGAAACAGTTTGAAAAGGTCACCGGAAAAGACTTGGAAAGAGAACAGTTCCACACGAATCGGTGTCAAAATAGCACATATGTATATATATATCTACATTTTAATGTGAGAGACATTAGAGCTACGGCCATAGAAACCCTCTGCATGCAGCCAGAGCTGAAGTCCAAACCTGGTCTCAGCAATTCTGCAACCTTCGGAAGGAGCTCAACATGGTCCAGAGAGAACTGAAACAGTCTTACAGACTGTGCATGGACTCAAGTAAAAGACACCCTGCTGCCGTCACAGATCCAGCAGTGCAGTCCAACTCACCCCCGTACAAGACACAAAAGGGGGGAGTCAAACCCTTCTACCTGACACCCAAGACAAGTCAACTTCCTGAAAACTTCAGCAGTGACAGAAGGAAAAGGATTCATTCAGATGAGCCCGGAAACAGCACACGAAGTGACACTTAAAGATCTCAACCAAATGAGACGCCCCTGCATTCACAACAAAACCTGCAGGAGACATTGTTGTCCATGCCTACTGGTGAGACATTTGAGACATTGCAGTCCTGAACTACCAAGATAGACTGTCTGCTCTGGGTCACTTCTCGCCTAGAGGTGCAACACTTCCTGGGTTGACAGCCAGGACACATCCAGTAGGACTGCCAGCTGCTAAGACAAGCCAGCACGAAGGAAACTGCAGACCTACAGTCTGAACTTTAGAACCTTTTGCTGCCCTAGCCACCAAACAGGGCCGGCATGAAACTTCCCCATCACAGACCTCAACAAGCTTACTTCAGAGCTCATAAAGAACCTGCGAAGGAGGAGGACACCGGCTTTGCAAGCTTTTCCTCCAAACAGCCTTCCGTCTGTAAGTCACCGGTTTAGGCATTCTGGCCTGCCCCACTCAATGCCTGTGCAACAACTGTGTGACCTGACACCGAGAGCCTTTCGCGACCACAAGGCCACCTCAGAAAGGGGTTCATAAGATCTCAATGACACTGATCTACCAAACTCAAAGGATCAAGTTAGCACCTGAAGGCCCCGGTAGGGCCTCAGCGCAAGTCAGCACAGGACTCACATTTTAAGTAGGTGGAAACACATGCTGGAAAGAAGCACGTGTGTGACAGTGAATTTATGATTTGGCCACTTGAATTGAAATCTTAAACAGAAGACTCAATTGCTAACAGACTAGCCTTCCAAAGCCTACAGACATTTGCTACACTCTGTTCAAATTGACATTAATGTGCATTGTTTCCCATGACAAAGACTTGTCAAAGGACACAAAAACTCCAGAGAATGCACACGTCATGACACCAGATTGTAAGCACACCACCTGAGCCGGTCAAGCTAACAGGGACCAGTTTTAGCTTAGGCTGAGTTAACCAATAGCGTCAACAGCTAGCAGTTATCATCATTCACTTGAAGCTTTAACTACAGCTTGTAGGCATGCAGTGCAAAGTGTTCTATATGTATATATAAATATATTTTGGAATATATTTATATATATACTGTTCCTGAACCCTTACTACTTAGTCCCTCACTTTAAGTCTTCTCAGCTAAGTCACCTTCACTATTTTAGTTGTATCCCCTCGTGCTTCAACTAAATCTGCAGTTACTTAATTAAATCTAAATTTAATCACATGTAAACTGCTTAAGGAGAGAAGAATTTTATAGATATAGGGAACCGTTAATAGCATTTTGTCTAAACTTTATGGAAGGACACACCCATAGAATGGTCTTGAACATGCACCCTAACATCCACAGTTAATGCATTAATCATAGGAGACACTTCACTAGCAAACCATGCCTGAAACAACAAGCTGTATGTTATATCGCTAGCTGAACCATTAAGCCTATAACTCCGGACTCTTCAGGGTGGTGCATTAGTCTCTTACTTCTACCCTCACTGTGAAAATGGCAACACTTCACAGAGGCTCAGCCTATCCTCCCAGATGGGCGACCTGAACACTGACTAGCCAGTGCGAGGAACACTGTCCCCCCACAGCACCTGAGGAAAATGCCACCGAACAAGGAGAGAAGGGGACCAATGACACCTGACCCAGAGTTACAGCTACCTTGGGCCGAACAAGGCTATCACCACCTTAGCCACCTTATGGGTCTCAACCAGAGGGTAAAACAACTTCACTTCACTGGTCACCAAACAAAATCCCGCAAGGAGCAGACACATGCTCAATGCCCCACAGATCAGCTAGAGATTGAGACACTGTTGCCATTGCGACAGCCCAGGTACAAAACACCACTCATCCTATGTACCCCATGGTATGTCCTACAGCAGTCCACCACAACATCCTCCCCCCACAACCTTCACACAGGTGCCAAATGGAGGCTGCATGTGGACAGCTGGACACACCTAGTTACAGGAGCTGCTAACACTAGCAAAGGACCTCCTTGAACAAACTCAAGTGAGAAATATTGAAAGGGACAAACTGCTGACTCCTTGCACAATGCAACACAGCATCAGACTCCTCCAAGGGAGGAGCATCCTGCAAAGCAGTCGACACCCCAGGAGCAGCCAGACAATGTTGGACCGAGCAACAGCTCACATGCCCAGCAACAAAACTCCTACCAACACAAATCAGGCAAACTCAAGTCAGTGACGCTACAAGACAGAAGTGACACTGTTAACATCAGATTTGTGGTGAAGTTCGAGCAGAACAGAGGGCTAACAAACACCTGCTGCCCTCCTACCACCTTCACTAGCGCAGCCTGAACTCTCTTCACTACAAATCTCCCTAAAAATTCCCTGCGACCCCAGGAACCGCCTGCCCTCTCACAAGTGAGAGTCCAACCAGCTATTCCAAACCGCAGGCACTACAGACAGCCTACTAGATAACAGCACCTGAACCAACCACCTGACCTAGACCCACATCAGGATGACAGGTGACACGGCCCCGACAACTGCTGCACCCGCTCAAGGACCCGCACCTTGCTACAACTTACATCACCACGATGCCTGACGTTCTCTTCCAGCCATGAATGGCAGGTGCATGTCTGATCGCTCTACCCCTTTAACGTCGATCGCTGTTGTCTATTGGATGGACAACAACGTTCGACGGGGGGGGAATATGTAGGGTAGGGACCAATCAGACAATGGTTCATTAGATTTAACCAAATCAGTGGTTTATTCAGTTAACAAAGAAGCAGACTTCCCCTCACCCCAACCCAACAGTGGGTGACAAAGTCTCAACCAGGACGCTTCTAGCAACCACTGATAATGTCAGTTTACGACGTAAAACTACGCAGGAGAATCTGCAACTATGCAGGCAGACTGTTTTTCTTCACTCACCTCCCCCCATAGGAAAGACACAATGCTCATAGAAATGGACTCTTCCCTATTTCATTCACAGACAAACGTTTCTGTGAACGAAGACACATAGCCCATATATCAGTGTGTGTATATTACGACTGTCCATGTCCTTTGTCTTCCTTACTTTGTATTTCTTACTTTATAACCGTTTTATGCTTGTGTCTTGATAGGATGCTAATGTAACCACATACAGTATATGCCATGTTTGGTCTCTTTTGACTCGTATGTAGATTTCCTGAAAGACGCTGTGTATTAGAGACTGATACCGGTGCAACATATTAACGTTCTAATAATCTTTAGTATTTCTGGCCTGAACCCCTATTGATTTAAATATGCAAACTGACATTTCTCTGAAACAAAGGGCCATAAAACGAAGACCCAGTTTCAAACCTCCCACTGAGAAAGCCAGCCTTCTCATTGGTCGGAACTACTTGGGAAGGTGTGACTCTGTCCAGACTTTAAAGGGGCTCACACCCCGTTCCGGCCCTCTCTCTTCTCTTCTCCTCTTCTTCTGAAAGATCTTCAGAGTTATCGTGGAGGTCCTCCACGGAAAGGCCGTGGGGCAAACCCATGGCCCAGCCACATGCGGTTTCCCCCCAACATGAGGCCGGACTCTCTCTTTCTATCCTGGCATCTACACCTCAGCCCCTTGGTAACCATCCGATCAGCCGATCAATGGAACAACGAAGGCTCCATCTCCATTACATCATCAGGACTACCTTTGAGCTGGCATCTGGACCCTTGCGTAAGCACCACACAAAAGGAAACCATTATGCAAGTAACCATTTAACTATTAGATGCAATAAGGAAGCTGTGCCCCTTGTAGGTCAAGGAGATTCAGGTTTTCCTGACGATTTGGTTGTGCTGATGTAAAAGATTGCCAGTCTACTCTCTCTCTCCTCCTCACTCACTCTCTCTCTCCCTCTCTCTTGCTTTGTTTTATGTGTTGTCTGTTTAGTGTTCGTTTATTTGCTAGCTAGTGTTTATTTTCCCCTTTTACGTATTCAATAAACCCACATCTTGTATTCACAAATGAATTTCTTGCTGTGTTCATTGCTCACAGATATCACGTCACTTAAACTGCTTTGATTTCGTTACAAAACTGATCCAGTCCTGTAACTTAGCCAATTACAGTGGGAAAGATTAATTTTCAAGGCTAGGAAGTTGATTTTTCTTAGAGTTAGAATAAAAGCGGCTAATACTCGTTGGACGAGGGCATTGGTTCGGTTTATTTTTGACTCGGCTGTTTCAGAGAAGTGTATAAAGTATGTGTAATTAATAACCATTAATTATACATAGTTTATTGTGCTTAAATTAATAACTTTTGTTACAATAGTTTATTGATATTGTGTAACTTTTGCCCAAAGGTGTGATGAAACCATACACTGCACATTAAAGCCATGTACTATACATCATCAGTTCAGAAATGGAAAGAGAATTACGTGGACACCAAACATGCCAGGTACTGTACAATTTCACAAGGGTTAGACACAAAAAGCAACAAAAACTCTACTAGTGTACAGTTTTGTCATGATTATGACTTTGTGCTTGAACAATGGTGGCTGTGAGCCTACACACAAATTCAGGAATACGCTATTTACAGTCTGACCATGGTTTTTCTAGCTTGAATGTAAATGTCCTTTTAGGAGTGGAGTCCATGTGTGTCTGTGTGTGTTCATGGGTGAAAGTGGGGGCTGCACTGCACCCCCCCCCCCCCCCTCCCCCTTTCCTTAGTGCACCCTTTGAAGCAGATAAGGACAAGGGGATGTTCAGCATCTTTTGAGGCCTAAAACTGCCAGGATAGCAGACTCGTTGGAGCCATAAGCAATAAACTAGTGGGGGAGGTTGACCAAGTTTCTCAACTGATCATCTTCTACCACAAATACTCTACATTTATAAACAATATTCTGCAACAATTTGCCATTTTGTGTATTAGAAGTGGGGATTTTTCAGTGACTTTTCTGTAACTACTTTGTTACACCAGTAGCTGGTGAGATGTGATTTATAATTAATTAATTTTACTTAAATTATTCTGCCATTCAGTGAGAATCGCTGAGTGTAAAACAGCACCCTTTTTACCTTGTCAGGAACAGCTCTGACAAATTTGGTTGCATGTTTCTTTAAATTATAATGAGCTACTGCTCATTCCAGCCCTCTCTTTTGTGTGTGTGTGTGTGTGTGTGTGTGTGTGTGTGTGTGTGTGTGTGTGTGTGTGTGTGTGTGTGTGTTTAATAGTACATTACCATCAAAAACAAAACTAATCCACTGCGTCCTCAGTGGCTCTGATGTCTTTTACATCCAACTACAAAACACCTGCATTGCTTTTGAGACGTTGTCGCTAAAAATCTAAATGTTTGATAATTGAGACCGTTTAGGTTTTTGGGGGATTAAAAAAAGAATGAATGGATTTTTATCATTGTAGGCTAGTTGTGTCTTCACACTGCTAAGACACATTTATATGCAAATACCATTTATAACTGAATTTTGCTTCCAATGTCCCTTTAATTAAATTAATAAACATTCATTGTTAGTTCATGACAACTACTAAACTATAGGATCAAACTAAACCCAATTCTTAAACTCTAAAACACGGCTGTACAGCAGGCTTTAAAGGCTCCTGCTCACACTGAGATGGCTCACCATGTAAATACACATTTCTAGTCCCAACTGATCTAACCACACTGAACTTGAGTAATAGAAAAAGAGACTGGGAATAAAGTCCCCGAAGCGAGACTCAGACAGTGTCCTTTTAGAAAATAACTGCCACAAGGACAGAAAGTCACTTGGTCTTGTGGCCACTCATGGCCCTTAAATTGTTAGCCACTAGCAAAAGCAAGTATGGGAACTCCAGAATGAAAACTCCACTCAAACGCACAGGGCAGAGAGGAAAAAAACAAAACAAAAAAAACAGACAAATCCTCTAAACATCCCCTACATCACCACTGCCATTCGATTATAATTGCAGAGTAACAAGGTAAAATAAAATTATCGATACTATATTATATTATAATTATTTATACTGACACACTTTTTTTTTTTTTTTTTTTTTTTTTTGGAAGAAGCTAGGTCACATTAAATTGATCAAAAAGGCATTTATATATATCTATATATATACACTGGAGATCAAAATTAGAGAACAATTTATAAACAATTGAACAATTCTGAAATAATGTCATCTTCACTGCTCAACAGTTGAAGGAGTTTTTGTTCTGTCTATACCATGCTACCAGAACACCTTTTCCACAAAATAACTAAGGCATTTCAACAAAAAACATTATTTTGCAGAAAACACACTGATCAAAATTAGAGAACAACAATGACTGTAGCATGGAAAAAGATTACAACACAATTTTCTGAAGGTTTCAACAGTCAGCAATTAGTAGGAAGTGTACAGGCCTCTGCTCTGAATGACTTCAGCACATCTGCGGCCACAGGACAGCACTAGTCTCTCACACTGCTCTGGTGTGATTTTGGTCCACTCTTCTTCCAGTCTCCTCCACAGTTCGGTGACTGTAGTGGGTTTCTTGGCCATAACTTTGTCGCCAAGGATTTTCCAGAGGTTCTCTATTGGGTTGAGATCAGGACTCTGGGCAGGCCATGTCATTATTTCAATGTTTTCAGTTTCAAGGAACTGCTTTACCCGTTTTGCTGTGTGACATGGAGCGTTGTCCTGCATGAACACTGCAGGCTGATTGGGTGATGAATGCAGGGAAGGAACCATATGTTGTTGAAGAAGGTTCTGATAAACATTTGCATTCACTCTGCCATGTAACTGTATAAGAGGCCCAACTCCTGCTGCAGAAAACATGCCCCAAACCATGACACTTCCTCCTCCACTTTTCACTGACTTCTTTACACACTTTGGGTTCAGTCTTTCTCCAGTTTGTCGCCGAACATAATGTTTCCCATCGGACCCAAATAAATTAAACTTGCTTTCATAACTGAAGTGAACTTTGGACCAGTTCTCCTCTGTCCACACAACATGCTCCTCAGCAAAGCTTAGTCTAGCCTTTTGATTCTTTCTGCTAATGAGAGGTTTGGTCATTGCAGAGTGGGCTTTCAGTCCAAATGCTCTTAAACGTCAAGACACTGTATGACGAGACAGATCCTTACCCTGTTCAGCGCTGAACTGGTGAGCAATTCCAGCTGCAGTGTGGAAACGATTGCGCAATGAGATCCTCTGCAGTATCCTGTCCTCTCTTGTATTTGTCTTCCGTGGACGACCAGCCTTCTTGGGGGACTTGAATGAGTTTGTTATGTTGTAAAGATTCAACATTCTTGAAATCACAGATTTGGAAGGACCAACTTGTCTTGCTATGGCTGAAAGTGTCATCCCTTTGGCCTTCATCTGGACAACCTGCTGCTGGAGGCTTTCAGTCACTTTAGAACGGCCCACCATCTTGCAGAGTCAGTGAAACTGGAAGTTAGGCTGCCAGTTAAATAGGGGTTGACAGATAATCAAGGAAATTAGCACCAGGTGCCAGATTAAGACCAATAACTGGGAGGTATCTGAAAGTGCTCTCTAATTTTGATCAGTGTGTTTTCTGCAAAATAATGTGTTTTGTTGAAATGCCTTCGTTATTTTGTGGAAAAGGTGTTCTGGTAGCATGGTAATATATATATATATATATATTAAATATTAAATATTATATATATATATATATATATATACCAATCAATGTGATTCATCATCAGAAAAAGAATCAGAAAAAATGCATCATAGTTCCCATAAAAATATTAAGTATAGTAATTATATTATAAAAATATTATAATATGTGACCCTGGACCACAAAACTAGTCTTAAATAGAATGGGTATATTTGTAGCAATAGCCAAAAATACATTGTATGGGTCAAAATTATTCTTTTATGCCAAAATTATTAGGATATTAAGTAAATATCATGTTCCATTAAGATATTTTGTAAATCTCCTACCACAAATATATCAAAACTTAATTTTTGATTAGTAATATGCATTGCTACGAACTTCATTTGGACAACTTTAAAGGCATTTTTTTTCAGTATTTTGATTTTCTTGCACCCTCAGATTTCACATTTTCAAATAGTTTTATCTCGGCCAAATATTATCCCATCCTACAAAACCATAAATGAATGAAAAGCTTATTTATTCAGCTTACAGATTATGTATACATCTCACTTTCAAAAAATGTACCCTTATGACTGATTTTGTGATTTTATTAAGAAGCAGCAAACTGTTTACTTGATTGGTAATACTAAGAAATATTTCAGGAACACCAAGCCAGCATATTATTTAGATTTTTGAAGAGTCAGTTGACACTGAAGACTGGAGTAATGGCTGCTGAAAATTTAGCTTTGCCATTGCGTAAATATATTGCATTTTAATACATATTCAAATAGACAATAGTTAAATTACAGTAAAATAGCACTGTTGTACTATATTTTTGATCAAGTAAATGAAGCCTTGATTAGCATAAGAGGTTTACACGAACATTTACAAATCTCACCAAGCCCTACATTCTGAACAATAGTTATGTGTTTTGTACATGTTTGTGTATATTTTCCAAGTAGATTTAATGTTTCAAGCCTAATGTATTGCTGAAAATTTGTAACACATACTTCAGCGCAAATGGTGACGCGTGAACCAGCACTCACAGTGCTTAATGGGTTTTAAGTGTTCACATTGTCATGGATCATTCTGCCTCTATTCAGACAGTTATGTCTCCCTGATGTCACTATCTATTTTGGACACCTCTCTATCCCACCATACAGGTCTAGTGGAAAATTGTGCTTTGTGCTGTACTCTGAACATTTATAAGAGCATTCTGAAGATCCAAATATAGATGTGAATCCTCTCTGAAAATCACAAAAACACAAATGCCTCCAAAGAAAACACTGGAAGGCACTGAAGTTTTGATGTGTATGCTTTTTTTATCCTGATTTATAATAGCAGCCTACCTCCCTGAGCAATGTAGATAAGATGTACAGACAGGAAACATTTCAGAGGTTGTGATAAGGTTGTAGTATGTCCATGCAGCACATGTCTTCGGCGATGATTACTACAAATCTTCTGCGCGAGAGGGAACAGAGGGCTTAGACATACTTCACTCGGCACTGCGGCTTGGAAAGAGGCAAGTAGTTAGTAAAATGGTCTCTAGGAAAATGATGAGGTTTGTTGTTCAGAGATAGACACATCACATTATAATAGAGCCCACAGGAGCCAAAGAGTCTCGAGCACACAACGCTTTTCTTGTCTTTGTCACTATCGTTTGAGGATCAGTAGCTTTACTGGGGTAAAAAGGCCTCCCATCTTGATCCCAAAAGAGAGAGTGAGCTTCTCTATTTGACTTGAAATGATATTCCCTCTACAAATGTGAAGGGACCACACTCAAACGGCACAGCTTGGGCACAATGTCACCCACATTACACCGACCTCAAACTTGAACGAAGTCAAGCATGCAGCTCAACTGCTGAGGTAATAAAGACTCAATTATGATTGTTTTCTTTCAAGGCCATCTGCCTTCTGATTTCCCCTCCTGCTGGAGTCATGGAAGACGCTGGGATGATCTTGTTTAGAGATGACACGAACAACTCAGTGAACAATAGCAAAAATTAATAGGTCGCATATAAGCAGACTGCTGATTTAAATAAAAAAAGTTTCTTTGCCTCTGAAATTCAGTCCTGTTCACTCAAGATGAGACAATATGGAAGAACATCTCACCTGGTGCCATACAGTCAAAGTAATAAAACCGAAATATTGTACTCAGTGTGAGATGGTCTTTTTCCAAAGTCATTTCAATCTTCCCACAACATGGTGCTACTGAATAAAACCAGCTTGAAGCAACCCTCAGCATTCAAACGTGAAACCCCTGTAGCAGAAAATCTCACAGATAATATTTCAGTGGAAACACAAAATACAGTTGATTTGAGATTTAAATCAATAGATGATATCTATCTATCTATCTATCTATCTATCTATCTATCTATCTATCTATCTCTCTCTGTGAAACATGCAAACCCTAATCTTTAAACATTTCCTAATTAAAATTGGTTGCATTTCAGTTAATTTTATTCTGTTTTTTTTTTCACATTTAGATTTGAATTACAAATATTCAATGTGTTTGTTGCCATAGCTCAAATAGAATTCAATGCCCTAAAATTATGACACGTATCCTAAATCTAAACAGTACTTTATATGCTTCAACATTCGGTTCCTAACATTCAAGGTCATAACATAATGCTTGCTTTTTTAAGGAGTCTTTATTTTTTTGGCTTTATGGTGAACCCTGCTAATCCTGCATTAGCAATAGCAAATCCTTTCATTTAACATCCTCCCTCTCTCATTTCACATAAAAGGTTTTTACATATAGTCCACAAGAGAAAATAATAGTTGAATTTATAAAAATTACCCCATTCAAAAGTTTACATCCCTTTAATTCTTAATACTTTGTTGTTACCTGAATGATCCACTTTTTTTTTTCTTTTCTTGTTTGTTTTTTATTAGTGATAGTTGTTCATGAGTCCCTTGTTTGTCTTGAACAGTTAAACTGCCTGCTGTTCTTCAGAAAAATCCTTCAGAATCCATAAATTCTTTGGTTTTCCATCATGCTTGTGTTTTTAAACCTTTTCCAACAATGACTATATGATTTTGAGATCCATCTTTTCAAGCTGAGGACAACTGAGTCACTCCTATGCAACTATTACAGAAGTTTTGAATGCTCATTAATGCTCCTGAAGGAAATCCCACGCATTAAGAGCTGGGGTGGAAACTTTTGAATGGAATGGAGACTTTAAACAGGAAATAACATCAGTTTAGGCATATGCCGACAATGTGGTACACATGTAATTTCACAAGGTGAAGACACTGCTATTGTGTGCCACTGCACATGGTCACATTCATGAGTCTGATACCTTGAACATGCTGAACCATGCAAAAACTGATGATAACTAGCTTGAGCTCAACATCTTTTCTCCTGAAGAGAAAGGAATGCACGCACACACACATTCTGCATGCTTCTCACAATAATATTTCAGTTTCTGTTAGTCCCACCCGAAAAAAATCTTTGCAAAATTTAGTAGTAATACATAAATTGCTGCATAATACTAGCATGTACTAGTATTTGTGCATGTATGGAGCTGAATATGAAAATAGTAAAACAAATATCAATCACTCGATTCTTTTAAAAATATTAATTGGATATCCCAATTAAAGCAAAGTCTACAAATTAAACTATCTGCGAGTGAGGTACTAATATTAACAACTTATATACAATATATACAACTTTTAATTGTAATGTATTAGTAAATGTTGAAATTACCATTAACTTACATTAATGAATGCTTTATAAGTGGCATGTAGAGTACTACATGCCACTTATAGTACTGTGCATTGTTAGTTCATCTTAACTAATATTTTTGGTAACACTTTAGATTAGAAAACACTATTCACTGTTACTAGTTACTTATTAGCATGCATATTGTCTGCTTATTAGTACTTACAAATCACTTATTGTCCTATTTTGCATGGCCATATTCCAGATCCCTTAACCCTACCCCATACTTAAATATAATGTAACTGTCTTACTTACCATATTGTTAATAACTAATTTTTAAGTTTTTTGGAAAGTAATAATGTTAATAATGCAGAAGCACTTTTTTTTTTTCTCCTCAGTGGTTATAGTTTAAGAAATACCAAGCAGTAATTCAAATAATGGCTATACTATCATCATTTTTGATCAAATATATAAAGAACATTTTATTCTTTGTTTCTAAGTTGGGGTATAAGGTTTGTTTTTAATATAAAACAAGATGCATCTTCTAAGTTACAAATCAAATGTGAATCTTCAATACAGTGGCATTTCTTGATAACCATACTGACCTTAAGTCCTTATTAAAGCAATGCAGCCTGAAATTGAGGTAACTTTATGCAATTTGGGTAAATAGAAATTGATTCTTTTTTTTTTTTTTTCCTCCAGCAGTGTCCCAGACTGACATGAGAAGTATGACTCACAAACGATCAGCACTCCATTTAATCCAAAATGCCATGAGCCATGATGTCTTCCAACTAGGAAATGATATGCTGATGCATCTCTAAGGGTGTAGTAATTTTTCAAACCTTGCTTCCTCATGATTTGCCCTGTGTTTGCAGGATTACTTCGCTCCCCCCTTCCCCTTCAACGTGTCTCAGTGGAGACAATTAAAGTGTGACAGCTTTTCATTTAACAAGTGCTGTTTTAGCTTGTAGGGATGAACACATGGCATTCTAATTATCGGCGAACGGCCCACAGACTCCTCACTATTTTAGTGTGTCTCTGATGTGGCCTGATGTACCTGACAGCCCAGGAACACTGGCCCTGAAATTACCAGGATTAGTGCTACAACAGCTGAAAACTCCAAATAGGCTTCCAAAATTTGAAGGGATATATGCAGCCACCACGCAGGTGCATGGTTTCATATTCGCTTGACATATTCCGGGAGCCAGTGATGAAGGGAAATGACTTTAGTAAGTAAATCTGGAGATATTCATCGACATATTAAAAGTCAACCTTGTTTTCTTTATTTTGTATGGTGTACATATTGCAGCAGTTCACAAATGAAATGTGAGTGGGTGTCGCTAAAAGGTTAATACCCTATTGTGTTTGCAAATTACAGACCAGCTACACTAAAGCCTACCCTAAACTTAACTGACAGTGTAAGCAACCACTGCATTTTAGTTCGCATCCGCAGAGTCTTTAAGCTCTTTTATTGTGACTGGCAGGAGTTGAACCCAATCATCTCAAGTGCAATGCTGTACCAGGTGAGCTACCTAGCAAGTTTACCAAGTCAGAAAATCTATACATATGGAGCTGGATATGACATGCAAACATCAAAATGAATTATTTTACAACTATGCACTATGGTAAAAGTGTTTTAAGGTCATAACTGGAGATGTGTGTTCAGAAAGGCACGAATAATGCTTTTAAAATAAATAAGCTCTACCAAATTCTCAGCGACAGGCGTTAGTCAAACGAGCGCAGAAATAGTGCAGGGGATGAGGCAGCTTCAGAAGGTGGTCTAATGAGATATTGTCAGGCCATATGTCAATACAAACTAATTTGGTAACCTTTCTGTATAGGGAACAATTCTCACTATTAAATAGTTACTTACTAGCATGTCTGTTATTAACATTTTGACTACTTATAGAGCATATTTTCTGCATTACCATATTCTACATCCCTAATCCTACCCAATATCTTAGCATAACAACACAGGTATTAGCTCCACAGCACACATCTAGTCAAAATCTAGTATGGTGCAAGGAACCATGTGAAAATAAGCCTTTATTAATCAATAATCTGCCCCTGTAGCCATAATTTGTGTAAACAGGAATAAAGGATGGTGGTGTTACTTTCACCTGTAAACTGCAGCGGATTTTATGTATATGTTATGTTTTTTGAGTTTTGTAAAAATGCAGATCAAGGCATATTTTTCCAATGAGTCTATCTTGCTGATGGTACTGAGTTCAGAATTCCCATAGAGAATGTGCTCATCATAAACCAATTAATCACTCCCTCCTTCATATAATCACTGAATTAATTTCTGATGTGTTGTAAAATAAGATGAAAAATGGACCAGGATCAAAGAAGCTCTTATGTACCGTGATCTAAAATGTTAAGTCGAACAAAGGTTTTCCCTGAGTTCATTTGACTTTGCTCTTGCATCAGATTTTGCTATCCTGCTATTGCAACATATTGGGGACACTGAAGCCTTTATATTTTATAGCATTTGCTGCTGACATTTGCTGATGTCTTGTGTCTTAAATGACTTGTTCTTAAGAGATAATGGATCAGATCAGGGAGATTGTGAATGACCAGTCACTGAATTTCCAAAGCCTTTAGTAAATCCACAAAAACAGAAGCTAAACCACTGATACGAGATAAAATTTTGAGCTTTCTACCAAACAGCTTGTCAGCAGTCTGAGTATTAGGCTACTGTATGTTACCATGTTCAGTTAGAATGTACCAGTGCAGCTAGATGATCTTCGAGAGTATTTTGTTTGTTTAATCAGAACTACAACACACAATGGTTTGCATCATATTCCACAGTCTTGTAAATTGTTTTTAAGTAGAGTTTCTTTCTTTTTGTCTTTCACACCCAAATGAATCAATATTGAAGAACAGATTATTTATTCAGCTACTAGAATTACCATATAACTTTCAGTTATCATATTAGTTTCAGAGGTGTGCCGCTGACAATTTCTGTGCAGTTTTAGGTGAAATGCCTCACATTGTTTTGCAGTTTTAAACAATCACACTTTATTTTACTTCACAAAATGAAGGAATTTGTTTGCATTTACCTACAAACCAAATGATAAAGTGATTTTGTACAAGAAAAAACAATTATATACGCAATTTGCGGCTAGTAAATGTTAGATAAGCAATTTATGGCTCAAAGAGTTTCCATCACAGCAGACATTATGTGTCATTACGTGTGTCATTTATGACCAGTGCGGCAGCTCTGTGTATAGAGCACGTGTTCTGCAAACACCCTGCAAACAGAACAACACGTTTATTAGAAGCCTGCATCATCTTTTGCGCTAAATCAAAAGGGTTTAATAATGACATAAATTATTGAGCTCAGAAAAAAAAATATTTATACATGCAATATACTCCAATGTGCATTACTGCAAGGAGGAAAGATTCTTTTTTACTCTGTTTTAGGTCAATACAACATAGATTGAGCCATAAATTCTCTTTCCTATTAGATTTCATACACGTTTAATGCATCTAAGTCTATCTGCACATAGAAATCAACACTTCAGGTAGGTTAGTGGAGGTCAGACATTCAGAACAGGTGCTTCAAAAGAAATGGTTTGGCTTTATTCAGCCATCTTCAGTCTGCAGCTACAGCACATCTCACTGTGTTCTAAGACATCCATTTTTACCCATTATGCAAGAGAGCCCTAGTGATCATAGCTCCTGCCTGCCTTTATTCTCTCAGCTGTGCCCAAGGTTATCTCTGCTCATCTATTCTTATCATCTGCTGGTTGATTGATCTGTTACCCCTGCACCCAATCCACTTAATAGATGAGCAATTTTTAAAAGCCATCACAGACAGACGAAAAAGGTGGTGAGAGAAAAAAGTTATCATAGATTGCCTCTTGTGTTTTTGGTCTACAAGGCCTTGGACTCATTTGCATTCATCTAAAGTTGCAGACAAACTGATGGCATTCTTTAGCACTGACTGTTTTTCCAGATCTCACTAAATATAATATTATGAATCATCTTTTGTCACTTCAAATGTAATATTTGGAATGTTCAGTGTTTTGAATTTGTCTGATTGCTGTGTTAATTTGAAACCTCTGACAACAAGTCTGAAAATTTGACTTTAAATGTTTCTCTCGACTGTGTTTTTCGAAGACATCTTTCTCATGAGGCAATGGTGTTTCAAGTTCAATATCATTCTGATGCATCAGTTAATTTGGGTCTAGGAAATAGAAATCCCACATCCAATTTGCATTTCCAAGGAAAGCTTAGTTGACACTGATATTTTTTTCCAAATATGAGGTGACAAATGATTACAACATCATAACCTTGCTGCTTCTACACAAGTTACTCTCTACTACCTCTGCATGGAAGTGAAGTTCCTAAATGCAAAGGAGAGCTGAGAATAAATCTGTGTCTTTTGACAGTTCTATCTGTCAGACTTTGTGATGCAGAGATGTTTCAGGGAGGAAATACCCTGTGGATGTGAACAAATCAGCGTATTACTGCACGATTAATGTAGCTGAAAATCTTTCCAGCTGTTGATTGTTAGGGGAAGAACTTGCCAGCTTTGAGAAACTAATATCAGGTAAATTAAACGCATTGCTGCTTTTAGGGAAACATCTTGTGGGACACTGCTGTCTATTTTAACAGTTCACTTTTTAGTACTGTTTTTTTTTTTTAAATTAATTAATTAATTTATTTATTTTTTAATTTTACTGCTAAAAAGGTGACCCAGCTGATAACTTTCTGAGCACTAGATGGGATCTTAAATGGGTAGTTCACCCAAAAAAATTTAATTCTTTCACTGATTACTCGCACTCATGTTGTTTCAGACCTGTAAAACTTTGTTCATCTTCGGTACACAAATTAAGATATTTTGATAAAATCCAAGAGTAGGGCTGCACGATTATGACAAACATAATTGTCGATTATTCCCTTGAAATTTTAATTGCGATTATTAAATGCGATAAACACAATTTACATCGATTGATGTTTTAAATAGCCTTATACCATTGTTTGTAACAACTGCATGCCATAATTGTATATATAAATACATAAAAAAAAACAAGCTTTGAAGGCAACGCTATGCAGTAGAGGGTTAAACGGTTGATTCATTCAGAAACTAAACACCTTCAAGCTCAGAGATGCAAAACAGTGCTGTGGCTGTGTTTGGAATGATTTTTGTTGGCAAAATTAAGCAAAAACAGGTAATATGCTGTTTAAAACATAAGTCTTTTAATATCAACTTCTTGTTTCTTGAACTGTATGTTGTATAAAATCAATATCACATTTGTAGTCATGCTGATTTTTGAAGGAAACAAAACGTCACTCTTTGTGTGATATTGTTTAACTAAATGAAATTATATAAATAATATACATTTTCTGCCCCTATATCTTGAATTCTGTAATCATTCTAAATGCATTTTAATAGACTGAATCATGCAGGGAAAGAATGCACTCTAAATGTGTACTTACTAGATTTCATTGCATAATGTAACGTTATGTGGGCACTCTGTAGATGTGTTTTGATCAGAATTTATGTCACTGTTTGTGTACAGTTCTAAGTGTGTACAGTTATACAATATTTAACACCATATTTGGAGAGTAGAGACATTTTCAGGGGATACCCAGAATATAGGGAAAATCCTAGAAGTTAGGAGAGGAGTTGAGAAAAGCAATATTCATTTCCAGTGAATTTAGTGAAACTTTAAGTCACCTTTAATAGTCATTTAAATACCTTTATTCAATTATCTGGACTACGAAACTTTGGGAGATTATTTTTAAATGTCTGTTCTTTGAAATTAGCTGAAAAAAGGAAAAACTGATTTTTTTTTTTCATTGTTTTTCCACATTATCGTCCCGTATCTTAAAACGAAAAGTTGTGACTTCTGACTCTTTTCACCAGGACGAGTCACAAATGCATAAAGTTAAAAACTTCACACAAATTTAAGTGCAAAAGAATTTGTCTTGATGAACACCATAGCTAATACACAAATCTGAATGGCTATTTAAATAATTTAAACACTTCAAAAACCGAAAGCTGTTTTGTTTATGGGGTTTCCGGGGTATGATTTATATGTTTAGCGCCATCTGCTCTCAGAGAATGAACGTGCGCTTTCATCCAGAGTTTCTTTCACGGATGTGCTTCTCATCCGTGCTTGTTTACATCAGAGTGCACATGCGTCTTTGACACAGCATACAGTGGTGTTGTGCATGCATTGTGTTACTCTCGAAGAGAAGAAATTGTTGAGTAAAGTTGCTTTTTTTGGTGTTTGTTTGTTTGTTTGCACACAAAAAGTATTCTTGTAGCTTCATAAAAGTTACGGTTGAACCATTGATGTCGCATGGACTATTTTAACTATGTCCTTACTTTTTTGGACCTTAAACTTTGCAGTTGTATTGGGTCTATGCAGGGTCAGAAAAATCTCGGATTTCATCAAAAATATCTTAATTTGCGTTATAAAGATGAACAAGGGTCTTATGGGTTTGGAATGGCATGAGGCTGAGTAATTAAAGGGTTAGTTCACTCAAAAATGAAAATTACCCCATTATTTACTTACCTGCCAGGTGTATATGACTTCATTTTTTCAGACAAATCCAATAGAAGTTATATAAAAAAATATCCTTTCATTTCCAAGCTTTAGAATTGCATGGGTGTTTCTCTTCATCAGTCCAAAACAAGTCCTATAAAGTGCATACATCCATACTAATAAGTGCCTAACATGGTTCCAGGGGGTGAATAAAGGCCCCCTGTAGCAAATCAATGTATTTTTTAGTCTCAGAAACTAAATAAGGTTTGTCCAAGAAGTTGCTAGATTTGTCGCTAGGCACTTTTTTGGAAAAAAAAGTTGCTAAGGGGGTCTGAAAAGTCGCTAAATCTAGCAAAAAAAAAAAGAAGAGTCGCTAAGTTGGCAACACTGTGCATGCACCGTTTAGAAGTGGCAAAGGCGAGAAGAAATCAAAACAAAACAACTGTCACAAATTAGATGTACAAAACAAGGATTTGTAAAGAAAAAAATGATGGAGGATTTTTATATAAGCCGAAAGGAGACTAAAGTAAGGAAACTTTGCTCCTGTAAACAAACGTTGGTCTGTGCAAGACTCACCAACGCATGTGCAATGTCAACATCTTATGTCATCCACCTTGAAGGGCTTCTGAATACGACCAGTTGGCGCAAGCTATATTAAAGTGAATATTATTTTTTAAATATAGATATTTTCTTGCAAAAATGCATAGATTTGCTACAGGAGGCCTATACTCACCCCCCAGAGCCATGTAAGGCACATTTTATTATGGATGGATGCACTTTAAGAGAAACACCCGTCCATGCAATTCTAAAGCTTTGAAATACCACAGTAATTTTTAATATAACTTAAAGAAGGAAGTCATATACACCTAGGATGCCTGGAGGGTGAGTAAATAATGGGCTAATTTTCATTTTTGGGTGAACTAACCCTTTAATGAAAGAAATTTCATTTTTGAGTGAACTATCCCTTTAAATGTTGTTTTTGATTGCTTCCATGGTCCTCTTTTGCAAGTCGTTTTGGATAAAAGTGTCTGCTATATGTCTAAATGTAAATCAAGCTAGCATAAAGAGATGATGGGTTTAAGAAACTGACTTCTGTAAATGCTTTATTGTACTCAGCTTTTAAAAGCTTTTGACTGAATGTATCTTTTCTCCACTCTCAAAGAACCGTGTAAAACCTATGAAATGATGAGGAAATTCTCATTAGTGATCTATGAGCTTTTAAAAATGAAGTATTTGTGTGTCATATTTTAATCACTGCCACTTTCACTTTAGCTTGAATTTGAGATACTTTCATGGTTCTGATTAATTTAGTGGAAAAGACTGAAAAGTCCTGCTGACGAAATATACATCTGATGACTTTAGTTGCCGTGATCATTTATTAGACATGCTGGCATAAAAAGAGACTAGGATGATGTAAGATGACTCTTTTTTATGTGAATATTCTTTAAAATTCATAGAACCTGCTGTCAAAATGTATAATAGGTGAGCGAGAAAACATCAGAAGTCCTTCCATAAAATGTGACAGGAGGTCATTCAGAAATCTCTTATCACCTGGCTTGTCTGTTTCAGCAATGTGCATATTTTGAGCCAATCTAACACTGTCAATGAGACCTGCTTCGGCCTTAATGAAATTTTTTTCGAAGGCAGCTCAATTTAGCCAGTGTATTAAAAAGTGAGCAGGCACTCAGCTTGACTTACATGTAGGAGAGATGTATATCTCTAATACTGAGGTTAAACCACGGGCACTTTAAAAAGGCAAAAGGAGCAAAAAAAAAAAAGACCATAATCAACAGTACTAAAAAAATTATCTCTTACCTCTTGATCACAGTTATTTAGCCTGTCAGTGTAATTATGGTAATGCCTTCATGTTCATGTCTTTCTTTCTTTCTTTCTTCCGTCATTCAAAAAGAAATTAAGGTTTTTGAGGAAAACATTCCAGGATGTTTCTCCATATAGTGGAATTCAGTGGATTGAAGGTCCAAATTGAACTTTCAATGCAGCTTCAAAGGGCTCTACATGATCCCAGCCGAGAAATAAGCATCTTATGTAGCGAAACGATAGGTAATTTAAAAAAAAATAAAATAATAATAATAATTTAATACTTTTTAAACATAAATGCTCATCTTCAGCTATGTGCGTCTACAACTTCACACATTATTTAATTATGTTGGAAAGGTCACTTGCGGTTATTTCTTCATCTGTGTACTTTGGTTCTAAAAGGTAGGGTAGGGTGAAAAACTCTTATCTTATTTTCTCCTCCAACTTCAAAATCATCCAACATTAAGGTCCACTATATGGAGAAAAATCCTGGAATGTTTTCATCAAAAACCTTAAGTATATATAGCACAGAACAGAGTGTGAGAATGAGGCGTTTTGCCCTTGACTGCACTGCGCCAATGACAGGCCAAGCCCAGTGGTGAGCCATAGTTGGACCTGATAGTGTTGTCATGATTTGTTGGTTGTCTCCACTCGCTCATCGTGTGGGAAAAGGGCATCTGTGATGTAGGAACTGGAGGCAGGCTAGTCTTCACACCTTTCGCCAGCTATCCAGCCATGGGTAATTTCACCTTTGAGCTGGTGGCGCAGTCACACAACTGGACAGAACACAATCTTCTCCTCCCTGGATCCCAGGAGGCCTCACTCTTGTCCACACCAAGAGTGTTATGCTCTCAAAAAAACGTAGCAACAGAAAACCACCATTTTTTCCCCCCATTCTCTGTCGGTGAAATACCAGACGCTTCCCAGCAAGCTCTGCCCTGCTTGTCATATATGGTTTTGGAGAACGAACAGGGCTTAGCGCTCCAAGGCAGCTTCAGGCAAATGTCACTTTAAGTTACGTGCACCGCGAGAATCCTGGAACCAGACGAACGGTCACTGATCTATGAGAAATCAGGTCAAGCGCTGAGTGTCCTCCCCTCTACTCATAACTGTCAGGAGCAGAGAGAAAGCCAAATGATCGAGGGGCTAGCTAGAAATATTTCCATAATGGGTGCCCATGCACACCAACGCAAAGACGCACACACGCACCCCTTTCTCCAGCTCTGGAACGGTGACACTGAGATAATACATCATCCACAGAACACCAGGGGGCAAAGCATAATGTCGACCCGGGTCAGCAAACATGGCAGCACATCAACTTTAAGAGAATATATTATTATTAAGACTATTCTAAGCACAAATAAGAGGTTTTTCGAATCTTTTTCACAGGACACATACTATAAAAAAATAAGTAAATATTGTCTTTTATGAAGCATCCATTCAAATAAGCACCTTAACTCTAAATCAAACAAACAGATGAAGGCAAGCAAGGACAATTGTGCTTTTAAAATAGCAGTGGCTGTTCAGCGCCATGAATGAACATACTGTAAGCCGTTTCATTGTCTTCTCTCTTATATTTCTTGCAGCATCTCTCAAGCAGCTGGTACCTGAGTCCTTGAGCTACACCTAGTGGCAAAGCTTTTGTCTCTGATCGGTAGCTGAATGAGATCCCCAGACGGTCTCTGTGAAGAAAGGCAGCAAGAGCAGAAGCGCAGTAAACAAAGAGGTAGAAAGATACTACATTACAGCCTGTCCGAGTGCGGAAATGGTCGAACGAGGACATGAGGAGGGAGGAACTGCACCTCAGAGCATCAGTGGAGGCAGTAAAACTGACCAATCACCTCAGGTGTAGCTGTTCAGGTCGTGCAGTGTAAGCTCACATGAATTGTGAGGCTTCTGCGGGGATTGTGAGCAGCACTAGATGCACTAAATAATTCAGCTTTCTGAGTGTGTCATTTCGGAGATACAATGTGTGTTTGCAGTGATTCACTCATTCCTTATTCAGAGTCACAGGGTTGTTTTAACCAGAGAGGCAGCATAATTCAGCTCTTTTATCTTTCAGACATGTTTTACGAACAGTGCGGATGTATTTCATACAAATGTGGGTGCAAGAGAGAAAAGGAGTGTAAAAGAATCACAGCCCACATAAAGCAAACTCCTTTGTTCTTACAAGCTGCAAGTGTTGTGTAGATCCAACAAGCCACAAGTAGATGATTTCAACCTCACGTTCTTCAACCAAAGAGCCACAACATCTTGGTCAAAGGTCTGCATGATCACACCCCCTGTGAGAGTGTCAATCAACGGCAGCCGCCAGCGAGGTGTAAAGCCCACAATCAATGATTACAGCAGTGTGAGGGAGAGAAAGCTAGAGGACGAGAAGGGATGAAAACACAGGAGTAAGGAACAGATGATCTTTTCTTTTCATCCTCTTTTCGTTTCACATCTAATCTGGGTAAATGGTTCTCAGCATGGTTAAAACACAAACATTACAGCCATTGTTTAAAATAACAGGAGAGGACGAAGGCTTCTCGATTGCATTTGATTATTTACAGTGGTTTCACAAAGAATATCTGAAACAGAATTTGTCATAACAAATGGACATGATTACCTTTCTGTAATAGAGCATAAGAGTCTTTTGTTCAGAAATTGCTTTCCTATCACATCAGTGGTTTGTCCATTTGAACCCAGGCTGCAGCCATTAAATCAGGGGGCTCATTGTGATGAGTGCTGCGCAACACATGATCAGAAGTGAGCTGGAAGCAAGCATTTTCATGGATAAGATTAACTCTAAAGGGGAAAGGCTTGTATCGAGCTCTGACAAACAAGACAGAACAAATGTCTGTTGTCAGGCAATGGAGTGATCGGGGTGGGCCGTCAGTGCAAAACATACAGGCAATCCGATGCAAGAAAGTGCCAATAAACATCATTGACAACGGCACTGTTAACCTTTTAACAGTGTTTATTGATGCACTGTCATATACAGCTGTTTACTTACTGGTATTTGAAGGTCTTTGTAATTCTACAATGGTAAGAAATGCACTAATGCTAAAATGTTGGCCAATAAACATAAGATGATAATTATTATTCATCAATAATTGAAATTATACAAAAAAAAAACAAAAAAACATCATTTTGAATGCTACAAGTAAATTTAGGCATCACAACATTTTACATTCAACATTAAATTATATAAATCATACAATTAAAACATTTATAATGTCACAAACGATTTCTATTTTAAACAAATTGAAACACTGAACTGAATTTATCAAAGAATTCTTAAGGGGAAAAGTTTCCATATTGACAGTATCCACAAAATATTAAGCAGCACTGAAAATAGTAAGAAACATACACAGGAATAAATTACATTTTTAAATATATTACAACAGAAGACTTTTTTTTTAATATTTCAATATTTAACTGCTTTAGGAGACTTCTTTCAAAAAAAAAAAAAATACTGAAAAAAAAACTTTTTCCTTTATATAAAGTTCATATATAAACTACATAAATAGTAAAAATGAACAAAAAATTGAAAATGCACAGTTAAAGGAGTAGTTCACCCAAAAATTAAAATTCTAACCTCATATTGGGCCTTCGTTCATCTTCAGAACACAAATTAAGATATTTTTGATGAAATCTGAGAGCCTTCTGACCCTTCACAGATAGCAACGTGACTACCACATTCAAGGCCCAGAAAGTTAGCAAGGACATCATTTAATCAAATCATTAAGATCATCAGCAGTTCAGCCGTAATTTTATGAAGCTACGAGAATATGTTTTGCGCACAAAGAAAACTAAAATAACAACTTTATTTAACAATTTCTTCTCTTCTGTGTCAATCTTCAACGAGAATTCATGACAGTACCACAACGTATGCGTGTGGATTCCTGTGCTTGTAAACAAGGAACATTTGTGTTCAACATTAAATAAAGTCATTATTTTTGTTTTCTTTTTGCACAAAAATATTCTTTTAGCTTTGTAAAGTGACGGTTGAACCACTTTTGTCACATTGACTATTTTAATGCTGTCCTTACTACTTTTCTGTGCCTTGAACATGTCAGTTGTGTTGCTGTCTTTGCAGGGTCAGAAAGCTCTTGGATTTCATCAAAAATATCTTAATTTGTGTTCTGAAAATGTATGAAGGATTTACAGATTTGGAATGATATTAAGGAGGATTAATTAATGACAGAATTTTCATTTTTGGGCAAACTATCTCTTTAAATATTCAATACTGATTGTTCCTCTGTTTTCTTTTATGTACTTTCCCCCCTTGTCCTTTACCTCCTTAACTTCTCTTGACATAAACTGCAAATTCTCATACAAGATTATTGATATGCAAAACCATGTACAACCCCCCTCCCCAGGCAAGTGATCATAGTATAAATGCCACATAAGGCACAGGTGAGTTAATTAATAAATGTTGTTTTAATTAAATCAGTCAGGGATCCAACTATCCACAAATTACTGTTTCCTATAATTAAGTAATTAGACCTGGCATTTTTCGAACACTTACGAGGCAGAGGATGTTATCCACAGAGCGTCGGCACAAATAGAAACCCCCCTATGCTGTTTGGCGGAGGTAAAGCAGGAACTGGACCTCCCCTGCAGACTTGGTCAATTGATTAATGCGAGTTTGTTGCTGGTACTGCTGTCTTTCAGTTTCAAGATGCAGTGTTTGTGTCAATCAGGCATGAAATGTAATTAGAAAGTCTGCTCAGTGCAGTGGTAAGGTGAAAGTGGAGTCAACATGAATCTCGAGAAATGAGCAAAAGGGCTTTCTTCCTGGTGGACATCAGACTTGAATTACCATATCCGCTGCTCAATTTTTTAACATGGTAATATCTGAGGCCATAAAAATGCATGAAGAAAAATGTCATTAATAAAGAATGGTCCAGTCAATCTTTCTGTGTTTGCCTTTCTTCATCTGTAGAATTGAATTGCCAATTCTAACACGGAACATAATTGATACCTAATTATGCATTAACTTACAGTAGGCCATCTTTTATGAAACTGAATTTTTAAAACTAAGTCTGTATAACTCATTATAACATATAGGACAAACTTCTAGGACTTCTATCCACTTGCTTTTCTATGGCTAGTGTGTGATTTCATGCATGTGTCAGGTTCCACAAACCACAAAGTATCCGACCCCTGAACACATTAGCAATGAGGTAAAGTAAAGGATGTGGTCTATATTCATATTCATATATTCATATCATTCACCATGTCCTTCCATCTCAGGTGGCAGTGATTCCACTCTTCATGTGCATTAGTGCTTTTGGTGTCTTTCTCCATTAGGAGAAAACATGATAAGTGCTATAAGTGAGCAAGATTTGTTGAAAGTGGAATACTTCTTGTTTTTTTTTTTTTGTTTTGTTTTTTTTTTCTCCAGGAAGTTCTTGGAGTTTATTTTTGGATGTCTAATTTATGCAAAGCCGTTCTATGGCCCTTGGAGGGCACAATGACATAATGCCATAAGTCACTCTTGACACTGACACTAGCTTTGGGGGACTGGCCATTTTTGAGGACTGTTGAATCATTTAGAAAAAGTGTCACTTGTTTCTTATTAATTGCCCTCTTGTTTGTAGCCCAGGGCAATGACTCGCCAAGACAAATAACCCCTTCATGCTGTAAGTTGAATCCATGCCAGGTTAAACAACTAAGTATAACAAGCTCAGCACAATGCACTGATCTCTCTCTCTCTCTCTCTCTCTCTCTCTCTGTTCCAGAGCAATGTACGTCTTAAACTACAGACCATTGAATGCTCAAGTGTAGATGCTGTGTTGGTGTTTTCAGTTCTGGGAAACAGAAAGAGTTGAGCATGGAAACAGAACAGGAAAGAAAACTCTTTATGGTACACCCAAAGTGACCTTTAAAATGCTAGAATATAAGCATTTTTGATAATTATTTGACTTTTTAACCAGTGTTATTATTGTTAAAAGGATAGTTCACCCAAAAATGAAAATTCAGCCATTAATTACTCACCCTCACGACATTCCAAACCCGTAAGACCTTTGTTTATCTTCCGAACACAAATTAAGATATTTTTGAGAGCTTTCTGACCTTGCAAAAATTACTTTATTCAACAATACAAGCAGAGGAATCCACACATGTGTCGTGGGATGTAAGTGTGTGTCAAAGACACAGAAAAGAAGAAATTGTGAAATAAAGTCGTTATTTTTGTTTTCTTTGTGCACAAAAAGTATTCTCGTAGCTTCATAACATTACGGTTGAACCACTGAAGTCACATGGAGTATTTTAATAGTGTCCTTTCTACTTTTAATGTGGTAGTTGTGTTGCTGTCTATGCAGGGTCAGATTTTGATTTCATCAAAAATATCGTAAATTGTGTTCCAAAGATGAACAAAGGTCTTACAGGTTTGGAACGACATCAAGGTGAGTAATTAATGACAGAATTCATTAATTTTTGGGTGACCTATCCGTTTAAGATTAACTAAAATAAAAGTGGGGGTGGGGGGCCATAACAAACCAAAAACTAGACTAAACTTGGTACAACTGAAATAAAAAACTAAATTAAAATAACTTCAATATCAATATCAAGTATGCATTTTTTAGTGTACACTTAAAACTTTCCATCTGTATTCTGTATACTGTGACATGATGTTCAGGAAAGGAGGTCAATTCTACTGACAAACCAGGTATTCTGGTGGTCCCGTCATGTTTGTTATTGGGTTGCCCTTTAGCCAAATGTTATCTTGCAGGGAGATGAATCCAATAACTTGGTGTCCTTAATAATGGGAGAAGAGACCACAAATGGCTGGAAGAGAAATCAAAATAGCTCTCCACTGCATTTATATTGGTCAGCCAATAACTCCTGTCCAACACGGACTCAAAAACCAATAAACAGACGTGTTCACTGGGACTTCAGCAACCTTTAGGAATGCCATGTGACTGCCTAAATCCCACAATCGCAGACGTGATGTGAACCATACACATCATACTGAAACACAAGGCTTAGAGAGAGAGAACGTGAAGAAAAAAAGAGGAAGTGGTCAAATACAAACATGACATGCTGATGTATATGACCTAATTGATCAGCTTTGGTAGGAATGAATGGAAGATAATTATGCAGTATGCCAGACGAGAGGGGTCAAATGTTTTAAGCGAGAACATGCACATTCCTTGGAAGCACACTAATGGGATGTGTTTGACCTTGTGCCCTGGCACAGTGAAGGCAGATTAGGCAATGATTAGCACTCTGACTGATGGGATGAGGGCATATGATGACAGAATACTCTCTGACAGTTGCTCATTTATTGCATCATCAATTACAGATAGGGTTAAAAGGATAAAAGAAGGATATTTCTCCACATGAAATTGAATATGCAGAGTGAATTTTCAAAAATTGATGCACAACGATCAAACTATGCTTATGCACTGGAATATAAATTAACTGTCAGCCAATTGTCAATGGTTTTATGTTTTATTGTCTCTTTAGTTGCTGTGTTGTGCGAGTGGGTCAGTGTCTCAGATATATTAAAAATGACTGCAAGAACTGAAAATAAACGAATTCACAGACATGACTCTCAAATACAGTAGATAAGCATCAGGTTTTGAATTTTCACTGTCACTCAGATTGTTTCAGTGAATCTGTCTGCATAACATCTTGTTTATTTTGAAACAAAAATGAAAGACGCACATATTCCTGCCCATCACATGCTCCAAAGGGAAGTCTCTCTCTCTCTCTCTCTCTCTCTCTCTCTCTCTCTTTCTCTCTCTTTTTTTTTTTCCTTTTTTTTTTTTTTTTTTTTGCAGCGTCACTTCTGTTCTGAGGGGTTATATCCCCAATCATATGAGGAGATAAGTAAATAAAGTTGTCCTGACATTTTGTAACAACTGTGACAAGAATTCCTCTGTACACGCTGACATTTTGAGTCCATGACTGATGATTGCTGATAAGGAACAAGAAAGGGATAAGGTCATTCTCAATCCAGACCAAATGCATATTTTATTATAGCCAGTTTTTATTAAAGACAGTTTTATATAACACTTTAATAACACCAGTATCCATCTATCTATCTATCTATCTATCTATCTATCTATCTATCTATCTATCTATCTATCAATATGGTGTAGAAACAATTATTGGTCCCACTTTATAATAGGTGGCCTTACTATGTAGTTACATTTAAATTAATCATTTGATACAATGCACTTTTAGTGTACATTTCTCAGCATTTTTGTGTACTTTCCAACACTGACTGTATAATTTTGAGAACCATCTTCTCACACTGAGGACAACTGAGGGACACATATGCAACAACTACAGAAGGTTCAAATGCTCACTGATGCTTCAGAAGGAAACACAATGCAAATATTCTGTCCGTGTTTCATTGCCTTTTTTAAGTGACTTTATTTTTTTAGTTTTTCACTAACCACGCATAAATGTTGTTTTCTCAAAAACACAAATATGTACATTCATGTTGCTTGCATATTATTGTAGCCCAGTTTGTGCTGATTACAATATCATCTGACTTTAGCCATGGATATGTTTTTAAGATGCTGAAAATGCACAAATGTCAAGGCATGTCAAAACTTCCTCAGGGCCCAAAAACACCCTCAGACCCCAGAGGGTTAAGAGCCAAGGGTGAAAACTTTGAATTTTAAGATCAAGGTAAATTTAACTTATTTTGTCTTCTGAGAAACATGTAAGCATAGGCGCTGATTCCGTGGGTGCTCAGGGGCTTAAGCACCCATGATCGAGCACCCACGGGAAAACCTGAGATATTTTCAGTTCATTTTAACCAATAAGAAGTGGATTGTAGGTTGTACGACTTTATTCTCATTTCCATAGTTTATTTGAGGCAGGTTTTGGCATTTTAATGGCAAAGGTCAAGAGCGTATTACTGTAATACGAGAGGGTGCCAGCACAAATATCTCGGCTTGCAGCGGGCTTGCTCCTAGAGATTGTGGCTCTGCGCTCCCTTAGATATTACGTGTGTGCCCTCAAACTTTGTCCTGTGTATGCGTGATTCGCGAATAAGTGCTTATTGTAAACAGGTATATATTAAATAATTTTATTAAGTGAAGTGCAGCCCTCAAAGAAAGAATATGTGTTGATTACTGAATGCATTTTCAGTAGGATATGTGTGTTTCACGTTGCAAGATACATTTTGTGTAGTGAATTTATCAAAAGCAGCAACCTACGGAATATACTCTAGAAAAAAAACTAAAACTCAATACTGAGTAATGAGAATGAAATATTTGAAAATACAAAATTTGTTGCATATGTGTATGATAACTTATCCCCGTTAATATTTAATTGTGGAAACAGCATTGAAAAAAAAAATGCGAGTTTGAGGGGGCTAATGAGCACCCAACAGCAGAAACATAAATTTGGTGGCTATGCATGTAAGTATCTTCTGTATCTTCTGAAGGGCAGTACTAAGTGAAAAAATATGATACTTAGGCAAAATATGTTAAAAAGTTTACACGCCTGGCTCTTAATTCATTGTTTTCCTTCTGAAGCATCAGTGAGTGTTTGAACCTTCTGTAATAGTTGCATATGAGTCCCTCAGTTGTCCTCAGTGTTAAAAGATGGATCTCAAAATCATACAGACATTGTTGGAAAGGGTTCAAATACACAAAAATGCTAAAAAACCAAAGAATTTGTGGGACCTGAAGAAACTTTCTGAGGAACAGTAGGCTGTAAACTGTTCAAGACAAACAAGGGACTCACGGACAACTGCATATCACTAAACAAGAGAAAAAAAAACAGCTGTGGATCATTCAGGTAACAACACAGTACTAAGAATCAAGTTTATGTAAACTTTTGAATGGGGTAAATTTAATAAATTCAACTATAATTTTCTTTTGAGGACTGTATGAAAACATCTTTTATGTGAAATATCTTGTTCACGTCAGTACTAAATAAAATATACAATGCATTTTGTATGATCCCTCTTATTTCTGTAAAATAATTACAATTTTGCAGGTGTATTCAGGTGTATGTAAACTTTTGACCTCAACTGTATATTTTAAAAAAATATGTAATTACATCCATAATTAATTTCTGTAATTACATTAATAATTATACTGTTGACCTATCCTTTACACCAGGGGTTCCCCAGTGGGTCGCGAAACCTTGAGGAGGGGTCGCAAGATGATTTCCAGAAATCAAATAATTTTTTAAAGCATTAGAAACGGCATATTCTAAAATAATATTATGGTTGTTAGACTGTTGTGTTCCTTTGTGTTGTCATTATGCTTGTGTTTAGATAGACCAATAAGTGCATGTGCGCCATTTTGCAAAATGTTTGTATACATCCACCTCAGAGGAAAGTGGGGTACTGGCACTGTTATGTTGGGGGTCGTGGGCTGAAAGGTTTGGGAACCCCAGCTTTACACCTTAACTTACCCTTAAACCTACAGTGGATATAAAACGTCTACACACCCCTGTTAAAATGCCATGTTTATGTGATTTAAAAAAAAAAAAAAACTTTTTCCACCTTTATTGTGACCTACAACTCAATTGAAAAACAAACTGAAATCTTTTTTTTTTCTGTGGAAAGTAAAAATAAAATAATAATAATAATAATAATAATAATAATAATAATAATAATAATAATAAATTTGATTTTATTACAGCACTCAGTCTTTTTGGGTATGAGTTTTTCAGCATGGCACATCTTGACTCTTCTTTGCAAAAACAAAAAAATCTGCCAGATTGTGAGGGCATCTCTTATGCACAGCCCTCTTCAGATCACCCCACAGATTTTCAATTGGATTCAGGTCTGGGCTCTGGCTGGGCCATTCTAAAACTTTAATCTTTTTCTTGTGAAGCCATTCTTTTGTTGATTTGGATGTATGCTTCATGTCGTGCTGTAGGGTCATTGTCGTACTGAAAGATGAAGTTCCTCTTCATCTTCAGCTTTCCTGCAGAAGCCTGAAGGTTTTGTGCCAATATTCATAATTCATAATTCACAATATTCTGTTCATAATTCCCTTCACCTTGACTAAGGCCCCAGTTCCAGCTGAAGAAAAACAGCCCCAAAGCATGATGCTGCCACCACCATGCTTCACTGTGGGTATGGTGTTCTTTTGGTGATGTGCAGTGTGGTTTTTGCGACAAACATACCTTTTGGAATTGTGGCCAAAGAGTTCAACCTTGGTTTCATCAGACCATAACACATTTTCCCAGAAGACTTCAAATGGGTTTTTGCAAAATTGAGCCGGGCTCGGATGTTTTTCTTGTAAGAAAAGGCTTCCATCTTGCCACCCTACCCCACAGCCCAGACATATGAAGAATACGGGTGATTGTCGTCACATGTACCACACAACCAGTACTTGCCAGAAATTCCTGCAGCTCCTTTAATGTTGCTGTAGGGCTCTTGGCAGCCTCCCTGACCAGTTTTCTTCTTGTCTTTTCATCACTTTAAAGAGACGTCCTGTTCTTGGTAATGTCACTGTTGCACCATAATTTCTCCACTTGATGACTGACTTCACGTTGTTCCATGGTATATCTAATGCCTTAGAATTTTTTTTTACCCTTCTCCTGACTGATACCTTTTAACAATGAGATCCCTCTGATGCTTTGGAAGCTCTTTGCGGACCATGGCTTTTGCTGTGAGATGCGACTAGGAAAATGTCAGGAAAAGCCTACTAGAACAGCTGAACTTTATTTGGGGTTAATCAGAGGCACTTTAAATGATGGCAGGTGTACTGACTCCTATTTAACACGAGTTTGAATGTGATTAGTTAATTCTGAACACAGCCACATCCCCAGTTGTAAAAGGGTGTACACACTAATGCAACCACATTATTTTAGCTTTTTATTTTTATTTCCCACTGAATAAAGATTTCAGATTGTTTTTGCATTTGAGTTGTACAGATTATAGGTCAATAAAAGGTAGACAAATTTCTGAAATTATTCATCATGGTCTAATTTCTTTAAATCACATAAACCTAGCATTTTAACAGGGGTTTGTAGACATTTTAATATCCACTGTACTTATACCAAATGTGTCCCTGCAATTTGAACACAGTAAGTACAATGTATTTATTTTCTGATGTAAGTACATAGTGGTTAAGGCCACTTAATATAAGGTGGGACCCACATTTCACTGAGAAATGATATTTTAAAGTGGAAAAACTGAAATAGTATTTTATTTTAAAATGAATCCCAATAATGTGTATGTACAAAAAAGTTATATGTTTATAGTGTATCTTGTTTTGTTATTTTTATGGCATTTTATTTATGCACTGATTCAGATCATCTGCCATATTATCTACATAATTTCAATACATAAACTTAAAAATTTAATTATAGATGAACTGTCATCATTTGTATGTTAAATCAAAATAGATAAAAGCTTCAGTATGCAGTTTTGTAGTTCATTTTGCAAAACTAAACTTGCTCCAGCTCAGTGCAAACAGCATATTTTTATGTCCAGCGTCGGCAGGAGACTCACCTATACCCCAATAAGGCATTCACTATCCTCTGTCGCCTCATTTATTTTTTAAGAACCATCAGAAGATTGATGACTCATTCCTTTTTCTACATTTCACACCGTTCTACTTAAAAAAAAAAAAATAAAAAATCTGCATAATTTGCATCGGTTTTATCACCTATGTCTATCTTCCTTTGAAAGGGGAAGCGCAAAGAGAGCGTAGAGATTCCTGACACACTGGGGAAAACCCCTCAGTAAATAGACTGATGGTAATTAGAGCTGGAGACATCTTTCTTGATGAGAGAACAGAGTGTGCTGGTGAATGATGCCATTGCAAACCCTGCTCACACCCTGGGTTTTATAGGAGCTACTGTATATGAAGAGTACCAATCAAACATATTAAAGCAGAGAGGGGCACTGGGCTGAATAGAATTGCATGGGACAAATCACACAGTGTCATTCTGATAATGATTTATTGCTAGGAGATATTTTTTATTCCCATTATATTTTCTTACTCCACCTCAGCTATTTATGTCTCCACACCAATTAAACTCTTACTCTCTGTGAAGGGACAAGGGAGACGTTTTAAAAGTCCAGACAGTACTAGCAGGAATTAAGAATTACAGAATGGACACTCTGACATTATACGCTTGTAAAAGATCTCATATAGCCTTCATTGGGAACACTGTGCTTTCCCAAGTCTGTCAGGATGAAACATTGAACATATGAAAATTATTCTTTTGTGATCACTTTGAGTTAGTTTTTATCTTAGTTCCACTTTTCATCTTAACATGCAAAAAAAAGTGTCCCTGCACTGTGCCCTGGTTACAGTGGAGCAAAAAAAAGTATTTAGTCAGCCACCAATTGTGCAAGTTCTCCCACTTAAAAAGATGAGAGAGGCCTGTAATTTTCATCATAGGTATACCTCAACTACGAGAGACAAAATGAGAAAAGAAAAAAAAAAATCCAGAAAATTACATTGTAGGATTTTTAAAGAATTTATTTGCAAATTATGGTGGAAAATAAGTATTTGGTCAATAACAAAATTTCATCTCAATACTTTGTTATATACCCTTTGTTGGCAATGACAGAGGTCAAACGTTTTCTGTAAGTCTTCACAAGGTTTTCACACACTGTTGCTGGTATTTTGGCCCATTCCTCCATGCAGATCTCCTCTAGAGCAGTAATGTTTTGGGGCTGTCGCTAGGCAACACGGACTTTCAACTCCCTCCAAAGATGTTCTATGGGGTTGAGATCTGGATTCCTACGAAGCCACTCCTTCGTTGCCCAGGCGGTGTGTTTGGGATCATTGTCATGCTGAAAGACCCAGCCACGTTTCATCTTCAATGCCCTTGCTGATGGAAGGAGGTTTTCACTCAAAATCTCACGATACATGGCCCCATTTATTCTTTTGTTTACACGGATCAGTCGTCCTGGTCCCTTTGCAGAAAAACAGCCCCAAAGCATGATGTTTCCACCCCCATACTCCACAGTAGGTATGGTGTTCTTTGGATGCAACTCAGCATTCTTTCTCTTCCAACCACAACAAGTTGAGTTTTTACCAAAAAGTTCTGTTTTGGTTTCATCTGACCATATGACATTCTCCCAATCCTCTTCTGGATCATCCAAATGCTCTCTAGCAAACTTCAGACAGGCCCGGACATGTACTGGCTTAAGCAGGGGGACACGTCTGGCACTGCAGGATTTGAGTCCCTGGTGGCGCAGTGTGTTACTGATGGTAGCCTTTGTTACTTTGGTCCCAGCTCTCTGCAGGTCATTCACTAGGTCCCTCCGTGTGGCTCTGGGATTTTTGCTCACAGTTCTTGTGATCATTTTGACCCCACGGGGTGAGATCTTGTGTGGAGCTCCAGATCGAAGGAGATTATTAGTGGTCTTGTATGTCTTCCATTTTCTAATAACTGCTCCCACAGTTGATTTCTTCAGACCAAGCTGCTTACCTATTGTAGATTCAGTCTTTCCAGCTTGGTGCAGGTCTACAATTTTGTTTTCTGGTGGCCTTCGACAGCTCTTTGGTCTTGGCCATGGTGGAGTTTGGAGTGTGACTGTTTGAGGTTGTGGACAGGTGTCTTTTATACTGATAACGAGTTCAAACAGATGCCATTAATACAGGTAACGAGTGGAGGACAGAGGAGCCTCTTAAAGAAGAAGTTACAGGTCTGTGAGAGCCAGAAATCTTGCTTGTTTGTAGGTGACCAAATACTTATTTTACCGAGGAATTTACCAATTAATTCTTTACAAATCCTACAATGTGATTTTCTGGATTTTTTTGTTTTTTTTCCTCATTTTGTCTCTCATAGTTGAGGTATACCTATGATGAAAATTACAGGCCTCTCTCATCTTTTTAAGTGGGAGAACTTGCACAATTGGTGGCTGACTAAATACTTTTTTGCCCCACTGTACACATAACAGTAAATTATGCATAATTATATGCAACTAAACCTAAAGCAAACCCCAATCTTAGCCCTATAGTAAGTATATGCTATTAATTAATATTACTCAGTACTTAAATATATATCAAACACATTTCTCAAACAACACATCTCAGTAGATGTGACTGGCCTTAGAAATTGTGTGTAATTTTAAATATAATTATTAATTTATTCATAACAGTTTATGAAGGTGCTTTTGCACCCAAAATCACTCTAAAACTTTTTCTTGTGCAGAACACACACACACAAAAAAATAAATAAATAAAAAATAAATAAATAAAAATGTATGGAACACTGACAGGTTTTGATTTGTATTCTGCAGAATAATAATAATAATAAAAAAATAAAATTAAATAAAAATAATAATAATTTGTGTTCTTCCAGGTTTGGAAGAACACAAATCTGAGTAAATTTCTACTTTTTTTGACAATGTTTCTTAACATTGTCAAGGTTAACAAAGTTCTGATACTGGAAACACTGAAATGAGAAGCAATTAGTGTACAAATTGTCTGGAATCTAAAAACCATAAATCATATTTCCTAAACAGTAATATTGATGACACTAATATTGTATTAATAAGTGAGCACATGCTGTTATTCTTTATTGCCGCTCCATTCACGGTTACCATTCCATTCAAAGAGGTCATATTAACACACTGAGGCCAATTAGCACTAGGGTGGATGACATGGCTGGAAAAGGTCAAGGAGAAAAGCTAACAGCAGCAATCCAGCCATGGTTCACAAGTTCAGTTTGTTTGCTCTTTAAACTATCCTGGCCTATCCAATTACTGTTTTAAAATGTAGAGGATCATGGGAACACTGGTCTTGTTATATCTGAAATATGTCTGCATCATGCACAGTGAGTTTCGGTCTGAATAAACAGTGTGAGTATAGCACAGTGAGGCATTAAGCACATTTCACACACAAGTGGCATTATACAACAAATGAGGAAAAATGTGGCAACGTTTTATGCAATTTGTCTTTTAAGAACATTTTCTCACTAATTTTGCCTGTCGAAGGAAGATTTCAGAAAGAGGCCTTTTGTTGTTAAGTATGGAGATTACTCAACTGTAGTTTTAATTACTTTGGACGACTGACTAATGTGAGCCATATATATATATATATATATATATATATGTTATTTATTTATTTATTTATTTTTTCTACCATAACAACTCTGAGAATTTAGAATAGTAATGTACATAATATTAATACTAATAAACAGCCAATATGTTAATAATAGCCATGCTAATAAGCAACTTGGTGACTTGAACTTGAAAAATTACGTGTTTTAAGTCTTTCTGTGGTTGAAACAAGATACCTTCTGACGTTCATTCATATTTAACTTACGCTATAATTAGTAAAGAGGAAGCGATGATCGGTTTATGTGCCGCTTGAACTGTGGCGCTACAGCGATCTGTCATGACACATTATAGGGCCACAGAATGGTATTTACTGGTCTTTAAAAAAATTATAACATTTGAAAGCGGAGACTTTTTTTAGTACCCCGATCTGTCTTGCCTGTCGGAATGTTGACAGTTTTCTCTTTGCTCCGTGAGGTATTTTTCATTGCGTGCAAACATAATGTGTGGCGTAAGAGCGCCACTAGCTTGTCGGACATAGCAACAGTAACGAAAGGTGGCAGGTCTTTTCAAAGGGTTAGTTGGGGCTGAAGTAATTACAAAAATTTAAAACTTTATTATGACCTAACGTTTGGATGATCTGACCTATTGAGAACTGTCAGAAGCATTAAATCCAGCTTGATTAGATATTAAAAACATCACAGTATTCCCAGTATGTTTAGCCCCCATCAGTCTCACAAAGAAGTTTCCAAGCAGATCAGTTTTTCCATATTGTTTGAGTAGGCTCTCGTCTATCTATCTGCCACCTTTCAAACAGAAATAGAGGAAGCTACACACAGATTGGCTTCCTGCTTATTCAAGGGCCGTTTGTGAATGTCTCTGCTATTGTATCAGGGAGAGCTCTTATCAGTCAGGCTCATAGGACATGTTGTTTTTGTTCACCTATAGTAGATGAAGGACGGGTAAGAATGTGACGTTGTGTCAGCGGCCGGAGAGCTCTGTCACAGGGAGTGTGTCTATGTGATTATCTTAGGTGACGCATTTGTCTTTCTTAGAGTTATCGCTGCATTCAGAAAACAATATCACTGCCATAAAAAGTGATAGTGGAGGCTTTGGGGGAAAGAAACAAAACAGTTGTCACAGTAACAATTTTGAACATTCGTTTTCAACACTGGCTTGTGTCATATATGTTTAGACAGCATAGTGCAAAGATTGTGAGATTTAGAGTTCATCCACACATGCATATTGACATGCATTCCTCCTCGAATCTTCTACGGAAAATCCAATTTTACACACCAGGGCTTCTTTGTATTATTTTCAGAGAGCCCAGTTTTCATAAAGACGTTCCAGGTTTTATTTACCCGTAAATACAGTGTGCTACTGAGCGGCACATAGTGTGCAGCATATTGATCCATCAAATAAATTTGCAGCTATTGTGTAGCTCTTCAGATCAGTGGTCACTAGTAATGCTGAAGAGTAAATCCAGTTTACAACAGTAGGGAAAAGAACTACATTTTCTGTTGTTGTGGAACTGCTACAGTCCCACACCTGCTCTACAGTGATTGAATATTTAATTACAGACTCGGTCACGGTTGTCTGTTAGAATGAGACGCTGTGTAATCATAGAGCTCACGGTTAACCACTGCACAGACACACCGTTCAGTTCTCGCCAACCCAAAAGGCCGGTTTCCCCGAGGCTATCAAAAATAAAAAGGCAAAGGATAGAACTTCAACACTCATAAAAAAGGAAGTGCAAGACAGAGCGGAGCACTTTATAATGACTGATCAAGTCTAAAGCAGCTCAATGGTCAGATCATTGTCTCTAAAAAGGGTCTTTATGTGGTCATTAGATTCAGACCTGCCTTATTCTCCGGAGGTATTTCCGCACGATTCCATATTCCTTCCACCTCCAGTAGAGATGGTAATAGGTTTTGTTCTCACTCTTTTGGTGCTCTTCTTTTATGCCCGAGGATAAAGTGTGTCCAACAACAGGTCTCCTTCATCATTCGTCCACAGATTCTTCCTTTCACAACTTCATATCCTAGAGGGACAAGAACAAATACATGGGTAATGATAATCTATTAATTGAAAGATAAGTGTATTACAGCCACAAACATGTCTAAAATCTGATCAGCTGTATTTTATTAAAAAAAAAAAAAGTCCTTGTCAAATGCTTTGAACAAATCACACTGAAGTAGGGCTTCATCCAAAGGCATTGCTTTCTGTGATATATGTAATCCACTTGAGAATTCAATCTCAAAAGCTGTTTTTTCCCCCTTTTTTTCATTACAATAGGCAAGGCTTTGAAGTTATCACTGAAATAACTTCTTAATAAAACACCACTTATTAATAATGTTGGAAACAATATGAGCAATAAAACTAGGTGAGAGAGGAGAGCAAAATTAACTGAAATATTCATAATCTCACATTCTTTTATATGCACACTGCGTATCTGTAATTCATTAGAGGCTGCATTTCAACCCCCTTAATTGACTTCCCATTCACAGGTGAATATAAAAGAAGGTCTTTCGCTCTAGTTCTAATCCAATGAAAAAGAGGAAATAGGGGAAACAAATGGAACTAAAACTCTGAAAGTCTGAGAAGGTTTTTTTCCCCCCTTTGGGATAATGGGCATCGTCAGATTTGACTCATTTTCCACCACCAAGTTATGGCAGGACATGTAGAGTATTTTCGCAGCTGTCTGATCCAGGCCCTGTAGCTATATGGGGCATAATCATACTGCACATGAGGAAGGAGATCTAAAGCCTTTCAAAGCACATGATGGCTTTGTGTGAATTATGGCATTCACGTTCCACATCATTAGACACATGGCTTAACAAAGTAATAGCGAGGAAAGAACTTGTTTATATACACAGTTTCTTTGAATTGAATATGTGCATTTGAATAGTAAACTGTGGCCTTGCACTGAGGAATGTTCATTAACGTGTCATATATTGTTCATCCTGAATCAGCACTGTAATGACATTTAGTGTTCAAACTGAACTACTGTTCAAAAGTTCAGGGTTGGTAAATTTTTCATTTCAAAGATGGCATTTATTTGAGCAAAATACAGTAAATATAGCAATATTATGAAACATTATTACATTTTAAAATCTGCTTTCTAAAATGCCATTTAATGATGCAAAGCTAAATTTTCAGCAGACATTACTCTAGCCATGTCAGTGTCACATCATCCATCAAAAATCATTTCAATATCCTAATTTGGTGCACAAAAAGCATTTTTGACTATTAACAATGTTGAAAACAGTTGTGCTATTTCATATTTTTGTGGAAACCTTTTTTTTTCTTCTTTGAAAAAACATTATAAATATAACAATATATCTATTTAAGGTGTCTTTGCTGATCAAAAGTATAAATTAATACATGTATAACTGTGAAGCATTTTTTTTCCCGGATGAATAGAATGTTCAAAACAGCAGCATTCATTTGAAATTTTATTTGAATTTTGTTTCAACATAATAAATGTCTTTGCTGTCCCTTTTGATCAACTCGTGTCCTTAAAAAATTCTTACTGACTCCAAACTTTTGAATGATAGTGTATATCTAAATAAAGTCTAAAAAAAATCATGAGATAAATATTTTTAGTATGAAAAAAGTTAAGCGTAGAAAAAAAAAAGAGAGAGAATCATCACAGAAGCATTTGATAGGGCGATTAATTATTATACATGGCGAGCCAACAAATCCCAGGCAGATGGTCTGGCATAGCCAGGCTTATACTGTGCTAGTGAATATGTAGGTAGGATGTTCAATACGGCTACATGGCAGGAATATTTTCGCTTGGCTTTCCTTCTCGAGCCAGGGGCTGAGGAAAAAGTCCAAGAGAATCATTTCACATGTATTTCAATTTTAATTTACAACATTGCACTTGCTGTGTGCGCACACATTAAAGTTTCATCTTGGCACTTGTAGGCCGCTAGCAGTAAATGGTGGCGATATTATGCAAGTTTCACACCACACATTACTCAAGGATTCCCCGCCTTCAGTCCTGCTCAGTGGCTGTAGCTTAAAGTGAGAAAAAACAGAATGCATAAAATTGCACTTACCGAAAGCTGCTACAAGCTGCATGAGCCTTTTCAGCATTTTATAGAGTTTGTATATTGCATCTATGTAAAAACAAATATGTGCATGTAGTTCTGAAAAATTCAAGCAAAGTAACTTGCATTTGTTTCTATCAGTGGTTATTCTAAAATGAGGAGGCGAAGTCCTAACATTTTCTACGTTAGATTTTGACTTGACAAAGTGGTGATGTATAAGTGTGTGAGCTGTTTACTTTACTTTGTATTAGTCTTCCCGTAAACCGCATTATATTGTTCATTTAGACTGATTCGTGAAAGCGGATTGCTCACGAACATAAGAGATGGGATTTATCTCATGAACCAATCACGATGGAGGCATTAGGTGTGTTCGACTTGAAGCACGGCGGTCAACAAGATCAGCCAGTTGAGGTCGGGGGCAGAGTTAAAAACGTACACGTCAAGTGTTATACACGTGGTGTTTGCATACTCTATCACAGATTAAGTGAATAAACTGCACTAAAGCTCATCAAAAGCTTGTGCAGTCACTCTTGAGAAACTGCGGCGACTGAGTTAGCCAGCTGGTCTCAAATCGCTATCGCGGTACTTTGATGCCACTCGTGACAGTCTAATGCCTCCTCTCATGTGACTTTCCCCCATTAATTTACCCTCCACCCAACCCACCACATGCTTTAGAGCAGGGATCTCCAACCTTTTTTCATTCAAGAGCTACTTTTTAAAAAACAAAGTGTCTGAGAGCTACCCATGTTATACAATACTTAAATCTCTGAAATGGGTCTAATGTATATATATCCAAACTGTTATTCATGGTATAACATGGTATAATATGTTAAAATGGTCTGGAATTTTACAACAAAAGTAGCAGCATTGTGCACTTTTGGTTTGCATTAACATTCAATTTTGATTAGACCTTGATTAGCTGGTTCAGGTGAAATTTATTAGGGTTGGAGCTAAACTCTGTAGGACACCGGCCCTACAGGACCGACATGTTAAAAAAAAAAAAAAAAGTTTTATTACAGGATAAACCTCACTTTAAATCATTTTGTATGAAACAAGTCAAAATGATCAATTATATTTTATATGCTCCAAACAGTTCTACATAAGATAATATGCTTTTTAAAAACACATAATATGAAATTGTAAAATCCACTGTTTGGCAGAAGGTAGCGTGTTTCCCCGGTAACCGCTGTAAACAAAGCAGCGCTGCAGTTATTAGCATTGCTTCATTGTGCATTACAGGGTGGGAAGATAAAAAAAAATGGCAACAAAACTTTTCTGAAGACAGGTGGTTCCTCCTTAATCATACAATTAATTAAATAATATTTCATATAATTTCTCACAGCAGTCTACCTTTTGTCTTAATTTTGCCCAAAACGAAACCTAATCTGCGCATTTTAATGGGTTGCCGTGAATCCCTTTACATTCCTGTGTGTGTATGATATGCGGCTAGTTTTACTCAAATTAAATGGTAAAATGCTCATGAAGTAACTCTCAGAGCAGCTCTGGAGATGTTGTTCATGTTTTTGTGTCCTCATTTTGTGAAATGACAGCCGCTGAAATCACTGCGCGCTTATGTTTGTAGTAAACGAACCGCATGTCTGTGCGTTTATTCATTCATTCATTCAGACCAGGAGACGTGCAGAACATATAGATTTATATTTAAATAGTCGCAATATAATTTCCGTGACATTGTGCGTTAAACTGTAAATTCCAATTTTATGACTGGATTCTGCAATTCTGCACGCGTTTTCAACATCTCATAAATTATAGGGCCCTAGTCTTGGCGAGCTACCTAGCTCACGAGCGACATGTTGGAGACCCCTGCTTTAGAGGGCCTGTTAAAACTTAATGGGCTCAGGGGAAAGACACTCTCACTGTGACTTTACCTGCTGGTGTTGCTGTTGGACAGTGTTTCAATGTTTAGAAAAACAAGTGATTTCTAAGCTTTTTATATCATATTTCGTAATATTTGCACTTTATTTTTGTATTATTAATTTTTTGTCCCCATTTTTTGAGGAGATGCCTGCCTCCATTGCTTCCTTGGAGGAAACGCCCCTGGTTTCTCTGAACAGATAAAAATATTTTCCTCTCAGTCAACAGAAGAATTCCACGAAGTTCTGTACGTATTTCATTTGGTATAAAATGCACAGTATTTAGTTCCACATAATAAATTACCGCTTAGGTTTTTAAAGATAATAAAGATGGCTATCGGTCACATGTTTTGTCCCTGCAAAGTTTTCTTCTGTAATAGCTTCGAAGCAAATGCTTATAGCAGTGTTCATATTCACTATGGTGCAAAGCTTTGCTTAACAGAACCTCTTGTTTGCTGTTTTTATCTAGCCAGGGCATTACTGATAGACACTTCCAATAAAGCATTCAGTGAAGAGGTCACTTATTTGACCGTGCACTGCAAATATCCCTATAGCCATTGATGTTTTTTAGCTTGAGGGATCTACTGGAGCAGGGAGCAGGTCTAGGAAGTGCTGCATCCACTAATAGCTATAGCTCCAAGAGGCTGGTCTGCATAAACAACAACCCGGTGCAATCAGCAAGATGGTGCACTTCTCTTCTAGGAGGAGAGTGATTGGGGACAATGCGTTTTCCACTTCACCCTTCCCAACAGGGCAATCTCTGCAAAAATGCTGCAATAAATAATGTTGTTCTCTTACTTTCTCTATGCATTCATGTTGTACATTTAGATTTTAAAATGTATGGTTTACCTCATTTATTGTATTTACATTTTCATCCTCCATGTATGTTTATTTTATTTGTTTTGCTTTGGTTCAATACTACTACTAATACCTAGGACAATATTTCTATATACTATTATTTATATATATATATATATATATATATATATATCACAATATAATTTTTTTTCAATAAAGGTGATACAATTTTAAAACATATTTCAGATATTTCAATACACATTACTAGTGTTACCCATACATTTATTTGTGGCGGATAACTTTGTTGAACATGAGCACTGCACATTTCAAAAATCAAAATGCGGTGCAGGTGTTTTCTATGAATGTATCTTTAAAGAGAACAGACTTCAGAAAAGTTTTTTGGGTTTTTTATTTTATCTGATAAAATAAAGTTCATAAGCTCAGTGCTGCTATGTGTACAGCCATTACCGGGAAAACCTCCATTTCTGCCACTTCAAAAGCGCCTCCTGCTGGCAGAGAATGCATTTGCATTTTCAAAAAAGCCAAAAATATTAATATTAACAAGGTGAGTCTGAGAGTCAAGGTGAGTTTGACAATGATTTCACATTTCTTGTTTGTATGAAGGCAAAATACAAATAAAAGGGGAAAAGTCACTTATTTGTCTTTTTTTCTGAAAAATTATACAGTTTTATAGGAAGAGGTTTTATAGACTTGCCAAATTAGGTACAGACATCTGTTGTAGGCAGTCTGAGGATTTTATATATATATATATATATATATATATATAGTATCAGAATACATTAAAAAATATATATTGCAATATAAATGTTATTATATAAAAGTATTAATTCTTGCAAAGACATATTTGTAATAATGAAAAACAAAGGTTTAACAACAACAACAGTATTTATAATAATAATAAGTAGTAGTAGTAGTAGTAGCAGTAGTAGTAATATACATTACATTAGCATCACAAGTTGATCACAGTCACGCTGATGGTTCATTTACATACTGCATGATCACAATCCACCATTAAAAATGTAAGAATGTCACTATTTAATATAGCTTTGAGATAAATGCGCTTTGTGTTTTGAAGTGCTCCCATTTCACTAGTGTAAGAACAATGCCAGAAGCCTTGCTGGTTAAAGTAAAGAAGGATGAGCTCTTTTTCCCTCAGATGAGAGCCATCTGGCTGGGAGCAAGGCCAACGGATGAGTCTTGGGAACGGGCCTATAAGAATTCCTGACCCTTGGTAGGTTGACTATGAAAAAAAGAAGGTATAAAATGCCACTGGGGCCTTGAGCTGGAAAGGGATTTGGACCCGGGGAGGGTGTGTGTCTCTAAAGAGCGTTCACACTTGGACTGAGGGTGAAGAATTGCAGAAAAAAAAACAGACAGACGGGGGGAAAAACGCAATTAGTGCCACGCTCTGGACATGGGAAAATGGATTTTTCATCCTGTGACCTAATTACAGAGTTTGTTTCGAGTGTGTATCTCTTTTCATTTCCTAATGAAGCACAATCATTGCAGTTTCTCAAAGAGCTACATCAGCAGATTGATGTTTATATTATCCAATGCTCTTTTTAGTCTGGCACATAACAAAAGAGGTTGTTAATTTGGTTCGAAATTGATAAAACAACATTTTACCCGCGAGCCCTCGCTTCAAACGCAGGTTCAGTCGTACTTATGAAAGCGCTCAGGACTCCAGAGCCTCTCTCTAGAAGACTTGCTGTGTGGCTGAACCACAGCCAGGCTGCCCATTACACTCAAGCAGCTTGAAATCCAAAGCAGCAGGAAATGAAACCATCAGATTCCCACCCACATCCATCCACACAGCAGCAAGCTCAGCCAAGTCTCAAACAGCAGAAAATCTATTTCGCACTGTATTGGGTTATACCTCTAATCAACTCTTTCTTTGTAAACAAAGTGTTTAATTTAATACAAGTTCCAATATGCTACTTAATGGAAATATAGATGTGCCACGGCACCAGAATGGGATCGGAGAGCCTCGTAATGCATATGTAAGCCCGTATGCATATGTATGCTGGCACATCAGCAGTTTGTCTAGTGTCATGGCACAAGATAAATAGGTAAATAGATACATAGCCTCAAGCTCACTGACTTTCTTATCATTTAACACAGACATTTGTCACCTTCTGTCGTTTTAGCTCTCGGAAGGCAAAAGTCAGAACAAAACATTTACCCGCTGCCATCAGGGGAGCCGAATGCACACGCGACACACCGCTGCTTTCGGGAAGGAGGAGAGGCCAGCCGCACATACATGAGGCACAGAAAATCTGCCATTTTTAAAAAATGACCAGTGGGACGCAACCACTTCAAACAGTGAACACAAATGGAGCAACTGTTTGGGGTCATATGCCCCCACTGCTTTCATTCCCTCACACCCCCAGCGTTCCGCACTCACCTCTACCTTCGCCTCCCTTTGCCGCTCAGACCCTCGACACACCTCTTCCTTCTTTTCCTCAGTTTTTTTCTCTCTCCTTCATTCCACTCGGCTCTCTGCAGGCCACAACAGTCAGAAGGAAAACAGACACAGCAGTGCATTTTCAATTGGATCTTCAGAATTCCTATGAAATAAAAGGGCAGCTAGCCTTTGTGAAGTTATCTCACCCGGAACGAACCGACATCGGTCCCCTGCCTGATGTCCTCTATCCCCACACCCCTCCTGGCCCCTGACACTCAATATACTCTTCCTTTCAAGCTTTCTTTTCCTGCAGTAGTAAGGCAAGTCTAGCCGATGCAAAATCATTACATGTGCTGTAAGGATCCAATGCATTAACGTAATGGATGATGTATAGTCATCCAGTAATATTGCAAAAATAAACATAATCAGGAACCTAATGTAGCACAGATTACATGGCTATTTACCAAATAAGTAAATGTGCGGACATGAAATACTGATTTAGGTTGCAATGATTTTCAAATTTGACCTGTTTATTGAAAAGAAAAAAAAAACATTCCATTACAATGACCAAAACAACATAAACAAAACGTTGGTTATAAACTTTCCGTTTGCTTCCTTACACTCATTTTTTAGTCTCTGCCCTTACGAAAAAGAGGAATACTTATGAGAAGGATACTTTTTATGTACTTCTCAGAAATGTGCTTTATATACTTCTCAGAAATATACTTTTTATTAATTATTAATTATTAATTATTAAATTAAATTATTAATTATTAAATTAATTTAAGTATACTTGACTTACTAGTATAAAAGTCTAAGTATATTTGAGCTATACTTGTGCTCTGAGAATCTGTGTTTTCATTGTTATATGCTAGGGATGCTATTCTACATCTTCTGTACAGAATTTCCAAAACACAAGTGAAAAAGAAACCGAAACAACAGATGCTTCCACATGTAATCTAACACAACCCTCAGAAATAAAACAGCATAAAAACCATAGATATGTAAAACTGTGTAACGTTATGGAATAAAATTTCTCCCCATGAAGAGGTAATAATAACTGTCAAGCTTAGTCTTTTTTTATGACACTTGTGTGTTTATAAAACAAGTGTTTATTTAAAAATGCATGCATGTAGAATAAAATGTTTTGTTTACAAGCAGATACCCTTTTCTTTTGTTCTTTCTTTTGATGTTTTGTATGTTCAGATATTCAAAAAAAACAAAATATATACAAATTAATACCTAAAAAGGGACATAGTAGTAAACTTAAAGTATGATGTAAAGTTCACTTAAAGAAAACTTGAAAGAAAACTAATACTATTAAACTAGTAGTTTACTGAGACTACACTTCAAGGTGTACTAAAATGCATAAAAAGTATTTAATTAGTAAATAATCAGTACACCTATAAGTTTATTTTTAGTATAATTGCAGTGCAAACTGAAAACATATGTAAACTAGTTGTGTACTCAAAGTTTACTACAAAGTTACACTTAAAGTATACTTTTATATACTTGAAAGTGGGCCAATTTAGTCCCAATGAGTACTGAAATAATACACTTAAAAGTATACTACTAGTACACTGATATTTGTATACTACATGAAGTATACTTAAAAATACTTAAAAGTAAACTTAATAAAATAAACTTAAAGTATACTTCTTTTTTGGTAAGGGTGACTCATTGCCCAATAAGAGAAAACACAAAATAAACAAAGTTAAAGATGAATTTTAGATTTTTAAATGGGATAGATGATATATTTCCACAAAGATGTTTGCTGTACACTCTTTGGTCACGTAAAAGTTCATTTTGCTGCATCAGTCTATTAAATTACTTAGTATATGAAACCATGATCTGCAATCACAAAAATAAAAATCTTTTTTAAAGGGTTATTTTACATGAATCACCAGCAGGATAAAACACTGTATGTGCTACATACAAATGGAAATTGTCAAACGTTTAAATGGAATGGTTTCATATACAATATACAGTCTTATGCAAAAGATTAGGCACCCCTAGATAAATAACAGGTTCTGGTGATTTTGTAATTGAAAAGATGTTAACACAGTCTTACTTGGAAATGGAAAACATGCACAATATTTTCAGCAAACATTGATGCATAGTTACTTCTTATACCATAAATTGAACAAAAATAAAAAAAATAAAAACATTATTATGGGACTGTGCACAAGTTTGGGCACTCTAAGAGTTCCAGAGTCTCAGATTCTTTTTACAAGGTTTCAGACCAACAGCTGTCATTAGTAAATGACAATTTCAAAGCTTTTCAAATACTTTGACTCTTTAAACCTTGTGCACACACTTGCAGACACTCAACAACCATGGGTTCCTCTAAGCAGCTGTGTAAGACTCTGAAAATGAAAGTTATTGATGCCCACAATACAGGAGAAGGCTACAAGAAGATAGCAAAGCGTTGTCAGCGTGCACTTCCCACAGTGAGAAATGTAATTGGAACTGTGGAGGTCAAGATGAGATCTGGAAGACCAAGAAAACTCTCGGAGAGAACTGCTCATATGCTGGTCAGAAAGACAAATCAAAACCCCCATTTGACTGCAAAAAACCTGCAGGAACATTTAGCAGACTCTGGAGGTGGTGCACCCTTCCACTGTGCAGTGATGCTTGCACAGATAAGACCTTCATGGAAGAGTCAACAGAAGAAAACCTTACCTGCATCCCCATCATAAAATCCAATGTCAGAAGTATGTAACAGAACATCTACAGAAGCCTGATGTGTTTTGGAAACAAGTGCTGTGGACTGATGAAGTTAAAATAGAACTCTTTGGCCACAATCAGCAAAGGCATGTTTGGAGAAAAAAGGAGCAGCATTTCATGAAAAGAACACCTTGCCAACTATTAAGCATGGGGGTGGATCTATCATGCTTAGAAATCCACTATGGAATACATCAAGAGATGCAAGCTGAAGGTTTTGGAATGGCCATCACAGTCCCCTGATTTAAACATCATTGAAAATTTGTGGGTAGATCTTAAAAGAGCTGTGCATGCAAGACGACTTTTAGCTGACTATAAAAAGCATTTGCAAGCTGTGATACTCAGAGGAGTACTCATTATGCAGGGTGCCCAAACTTTTGCACAGTGCCACAATAATGTTTTTATTTTTTATCTTTGTTCAATTTATGACATAAAAAGTAACTATGCACCAATGTGAAAATATTGTGCATGTTTTCCATTTCCAAGAGAGACATCTTTTTAATTTAAAAAAATCACCAAAATCTGTTATCAAGGAGTGCCTAAACTTTTGCATAAGCATGTATATACATATTACCAGTGGTTTAAGGACACTATAGTTAATTTATGTAAGTGAGGATAGCAAAATAAAGTAAACTGTGACATATTATTGTAGTCCATCACATACCTTTCTATCAAAGTTATCTGACATTATCAAGATAAATTGTTCTGATACAGTTTAACTCTGAGTTCTTGTGATATTGTATATTTGTTTGTTTTTTCTAAACTATAGTGAATAAACTGTGAAATATGAGCAATGTTGAAGGTGTCTGAATTGATTTTGGTAAATGTAAAATTGTAAAATAATTTGTAAACATATATTTGTATGTCCATATATTTTTTTCAACTTGAATGTCATAGCAAATGCCCAATTCAGAAACAGGAACTTCCAAAGTGCATTTGAAAGCTGATATACAGCGTTGCCATGGAGAACAGTAAATATTATGAAAAATCTGACAGCTGAATGCCTCAACTGACTTAAGTTAATTCACAATGAAGTATTTCAGAAAGCAATAATGGTGTAATAATGGTGGTTATTTTGAGGGAATTCTTATAGTAGCATTGAATATTATAAATGCATAATGTGGACACTATAATGACAAGTGTTATGAAAAGCATTGTTCTGTTACAATACAGCATATCAAACATCAAAATCTATCAGCAGATTAGATCAGAAAGCTGTCTAAATCCTTAGCTAATACTAACAGCAAAATATGATTAAAAGAGTTGGTGAACTCTACTTGTAATAGCTTTAAGACTGTTAGGTCCTAAATAATTTGATTTGTGCAGCAAGCGCTAACATAACTTATCATCTGCATTTTTCCCTTTCCTTATCTTTATGGGTTGGTTTTGAGATAGGATCTGATCATCTGTGCAAGCAGTGTGTACTTACTCCACATGCAATGCATATGATTATGCAAATTATACTGAAGGTAATAAATCCTTGTTCTAGCTGAAGGTTGTAGTAACGCCTGTCTTTCCTCTTTTACTTGAAACAAAATTCTGTGTGGAACTTGAACATTTGAATTTAAAACAGCAGCCCTATCATTAGGCATGACTGGGAAAAGCGATGAAATATGAAGAAATGAAGATTACTAAAAAAGGTAGCTTTAAAAAGCATCAAAAAAGTATCATCGCCACCACTATGCTGTGTGTTTTTGTTTTTTTCCCCCATGTTTCTAATTCCACTTTCAGTGAATATTCAGTACATAAACTGACAACTATTTATGACCCTGTAAATAAGTAGAAGGCAATCAGTGCTTCAGCATTAGACTTGCATCATGTAATGGTTTGGTGATCTTTTGAATTTGCATTTTGATTTTGTCCAACATTCAGTGGACTTAAATATATGTTCCCCAACCATTTCAGTGAGTCTGTCAAGTCTAATTATGCCTTTATAAAATTCATGCCGTTTAGAGGATTAATTCAGTCCTGAATTAAGATTTCCTGATAATTTACTCACCCCATGCCATCAAAGATGTTCATGTCTTTCTTTTGTCAGTCAAAAAGAAATTAAAGTTTTTGAGGATAACATTCCAGGATTTTTCTCCATATAGTGAACTTCAGTGGTGGTAAATGGGCTAAAGGTCCAAATTCCAGTTGTAATGCAGCTTGTCCAGTGAAACGATCGGCCATTTTCTAAAAAATAAATAAATAAATAAAATTATATACTTTTTAATCACAAATGCCCATCTTAGCTTAAATTATCAGGGAATTTTCATTCAGGAGTGAACCAATCCTTTTACACATTCATGCCAAGTTGTTTAGTTATGCCAGTTAGGCCAATTCTAGTTTATCTGGATATTTTCTTTCTATAAATACTTTCTTTTTGTTTACACAAAATGCATTTCTCCCATCATTACTTTCTGCAAGCTGCCTTACAGTATTTATTCTATGCCATGTTCCTGATCACAGTTTATAAGAAGATGAAGAACAGACGAACTAAAGTTAGAACTGAGTATAGGGGAACTTGACTTAAGGAGAACACGATGTAATGCTTTTAGCAAACAAATTGATATGCAGTTTTTTGTACAAAAAAAAAAAAAAAACATGGAGATAAAAGTCCCAAACAGACCATTAAAGTGTAACAAGCTGGAATGATAACAGCATGTCCCTCCTCCTGAGCCCAATGACTCTGTGTATATTTGCCCCAAAAGCCCCAACTCAGTGAGCCCAGAAAATGCGCTCGCCTAATTTGTGTTTCTGACAAGAACATCACACCACTTAAAATAGACGGGTTAAAAAAAAATGACACAAATAATGCATTTGCGAAGACGCTCTCACAATTATCACATTTATTTCTTCAATCTGTAATATTGCGGGACAAATGGGTTCCAATAAATGTGATGCAGGTCTTTTCAAGAGGACATTTCATTTTCAGGGCACCGGAGACATGGAGGGTGAATAAGATAATTATCAGGCTCGATGCTTGTTCTGCATTAGCTCTAGTGGGGAGTGATTATGGGAAACAGCTGAATTGCAGGAATAGCTTTTGAACCATGACAATGGAGGTTATCACTGCATGATGCTAATAAGGGATTGAACACTCGCATAATGCGAGCGGTAAGAAGAGGGCTTGATGCGACGAGATGAGCCGAGCTTAAAGTAACAACACTCTGGATCAACTCGACCCACGATTTGCAATGCAAGGGATATTCAAGGAGATATATTTCGAAGCGATTAAAATTCTGTTTAAGGGGGTTAAGTGCTTCTACCCAGCAGCAACCAATGCCCTGGTTGATCCATTGGGTGGTAAATGATTAATAGCCTTTAATTAGTGTCCCTCTATGCCCTTCTATGGAAAATAATTGTTGTTTATACACTGCTCAGAGCTATTGTTTATTCTCTGTGTCAAATTAAACGCACCTATATTTTTGTTTGCCCTTATTGTCTCCTACTAGCCAATATGGTGCAACTTAATTTAATGCAAACCAAGATTGATCACAATATCTCAGCTCAAAGTTAGCCTCTGGCTGCATGGTGAAAGTAAATTACCTTACCTGAGTACACTGCAATATTTTGTGCAAGCACTGAACCATTGTGTTTTGGGATCAAACGACAGAGGACAAAGAAACATACTGCAAGGGAAATGAAATAGTTAAAAGTGCACAGGCCCTCAAGGACGTTGTCTCTTTGGTCTATTTGTTTCCCATGTCACAGCTCCCACTGGTCTCTAGAGGAATTCAGAGCTTTTTGGAATGATACATGTTCCAAAATGCCTCAAGGTGGCTGCAGGCAAGTGTCACTACCCATTGGATATTCCTGGTAAGTACTTTACATGCTTCAAAGCAAAGGTCAGTCATTTGGTATGTCTTCATGTCTACCCCTCGAAGGGGCGCGATGCTGATTACCCAAAAACACCCAGGCGCTCTGAAGAAGGGGACACGCTTTAAGGCTTTAGACATTCAGGACTTAATGGAATACATTAGCAGTCTATATAAAAGGCAATGAATGGCATTTAATTCTTCAGTTCTCATATGTATTTATTCATTCAACTTAAATTATTCTTTCAAATTTCAAGCATACTCCAGTGTTTTATTATATATCGCAGTCATACTCTATAATCATCTAAGCTGCCACTTAGAAGCAGAACATCTTATGTAAGTTACAAAGATGCTTCTGAATAAACTTCTAATTGACGTACTATAGTGACTTGGATGAATAAGGAAGTGCTTAAATGCCATGCATTCATATAGGATGAATAAGAGTTGTCAGAGAACTTTGATTTTTACCCTCATGATGTGTATTCCAGGAATTATTCTTTCCTATTTCGCTTCTCTCTTTCTTTTTCTCTCTTTGGCAGTGCAAATTTTTACTCCTACATGGTGCTGATCATGGTGCTGTTTTTCTCCGTTTGCACACAAAGCCTCAGGGAAGCTCTGAGAAAAAGTTAGCAGTAGTCTGGGGATCCCAAACGGGTTGTACGAAAATGATTCCTTTGACTGGTGGAAATATAGCTCATATATAACCCGGCTCCTTTCTATGATGCATCTACAGAGGCCTGCTTGGATCCTCCCAGAAGTCAATGAGAAACAGTCAGCCAGAACAATGGCATTAGAGCGGCTGGATGTGTTCTGAAACAGCTTAACTGATCAATATGGTTCAGCCAGGGAAAGACTTTATACTTATACAAAATACTACGGTTAGCTGATGTCGAAACCTAACCCAATAATATATACACAAAAACACTGGCTACACTTCAATTTAAAAAAAGCCAGTTCACAACAGTTTAACCCCTTAACTGTCACCCGTCCCCTCTGTTTACAAATAAATCCTAATCTAATCATGACAAACTATATATCGTTGGAAGGGTCTAAGACTCCTATTTTACCATTTTTTTGTGTTACAAATGATGTAGGAAAAGTAATAGACTAATTAATGACAAGTGTGCACATCAAAAATCTACTTTATAACAGGAGTTCTGACCATTGTCACAAAAAGACTTACTTTGTTGCCTTTTTCTCTATCACGTTTTAGAAATCATGAGAAGGTATATATATCAGTTAAAAACTTAAAATCTCAAAATTCACCCTTTTAAAATCAGACATTGCATTACCATGGAAAATGTACATCAAAACCATATTACAAAATATTTTTGTTCATGAATTTAATAAATTTAAGTTTGGTTTTGCATTTTCACGTCTATGTTCAAAAATGAGAGTGACGGTTAAGGGGTTAAATCATTTTCTCTTTTTGAAGTATAAGCCTATTTTTTAGCACATTGTAAAACATTACTTTGAGTAGCAAACAGCATAATAACTAGAAGAAAAGTTTTGTATTTGCATCGATATGCAATTGCAACAATTCAATCTAAACATGAGCCAAGACTGAAATCGATTCACCACTAAATATTTAAGCATTAAAACTTTACAACATCTGACATTTTGACAAATAAATAAATGATGCCATGTTATCCAACCGTGGCACTGCCGTTATTAAAATAAAAGCATATTGTATTTTTCTCAATAAGATATTTCATTAGGGTCAAAAGAAACAGGTAATTGGCTTCTAATGTAAAGCAATATCAATCATGATTTTATTGCTGGACTCAGCAGTATTGTGAACAGTCCAAGCATTCAGTTCAAGATGGAGCATGCTGAAGGAAAAGAGCAATTTCCTTAGCCTAAATGGAAAGTTCTGTCAAGCAGTTTGGAGTGATCCACCATCAATCACAGATAAATTCTCCTGAGCTGGGTAGCAACGGAGAAAAAAAAAAAAGGAAAGAAAAAAATTGGGAGCACTCCATTACCTGGGTGTCTTTCAAAGTGACTAATGGCATGTGACAAAAGGCATTCAAGAGTCACACAATGTGTTGCCTTCATAAAAACGAACCTGCTGCCACACGGTAGCACAACTCACATAATCAAGTCTCAATCTTTTAACAAAAGGATGAGCCTCATTCAGACGACGAAGGTCAGTTTAGTTTTTTTTTTTTTTTTTTTTTTTTTTTTTTTTTTAAATAAGCGTCTCTGTCTTGGCCACCTAGCCTAAAGAGCAGAGGTGTTAAATGACGTAGGATGTAGATGTAGTGTAAGCTCCATTGAGAATATGCTAGTCTCAAGTACCAAGTTTTGTTTACAGCAAATTAAACCCAGTCTCCTCTTGGCTTAAATCGAAATTCTCTGACATTTTACTTTACAAATCCTTATTTTGCACTTATAATTCATGTTTTGTGTTGCTCTCTCTTCTGCATTTGTCACCATGTTCACCTACGTCCTACATCATCTGCTAAAACGGCACTCACTCGTGAGCCATGTGGAGTACTTTTTATGATGGATGGATGCACTTTATTGGACTTCAAAATCTCAACATCCATTCGCTGCCATTATAAAGCTTTTTTTTATAATTCTGATTGTATTCGTTTGAAAGAAGAAAGTCATATACACCTAGGATGGCTTGAGAATGAGTAAATCATAGTGTGATTTGTACAACTATAACATGACTAGATTTTAAACTGAAACTTTTGAGTATAGTTTGTCACAAGTGTTATTAATGGCTGATATTTTTGTTACCTTTTAGATTTTTGCTGTTTCTTAAATTGTTTGGCTGTTTAATGGCAAATTCTATTGTGACAACTTACCCCATATAAGACACACTGATCTAACCCCAAAAACATTGACCGGTCTTACTTTTTGGAGTGCAATTGTTAAATAGTTTGCCAAGACTTTAAGGTTTGTGTCTATATAAAAAAGCCTCCCTGAGAAATATTTAGTACAGTTAAAAGTGTGACAACTAGCCCTGGTCTCCCTAATAATGAAGCACTGTTACTTCAGTAGTTTGCACCTCTGATAATTAGTATATATTAACAGCATTTCTCATTTCTTCACACCTTCGCTTATGAAGACTCTCTTATTTCCCCGTCCCACTCTCTGCCGTTCTCACCCTCTGTCATTTCTACGACAGCATGATTTCACTGCTGCAAAATAAGAAGATCAGTCTTTCTGAGACCCTCATATTGTCAGTGAATAAATCACTGCTGGAGATTGACAGGGAACACGAGATGATTGTACATGTCATTCTCAATTACTAACGCTGTCTTGCCAGGGATGTTTGAAAACATGCTAAAATGCTTATACACCACTAAAAAAAATGCTGAAATAAAATAACACAATGAAAAAAATGTACTGTAAGCAAGTAAGTAGTATGGTATATGCTAACAATTTACTGAGGTTGCTTGACTTGTAAATTCCAGGTTTTAAATACCAAAGATATTCTATAAAATATAATGAGGTTAACAGATATCTTGCCATCTGCTTAAAGGTATTTTAAAAACGCTCTGCAGTGTCCCAGGGGTCTTCTGCAAAAAGATTTGAGGGGATATTCCTCATCATTATTCCCCTGCTAGATTGCTTTAAAGGTCCCAAACCTCAGACAGAGATCTCTGGACTTTCTTATATGTTCTCATCCTCACAGTCCCAGTGCTAATGGTCTCTTTTTCACCCGAATGTACTCCCCAGACCAGGAGTCTTGTGAGAGGTTCTTTCAAATTTAATTTAAAGGTAAGAGGGAAAAGCCTTGCTCAGGTCTTGCTCTTCATGTTCTCAGTTCTCTTATCCCCCTCTATAAGGTCTTTCTTTCTTCATATTCCAGATTTTTTTTATCAGACAGAATAATTACATTTGATTTTATTAGACGTTAAGTTAAACTGTATTGTATAATTACCTCACAAATTACAAAGGAGGTACAATAAATGCACCTAAAATGCTAACAATAGGTTTAAGAAACAACTGAAAATATTACAAAAACAAAGGAAAATAAAAGATGAGTCTGTAAACCGGAAAAAGAAGGCTGTGTGATACTAGGTCTTCTTAAAACTTTCTTTTTTTCCCCCTTCTCTCTCGCTTCCAGACTGTCTGTCTTTATAATGCGATGATGTACCTTCTCCCTCTGACATAGTTAGAAAACTACAAAGCCATCTTCTGTGATAATCATGGCAGTTTCTGCTCTCTCGCTGCCTCTTTTGTTATTGAGTTTCCTTTTGTTCAAAGACTGTCAGGTCTCCACCTGCCCCAGTGGTTTAAGTAAGTTTCTTCCTAAATGACTGTGAGAATCAAGTGGGAGAAAATCTTTATAGAATTTAATTGGACTTGGATATCAATGAATGATAATTAGCACATTAAGAGTCTTGTCATTAGGACCTACACATCTGCAGAATCCATTAGGAACTCAAAAATGACAAACACTACAATAGAAAAAGAAGTTTAGAATGTGACTATCATAGGATTACTAAGCATCTAGTCAAGCCTGCTGTAAGAGCTGCTTTGTCTGTTACGATTTGGATAAAGAGATTTTTTTTTCCCCTTTCTGTGTAGGATGATTTTTAAAACACCAGCAATTTACTATAAACAAATTACTGTTCACAGCTTGTATTTTATGTTTGATGATCCATATTTTAAGAATGTCTCACATTTGAAATTGAGTAAGCCAGATGATAAACTAAGAAATGCTGTAATTAGTTAAAGGCACATATCAAAGACGCATAGAGTGACGATGATGGGCATCAACAGGAGAGTTGAAAAAGCTTGACACAGTGACGCTTTTCCTTATGAAAGATAAACCTTAATTATATCATGTAATTTCTAGATTTTCTGCAATCTGTCTCTGTCTTTAGGGAACAAAACATCTCCCAAGAATTTGGAGCTAATGATAGCCTGTCAGAGGTGCAGCTGTCTAGAATAAATTGTCAGGTTCCCTTATAAACAAGAATTCCCTAAACATCCAAGATGGTCCCAAATAAAAACTTATTTATGACTTCAAATGCAACAAAGTAGTAACAGCAGTAACAGAAAATGCAGTACATGAAAAAAAACAAAAATGGCCATCTAGACAAATTACCTGGTTGTCATAGTAAACAGATGAGTGAGGATGAGATGAATTTATCAAACTTCATAGGCATCAAGGTGGCTCTTAATCTCAATTTTCCATCAAAATTGTGAGCTTTTATGTGTGAGTTTCAGACTTCAAACGTATGATTGTTGATGATGGCTTGATGTCCCTCTAGCACTGAGACTGTTTGTGTTGTGCTATTGTTGTCTTTAAAAAAAAAAAAAAAAACACAATTTGCCATTCCATGTCCTCAGAGCCCTTACTTTAATCATTTATTTAATCAAGCAGTTGGGGATTTGAGGTGTTATCTTTTCTACTGGATCAATAGGATAAATAATGCTCTACATCCCAGCTTAGCGGTCAGCCCAACATCTCTCATTATCACCACCATCAGCCCATAGTATAAGATAAATACATCTGATCCATCCATCCGAGCAGAGCCTGATCTGTCACCAAAAATCTATTTGTAGTAAATCTTGCAGACATGGGAAATATGCACTACAGAATCTCTAATGAGATTCTTATGTTCTTAAAAAGAAACGCCTCACAGACAAAGACTGAAATATGAGTGTAACACTTTCAAAGAATGCCAGACAATGGTAATGTTCTTGGCTCAGTATCAAACGTGCTAATTTGAGTTTGTGCAATTTCATTAATCTAAAATGCTAAATGAGCTTCTTTTCTTGTCTGTGGTCTCCAGATATGTAATAGAGGGATCAAGAGACTGTGTGTAGTCCATGAAATTCTTCTTGCTGGTATATGTAGGCTACATTGATCACTTTTTGGAACACACACACAGCCAATGGCTGTGGCAGGTGAGAAGAAATAGGCTGGCTTCTGACAAATGCTTCTTACAGACATGTAATGTTGTCCAAGGGACCTCGGCTGCAAGCCTTTGTGAGTCATTTCTCTTCTCCTCTGTTACTACCCATACGTGCGGTGAAAGCGAGAGCTATTGCAACCAGGGGAAATCTCAAACAACATGGCTCTGAGTTAATTAATAACAAGGAGAGCTTTAAAAATAACCATATTTGATCTGTGGACATGGAGTGAAGAGGGGAACGTTTCTCTGCAATCATAACTCTTCAAAACATTGGTAATGAGACTATGTCATAGATTTGAACTGGTGGTGAGAAAATGATTGTCTGTGTTGATTCACTCAGAATCAGTTCATTCATTCAGAACACATAAAACACATATGATTGCAGCGACCTTCAGTTTTTATTTCATATCATATGCAAGCCACCAAAATATATTATAAAAATTATATAGTATGGCTCCATCTAGAATAGTAGAACTAAAGTGATCTACAAAACAGCTACTGTGTAGAGCATTAAACAGAGAAGAATACATATATTTTACATAGCCTTCAACTACAGTACATGATATACTCTATACATACTCTAAATGACCAAACATGTATTATGTAACTCAGACATAATAAATAAATAAATAAATAAATACAATATCATATATCATGTTTGACTTGGAAGGAATAGTTCACTTCTGAATTAAAATCTCCTTATAATTCACTCAGCTGAAAAGAAATTAAGGGTTTTGAAGAAATTATTCCAGGATTTTTCTCCATGGGGATCAGCGGGTTGAAGGTCCAAATTACAGTTTAGATGCAGCTTCAAAGGGCTCTACACAATCCCAGCTGAGGAACAAGGGTCTTATCTAGCGAAATTGATTAGTTATTTTCTAAAAAAAATATAGTAAAAAAATTAAAAGGCAATTATATACGTTTTAACTACAAATGCTCATCTTGCACTAGCTCTGCACTCCATATCTCTGACTTCTACGACTTCTACAACAACTTTCCACATGTTAGGAAGGTCACACATGGTTAGTTCTTAATCTTTGGATCCAAAAGGTAGGGTAGGGCCATCTAATTTTCTCCTCCAACTTCAAAATTGTCTGATGTTTTTTTGTGACGAGCTTTTGTGGTATATTATTATTATTTATTTATTTAGAAAATGACTGATAGTTTCACTACATAATACTTTATTCCCTGACTGTGATTGTGTAGAGCTCTTGAAAGCTGCATTGAAACTCCAATTTGGACCTTCAACTCTGATGCCCCATTGAAGTCCACTACATGGAGAAAAAACCTGAAAAACCATAATTTCTTTTCGAATGACGAAAGAAAGTCATTGAAAAGAAATAAAGGTTTTTCAGGATGACTTGAATGACATGGGGGTTAGGAAATTATCAGGAAATTTTAATTCTGGAGTAAACATTTCATTTGTGTGTGTGTGTGTGTGCTCATAATTCACTTTCATAAAAACATAGCCATTATGCAAGAAAACACCTTTTTTGTTCCACAGAAGCAATAAATTCATATGGAATGGCAGTTTTCATTTTGGGGTAAACTATCCCTTTCAACTATACCCCACTTCAGTTTCAACTGCGAATGTATAAGGAAATTGTCATGTTACATAGCATGCCTGTCAGAGATAACATAATCTATAGACCATCAGCATTATGAGCACTCATAAGTCATAACATACTCTTTGAGGCAAGGTAATACAGCATTAAAGTATTAAGCTATTACAATCTTTGTGAGCACACATTACAATACCACAGAAAAAAGCTTCCTATTATATTTGATGATGACGATTTGATGACCATTTATTTTATTATATTTGTGGAAAAAAAAACTGTTGTATGAAATAGCGTTTTATACTCAGTGCCCCAGTGCTGAAGGGAACATTGATGGCCTGTGTTTTTATTACGGCCATTTCCTGTTTATTCAGAGGCCTCATCCATCTCCTTGAAAGCTTCATTGTCTGCTTATTAGTCCTTAATTCCAAAATTTGAAATTTCTAATAAGCTGTGATGGATTATAATGTTGCTTTGTCAGATTCAATTTGGGTGGTCATATTTACTCAATATAACGCCAACTAGCTTACTTTGAAAATTATGTGCCTGAAATGATGTTTGGTGGAAAAAATTGAGCCTGCATGCTGTTGTTTGCTAATCAAACGTCAACTATGGTTAGCCATTAGAGCGCCCTAGTGAAGGGAAAAAAAAAAAACACCAAAAGAAAACAGACTCAGTTTGATACACAATTGATGGTTTGCAAATTACTTCAATCGAGTTATGTTTCCCCCCCCCTCAACTTATCTGAATAATGCATTTATCCATTAAGTTTCTAAGGCGTGTGAAATCTGCTACGGGATCTAGCTTCATCAGAGTCAAGGATTTCCAGGAGATGCTTCTCTAATATCAATGATTTTCTACACCATTACATCCCTGACAACATGTCCTTAAGGGGAAATGACAAAAGGATGGATCGTCGGAAAAACAGGAGGCGAGATAAACTACATGGGTTTTGTCACAAACAATATTAGCGATATGCAAGTGAAAGACAATGCCCTGAGCCGCTAGACCTAATCCATTTAACAAAGTACCTGAAAAAGCCTCCGCTAAGAGGGATGTTGTTTTTTATTGCTGGCAGCCGCTTTGCCTACCCCAGTACATTTTCCTTTTTAAGGTCAAGGAGATGTTCGATAACTTGCAAACGGTGGCATGGAGCTAGCATGAAGCATTTAAATACCTGTGGCAGATTGTGTTTGGGTGGCGTTTGGAGATCCAGGCCAGGCTGGAGGGAAAGGTTTTGTAAGGCCTGATATGAAATAAGTGTCAGAGGTTAAGCCTGTAGCAGGCTTACAGAAACTCATTTCTCTTATCTTTTTCTGGTCATGAACCGTGAGCAATGGCATTATCAAGGCCCTGTTGTTACAACAGAGAGCTGCATCACAGACACAGAGAGATTTCACAAGTGCGCGTCTTAGGAATGACTCCAATCGCTGGGCTAATCTCGCTATTGTACGTTCCCGTTATCGGCCCCCACCACTGTGAGAAGAACAAAGAATAATATCTCCCAATCCATAAATCATAATTTCAACCTTTGTGTTAGGTCACCATTTAAACTGTCTCTGAGGTTAAAAGTTTATCCCAGCTTGCTCACGGCAATACTTTTTTTAATCCATCTCTCAAAACATTTCTATTGTTAATTGAATTTCCAGGCGTGGACATACCAAGAACGGGAAAGAGAAAGAGCGAGCGAGGAAGAGAGAATGAGAGAGAGCGAGAGAAAGAGGCTTCTACATTTCAAAATGTTAATCTGTTTTTGCATAATCCTTATAACTTGTATTTGCATGGTTAAATATCCATCATTATCCTTGGACCGTGCAGGCATCATTGTTCTATTTACTCCAAAGACATTTTTATTTGCACATTCCAACACGGCTAAATTATGACGTCTATAAGATGAAAATCTACATACAATACACATGGTAATGTGGATCATGCATACAACACGTGTAGTATGAATCCAAATCCATGCTTTCCACATCTTTTCCTTGTTTGTTTTTTATTTTTTTCCCTTGGTTTTGAAGGAGCTATTTTTGTTGTTACCTTATAAAAAAGGCTGAAATATTTTTGAATCTGTACACAAACTAGACACTTTATTTAAACTAAGCTGCAAAATGCTTCATGTAAAACATTTTCATGTTTGTGTGTTATAAATCATTCAATGGCATTAATTACTTGTCTCACAGGGCTAATGGGAGTATAAAAAAATTGAAATGAGTAGCTGAAGTTTATCTTTACCATGGTGTCAAATCATTTTTTTGTCAGAATTTACAGCTGGTGTGGCCTATTTCACCCACCACAGGTTGTTTAGTGACCTGTTCAGTGTCACAACATGCAGACTTGGTTGTGCAAAGAAGTTATTAAAAAGATGCAACAACCTCTGAACAAATGTTTTTTACTCATTTCACAAAGTAGTAACAGTTTAAGACAAATCATTACCTTCATCGACAAAAATGGATATGGCTCCTTTAAATGATAGTCTAATGTTATAACTAGCTTATTCCAGTTTTAGTCTTGGGATTTATCCATGAATTTTTACTTTGCAGCTCATCAACATATCAATTAACCACTTTCTTGCTTTTGTGTGACAGCACAGATGTGAGCTTGAGTAATTGCACACCACCCCACTTCTGGTGGTCCTTGTGTTTACTAAGTGCTTTAAAAAATATCAAGTGATGCTTTACTCTTTTCACTGAGTCGTGTTTGGATTTGAGTCTTCTAGTCTATTTATTAATTTTTTCTTTCTTGCTTGCTTTTTTTCTTTTAATATTAATGGTGCTACCGAACTTCAGGATAAATTATTTCCTTGGTGAAATAGTCAGGTTGTTGGGAACTCATAATCTAGTGAAGACCACCTAAGGTCAGTTACACATGGATCAGGAAGCAGCACAATTATAATATCTCACACACTGACATTTGGATTTTAAAACAATGTTCACCACCTCTAGCCCTGGTTTAATCAAAACCCCAAAAATTAACTAACAAGTAGCATTGTATGAGAAAAAAAAAAAAAATCCTATTTTTAGCACCAAAAAGTCAAGTCCCATGACCCATTTTTTATATAGTTTGTAATATAATGCATAATATTATGGAACACATAATCATCATTATCATTATGACCATCGTCATCAAAAAAAAAAAAAATAAATAAATAAAAGTTGCATATATTAATATTAGTTGGTGCAATAGATAACATGATATAAAAATACATTTACAGTAATTATAGTAAGGTCACAATAATAAAAGTTAGTTGTTTAATTACCTAATATTAAGTATGGTAACACTTTACAATAAGGCGTATAATTTGTTAACATTAGTTGTATAACTAACGTGGATAGACAATGAACAATACATTTATTACAATATTTATTCATCTTCATGAATATTAATAAAAATACAGTTGTTCATTAATTGTTCATGTTAGTTCACAGTGCATTAACTAATGTTAACAAACACAACTTGTGATTTTATAAATGCATTAGTAAATGCCCAAATTAACACAAAATAATACATGCTGTAGAAGTATTGTTCATTCTTAGTTTATTTTAGTTAATATAGTTAACTAATCTTAAACTAATGAACCTTATTGCAAAGTGTTACTGATATATTGATCTTATGATAGTTTTTATACTGTTGTTAGTTAATGTTGGCTAAGGTGGATTAAATAATATTAATTATTACAAGATTTCACAAGATTTTTTGATAATGCATTAGTAAATTCTGAAATTAATATTAAAGGATTAGTTCACTTTCAGAACAAAAATGTACAGCTAATGCAATGTACTCACCCCCTTGTAATCCAAGACGTTCATGTCTTTCTTTCTTTCTTCAATCGTAAAGAAATTATGTTTTTCGAGGGAAATATTTCAGGATTTCTCTCCGTATAATGGACTTCTATAGTGCCCCCAAGTCTGAACTTCCAAAATGCAGTTTAAATCCAGCTTCAAAGGGCTCTAAACGATCCCAGCCGAGGAAGAAGGGTCTTATCTAGTGAAACAATCGATTATTTTCTAAACAAATTGACAATTTCTATACTTTTTAACCTCAAATGCTGGTCTTGTCTCCTCTCTGCGATGTGTAGTCTGTGTGATTCGAAATATTCGTTAGGGTATGTCGAAAAACTCCCATCTCGTTTTAGTCTTCAACTTAAAATCATCCAAAATTGCTGTTTTACCTTGTTTTTTGTTAAGGGCGTTTGATCTTTGTATGTTCACTTTTTTTAAACACTGGGTTGGTACTTCTGCAGTGATATAGGACGATTTTAAAGTTGGGGAAGAAAACGAGATGGGAGTTTTTCAACATAAATTGTCGATTTGTTTTGTTTCGCTAGATAAAACCTGTCACCCTCAGCTGGGATCATTTAGAGCCCTTTGAAGCTGGATTTAAACTGTATTTTGGAAGTTCAAACTTGGGGGCACCATAGAAGTCCATTATACGGAGAGAAATCCTGAAATGTTTTTCTCAAAAAACATTTATTAATATAGATTAATTTCTACCTACTAATCTATTTTTAACATTTGAAGCAGAAAAAAAGTAACATTAGATTAATGAACAATGGTAGGTTTGTAAATTAGTATTAAAGTACACTGTTTGTTGTTAGTTCATGATAATTAAATATTAAACTGAAAAAACTGAATCTTGCTGTAAAAGGTTACTAAAACCAGTATGTACTGTACATTATTTAGAAACATCCCCAAATGTTCCTAAAGCAAGGTTTTCTCCAATTTGGCTAACTTCAGGACTCCACCCCACACACGCACACATAAATATGCTTCATCACTCAAGTTTACATTCTGGTCAGGTGTGTGTCAAAGTGAGCGGTTTCACAATTCTCATTCTAGCCAATTTTCCTTTGAGAGGATTCTTTTTCCTCTTTCTCAAAGCTCAGTTTGAAAAAGGAGCTTTGGTGTAAGCTCACAGGCCACTAGGGAGCGATTCCCAACTGACACTCAAAAAAGAACAGCTTCAAGGGCCCACGATGCCAGAGTGCATTGTGTAAAGGAAAAATACAGTGATTAAAAGTGAAATGTTTGTTTGAAGTTGATGTTATTTTCGAAAAACCTTTCTTAAGAGGATTTTGAAAAGAAACTGATGGAAAGCCGAGTGAGAAAAGGAATGGAATTACTTCCCACATTTATAGTACAGTGTTTCCCTAAGCTACCATCCCACAGGTTTGGGCCTTAAAGGTCTCAGGATGTATTCAAAACCTCATCAGTGGCTTACAGCTAACTTCAAAACCCTAATTAACCTAGATATAATGCTGTGCCAAGAACAATGAGCAAAGTAAATCATACTGTAGATACACAGATGAGATGCATGAATATTGAATATGGCCTCAACAGAGGCTTTTTAAAATATTCATGTGCAACTAAAAAACATTAACGCTATAGCATCCCTACTATGTCACAGATCAAGTCAACGAATTAAATGTACATGCTTTATTTACTAAAATGTTCACAATAATCCAAATAAAACTACTGTCAGAGAAGAGTTGTATTTTTGTTTTGAAGTAGTCTCCCTTGCAGACAGAAATGAAAATGCCTTTGATGATCAGACTATGCTAAATGAAACCTCTCCAGAGGGGGAGCATTGTAACAGATGTACATTAGTATGCACCCTCCAGACCAGGCTGCTGGGCTGCCCAAGCCTGGTCAGAGCTACATCTGGACCAGGTCACTACCGTCTCAGCCCCGAAGCTCATTATGGGGAATTACCAAGAGAGCACCAACAGCAGAAGCATGAAGAGGTCAGCCTCGATGACACTGTCAAGAGATGCGCAGGGTAGATTCACGAAGAAACTGTCAGATTTTCGCTATACTCTCAAGATATTTTGTAGTCTCCCCAAAGCAGATTTACCTTACATGAGAGGCCGATGTAACTGAGATAAGGAAGACATGTGGGAGCCATATAAATGACCAGCCTCTGGCAACATATGATACTTAGCATTAAACTAATCAAAAAGGTCAATTCCTGGGGAAATATGACCCAAAAGCATGGTCGATTCATTTTCTGGTAGCAGCTTTCGTTGGATTCTGTAGCTGCTCTGCCGTATTGCGTGTAAAGAAAAGCCTGGCTGTTCCGGAGAGCCTTTCTTACCTATAATTCATGGATAATGAGAGATTTAAAGGCAGAAAACAAGGATCATCTTTCTGTATGGGATCCGAGACACCTTCCTGATCCCTCTCATTGGAAAGCCCTTACGACAGTCCACTCGTTATTCTTCAGCAATTATGAATTCCTTTGACGGCATGACTTTGCATAAATAACAGCTAATTGAATATAAATAGGATGTGATGGTATTTGATTATCTGTTTTTCATTTTCTGGAAAGATTATGCAAATGGACTCATCTGCATATCTCCATACACGAAAAACTAAGATGAAATGTCGGACTAGATTATTCTGTGCCTGCATTACAGGCAAACTTCTTTAATCTTATGAATTTGGGATTAGTTTCACATTTTGGTGTGATGCTCTAATTTGGCAAGATGAAGGAGGTCATTGAAACACTGTGAGCTTTTATTTGCTTCAGTAGGTGAAGACAATAGACCTAATAGAGTTTAAAGTGGCTTTGTTATTTTTCTTAAAGCTTGACTGAATCGTGGAATTTGTCACAACTGCTCATTGTTGGCGGGCAGATACGGCGGGGCATGGCTGCGCGCAGATGATGAAGAGTTTTATTGCGGCATGGTCTGTTTGGAGTAAATGGAAAAAATGAAAAGCCTATTACAGGAATAGATGGTGAATTACAGTTCTGTCTGGCACCTAGATCCCGCCTTTAACTCCCTAACAATTTACTGTATGATGCAATTTCAACACATGTGTCCAGCCTTTGGTGTCTAACGAATACACTTAAATACGGGCAAAAATAAGGTGGCTTTCTAGTGCCTGGATGGAGTGTAAGAGGTAAGGTGAAACCTTTTGAAACTTTGGGTGAACATGTTCAAGTTAAAGAAAAGAATTTGTACTGTTTAGTAAAGAAATAAAGAGTTTTAGATAGATAGATAGATAGATAGATAGATAGATAGATAGATAGATAGATAAACAGATAGATAGATGTGAATACTGAAAGAGACCCAAGTTGTTGTTCCAAAGAATGCTCATTCTCAGATCAATCTGGAAGGATTATGTACAGAGCTACTTCAGAAGCTGTCTTTTGATTAGATTCTGCTCTGAAAAGACCTGTTTTCGATTTTTATTAAGATCAGTTTTGTCAGGCATAACATTGATCACCTAAAATGAGAAGCTAAGCTGATGTAGAGACTGCCAAGTAATAGTGAATTAGAAAGTGTGGTGGTGGAGAGAAAATATCCATAAGTATTTAATAAAGGCGAACTGCTGCAGTTTGAATGTCTATATAAATACCTAGTGCCAAAAGAGTAGAGAAAAAACAACTGCATAACAGAAGAGAAAACAAAGATTCCGAGTTACAGGGAAAAAGTGAAGGAGTAATTGTTCTCACAGGTAATCCATAGCATTAACTTATAGAGAATGTGTTATGTCGCATCTAAACAGTGTCACTCTGCGGGTCGCACAAACCAGAGTTCAGCTGGGTCAAATTAGATTCCAGAAGTCTCAGCATGGATGGATGATCAAAGACAACTGAGTTATTTAATCCATATTGTTGCTGGAAGACAAATTAGTTGGTAGTGCAGAGGGGACAGGCGCCTTTGAAACGCCTGAGATTGCATGCATAACCAAGGATCTGTGGCATTTGACATCTACAGAATGGGAAATGAAAGCAGGAGGCATTGCAAGCCACCTCCTGATGCTTCACCCCAAGGGTGGTGGGAGGGTATGCATGTCTCTCAGAAACATGATTGATTTGCTTCTTAGTGTCAGCCAAGTTGCAGAATATGATTACGGATTGCTGAGGAGATTCACTCGAACGCTCGTAGACACGGCCCGGGTGCAACCTACATGTGCTGGAAATAAGTGCCAGAGGCTTGTTGACTGATGTGTGGTCCTCCCTTTGCTCTTGTTCATCATTATAATTGGGCACAGTTCAGGTCCTCACATCCTTAGCCATTTATTGCGAATTTTAAAGAGCTGTCACTCAAATCATGATGTTTTTTTGGGGGTTTTTTGAAGCTTACTATTCAAGTCTAGTTAAAAAAAAAAAAAAAAAAAAAAAAAAAAACTCTTTTCTCTAATTTGAGATGACAACATTTCACTTTCAATTTCATAATTTTTAAATAAAATGTGAGCCTGTTTTGCTTTTTTATCAACTTTATTTTGTTTTAAAATATGTAATGGCCATTAAACCATACTGACCCGAATATAAGACATTTTATTATTATTATTTTTTAAATACGTATGAAAAAACATAATCGGGGTCTAAACTTTGACATCCCAATAATACACCCACAACTATAGGTGGCGCCAAATCAGAGTGTGCCAAGAAATACGTAATGTAATTTTTGTCTGTAATGTTAGAACAATGGGATTGAAAACAAAAGAAAAAGAAAAGCTTACATCAGTCTTGACTGTCATTTTAGCCTGATGAAACCAAACTTCCTCTGTAAGTGATTTTAAAATGTAAAACAGTGCCGAGATTTCACTTCTTCTGTTAATGAAATATTGGTAGGCTACTATAAGATAGTACACTATCTTCCTAAGCCTTGAACTTGGTGTGTTGCTGTTTATGGAAGGTCAGAAAGCTGTCACATTTAATCAAAAATATCTTATTTTGTGCTCAGAAGATGAAGGTTTTACGTGTTTGGAATGACATGACAGTGAGAAATTAATGACAGAATTTTCATTTTTGGATGAACTATTCCTTTAATTTCGATGAAACAGTAACACATTAAATTACTTTTAAACTTTGTCTGTAATGACCATCATAACCAGCTTCTAGATTTCCATATAGTGTTTGGTTAGCATGAGTATTAGAGTTTGGTATCAGTAGTTTTGACCAAATCTGCAAGTCATCCACCACAACAATTTAGTCTATGACATAGAGACAATATAGAAAAAAAATGCTGCCTGTGAGCGTACATATTTATTGAGAAAGCAAATGGGATTTCCTTCCCTCATGTGGAGACTGAATAAGGTCTATTTGCTATTATAATTCACCCCAGACAATCATGTTAAACCAACTCTTCCCCACTGCCCCAGGTCTATTAAATCCCTCATTCATTATATTAATATGGATATTATTTGCCGTTAAGGACAGTACAGAGAGGCATCTGAGAGACGAGCATAACAGTAACCAATCTAAAGAATTGCAGGGTTTCAAAAGAGTCTCAGTGCGGCTGCCATGAATCAAATTTTCTTCAAAAGCTGAAAGGTATTTACTGTAACACTCCTTGTGGTCTAAGGATTTTTCTTCATCATAAATCCAGAAAATTCATGTGCTTCGCATTCGCAAGGGCAAATAGGGTTATCCCTACAACAATTTGTTTGGTTCTGTGCAGAAATATAGCAGTAGTATCTTTGGTTGTTGTCCTGCTCACTGTGAAGATAAATAATGTATCACTGAAGCTGTTGTGCGCAATTGTTTATTATTATGTCTAAAGGGATAGTTCACAAAAAATGAAAATTCTGTCATCATTTACTCACCCTCATGTGTTTCCCAACTTGTGACTTTCTACTTCAGCAGAACACAAAAGGAGAATGAAAGACACTGAGGTCTAGTGTTGTTTGGACCCCATTGACTTGTGTTCTGTAGAAATAAAGTCATGCAGGTTTGAAACAACATGAGGGTGAGCAAATGACAAATTTTTTTAAGAAACCCAGCTCTGTGGATGTGTTCAAGCACCTCGACATAGCAACATCGAATCAACCAATGGTGTGAGACTGGGGCGGGGCTATTTGTTTGACCACATCTTGGAAGACAAAGGCATTGTTTTACAATTCTGTGGTGCTTAGTGCCAACTAACTGCAGAGAAGTTACACATTGAGCTTTTAAAACAAAAACAAACTCATTTGTATTGTTTATTTATTTTTCAAAATGATTAATTACTGCTATTGACCAAAGTCAGGTAGTTACTGGTCACAGTCGGACAGGTCCTTTCATCATCCGTGGACATCTAGCGCTTTGATATGCATTCTGAAGCCTAATATCTTTTTGTCTCTGTGTGTCTCCCTCTCTTTCTCTCAAGCTGATGAAAGCTTGAATGCCCAGCTGAGCCTGTTTAAATGACCACTGGAGAGGCCTTTTATTCTCTCCCAGACAGCTTTCTCTATAGCACACAGAGCTTTTGATGCACACACAGTCCATCCTCCTCACTAACAGTTCAGACAGCTGTGCAAAGCCTTACCAAAACACAAGGCCTCTCTATCTCCCCCTCTTTATCTCACCCCCACAGGAAATAATAAAAAACCTACTGGACAGCTAACCTTTCCAGTGCCAGCTGTCACTGGCTGTGACTGAAGATGAGATATTGTGAAGGCTATTGTCCTTTTGAAACCGTCAGGGATGGAAACGGGTGACAACACGGGCCCCCCAAAAATTAATTGAATATTTAATCAGCACGAGAATCTGAAGGAATTTGTCAAGCTTCTTCGTTGTTGACTTTTCCCCCTCGCTCTGACAAATGAGACGCTGTCTAAACAGTACTAGAGGACGACGCACTCTGCGGCCTGTCAAGATGTCTGTGATGCATGCAGAGGAGCTGAGAGGGGAACAACTTTGCACAGAGAATCACTTGATTGATTCTTATTAGGCAAATCCGCTAGAAACGTGGAGGTTCACTGGCATTAAGCCGAGGGGCTTGTGTTGTACGCAACTTGAAATCTCTGCCAAAAAAAGCGCTTTGTTTCCATTTTCATCTGTGTGAATTTCCTTCTTATGACTCCCTAGGAACTCTAAATGAATTAATAGGGCTTAATGTATCATGAAGATTTTATAATCCACTCTCACACTCTGGTTTATCATACCTAAGATAGACATTTTACAATAGCTTTAAAGCTAAAATCTGTTGAATTAAAAGCAAGTTATTCTACACTTAAAAGTGCAGCAACTGCTTTATGAGCCATTACCAATGCATTCAGTGTAGACTAAATAAATGATGTGAGCAGAAAAGTAAGGACACCTTCATGCCCCAGCTTGTGTCCTTCATGCTTAAACAAAACTTAAAATCAAAGACGAACCACACAGCATTTGGTATGGAAATAGAGACATTTAGAAGTCTGCATTTTAATTTGGGGTATATTTAACAAGTAGCAGTAGCAAAAAAAGTAATAACAAAGTCTGTGATCCTCTATTTCAAACTATCACCTTGTTCATCGGTAATTGTGTTTCTTATTCATGGTCAACCGGATACTGTTGCATGTGAGTTTTGATTACTGCACCATGCTCACCCAGATAATTAAACACTACCAAGAAAAAAAGAGTTATATCGTTAGAAGAGCACGACGGCCTCTGGAATTAGATAATTATTGCAGGAAATCACACTAAAAAGGTCAGCTTAGAAAGTTTTCTCTGTGGTAGTAGTTTTCAAATATTCTAGTACAATGGAAAAAGGTGAAACTTTAACACAAGTCCTTGAGTATTGCAGCCATAGGATTAAAGAGCACACATATTCTTAGTTTGTAAAACACTTTCATTTTAAGACTTGTAAATTATGGTAACAATTATGGTTTCACTTTATTGTGATGGTCCCTTTAACACATTCTGTTAACCATAAGTAACGCTGCACCTACATGTCTACTAACTCTCATTAGAGTGTTAGTAGAGTATTAGTAGACTGGTAGGGTTAGGCAGTTATAGGCAATAGAATGTCTGTTGGGAGACCATCACAATAAAGAGTTGCCGATATTAAGTAGACAGTCTACTAATACTTTAATGAGAGTTAGTTGACATGTAGGTGCAACATTACTTACTGTCAACAGAACTGTTCAAAAGGGACCTTCAAAATAAAATGTTACCACAATTATATATGCGATGACAAGCTAGTTTTTATATTCCCAATTAACTAACTTGTTGACTATTACTGTTTACTAAAATTTAAATTAAAAGTATAACAAACAAGTGTTGTCTTTAAAATTGTATATATACTGTTTACAGGTCTTAGATTATGTACTTTTTAAAACTCACTACTCACAACTATTTTATGGAGTTTTTGTCTACTGAAGGCTTTTGTGTTTCGTCAGCTGAAAAACTGGCATGTTATTAAAGTATGGTACAATCCACTGAACACACTGTATTTACAGGGGTTGGACAATGAAACTGAAACACTGGCCAATATAGTGTTGGAGGTTTCATGGCTATATTTGCGCAGCCTGGTGGCCAATCTTCACTTATTGCACATTCCACCAGTAAGAGCAAAGTGTGAAGGTTGACTATGTGCACCCTATGGTTCAGACATTGTACCCTAAAGGTGGTGCCATGTATAAGGATGATAATGCACTAATACACACAGCAAGACTGGTGACAGAGAGGTTTGATGAACATGAAAGTAAAGTTGAACATCTCTCATGGCCTGCACAGTCACTAGATCTGAATATTATTGGGGCACTTTTGGGATGTTTTGGAGGAGCGAGTCAGGAAACATTTTCCTACATCAGAATCACATAGTGACTTGGCCACTGTTCTATAAAAGGAATGGCTCAGAATCCCTCTGGCTACTGTGCATGACATGCATTTGTCAATCCCGAGATGAAATGATGCTGTATTGCCCACAAAAGGAGGCCCAACACCGTACTAATTGTGGTCTAAAACCAAGTGTTTTAGTTTCATTGTCCAACCCCTGTATGTTCATCATAGTCTAGTTTTCATTCATGTCAAAAATAAAATATGGTGTTACCCTGACTAAGGTCTATTGAATAAAACAAAATATAAATAGTATATACTAGATAAAAAGACTTGAACAAAAATGAAAAATGTTGCCCAGGCAAGTACTACAACAAGTTTAAATAATTAGCTTAACAAAAATCCTGATAATTTACTCACCTCATATCATCCAAAATGTTCTTGTCTTTCTTTAGTCGAAAATAAATTAAAGTTTTTGAGGGAAAACATTCCAGGATTTGTCTCCATATAGCTGACTTCAATTGGACCAAATTGGTTAAACATCCAAATTGCAGTTTCAGTGCAGCTTCAAAGGGCTCTACACAATTCCAGTTGAGGAATAAGGGTCTTATCTAGCAAAACGATCATTTTCTAAAAAATAAATTATAAATATGTATTTGAATAGTTCAGCCATGAAACTCTATTTGCAGTCTGATTGGTTCAATGTTCTCATCCAATCAGGTTCACTTAATCATTATCATGTGCCTATATAAACAGGACGTATTCTATGCACACTGCCCTCCAAAAGTTTGGAAACACCCTAGAAAAGTGGGGTTCTGGACAATATGAATCCTTTTTAATTTGTGATAATTTTGCACTGATAAGGGACAACACAAACTACAAAAATATATTTTATTACATAAACAGTTTATACATAAAAAAACACATTTTTGATTCATCAAAATATCCACTATTAGCAGCTATTACAGCTCTGCATAATCTGGGCTGTCAGTTTATTCAAACATTGACTTGATATATTACTCCAAGGGTCCAAGATGATTCACACTGGTTGGACACTTCTTATGGACATCACGGTCCAGTTCCTCCCATAGTAGCTCAATTGGGTTGTGGTCGGGTGATTAGGGAGGCCATTCCATGACAGACATGATGATCTTCAATGATAATGTCAAGTTACTTTAATGTATTTGCACCAGAAAATGATAAGGATTTATGCTGATATTGTCCAAAATCACACTTTGCCTGTCTTTTTCCACAGGGGTGTTTCCAAACTTTTGGAGGGCAGTATATGCCATGTCTGCCCACCATGTGTATCCTCTTGCTAGCCCACCACCTGCCTAAATATGCTATGGGGGGATCTTCCTCTCACTCTATCAGCAGCAGCAGCATTTATTTCATGATCTGAGCTTTCATGATCTCTATTTCATGAAGCCCTAACCTATGCATTTTCTATTTTATATTAATAAAGTTTTTACAATCCTTTCTGAGAATTGTCACGACTGAAATACTTTTTAACCACAAATGCCGTCTTGCACCAGCCCAACCTCACACATGTACACAAGCACCGATCGAGTGTTTACAAAGCAAGCAATGTCTTTGAAGTTGGAGGAGAAAATGAGATGGCGTTTCTCCAAAGACAAAGACCTAACTGCGTGTGACGTTTCCAACACAATTGCATATTTGTGAAGTTGTGGATGTGCATCGAAGAGTTAGTGAAAGATAAGCACTTGTGGTTAAAAAGTAATTACATTTTTATGTTTTTAGAACTTGATAAGACACTTATTTCTCCTCTGGGTTGTGTAGAGTCCTTTGAAGCTGCGTCTAAACTGCAATTTGGACCAACCAGTTGGGTCCGATTTATGTCCACTATATGGAGAAAAATCCTGTAATGTTTTCCTCAAAAACCTTAATTTCTTTTCGACTGAAGAAGGAAGGACATGAACATCTTGGATGACATTGTGGTAAGTAAATTATGAGGAAAATTTTATTCTGGAAGTGAACTAACCCTTTAAGTTGACATACTACAAAACTGACAAAATGACTAAAATGTTGAATAAAAGCTAATTTAACATATTTGAAGAGTTCAGATGCAAAACCTCTAAATCCATCTGACACATTTCTTCAAAAAATGCATTTTTATCAGGCTCCGATGTATAGGTTTCTATGTAAGTACTGGTACTTCTGATTGGGCTGAGAGTGGGATTTTGGGGAGTTTGAAGTAAAAGTATATGATGGATGTGTAATATGTGTCCAGAGCATTCACTCAGTATCATTATCTCATTTTTGACCGAGATGGCTTTTAGAAGGTTTTGCATCTGAACTCTTCATTTATAAATACTATCATTTTATGTAATTAATACTAAAATAACATTGTTTCACATGCATCTGAGATCTGCTCTGACAATCTGGATGACTGACTCTACATAAGATCAAACAGTATTTTGATTTATTTAACATTTTAGGATTTACAAATAGACTCATCGCATTTCTAGATAAATCCCAACAAATTTACTGCACTGTTCCGATTAAGCTTGTAATGCAGTGTGGCATTGTTATTAACTGCATGTGTTGTTCCGAACAGAGCTCGTCGAGGGCAGACAGATTCACAAGTCTCTAAATACTGGCCATCTGTCTATAGTGTGGCCCAGATGAGCGTGATTTCTTCCCCTCCTGTTTTTCCCAGGCCTGTGTTTCAAGGTATTTGTTTGTAGACCGGATGACGGGGAAGGTAGCATCTGGCAATAATAGCACCTTGGCAATGAGAAATAGAGCAGCCATTCCGCTGGATATTACGACCGAATCATCTGAGGGGGATATTCTGCCTCTCTCCTTGATGACTAATCAGTACACTGACCTACAGGGATTTCTATTCAGGTCTTCAACGACCAATGTGGAACGCTTTTACTTCGTTCACTACGAACATGGTAACCTTAGTGAGTCATTATCATGCAGTTATACAGATCAGTCCGCTCGTTCTAAGAAGGTAAAAATTGCATACAAATTTGGATTCAACAAGATCAAATGCATAGCAGTTTGATATAGAGGAACACTGTTGGACAGAGGCAAGGTGATAACATAAAGCTGGTTATCGGCTGCCTTCAGTGTCACGGATTTGTCACGTTGTTGTTGCGACACGCCGGAAAGACGATTATTACAAGCAAGAGATAGAGGGAAAAGTTAGGGAAGTAGGTGCTGGAAGCGCTGAAGGGTATTAGATGACAACAGGAGGTGGCTCAGGGGATTCTTCCTCTGATCTCGCCTCACAGTAAGAATGTAATTAAACACATTTTAATAAAAGTGCTCTAAGAAGCTAAATGAGAGAGGAGCACGTACAAAACTCTGCTCTAATTTGTTTAAGCTCAAGTGCTTCATATGTTTTTTGAACATATATTTGTCAAAAAGAGGCAACATGCAGCGTGTTTCATTCTTTAAACAGTATGAGAGCTCCAGTGTTTGGTTATTATCAGCACTGACAGGGTGTGTTCCCATTCTCAACACATGCAGGGACGCAGCCAGGGTGAGCGTTTCAGCACCACGGCGCAATGGACAGCTCCCTTTCTCCAGTGCCGCCTGCTGCTATTGTTTCCTCACACTATCACTTAAATGCTCATCCGTAATCACTGCCACCTCTGAACGGTAAGTTATTAAAGCTGTTCGATTGTTGACACAAGACTTCAAAACTTCATGTTTAGCAAAGCATGTAATTGCAACTTCAGTTTGAGATGTTGGTTTAGCCCTCCCAACTGCTTGATTTCTGCATCATGGTAAACGAATACTTTACAAAAAAATTTTAATTTTATTAAAGAAACACCCTTAGGCCATCTAAGATGTTGAAGTTTGTTTCTTCACTAGTTCTACATTTCTTGCTCACCAGTGGATCATCTGCAGTGAATGGGTGCCATCAGAATGAGAGTCCAAACAGCTGATAAAACATTACAATAATCCACAAGTAATCCACACAACTCCAGACCATCAGATAACATTTTGTAAATTGAAAAGCTGCGTGTTTGTACAAAACAAATCCATCATTAAGACATTTTTAACTTCTAATTTTTGCTTCCAGCTTTAATAAGAGTCCTCCATTTATAATATTGCTTTCTCCAGTTAAAAAATGGTTACAAAATATGTGCAAATCAAGTACAGTTGAGGTCAAATGTTTGCAGAATCTGCAAAAATGTTATTTTACCAAAACAAAAGGGATCATACAAAAATCAGGTTGTTTTTCAGTTAGTACTGACCTGAATAAGATATTTTACATAAAAGATGTTTACATGGAGTCCACAAGAGAAAATAATAGTAGAATTTATAAAAATGACCCTGTTCAAAAGTTTACATGCATGTGATTCTTAATACTTTTGTTGTTGTTGTTGTTGTTTAGTGATAGTTGTTCATGAGTCTCTTGTTTTTCCTGAGCAGTTAACTCATATGCAACTACTACAGATTCAGAAGGAAACACAATGCATTAAGAGCTGGGAGGTGAAAACTTTTTGGATTTGAAGATCAGAGTCAATTTTAATTATTTTGTCTCCTAGGAAACATGTAAGTATCTTCTGTAGCTTCTGAAGAGCTGTACTAAATTAACAAAATGTGATATTTAGGCAAAACAAGAAAAATGTACACATCTTCATTCTGTTCAAAAGTTTACACTCCTGGCTTTTAATGCATCGTTTTCCCTCTGGTGCATCAGTGAGCGTTTGAACCTTCTGTAATAGTTGCATATGAGTCCGTACTCAATGTGAAAGATGGATTTCAAAATCATATAGTCATTGCTGGAAAGGGTTCAAAGACCTGAAAGATTTTTCTGAAGAACAGCAGGCAGCGAACAGCAGGAACTCATGAACAACTATCACTGAATAAAAACAAAAACAAAACAAAACACAGCTGTGGATCATTCAGGTAACAACACAGTATTAAGAATCAAGTGTGTGTAAATTTTACATTTTTTATAAATGTAACTATTATTTTCTCTTGTGGACTATATGTAAACGTCTTGTATGTGAAATATCTTATTCAGGTAAGTCCTAAATAAAAAATAATAACATGCATTTTGTATGATCCCTCTTATTCCCTCTTATATATATTTTGCAGACACTGCAATGTGTATATAAACTTTTGACCTCAACTGTATTGTCCACAAGTGAAAACAGCCCAAAATATTTCTAAACAAATATGTTAGTGGATTTTGATGTAAGATGGACAGACTTTGCACTGGAAGAAACAAATATTATGCATTATGTATTGTGGCCAGAAGAGAAAACATCTTAATGATGAATTCGTTTCTTACAAACACACAGCTTTTTACTTCACCAGAGGTGTGTGAAAATCTTACAGTCTTGGCACCCATTCACTGTAAATGATCCACTGGTGAGCAAATGATGCAATTTACATACATTTATCCAAATTTGTTCAGATAAAGAAACAAATTCATCTACATATTGGTTGGTAAGGGTGAGTACATTTTCAGCATATTCCTTTAAAGGGATAGTTCTCCAACTTTTTTTATGCTTTTGCCCATACGTTGAAAGTCAGTGTTGTCCAAAACAACGTCATTCCCAAATGGCTTTCATCGTACAGACAAAAAACACTGACATTTTTCATAATATCTTTTTTTTATATTCTGTAGAAGAAAGAAACTCAAGTTTGAAATGACATGAGGGTGAATAAATGATGACATAATTTTCATTGTTCAATATGAGCAATTATGTCAATTTCCCTGCTTCTACAAAGAACAGTGCTAACAGAATTTTTATTCTTGAAATCCTAACATCACATTTTCCGAGAGAGGTCTATGCGATTGTGTGGATCAGGGTAATCCTTGTCCAAGCATGACCGTGAGTGTGTACAGTGTTAGCAGATGTCTGCATTTTAACTTTGAGGCCCCTTACTTCAAAAAGTAATTAAGCAGAGAAAATAATTTGAAAAACAGACTCATAAAAAGTACAAACGAAGCAGCTCATTAACTTCATTCTTTAGGGGCACCAGCTGTGATCAGCTTGTTCGTTACTTTAAGGCAAATACAGTTAGATGAATGATTCTTTGTTCTTTGTGGAAGCAGGAAAATGTACAGTATTGTTCATTTTGAAGGCTAGATTATGAAATGAATCAGTTACGTGAATTCGATGACAAATTAATTGACTTTGCTAGCCCATCTATTTGTTAATAGCAATCCACCGTGCAGAAGGTATCACCAGGCTCATTTGGAAAAAAAAAAGGGTTTCCAAACAGATGACAGCAATTAGACAGAATAAATTAGAACAGTCTCACAACAACAAATTAAATTAGGGTAAACGATTAAATTAAGGGAAAGGTTTAAAGTTCCTTTAATCGATAATGAGGAAACACATTTGGGAGAGCAGAACATTTTAGACAGCCGTTCATTTAAACGAATTAAAAATGCATGTTTGGTGTTATTAATAAATGATTTGGTCATAATTGCAACAGAAATAAGGTTGAACTACAGAGTTCTCAGGGAAAAAAAGTGCCCTTCACACTCTATTAAACTGCCAAAAAGTACCAAATAGTAGTACAGAAGATCTATGATGTGGACTTTCTGTATTAACATTAGGTTTTTTGTTTGTTTGTGAGTCTAAAAACTATTTTTTTCTGAAATGTAATTAAATCTTTTGTTGTCAAACTGTACGTTCCACCTTATTTAATCCAGCTGCTGAAGTCAAGACTCAACTGTCAGTGAATAAAGTTATCACTCAAGAGGATTATCTGAATATCATATTAGCAGAACCCCTATATAACTTCATCCTACAACTATAACGTGGTGGACGTGTGAGATCTTTTTCACTGCTGGTACTAAAGAAGCAAGTGATAAATATCCAGGGCCATAAATACTAAATGATAGGCAATTAGAGACACCTGAGGAAAATTACATCTCATCCACACACCTGGGAATTGAAGCAGCTATCCATCCATTACAGCCAAGCAGAGCGGGACACAGGAAGATGTTGAGACAGAGAAATATAGTAGAGGGGAGAATGGATGGGCTTGAGCTAAGTGCTGAAGGAGAGAGACAGGTGGGACGTAATCTGGGCCACGCTGTGCCCCCTTTTGGAAACTATGAGACACTCGATCATGTCCACATGGGCCATGTCTTGTATCCTCAGGGTAACAGCGTGTCAGCCATTTCATTATAGGACAGTAAAGGTCCCTTTGGTCATTCCCAATGAAGACTTTCAACATCTTAAGTAAATACACAAAGTATGTTTTATTTGAGAAAACTTAGTACTCGCATTAAAATCAAGAGAAAAGTTTGTAACATTTTGATACAGCTGCATTCCATTTAGTCCATCATGTCCCCAGAAGACGACTGTATGGCAGTTATTCCACATGTATCTCATTATGGAATAATGGGCCTTTTAATTGTCTTGTCTTTAACAGTCATGTCTAAAGAATAACCTTTAATTAAGTTTTCACTGATTACTTTTTTCCCTATTTGACAAAAGCAATTACTGTCACCCAGAGAACAGAAATAATTATTCTTATTTGGTTTCACCAAATTGCCACTTTTTGGCCATTCATGTTGCATAGTTTATCTTTAATTGCTTTTAAAACTGATTTTTTTTTTTTTTTTTTTTTAAATAAGTAAATAAATAAATATATTAATTAATTACTTCCTTTGATAGATATTTTTTTTCAAACTAACTTTTATTAACTTTCATATATATATTTAATCTGAGAAAGAAATAAAAAAGTTCAATGTGTCAGTAAAAAATTATATGCTCATTTTTATGTCTATGTGAATCATTTGCACTGATAATGACTTTTTACTCAAACGTTTCAAACTATCCAAGCAAACAAATTGTTTTTATGTTACCGTGTTTGGAAGGGACAGCCATGAGTCGGGCAACCCAGTAGTGAGGCCTTTATTTGGCCCTGCAGTGGGATACAGCTGAAACTCAAACCTGCCCATTGTATGTCGCAGAAAAGGCAGCATAATCTCACCCGGCGTAAGCCAGGTCCCACTGAGTCCTATTCATGCCCTGACATCCAGCTTACTTACATCTGTCTGTTGCCTTGAAGCTCTGCACAGGAGGTTGATTCCCTCCGAATTTTAAATAAGGAAATAATGTGATTGAAGTCGGCGTATTAAGTGAAATCTTCTGTCTGACTGCTGGATTGCTGAGCTCTGTTATCTCTCCCACAGAGTGAACAGCTCCGACCGCAAGCTCTTTCTACTGCAGGGAAGGCATAATTTGTCTCTCTATACATGCTGCCCTGCACAATAAAAGAAAAAAAGAGAGAAGAAGAGACATAGGGAGCTAAACACGTGAAAAGGGAACTCGCGCTTTAAGCCTGGAATTGACATTCAGGCCGTGCGATCGAACAACAGTTGGCCGTTCTCCTATAAAATTGGCAATGCATATTTGTGTTGTGTTATTCTCTCTCTCCGTCTTTTATTTCATTCGCTCTCATTTCTCCCCTCCGCCGCCCGCCATGCCTGTGATGAATCTCAATTATGGCAAGGTCACCTTTCATTCAGTTGATCTCTCTGTTGTTTTATTCGAACTGGCAGTACTTCCACACTATTATGGTATACTTATTGACAGCCTGAATCCTCTCCAAACAAGAGCGACAAAAATGTGGGAACGTTACTGGCTCTCCTCTAATTTTGGGTGACAGAATTGGCAGCATCTCTTCATAGCCTAGGTAATGGCCTTATCATTACCACTGCATGCTCTGGTGATTCAGGCCGAGATTTTTATGCCGTTTCCCTATTACGCAAACTCGTTCGCACTGGATGTCCCGTGACATTTGTATTTGTCAATTGAAACTTTTGAAAGTACTCGTTCAGATTCGAGTACATTTTTACATAAGTGAAAATATGGAAAATTTGATCCGTAAGCATGTAAAGTCAAGCGTTTAACCTTGTAGAATGAGAGGTGGTGGGAGTAAGATTAGAGTGCAGTGAAATGTGCTTAACATAGTGCCTCTCACATTCATAGTTCTCGTTTAAACATCAAATACATCGGAGCTGTGATTTAGTAATTAGCATTGGTGCTCTGACACACGAAACACAGGCTCAAGTCCGGCTCATGTCAATTCCACGTACCTTATTTCCATGCACACTGGAGCTGTAGTCTAGAAACATGCAAGTTTAAGCCTGGCTCACATTGTCCTCAGCAACCTATCTACAACAAAGAAATGATCAGTCTAGAATTTAAATGGTAGGTTTATTTGAACATTGAGAGGCAAAAGAAATCTAGAAAAACACATTTAAAAAAAATTAATTATGAATTGATTTGCATTTTAACAAGTGAAATAAATATTTGATCCCCTATCAGTCAGCAAGATTTCTGGCTCCCAGTTGTCTTTTATACATGTCTTGTTACCTGTATAAAAGACACATGTCCACGGAAGTAATCAATAATTCAGATTTCAAACTCTCCACCATGGCCAAGACCAAAGAGCTGTCCAAGGATGTCAGGGACAAGATTGTAGACCCACACAAAGCTGGAAGGTGAAAACTGTTGGTGTGATTATTGGCAAATGGAAAAAACTAAATAACTGTAAATCTCCCTCGGTCTGGGGCTCCATGGAAGATCCTACCTTGTGAAGTTTTAATCATTATGAGAATGGTGAGGAATCAGCCCAAAACTACACAGGAGGATCTAGTCAATGGTCTCAAGGCAAGAAAACAATTGGTAACACACTACGCTGTTAAGGACTGAAATCGAGCTCTTTGGCATCAACTCAAGTCGCCGTGTTTGGAGGAGGAAAAATGCAGCTTATGCCCCCAAGAACACCATCCCCACCGTCAAACATTGAGGTGGAACCATTATGCTTTGGGGGTGTTTTTCTGCTAAGGGGACAGGACAACTGCACCACATCAAAGAGATGATGGACAGGGCCAGGGCATTGATAAATGGGTCGTGGATGGGCATTCCAGCATGGCAATGACCCAAAACACACGACCAAGGCAACAAAGAAGTGGCTCAAGAAGAAGCACATTAAGGTCCTGGAGTTGCCTAGTCAGTCTCCAAATCTTAATCCCACAGAAAATGTGGCAGGAGCTGAGGTACTGTAACGCTTGGTCAGAGAAGGGGCGAAAGGCAGAAGGTAAGTTTGTGAATGTTTATTTACAGTGCTTCCAAGAAACATGAACAACTTAATTTATAGCCATACAAACTGCTGGAGTCCCGAACTGTGAGACGAGCACAGGAATGTAAGTCCATCCATAGACATTAGAATTACGGTTCACAAAGTCACTTCCCTCAAATCCTCTTGTTTCCATCCACAGTGTAGAAGTCCACAATTCACAAGTCCGAAGGAATCCGAAAGGAGAGTATCCAAAGAAGAAGAGCAACAACCAGGCATGTTACTTCGATCCCGAGTGGTGAGTATGAGAGAGAGGTGGGTATAAATACACTGGGTAATCAGGGCAGCACAGGTGTTCCGGATTAGTATTCGGGGGATGGTTCACGGGTGCTGGTGCTCAGGGACCGGGGTGAAAGTGCAGGATTGAGTTGAGACGTGACAGTACCCCCCTCTCCACGGGTGGCACCTGACACCCTTATCCGGCGACGCGGCCGACCGCGACCTCGGGGGCCCGGACGATCTGGATTCTGATGATGGAAGTCCTCGAGGAGAGATGGGTCCAAGATGTCGGCATGTGGTATCCACGATCTCTCCTCGGGTCCGAACCCCTCCCAGTCGACTAGGTACTGGAGCCGGCCGGCGCGCCGCCGGGAGTCGAGGATGGCCCGGACCTGGAAGATGTGGTCTCCCTGGATTTCTGGTTGCTCTGGCGGGGGATCGGGTTCCGGGTCTGTGGAGGAAGGGACAACTGAGGGTAAGTATGGTTTGAGTAAGGATACGTGGAAGGTAGGTGCAATTCGGTAATGGGCTGGTAAGTCGAGACGGTAAGTGACAGGATTTATTTGAGAGTGTATGGTGAAAGGCCCGATGTAGCGGGGACTCAGCTTCCTGCTAGGCAGCCGGAGACGGATGTCGCGGGTGGATAGCCAGACACGATCTCCAGGCTGGTAAGTCGGAGCAGGAAGTCGGCGACGATTTGCAGCCTCCGTATGTCTCCGGACTGCCTGCTGGAGATGGACATGAGCCGAGTCCCAGACCCTCTCGCTCTCCCGGAACCAGTGATCTACCGCAGGGACTTCCGAAGACTCTCCGTTCCAGGGGAACAAGGCTGGTTCGTATCCTAAAACACATTGAAAAGGAGTTAAACCAGTGGTAGACTGACGGAGAGAATTTTGGGCGTATTCGGCCCACGGTAGATACTGGCTCCAGGTTTCTTGATGTTGGGCACAGTATGTTCGGAGGTACCGGGATAATTCTTGGATCTTACGTTCGGTCTGGCCGTTAGTTTGCGGGTGATAACCGGAGGAGAGACTGATAGCAGTACCCAGGAGGGAAAAGAATCCTCGCCAAACCCTGGAGATAAACTGGGGACCTCTATCAGACACGATGTCTTCGGGCAATCCAAAGTTACGGAAGACATTTTGGAATAGTGATTCCGCCGTCTCCATAGCCGTAGGTAGACCCTTCAGTGGGATGAACTTGCAGGCCTTCGAGAACCGATCCACTACCACCAGGATAGTGGTGAATCCATTGGAAGAGGGTAAGTCCGTGGCAAAGTCGACCCCTAAGTGTGTCCAGGGCCGACGAGGAATGGGCAGAGGTTGAAGCTTCCCTTCCGGTAGACGACGAGGTGTAGTAGTAACGGCACAGACCGAACAACCCTGGATGAAACGGTGGACATCCCGGTCCATCCTTGGCCACCAGAACCGTTGGCGAAGGAGCGAGAGGGTGCGCCTGCTGCCAGGGTGTCCGGATCCAGGTGAGGTGTGCGTACCTTCCAGGAGCTGAAGTCGCAGCCTAGTGGGTACATACTTTAGACCTTCGGGCACTCCAGGGCCTGTGAGGGGGAAGACTGGTGGCTTTCTCCTTACTGAAGACGTCGTGGTAGGCATGATACGCTGGAGGGATAGTGACAGTGATCGTAGTGTTGGGGCTTTCGATGGTAGTGGATTGGAGAGGGAGTCGTTCTCCTTCCTTCTGGAGGCAGCGATGCTGACATGACTCATTCCATTCCAGAACCTTGCCCGTCTTCCAGTCCATGTGTGGTTGGTGATGTGCGAGCCAAGGACGACCAAGGATGACGTCAACAACCGAGTCAGGAAGGATTAGGAAGGTCAGTTTCTCCTTGTGTTGACGGTGAACGGTTAATTCCCAGGTCGGAGTTCTCCGTGTGATTTTACCATTACCCAGCGGAGTGCCCTGGATGGTGGTTATCTGGTAACTGGTCTCACTGGGTACGGTTCTCAGATTATGGCGGTCCACGAAGTGGGAGGAGACAAAGTTCCCAGCAGCGCCGGAATCCACCAACACAGAGACGGGGAAAAAGTGACGATTAATTTTGAGCTGTGCGATAAAATGGGGTATATGAGAGGTGTTGGGTGTAAGTCGGACTGCACTCACCATAGCTTTCGGAGGTCGAATCGGACAGGCGGCGATTATGTGATCAGCTCCTCCACAATATAGACATAGGCCTCTCTTTAATCTTCGTTGTCGTTCAGAGGAATGGAGATGGTAATGATCGGTGATCATAGGCTCATCCAAGGCGTTTTGACTCACTGTGCTCTCTGTACGGACTGGAAACTGGTTAGTAGGAACAGAACAGGCTGATAGATGTTGGGAAACATGTATGGCTTTTTGAACGAAAGTCTCTATATTAGAGTTGTCATCGTAGATCACCATCTGTCTCCGTATCTCAGGATGCAATCCTTTGCGATAAGCAGCTAACAGCGCTATCTCGTTCCAACCACTCGTGGCCGCTAAAGAGCGGAATCGCAGCGTATAGTCATGTATGGAGAGGTCGCCTTGGCGCAGATGAATCAGTTCGTCATGAACAGAGAGATTGGTGAGTGCAGTACCGAATACCTGCTTAAAATGAGTGAAGAAGGAAGTGATGGTGGCTAGTGCAGGGCTTTTTGATGTCCATAACCCGTCCGCCCATTGTAGAGCTCGTCCTGTCAGCAGAGAAATCACAAAAGAGATTTTAGAGATTTCGTTGGTAAAACTCACACTGTTGGCTTCGATATACAGCGAACACTGGAGAATAAATCCATTGCAGCCCTCCGGTTCGCCGGAGTATGTAGCAGGACGAGCTAGCGGGGATCGAGCGATCACAGAAGGAACGGGTTGTGGTGACATAGACTGACGTAAGGCGTGCACAAGCTCAGCGAATGGATCCACTGCCGCGGTTTTGGTTGTTGGCGGCGTCTCCATGTTTGTTTATGTTTTTCTTCGACTCGGGATCCTGTAACGCTTGGTCAGAGAAGGGGCGAAAGGCAGAAGGTAAGTTTGTGAATGTTTATTTACAGTGCTTCCAAGAAACATGAACAACTTAATTTATAGCCATACAAACTGCTGGAGTCCCGAACTGTGAGACGAGCACAGGAATGTAAGTCCATCCATAGACATTAGAATTACGGTTCACAAAGTCACTTCCCTCAAATCCTCTTGTTTCCATCCACAGTGTAGAAGTCCACAATTCACAAGTCCGAAGGAATCCGAAAGGAGAGTATCCAAAGAAGAAGAGCAACAACCAGGCATGTTACTTCGATCCCGAGTGGTGAGTATGAGAGAGAGGTGGGTATAAATACACTGGGTAATCAGGGCAGCACAGGTGTTCCGGATTAGTATTCGGGGGATGGTTCACGGGTGCTGGTGCTCAGGGACCGGGGTGAAAGTGCAGGATTGAGTTGAGACGTGACAGGTACGAGTTGCCAAACGCCAGGCTCAATACTTGGAGAGGAGCTGCAAAGAGGAGTGGGACAAAATCCCTCCTGAGATGTGTGCAAACCTGGTGGCCTGTTGGCATACAAGTCCTGAAACTAGACAAAGAGAACCCAATCAAACAAGTGACAGAAAAATATTTTCTATATTATTTATTTATTTATTTATTTATTTATTGAGAAAAATTATCCAGTGTTACATACCTGTGCACTGCAAAAGTATGTGAATCTTTGTTTTAGTATCTGGTGTGACCCCCTTTTGCTGCAGTAACTGAAGGCAAAGTTTTTTTTGTAAATGCTGATCAGTCCTGCACAATAACATGTAGGAGTTTTAGCCCATTCCTTAGTGCAGAATCACTTAAACTCTGTGATGATGGTGGGTTTCCTCCTATGAACTGCTTGCTTAAGTCCTTATACAACATTTTAATTGACATTTTCCTTTAGAATTTGCTGGTATAATTCAGAATTCATTGTTTCATCAATAATGGCAGGCTGACCTGGCCAAGATGCAGCAAAACAGGCCCAAGCCATGATACTACCACTACCACCATGTTTCACAGATGGGATAAGATTCTTACCCTGGAATGCAGTGTGTTATTTTCTCTGAACATAATGGCTTCTCATTTAAACCAATAAGTTATATTTTGGTTTCATTCATCCATTAAACATTTCTCCAATAGTCCTCTGGCTTGTCCACATGATCTTTAGCAAGCAATTTTCTTTTTGGAGAACAGTGGCTTTCTTTCTGCAACTCTGCCATGCACACAATGGTTGCTCAGTGTTCTCCTGATGGTGGGCTCATGAACATTAACATTAGCCAATGTGAGAAAGATCTTTAGTTACTTAGAAGTTACCCTGGGAATTTTTGCAAACTCGCAGACTATTACACGTTCTGCTTTGGAGTGACCTTCGTTGGTCGACCACTTCTCGGGAAGGTAACAGTGGTCTTGAATTTCCTCCATGTCCAAACTCTTTAGAGATGGTTTTGTAACCTTTTCTAGCCTGATGAGCAACATTAACTCTTTTTCCGAGGTCCTCAGTAATCTCCTTTGTTCGTGACACGTTTCACTTCCACAAACATGATCCGACTTTAATAGATCCCTGTTCTTTGAATAAAACAGGTCACGTACTGACATTTGATAGTCATTGCACATAGACTGAAAACACATCTGCACAGATGGACTCTAATCCAAGAGATTCACATACTTTTGCAACGCACAGATATGTAACACTGGATAATTTTTCTCAATAAATAAATGACAAAGAAAATCGTTTTCTCTCATTAGTTTGATTGGGTTCTCTTCTTTACTTTAAGGACTTATATGAAAACCTGATGATGTTGTGGGTCATATTTATGCAGAAATATAGACTATTCTAAAGGTTCATAAACTTTCATAAACACGGCACTGTACGTAACTACAGAAAACATAACATTTTAGTTTATTAGATTAAAACATAACAGTTTAGTAACAAGTTCCAAAAGCTTTAAATACCTGTAATGCAAAAGTGGTTAATATGAATAGTACTTTGACCTTTTATTTCAAAAAAATTAATTTAGTGCAAAATTCTCACAATTTCCATTCACTGTGCTGCACTTTAAGTATTATGAGCAAATTCTGACAAATTAAAATAAATAATAATTGATAAATCAACAAATTAGGGCTGCAGCGATAAACTAATGCATCGTGATTCATGAGTCGATTAAGAGATTTTCCAAATACATAGTGATTCTCTCTGGAATCGATTCTGAGCTCAGTTTTTAACATCTGCTGTTAAAAATTAAGCTCAGAATCGATTTGAGATTTGTGATGATTTTGGAAAATCTCAGAATCAATGCAGATTCACAATGCATCAATTTATTTTCCCAGCCCTACAACAAATAGTATGTCTAACCTTATAGTAAACCAAACAAACAAAGTGTTGTTTACTGTAGGTTCATGATACTTAATACATTTACTAACAAACTGAACCTTATTGTGAGGCATTACCAACACTTCATTAGTCATTTCAAAGTTGTAAAATAAAAGAGCCCCTCTATTGAAACCAGCCTACAGTGTCCTATCTTTACTGTTGCTGTCAATTAAAGTGACACAAAGGCCAAAAATAAAATAAAAACTCACACGCACACATGTAAGATGCATCTTGGCTTGTGTGACCTTCATTTAGTCACTTAACCTTTCATATTCAGCTATGAATAATAATATTAATAATGTAAGCTGTGAAAAATTGAACTATTTATAACAAGCTTTTTAAAAAAAAAAAAAAAAAATGCAACATTAGAACATTTCCGAAGATATAGGACGCTTATAGCCACATAGCCCTTACAAGGGAAAATATTGGATCCAGCTGCAGTAATTATGTGAAGGAAGTCAGAATGAGTAAGGCGTGATGTGACTACCATTGTGATCTCAGCAGAATGTTGTCATTGCCTCATTCACATTTCATGGGGATGCTGATGTGTTTAATCGTCTCTATGGTGCAACATCTGCCACCAGAGAGCAGGAGAATAGGGAGAGAGAGAGCAAGCAAATAGACTGCCTGCTTCTCAATCGACAGTGACGTGTGGTTAAGCGTGAGCATCTTGGTAAACAGGCGTTATGATGTCTTTGTAATGTGCCTGGTTTACCATGCCCTGAGTCATTAGCCTTGTGGAAGATTTGTGGCGCTTTATTTTCCTGTTGGCTGCCACTCTTTGGAACTAGAGAGGCTGGCTTGCTCACTATGTCTGGCAGCGCTGGGCCTGTTAGGTCTCCTGTTTGGGGTATTGATCGACACTAGGATTGTTTGACCCTGTTTACAGTCTAAGGTACACAAGCCACATCTTGGAGACCCGCAGACAGCTGAAAATGTCAGACGACGATACCAGCCCCAGCTCCTGGAGCGAGGGCATATTATTGAGTTAATCCTGCAGAGAGGAAAATTGTGACCGGCAAAGAGCACCTGGGTCTCTGAAAGCCATTGAAATATAAGAATACACACACAGGATACTGGATGTATAGCTTTAAATATATCCAATCGAATCGAGCCTAAGGGACTGAGGCTGATTCTCTCAAACAGATTGGCCAGACTTTTTCCAGACTAGAATAAACAGGTTTGGAAGGTGAATAGGGGTGTTTCATTTCAAAGAGCTATATATGTGCTTTGGATTCTTGGCTCTTCAAATGCATAGATATTAGCACATATACCTCACAGGATAAGAATCTGAATCAGTTAAATAGAGTCAACAAGCTGAATCTACCCACCTGTAGCTCTAAGATGCACTCTTCGCTGCTCTGTGGTAGGTGTGGGTTGCACCGACTAGTCATTTAGTCGACTTTAATCCTCTTTAAGCTTGACGTTGACTATTCGCTTAGTTGCAGCTTACTGTACAGGTAAATCAATTGACGTTGCAATCCAGTGGTTCTCAACCTTTTTTGGGCCAGCGTCCCCCTACCCCATATTCAGGTCCCCCTTGTTGCCCCAAATTTAAAAGACTAAATAAAAATTCCTGTTTAGAACATATCCACAGCAACATTTTTACAGACAAGATTTTAGTTTGTTCTTCCATTCCTGGAACTCTTGTTTGTTTGTTTTTTTAGTTTTGTTTTTTTTTTTCTTTGTACTTTTGTCAATCAAATAATGGTTAAAAAGAACAAACAACATATTCTTGATTTTATGGCATTCCACAAAACATCTCAACTTTTCTGGAATTGGGAAATATATGTTCCTAATTTTCAAAATATTTACTATTTTAGTGCTGTCCTGATTTATATATTTATTATAGTCAATTAAGTTTCAAACCCTTCTTTTTTCAGTGTGGTATGCCAGCTATAATAAGAAATGTTTCTTAAGCAACAATCAGCATGAATTCTGAAAGAGCATGTGACACTGAAAGAAATGAGGCTCTGCATGAGAGGAAAACACATTTTAAAATATATTCAAATAGAAAGCTTTTTTTTCTTTCCAAATTGTAGATTTAATGTTTTTACTCTATTTTTTTTTTTTTTTTTTTTTTTAAACAAACAAATGCAACCTTTTTATTAATCCATTAACAAATCTCACTGAGCTTTGTTAATGATAGTGTATATGTGACCCAGGACTACAAAACCAGTCATAAGGGTTAATTTTTTCGAAATTGAGATTTATACATCATCTGAAAGCTGAATAAATAAGTCTTCTGTTGATGTATGGTTTGTCATGATAGGACAATATTTGGCCGAGATACAACTATTATAACATCTGGAATCTGAAAGTGCAAAAAATAATAATATTGAGAAAATCACCTTCACAGTTGTCCAAATGAAGTTCTAAGCAATGCATATTACTTACCAAAAAATTAATTTTTATATATATTTACAGTAGGACATTTACAAAATATCTTCATGGAACATGATCTTTATCCTAATGATTTTTAGCATAAAAGAAAAATCAATCATTTTGACCCATACAATGTATTTTTGGCTATTGCTACAAATATACCCGACTTATGACTGGTTTTGTGGTCCAGGGTCACATATTATAGGCTATTTTATTTATAGGCCTATTTTAAAAGCATATATTTTAACCCAGATATAACAGCCCACATCAGTCCATACATAATTTATTTTAAAAATATGTAATTGAATGCCACATGACATTTATCACATATTTGATTTGACTGGACTTGAAATATCATTATCATCAGTTTCCCAAGGAGCAAAAATAAATAAATAAATAAAATACGTAAATATAAATTAGGCTATATGAGCTTTGTACAAACTTTTAAGAAATTTGGCATTCAAACCAACTGCAGCCAATCAGCAAACAAAAAGCTTTGATATTATGTTTCTAAACAAGAAAAAGCTTCTCGTGTCTAAATTGCTATTGTTTTGACGGGAAGTTCAGCAGCTGAACTACAGAAAGTCAAGCGAACACTGACCTAAAAGTCGATGCTAAGGAAATGCGACACCGAAGCGGTAAACTAGCAGCTAACACTACTACTACACTGGCCGCGAACGGCGCGACACGTTGCATTAAAGTACATAGATCCCGTTATCAGCCGTTCAGTAACTGAGCGCGAGCACCTTATAAACGGATGCCGCATTCTCTGCCGCATATCACGCACTTGCGCTACCAACAAATAGATATACAAAGTGTGCTTTGATGCATCCATTGTGGAGACAGCATTAGGATGTGTCAGATCATGTTCTTTTGCAAGTTTCAGCTCATACATCTTTGGCGCAAACCAAACGCCCCCCAAGAACAGCTCAGCGACCCCCTTTCCAAAATATTGCTTCCAGCGCCCCCCGATGCTCTCCGAACGCCCCCGTTGAGAAACACAGTCCTATTTAGCTATTTATTTGATTAAGAACGTGCGAAATATAATGACCCAAAGACAAAGGAACTGATAAAAATGAGTTATTATAGGAACAGTAGCCATGTGGGCAGCGCTGTGTCATATGCCATATAGCGGCGCACAAGCTGTTCAAGATTCAGGTGTATTTGTTCATCAATGACGTCACCAGAGACTAGTCGACGTCGACTCCACTTTCATCACATAAATGTCGAAAATTCTGAAGTCGTTCAACCCCCTATTATGTGGTCTTACCTTGTGCCAGCTTTTGCCCACCCTCATTGAAAATGAATTGATAACTACTTCCAAGCAGATCTCTTTCTTATACTAGTTAATCAAGGCTGTAAAATCACAATAAATGCAATCAAATAGGCCTCATTTATTGCAAATGTAAGTGGATTTGAACAGGGGCAATGATTGCGTTGCATAACATATTCCTCTTATGTACCTATCATTTAACATTAGAGATTTAATGTTTATTGTTCAGTTTAATTGCGCTGCCTCTGCAATATAAAATAGCTATTTCAGGCATATCAAAAACACAATGAAAATCAATTCATTTACTGCATATGCACACTCTAAAACGCATATATTATATATTAACCATTATGCTTTTAGAAGTGACATACGCAGGCACTTTAGATTTTTCACAAAAAGACGAATTTGTTAAAATCAGTGGCACTTGTCAAAACATGGTATAAAGTTTTCAAATTGTATTAAAAAAATAATAAATAATTGTCAGAAAAAAAAATATGTATTAATTTTAAAAAAGTTTGGGTTCAGTAAGATTTTTATTTGTATTTATTTATACATTTCTTAGTTTGTTTAGCAAGTAATCAATACTTTCATTAAAACAAGGACATAATAATTAGTTAATCAAAAATGGCAGTATATTTTAAAATAAATGCTTTTGAACTTTCTATTCATCAAAGAACCCTAAAAAAAAAATATATCATGATTTTCACAAAAAATATTAACTGTTTTCAACATTATTATCAGTGTTACCTGATCAGCATACTAAATGATTTCTGAGGGATCACATATGACCCTTAAGTAGCACTGGTATATTAGCAATAGCAAAAAATACATTGTATGGGTCAAAATTATCATTATCAAATTAATCATTAGGACATTAAGTAAAGATCATGTTCCATGAAGATATTGTACATTTTCTACAGTAAATCTACAGTTCTACAGTTACAGCCAAATATTGTCCTATCCTAACAAACCATACATCAATGGAAAGCTAATTTATATTTATTATTTTGTGGCCCAGGGTGACATTTTAACATACATTAAAACAGATTTAAATTAAATTTTAATTATATATTACAATATTTAAGCCCTGTATATAAACTACAAAATAATTTGTATTAGGCTGGCATTGAGTCTAGGGTTGTTTTTTTTAGTTCCAGGGTCAACATAAAAAGATCTGATTTTGCTCCGGGTCAGAATGTATTTTTTTTCTACTCATCAAACACAAACGACCCTTCATTCAACAGGCCAGCATCAAGACAGTGATTTAAAGTTTTGACTGACCTCTGAAAGGTTAAGCATTATAATTGCTGCGCAAAAGCAACTTTAAACCAACACTACAATCACCGAAAGCGAGAGGGCAACCTGAACAGCAACTTGACCCAAACTCTTTATCTGCTTGCTCCCCTCCACTCTGACTTTATCTCTCTCACAGTCTTTCATCAGATCCCAGAGCTCTGCATTTGCATCCTTCTGCACAAGGGGAGGCGATGGAGAGGAACTCACAGCTTAGATACATTTCCTCCTGTGACCCAGGAGCTGCATCAATGTTTAATACCTCTCTGGCTCAGTGCCACTTTACTCAGCATTGTTCAATGTTTTATTTAGAGGAGCGGCAGGTTAAAGTTTCACTAGGCTGTCGCCCCTTTAATCCCCCTGGCGGAAATATCAGGGTGGCGATCCGGCGGCTGCCCGCAGAGGATCAGAGGCAGCGTCGCTCAGGTGGAAATGATGTCTCACTTCCAAAGCTCCTTGCTTCCTGCACCGAGGTCGTTTGCATGTGTCTGTCGCATGCCCACATCCCAGGAACTGCTGGGCTACGGCTTACTGTCAGATATGTCTTTTTTTAAATGCCCATTCAAAATGAACAAGAGCTGGCAAAGCGAGTTATTTTCCTTTGTGTTAGACTGTGCAGAGGCGCATGTCTGCAGGCGTCAATATTTTTATCTAACTTGAGCCAAATGACAGCTCACTTCATTTCATTTATCCTTGGCCTCTAAAGTTCTGAATTAATGAATGCGATTTTTGTCACTAGTGGCTTCAGACAGAGAGAGAGCGAATCACAGACAGACAGAGAGGAGGGCATGATGCTTTAGTATAAGCAGTCAGCGGGTGCTGAGGGCAGTCTGCTGATCTGCCATGATGCACTCAGACAAGTGAATAAATCAGCCTACAATTAGGACCTCTGATTTCATTTATGCAACCTAGGAGCGCTCCTGAGGCTGATCCTGGCAGATGTCATTTCTAGGCAATTGATTTTGTGACTGTCCTGGGCCGCCAGCACCAGGCAGCCTCCATGCCAGATTAAAGATGGAATTTAAGCACGAGCCAAATGACCGTCCATGCAATTTAAACATGAGAGGGGAGATCTCGCTCACACGCAGACTTACACGTATGCCTTCTCGTTCACCTTGAGTGTATCGATAAAAGCACAGAAAATACACGCACACACACCTACCATATTTCATAAACACACACACACACAAACACACATGCCTACAGTCCCATATTTACACATTTTCTTATGTTTCTGCCTTATGTCAAACTGCTTTAAATGGCATTTTTACACATCAATACACACCATAATGGCAAAGCAAAAAAAAGATGTTTTTTAACATCTTTGCAAATGTATTAAAATTTAAGTAAATAAACTGATGGAGAAGGGCTTTGGTTAGACTGGTGACCAAGAACCTGATTATCACTCTAGTTGAGCTCCATGATTATATGTGGAGATAGGAGAAACCTACAGAAGGACAAACATCACTGCAACACTTCACCAATCCGTTTTTTATGAATGTCCTAGAGTGGCCCAGCCAGAGCCTGGGATTGAACCCAATCAAATATTTTTTTAGAGACACCTGAAAATGTACTTCTGCCCCCATCCAAGCTGAACAGAGCTTGAGAGGAGAAGAAGTGAGAGGAAGAATGGCAAGCAGCTGCCAAATGCTGATGCACAAAAAGACTGTAAACGTTCTTCAGCTAAATACTTAGTTAAGGGTATGAATACTTATGCAAAGTTGTGACAATTCTGTTTTTGCTTTGACATCATGGTGTATGATGTGTTGATTGATATGGGGAAAAGAGTAATTTAAAGCAGTCTAACATAAGGCAGCAACAAAATGTGAAAAAAATTAAGGGGTGTGAGAATGTACTTGTGAGAATGTACTTGTTTAGACTTTAAATATGTGGTTTATTCATAAAAATAACATCTATTTGAAAATAGATTTTCGGAGATGTGAGCTCTAGGCCGTCATGAACCCGCCGAGAGCAGCCTTACCTTGGCTAGATCTTCCCACTGTCTCTGACGTTTATATAGTGGTTAAACATGAAATATACTCCTTTTTGGGTCTTGACGGATTAATCTGTTATTTGTTCCAGAAAAAAACATTTTTGGCTGAGGGCAAAATTTCATCATGTTATATTTTATGTAAATTTAATGCTGTATATCAGAACGCTGCCTTTGTTCTTCTGACTGAATTGCCTAGCAATTTTTATGACAGCTGTTGTTGTTTGTCAATTATTATTATTCAATAAATAATATTTTATATAAATAATAGTAGTATTTAATAATAGTATTTAGTATTGGGAAACAGTGTGTGTGTGTGTGTGTGTGTGTGTGTGTGTGTGTACACTACCGTTCAAAAGTTTGGGGTCAGTAAGACTTGCAATTTTTTTTTTAATGAAGTCAAGGCTGCATTTATTTTATCAAACATACAGAAAATAAACTGTTATATTACAAAATGTTATTACAATAGAAAATAATGTTTTTTATTTTCATATACTTTAAAATATAATTTATTCCTGTGATGCAATGCTGATTTTTCATCAGCTGTTACTCAGTTTCCCAGGTTTAAGTGTCACATGATCTCTCAGAAATCATTCTGATATTCTGAATTATTAGTAGAATTATCAGTTTTGGAAACAGTTGTGCCGCCAATGTTTTTTTTTTTTTTTTTTGAACCTGTATTTTTTTCTTTCAAGAACAAATAATATAAATCTTTTCTAGCAATGTAAATCTATTATGTCACTTTTTATTAATGTAACAATTTATTCATTTCTTTCAACAAAAAAAAAAAAAAAGAATGAATAAACATTTACTGACCCCAAACTTTTGAACGGTAGTGTATGTGAGTTTGTGATGGTGATTTTAGTTGCATTATTCAGCCATTAGATGGCTACAAGAGTTTTTATGAGTGAGTCAGCAGTAAAGACTTTTATATTGAAAGAGACTAAATGACTGTTGTAAAAAACATTTTGCCCATGCTGGCAAAATGAGTCAGAAAGTGCACAGTCTAATTTTGAGCTACAGGCAAAAGAAGAGAAAAATGTAATTTTTGGTTGAATTTGAGGGTTTCACAAAAATGAGTTCATTAGGCCCTCTTCTAACAAACCCGATGCTACAAATAGTAAATAAACATCTAAAATTATCTTGTATGTTTTCTGAGAGGAGACTCACACAAACATCTTTTATGTCTTACATGAACGTTTAGTTAATGTTTGGGGAAAACTCTGATGTGTAACATATTAGATACATGCATTACAGTAGGTCTTAATATAGATCTGACTCAATGTTAATCAATTATCAATTTTGTTCACTCTATTGCCTTAAACAGCGCTTTTTTTTTTTTTTTGGTCTAATTCCAACAAGTCATATGTTATTGTGAAGGTATTTTAATGGAAAATGTGAAAATAAAAGTAACTCATTTTTTTTTTAAATTTGACCGTTCCAGCTCATTTTGCCAGCACGGGTCACATATTAATGCCTTATTCTTCATGACCATATTTAAGATCACTTAATCCTTCCTGACTGAACAATTTAACTTAAATTACCTAACTAACTATTTATTTGTTTGTTTGTATTTAATAGTTAGTTAACAGTAAGAATTGGACCCTAAACTAAAGTGTAATTGAAATCTGAAGTAAACGTGTGAATACTGCACTATTTCTCGTGCACACTTTAGCACTAAAAGCCCTTCTAGATGTTGTTTAGTGAAACCCTGTCATCACAAATAAACCAGAGCAGATGTGCTTTAATATGTATGTCTCGTTTTTCTATATGAAATATAAATAACTTCCGGTTAATTTTGTAGGTTGATTTTGGACTCCTGACAGAAATTAAGAAATTACCGTCACTGCAACCATTTTTACCATAAATAATGGTTAAAAATCCTTCCGTTTGTTGAGATTAATGTCACATTAGCAGAATATAGCGAATGTAAACTACAAGAGTTTGAGGCCATTGCAATCTTTGCACTTGGTTAAGCCATCCTGCAGTGCCCCTGGAAGTGTGCTGAGCCCCCTTAGTGGGTCCCGGTCCCGTTTGAGAACTACTATTGGTACTTTAACATCTGGGTAAAACCAAATAGCTACTTTATCACCATGTGACTGACACATATCGAATAAATTCATGAGAAGTATAAGTGTATACTGCACAAGCATCGTTACAGATGACTGCTTTAAAAACATTTAGGATGTGAGAAACAAAGAGGAAAGGTTTGTAGCCTTCTGTTCTGTCAGATGAAAAAAAAAAAACTCACATACTGTTTTGCTATAAAAATGTTAAAGTGCTTTTGCTTCTCAAGTCATTATTAATGAATAGACTAGAAAATCTAACTACAGCAGAGACATGCTCACCCTGGGGTTTTAGCTGCTAGAGCAATGCCACTCTCTCTAAACTACACACAATTACATAGCCAATTTCTCACAGTCTGGAGGAAAACAAGCCTTGTGGCTATATAGCAGAAGATCTGCTTTGATGTAGAACATTTCTCAGGTCATGATAAATCAATACACATACCATAAAACAAAGCATAAGTTAACACACAAAATATGTTTCACATTATAATGCTAGCCTTATGTTTTCATGCCTAATTTGATATATTGTGGCTTTGATCTCTCACACTTTTTTCCCCGCTTAGTACATTAAAGAGGAAAAACGTTAATAAAATGTGCAATTTAAGAGAAGTAATATCAAATGTTTAAGAAATCCAACATGAGATCCAGATTTATTGCAACAGCTAATCATTATTATCCGGAGAGCAACTGTTTGGACTTTTACTTTATTCACAAGTCCTAATTAGAAGCAGATCTAAAACATATTAATATGTGAAAGTCATGCATGGCAGGTCTTCCTTGCCCTCTCACATGCAGAATTATTAAAGCGTTCTCCAGAGCCAGCTCAATTTATTATTCTCCTTCTATCTATGTGCTCTCGCTCTCTCTTCTCCACAACGTTTGTTTGTTAATCATTGTTTTATTTCATAATCACAGGGATTCTTATCATTAATTCCCATTTGGAAAAATGAACAGAATCAAAGTCATAACAACAAAGGCTGGTTTCAACGTGGGTCATGTTTTGTTTACAAATGCTAGTTTGATTAATTACATTTTGATTTGATCTTACTTTTATTTTTGGATCAAGTGATGTTTTGTTCTAATAACTCGTTATATTCACAGCTTTTTTTTTTTTATCAGCCTTGACAAAATGTTAGTACAAGCGATGTGAAGTTATCTCACTTTTCAAGGGCTTTAACTGCAGCTCTTTAAATACCAATCAAGAAATCTAAAAGACTAAATGAGTCGATGCATATTTCAAAGTATAGGCCTATGTATACATGAAAGTGCAAAGAAAACTCAAATAAACAGTTTATCTTTCCCAAGGGAACTGCAATATTTCTCCTTGCCACGTGAGCTCTTATTTTCTGACTTGTTTCTTTAAATTGGTATAATAGGTTTAGCTTTTGGTATTCAGGCAATTCTTGGTACATAGCTTCTTCTTGAACAAACCTAAATGTTCATGGGCAGGCCCAGCATGAATAGTCTTTCTGAGGAGTAAAATTGCTTTCAATTTGTCTACAACCTGTCAAACTGAATTGCCTTGAGGGGTGAGGTTAAGGATTTATTTCAGCAGAGTATGTGTAGTAGCATCATTTAGCTTATTCATGTGTTTTATGCTCAATATATGCGCATGTCTGGCATCCTCTGAATCAGAGTGTTCCTGGGGCCTAACTGCTCTTTCTCATAGCCCTTTATAGCAGAGTTTGAACAGGGCAGAGGTGTGAATATCCTCTGTGACAGAAGCATTAAAAATGAAGTGTCTGGCTACAGAGACTTCTTTGGACTCAGAAGTGGATTTATTCATGGGGTATTATGGATAATATTCCACATTCACTGTACATTCAAAACTGGCAGAGGTTTTCTTGGATAAGGAAAATAAAGCTTAAATGGAAAGCCAAGTGTGCTGCATAGTAAAAGTAAAATGATTTCCTCTTTTTTATAATATACACTGAAGAAAATTATAAACGTAACACTTTTATTTTTGCCCCCATTTTTCATGAGCTGAACTCAAAGGTCTAACACTTTTTCTATGTACACAAAAGGCCTATTTCTCTCAAATTGTTCACAAATCTGTCTAAATCTGTGTTAGTGAGCACGTCACCTTTTCCGAGATAATCCATCCACCTCACAGGTGTGGCATATCAAGATGCTGATTGGACAGCATGGTTATTGCACTGGTGTGCCTTAGGCTGGCCACAATAAAAGGCCACTCTAAAATGTGCAGTTTTATCACACAGCACAATACCACAGATGTCGCAAGTTTTGAGGAAGCGTGCAATTGGCATGCTGACTGCAGGAATGTCCACCAGAGTTGCTGCCCGTGAATAGAATGTTAATTTCTCTACCAAAAGCTGCCTCCAAAGGCGTTTCAGAGAATTTAGCAGTACATCCAAACACAGACCACATGTAACCACACCAGCCCAGGACCTCCAACATCCAGCATCTTCACCTCCAAGTTCGTCTGAGACCAGCCACCTGGACAACTGCTGCAACACTCGGTTTGCATAATCGAAGAATTTCTGCACAAACTGTCAGAAGCCGTCTCAGGGAAGCTCATCTGCATGCTCGTCGTGACGAGATCCTGACCATTGTTGTGCCATTCATCCATGACCATCACCTCATGTTGCAGCATGATAATGCATAATTTTTTCTTTAAGACTGATCATAATTTTTTTTAATTCAGTTACAGAAAAATGTTGATTAGTCTAAGTCAAGTCAAACTAGTACTAGTCAAACTAGTACTTAAGACACTGTCTTAACATAGAGGCTTATGCAACTGGCCCCAAGCTGCAAAAACACATTTGAGAAAGATGCAGAAAAATGCGATCTTATATGTAAGCAGATGCATTCGAAAAATAATACGATCATCAACAATAAACAGATTATAAGTGAAAACTGCCTAATGTTACCAAGTCAAAAGGTGATCCAGGAAGTGATAAAGAACTGTGAAACTTTAGGAGTGTTGATAAAAGCAATCTACTGCTTTTTTTTCTTTGTTTATCGTGAGGAGCGTGGGATACAACCTAACACTTTTTGACTTTCTCAGTTTGTATAAATCCAGGTGGGAGTTCAGAGTATAATTTTGTATCCACATTAATTTCACACTTGTGTAGTACAAATATGTTGCTTTGTTTCATAATTACAGTGTACAACTAATGGAAGTGAAATATGACAAGGTGGGGTACATCCGAGTGGCATGTTGTAACATGACCATATGACAGCTTAAAATGTTATCTGATCTAAAGAAAAAAATAAATAAGACAAACACAAACATTTTGTCAATTTTGTCAACTATTAACTTTTTTCACATAAAACCAGTATATAAAATATAAACTTTTTTAAGAATTAAAAATAATCTAATTTTGGAGTTTGACAATGAACACATTGCTACCTTGCTTGGGACGGCAAGACACATCAAGTATAGTTCAAACTAATGTGGGCAAATAGATGAAGAAACACATTCAGACACAGAGATATACTCCCCTTCCTTCACATACACTAATTCCACAGTTCGTTTCAGTTTGGGAGCCATGGTGCGGTTTTGTTTGCTATGGGTCTGAAGTTCATGACATGGCACCAGCAATGCTAAAGAACACTAGATTCACTTAAATTATTAATAATAATAATAATAATTGATACGTTAGATCATGGTAAATTGTGCATTAACAAATGAGACTTAAAAAATGGTTGGTTACCAAAAATATATTGCCTTAAAAATTTTTAATAAAATGAAATAATGGCAAAAATGCTGACAGGGAAAGAGTTAACATTTTTGTGGAAACTAATAGAATTAATAGAAAGCTCAGATGAACAGCAATTACTTGCGATAGAAACCGTCTGTATATATATGTGTGTGTGTGTGTGTGTGTGTGTGTGTCTGTGTGCAACAAGTCATAAGGATTTGATTCTGAAATTCATATTTATACATCATCTGATAGCTGATGTATGGTTTGTTAGGATAGGACAATATCGAGAAACAACTTTTTGAAAATCTGTAATCTGAGGGTGCCTTTAAATTGCCTTTAAATTTGTCCTTAGCTATGCATATTACTAATCAAAAATTAAGTTTTGATATATTTATGGTAGGAAATGTACAAAATATCTTCATAGAACATTATCTTTGTTTAATATCCTAATGATTTTTGGCATAAAAGAAACATCACAAATTTTGACCAATATTTGGCTATTGCTCCAAATACACCTGTGCTACTTAAGGCTGGTTTTGTGGTCCAGGGTCACATTTATGAAAAGCATACACAGAAAACTGTTCTCTAAGGAGGTAAGCATCCACAACTACACATCCAAAAATTGCCACCCAGGTATAGATGTATCCTAAAAAGAAAAATGTTTCATAGAACACACTATTAATGCTGCCCTCTCTAGCAAAAATCCCACATGCATATTTCACATGGACCAAATACAGAAGCAATGATGTGCTCTCCTTTCATCGGACCTAAATGCAACCCTCTGTCAGGAACATTGATGAGATTTTATCTCCATGTGAGGAGTTAAATTTGCTCCTGACTTGCAGAAGAAATAAAAATTGTTTTAGCTCTGCTATGTGCATGAAGCATGTTTGGTGGAAAGTGTGGATTTGGTTGCATTCGTTTAGGAATTAAAATCTGAGTGAGAGAGGAATACATAATACATTGGTACTCGGGATGGATCCAGATTTGCTCAGCACAACTTAAAGGAGTTTTGCCCAGCTTCAGTGCCCTGAAAGGGTTTCAGTAAATATGCTGTTTGCTCACCATCAGTATTGTGTTTAATAACGCAGTTGCATATTAAGTAATCTTTTGATCTTTCTTTCATTAAGCCTCCCCATGTGTGTTTTCCTGTTGTTGTTTTTTCTTCTTTCGCCTCACATTTTCAATTTGCTATACACACGAGAAAAATGAAAGAGGACATGGAGAGGCTTTTTAATCTTAAAATTAGGAATAATATCATGCTATTAAAATCTCTTTAATTGCTGTTTTTGGTGAGAAGCACAACTTTGTTCACAAAACTTCTCGTGCTCTCTGGCTGTGTTACGGGGGCCTGTTCAGAGATTTATATGAGCTGTATTTCAGCAGATGTCATGTCGGGTACTGTTGGCTCTGCCACAGGGAGTCGTAACTCATTGAGAGACTACCGGTACCCTGTTATCAGTCTGCTACATGACCTCACACCAAACACGCCGATACTCGAGTGTATGAAAGCACACGTTCTGTCAACATGAGCAATGGAAGCAACAAAAGCAAATTACACAGCAATGGTCGGTCATACCAATTTTATGTGTCTGTCTGCCTGAATTCGGTGACATGGTTTGAAATTACATGTTTCAGTGGCAACACTGCAAAGGCCACAGCAGGGGATGCAATCACCCTAATTCACATTATCTGGAGAGCCTTTGACATAAGAAGGCAGGCCAGGAAAAGTTTAGTCAGGTAGTTTTAAAGAGGATGGGGATTTTCAAAAAAGACATTTAGACGCTGAACTACTTTGACTGTTGTGTTTAAAGCATCAAATGCAATTCTAAAGCATTTTCAACACAAGGGTGCAGTAGCTTGCATGAGCGCTTGACTGAGAAAAAAAAACAACAGAAAAATCATGCTCTATGGAAAGAACAAGTAGGTCAAATGAATATTATCCACAATAACCAATCCACCCATATATCTGACAGACATCTTGTTTTCGCAGACTAAAGTGTAGCAATTCAAAATTATGCTAAACAAAATTCAAACTGACTAGTCATGAATATTCACAGCGTAGCGCTTTTATTATGCATGCCCAACGTTGTAGCCTATGAATAGCAAAGCAGCACATTGCAAAATAAAACACCACGTGCAACCCGGCAATAATAGGACAATATTTAGGTCATAAACAATTAACTTTGTTCTCCTTGGTTCAGATAGCACACTAGGATACACCTTCCATTTCTCAACAAAAGGCTAAAAAAATTTCACCTGCACATCCCATTCCCATTTATTCAGCATAACGTCGCTCTAATTATGTTTGCTCATTTTAGGGCTTAATTATAGAGGGAGCCCGTAATTACAGGGGCAGAGAAAAGGTGGGTGAGTTTGCTGAGAGGGATCTGTGCTAGTCTAATGCCCATAGTATCATGTCCTGGTCTCAAAGCTGGGACATGGTGTGACTGAGAGCGGTCAAAGCCTGCTGAGAGGGAGGCAGCGGGGCTGGAAAGGTATAGAATGGGAGAGATTTCTCTCCCTCAGTCCAGCAGAGAGGAGAGTGCCGTTTGCTCGAGCGTGATAACCACAGAAATGAGATTCTTTGACTGGAATTGCTTTTAAATCGTCACATAGCTGCCTTGCGCTCTTCGGTGCATTCCGATTCTCCTTGTGGCTGGAGACTGCCAGCTACGGCCGGATAATACTCCTCTGCCGGCTCCTCTGAGATCAGCCGCCACAAAGACAGTCATTCAACATTGAATGTTTTTGCTGGCGACTTCAAGCCGTTCAAGTCCAATGCGATTCACTGGCACGCGAGTTTCCCCATTGTTGCGTGCGCGTGTGTGCGATGATGAGCATGTGCCGCAGTGCAGGCCTTTATGCACAGAATAAGGGTAATGTGTACACAAAGAGCGATACCACAGGGACGCTCTGCTGGCACGGACGCACTGCAGTTCACCACGGAGAGAGGGATATTTGCTAGCAGTAGAGCTCGCCAGGAAACATAATAATGTGTACGCACAACACTCCCGGGGAAGACCATTGAGAAGCTTCAAAATGCAGAAGAGAATGCGTTCGGCTTTTTGATGGACCCTTTTGTTGAATATCAATTTCATACAGGCTGGTGTAATATCGTGAAAGGTACAACTGAAGGTCAATAAAAGACACAGAGAACTTTTACCCCTACACTGTAAAAAGTGGGTCAAATTGAATTAGTATTAACGTGTGGTTTAGGAAAAATGTATAGAAAATTTTATATATTTTAGGTGTTTGCCACAATTAGGAAAAAGTTTCCCATGTAGAATTCACTCATGTTTAAGTTGGTCTTGACAATTTGCTGCACTGACAACAGAAAAAAATCTGTATGCATCACTACACTATTACTATTAAGAGGAAACCGCACCCAAAAATGAAAATTTTGTCATTAAAAGAGAAGTTTGCTTCCAGAATGAAAATTTCTTGATAATTTACTTATACCTACGTCATCCAAGATGTTAATGTCTTTCTCTCTTCAGTCAAAAAGGAAAACAAGAAAAAAAAAAACATTCCAGGAATTTTCTCCATATAGTGAACTTCTATGGTGGCCAATGGGTTGAAGATCCAAATTGCAGTTTCACTGCAGATTCAAAGGGCTCTACACAATCCCAGCTGAGAAATAATCATCTTATCTACTGAAACGACCAGTCATTTTCTTAAAAAAAAACGTATTTATACACATTTAAATTTATATTTTTTTATACACAAATGTTCATCTTGCACTAGCTCAACCTCACACATTACGTAAGCAGGCATGTGTGATATATGCAGAAGTACCAACCCAGTGTTCACAAAGCAAACGTGCAAAAAAGTCAAACACCCTTACCAAAAAAAGGTAAAACGATGTCGGACATTTTGAATTTGGAGGAGAAAATAGGATAGCGTCAATGGGGCTATCACAGAATGAATAAATGACTCGAACCCAAACCTGAAGACTCGAGAGGTGAACTAATCATTTCTGTGTTCTATGAAGGACCAATAGGATTGTGCGCATGCACGGTCAACACAAAATGAACGAATCCTTTCCTGAGACGGCTCGTTTGTCCCGAGAATAATCATAATTTTATGAAGCTACGAGAATATTTTTCATATGCGAATAAAACTAAAATAATGACTTTATTCAATCATTTCTTCTGTTCCATGACAGTCTTCGACACGCATTCATGAGAATACCAAGCATGCATGTGGTGCTGCTGACACAGGAACCAGCATTCTGACATAGAACCCGAATGTGCTGTTTAACTTGTTTATAAGCAAAGAAATGCCCACACACGTGTCATAGTACTCTCGTGAACGTGTGGAGGAGACACAGAAGAGAAGAAATTGTTGAATAAAGTCATTGAGTTTTCTTTGCACACAAAAAGTATTCTCGTAGCTTCATAACATCATGATTAAACCACTGATGTCACATGGACTATTTTATGGATGTCCTTACTACCTTTTTGGGCCTTGAAAGTGGTAATTACATTGCCGTCTATGCAGGGTCAGAAAGCTCTATGCAGTCTATACACTGATGTCACATGGACTATTTAATCAATGTCCTTACTACATTTTTGGGACTTGAAAGTGGTAATTACATTGCAGTCTATGCAGGGTTAGAAAGCTCTTGGATTTCATCAAAAAAAATCTTCATTGGTGCCCCAAATATGAATGAAGATCTTACGGGTTTGGAACGAGGGTGAGTAATTAATGACAGAATTTTCTTTTTTGGGTAAACTAACACTTTAACAATGGACCACAGACATTTTTGCCAACACATTTTCTTTAGAAACATAGATAAAAACAGGATGCCTTCCTTTGAAGAAACCTTTAAAGAAAAATGAGTCATTCTGATTCCACTGCATTCATGTAAATTTTAGGCCACACATTTTAGGGTTAAAAATGGTAAGTTCCAGTGTTTAGCCACTACTACTACTACTACTGTACATTTAAATACCCATTCAGGGGTCCTCCTAGAACTCTTTTCTACCCTTTTATACACCACAATCACTCCTCGTGTACCCGCTCACCCATGAGAAAGGCATCTTTAGAGATGTCCCCAAACTGCATCTTTGTTGACATGTTAACTTTAAGTCTGGGCGTCTTTGATCACAGGGATGGGATCTCAGAGGGGAGTGTGATTAAAAATGACATTTTCAATGCCCAAGGACCCAGGCAGCTGGGGGATTTTCCACACAGTGTGGAGTCGTAAGCTCATATACGAAATACACCAGCGATTCCAGCAAAGAGCCCTAACTGGGGAATAGGATATAGCACGGCAGAAAGCGCTCAACCTCCCTCCAGCCCTTTTTGCTAATAGTTGTGAGCTTCACACTGGATGACTTTCAAAGCGACTTGTTCCACCCTTTCACATTAATGCTAGTTGGAATGCAAATGTTCAGGTTCTATTCAGAGCCTCTAGTTTTATGGGTGCCACGTCGGAGATGACAGGCCCGGGATATTGACAGCCGTGGTTAGCTCAATCCAGCCTAAAGTTTGGGATTAGACTTCATTGTGCCAGAAATAGGAAGGCCACTGTAGTAACTATAATCCGTGATGAATGACTTATCTCACTGGGCTTGCTTTTTTTTACCCTTCATGGATTACAGAATAGGTCCACTTCAAACTATTTCTCTTCTTAGAGGACATACTGCCGTGAAAGATTCTAGACATTACGAATCAAACACGATGTTCGTATTTCTTTGATCAAAGGACTGTCAGATATATTAAGACTGTGCCTTTAGATATGTGTCATGATGAATAGATCCACATAGAACAGGGCCTACTCAAAAAGGATACACAATAAATAACAATCTGACAAAGAAAAAACAAGAAGAGGCACCATTTGTAGGTGAGAGAAAGGTCATAATTTTATATTTTGTTTTGCAGGTCAGGTCATGAAGAGACTTCTGCTGACCTCCTGACTTCTGACTCTTGACTCTCAGCAAAAACGAGAGAGAATAGAGAGGAAAGGTCAATGTGTGAATAAACATGCTGTTATTGATCATTTTGTTTTGCTTTTTGAAAGATTCATGCCATTTTCAGTGTTGGGGAGGCTGTAAGATTTATTTTATTTTTATTTATTTATTTATTTGTCCATACAGTAAACATGGGTTCATGATGTTCTTCAAAATATCTTGCAGGAGGAAAAAAAATGTCAGAATGGGCAGTTTATTTCAAAGTGGCTCATTTACATTCAAATGAATTAGACTACAGAGTATTGGTGTATATGTAAACAGAACCACTAAAACAGTGATGTAACGTCTACTCTACATTGCAATTTGTTGGAAAAACAGCTTGCTACTATAAAGAAGCTACACTGTTTTAAAAACAGCTGAGCTCTACTGTCAAGCTTAAGGTTGCCAACCCTCACGTATGTATATAGAATTGTCCCATATTCAAAGGAACAAAACTGTGTTCTATATAATCCATTTGGGACACAGTTTGCCCTGTATTTTATCAAACAGCTTACAATGTCCTTTTCAACTGAAGCAGAGTAACATACAAGAGTAAATGCTAAAATAACAAATGTTAGTGGAAAACAAATTGTGAAGGATAGATGTGAAACAGGGACACATTTTATCTGAGAACCTAAACACTGCATGTTGCTACATTGCACGGATGCTATACTTGACAGCAGAGGAAGGATCAAAGAAGGGCAGCTAATACTAGCTAACTTTAATCTGCTGGCATTTTGCTCTTTTGCTCCTACTGTTCATCAGAATGTTTTGTTTTTTGGTGAAACTATAAAGACAATCATTCCACTTTCACTCATTTTTTACTGGATTTGTTGCAGTGTTCATTAAAATGCAGTATCTGTGAGGTTGTTCAGCTCATGATGAAATATGTATGTATATTCTCTACAGTCTCCTGTGGTATAAGCTAAAATGATATGTGTGTAATGCTGTGTGACTTTAATATGATATTAAAATGTAATTTATTTTTACAGATGCAACAGATGCAATAAAGTCATAATAATCATCAAATCATAATATGTCATAAACTTTTCAACTACAGTTGAAGTTTACATACACTTTGCAGAATCTGTAAAATGTTATTTTACCAAAATAAGAATGATCATACAAAACGCATGTCATTTTTTTTTTTTTTTAGTACTGACCTAAATAAGATATTTCACATAAAATTGGTTTACGTTAAAGTCCATAATAGTTGAATGACCCCATTCAAAAGTTTACATATACACTTGATACGTTGATACGATTCTTGATACGTTGTTACCTGAATGATCCACAGCTGTGTGGTTTTTGTTTTTTTACTATAGTTGTTCATGAGTCCCTTGTTTGTTCAGTTAAACTGCCTGCTGTTCTTAAGAAAGATCCCCTAGGTCCCACAATTTTTTTGGTTTGAACCCTTTCCAAAAATGACTGCATGATTTTCTGAACAGTTAAACTGCCTGCTGTTCTTCAGAAAAGTCCTTAAGGTCCCACAAAATAGTAGTTGTTTTTTTTTTAGCTTGTTGTGTATCTGAACCATTTCCAACAATGGCTGTATGATTTTGAGATCCATCTTTTCACACTGAGGACAACTGAGGAACTCATATGCAACTATTACAGAAGGTTCAATTGTTCACTGATGCTTCAGAAAGAAACACAATTCATTAAGCCGGGGGGAGGGGTACTTTTTGAATTTGAAAATCAGGGTAAATGTAACTTATTTTGTCTTCTGGGAAACAAAAATATCTCCTGTAGCTTCTGAAGGGCAGCACTAAATTAAAAAATGTGATATTTAAGCAAAATAAGGAAAAAGCACACAGCTCTATTTTGTTCAAAAGTTTACACTCCTGGCTATTAAAGTATTGTGCTTCCTTCTGAAGCGTCAGTGAGCAATTGAACCTTCTGTAATAGTTGCATATGAGTCCCTCAGTTGTCCTCAGTGTGAAAAGATGGATCTCAGAATCATACAGTCATTGTTGGAAAGGGTTCAAATACACAACAAGCTGAAAAACCAAACAATTTGTGGGACCTGAAGGAATTTATGTTTATGTAATGTTGTGTTCCTAGTCATTCTAAAATTGTCCAACTCTTAATTGATCTTAACAGTTAAAATATTAACTCTTTTCCCACCAAACACTGAATATTCCATTATTTATGAGAAAACGCTTCCCTGCCAAACATATAATTTTCCAGGTTTTCACTGTTATATGCTAGGGGCACTATTACGCATCTCCTGAATGAGTCCAGAAAATGGTCATATGTGATCCTGGACCACAAAACCAGTCATAAGGGTTGACAGAATATCATAGCTTTTCATTGATGTATGGTTTGTTAGGATAGGACAATAGTTGTCCCAGATACAACTATTTGAAAATACAGAATCTGAGGGTGCAAAAATATCAAAATATTGAGAAAATTACCTTTAAAGTTGTCCAAATGAAGTTTTTAGCAATGCATATTACTAATCAAAAATTAAGTTTTGATATAATTGCGGTAGGAAATTTACAAAATATCTTCATGGAACATGATCTTTATTTAACATTCTAATGATTTTTGGCACAAAAGAAAAAAATATAATTTTGACCCTTACAAAGCATTTTTAATCTATTTCTAAAAATATACCTGTGCTACTTAAAAATAGTTTTGTGGCCCAGGGTCACATATGTACCGTAAGCAGATGAATTTGAGAAAAAAAAAAAATGATCATCAACAATAAACAGTGTATAAATTAAAACTCTCTAATGTTACCAAGTGAAAAGTTGATCTAGGAAGTGGTAAAGGACTGTAAAGTTTTGGGAGTGTTGATGGAAGCTATCTTCTGCATCTATGCTTCGATCATTGTACTGATGTTGCTTTTTTTATTAAACGTACCTACATTCAAATATTGATTTAAAAAAAAATGTTTTTTTTAGAGGTAGAGGCTCTTTTCTTTATTTTGATGTATTGCATGTTCAGATATTCATACAACATAATATTCTGGGGGCCATGAAAATTTAGTATGATGTAAAATGATAAAAAATGCTGCCGGTAGTTGGCAACTTTAAAAAGAAAAAAAAATGCTGGCAGAGAAAAACTTAAATGACTAATGTAAAATAAAAGTTCTCCCTTTCTTCTCCAAACTTAAGCTAATCAAGCTAACTAACTGTACTCCTGCATTTCAGTGATAACTTTCTCTGTCATAATAGCTCTTTACATATATAACCCACTTACAGACGGTTTTGTTCCCTCTTTCTCACAGGTTAGACAAGGAATGGAGTATTTTCCCCCTCTCTCTGGATTAAGTAGGTTGATTCCATGTGAACTTCTCTCCAAGTCAGTTCCCAGAGGTAGAGGAACCTCCCTAACCAGCTGCTCTTCTTTTGCTGTTCTAATTCCCTTACAACTCTCTATCATTCACCCTCTCTCCTACAGTTGTTGTTTTTTTTTTTTTTCACCACAAGCTCATTCTTCAATAGACAGAGCACAAGACATGTATTCAGATGACACATCTTCTTTTACCAACTTAATCACTTGTTTATTTCTTCAGTAGTCTCTTGTCATTCAAACTGGGCTTGTGAGGTAGTGGTACAGATCCAAACACATACTTAATATTATTCAAGTGAACAATCTAATTTCTGCTGTCATTAAGACCCTTGTCAACACACAGCAATATCACCACAGATACTTAATATGAGGCCACAGTCATATGACATGTTACGTATCAAGTGCCACCACAACAAACTGACATATAGCTTCTTGTGGCTTAAGACATAAAACAAATCTGGGATCTTGTAGTCACATCATTGGTTTTGTTCTTTTTTTTTTCAACTTGGAGTAATGGGCTCATCCTAATGAAGCGTTAATTATGTATAATCGCATGTGATTTATTACAAACAAACACAGTGCCTTTTGTCAGGTTAGACGAACTACATCTACAATTACAATGAGGTTTTATATTCAATGAACTCTATTTTGACTCGATTTAGCTTTCTGTTCAATACTTGGCATGCCCTATTAAACATTTTTGTAAGACTTTTAGAAAGAATCGAAATTCTTCCAGTGTCTGTTGTCGTATTTAGTTTAAACAAAAATGAAACTTGTGTTTATGTCTATGTTCATTTACTCACCCTCATGTCATTCTAAACCAGTGCAGAAGTTATTTTAAAGATGTTGGGAACCAAATAGTTTTAATGAATCCATAAGACATTTTTCAAAATGTCTTCTTTATGTACCACTAAAGACAGAAAGTCAAGTAAGTTTGGAATGACATGAGGGTGAATAAATGATGACCGACTTTTTATTTTTTTAGGTGAAAAATCTCTTTAGCATTCATAACCAAAGGCTCTGTTACACTACTACTAGTGTCAAACCAACTATCACACTAATTCAAGCGAACACATGGAGAGCAAAACACAGATAAAGGGAGAAGGCACATGATATGGCTAAAACAGAGGTGTGAGAAACACGTAAAAGAAACACCGGTCATTAATCTCTGTCTGTCTGCTCTGGGGCCCTTTATGCATTTGTCAATTAAGAACACCTGTTATTCAGTCAAAAGACCAATTAGCTTGTTCATCAGTCAAGTTAAAAATAGGTTAAGAAATCCTATTTTGCCACATTTTAACCTTTGTGGCAAGGTGATTAGACTCACAGATGTTTAAAAGGATACGTTATCTTAATCAGACAGAGACATCTACCGTATGCTGCTGCTTTTGTCTATTTAAAAACAGCCTGCACAATTTAAAACCAAACAAAGACAGTAGTGAGCAAAATCGCATTGTCTACATTTCCATACATTTTGCCTAATGATACCCACAGTCAAAACAAACACATTTGATGGCGTTCCGAATTCATGAATCAGTCTGAATGAACAATATAATGGCATTAATAAAAAGGCTAATTAAAAAACAGCTCACACACACATATATATTACCACTTTGTCAAGTTAAAATCAAAATAAAAACATGATCTGTGGGTTTTTTTAGTGAGCAGTTAGCTTGTTGAAATTAAAGGTACAGCTTTGTGTCTGTGACCAGTGTTTATTAAGCTCTGATGACTGTTAATCCGGAAAAAAAAAAAAAAATGTTTGTCATTAAAAAGAACATTAGTTCAAAAATATACAATTTATATATTCATATAAAATGGAAATGAAACAACACTGTTTACATTTTTACTGCCTTGAGTTATTATTTTGGCATAAGTGTAAAATGCTTAAAAACACTAAACTGATTAGATTTCTACTTGGTTTTTAATGAATGTAAATATTTTTTTATTATTATTATTATTATTCTGGTAGTGTAAGCAATGCTTATTTAACCATTTAACTTTTTTTTTTCAAATATACGTTTATTACACAATTAAAAATAAAGGAGCCATGTGATCCCATAGAAGGACCTATTTTGCCTAAATGGTTCCATAAAGAATCTTAAACATCTGAAGAACCTTTCTGTTTCACAAAAGGTTCTTTGTGGCGAAAGAAGGTTCTTCGTGGTGAAAGAAGGTACTTCAGATTATAAAAAGGTAAAATAGAGATGGTTCTTTAAAGAACCTTTGATGATTCTTCTAAAGCACCTTTATTGTTAAAAGTGTATATGGGCCATTCTACAGTATTAGTTCAAAGTCAGTTGGAAACATCATGAAAAAATGTGTCTTTTTTCTACAAAATATCCATAGTACTAGTACATATCTAGTAATTGTGCAGCTAATTCTCATACTGTATTTTAGAATTTTTTTTTTTGAATATTTGTCATTACCGAAACATAGTAATACATAATTAAATAAGACTGACCTATTAAGATTTAGCTTACATCTTCCCTGTAAATACTTTTTTTTTTTTCTATTTTATGAAAAAGTTTTCAGAGGTAAATCAATAACAATAACAATTTTAACAATATTTCAATTTCAATTTTATTTTTGTGATTTATGAGATTTGTTGTATTTTGAATTTTTGTAAAAGTTGATCATATATATTAAGTTTACTGATATTTTAAATATTATTGTGGGTTTCAATAGATAATAAAATTATGTTAGTAAACATTTAAAAAAGCTTACCTGCTTTTTATTTTATTTATTTATTTCTTTATTTATTTATTTATTTATTATTATTATTTTTTTTTTTTTGGTTGTGATACAGCAGTTTGCACCAATTCTGTAGAATAGCTCATATACAAGTTTCAATACAAATGACATTACAGTATTCAAGTTTAATATAAATACTTGTCAGTACAAGACAACTGAATTACTAAATTACATATAAAGATGTACTTAAGTCCTACTTAATAGGGTCAAAGCCCCGTAAAGTTTGCTAACTGCATTTAATATAAATTTAAGCTAGAACACATTTGCATTTAATTGCAATTAACACAGTGTCAGTGTCAGTGTGTGTAAAACAATTACAGGTTTGCGTTTTGGTCTTTGAACAAGTATGCATGACACAATAATCACTTCTGTTTTTCAGCACAAACACACAAAAGCCAATTGTAATTTGATGAACTTACTGTATATATACACAGTGAACAAAGCCAAGCTACAATCATCCAAGCCCATTAGTTCCAATCTCAAAATGGAAGGTGGGAGGAATGTGTGACTAGTGTGATATCAGTCGGACTAAACCGTTTGCATGACATTTTAAAAGGAATTATTGATTTAGTCCGACTGAAATCAAACTTTTAAAGTGCATGCACATGCACTGAATGCCACAGGATACTGACACTTTACATTTCATTCCATAAAAATCAAATGTCAGTTTGTGGTTTCAGAGACCAAAATTTGTATATAAATATGCTGCATGGCCTGAGATGAGGCTATTTTACAGTTGGCAAGCACATGTGTCATGGCTGCTCTGTGATATGTGTTTAGCGTGCTCTCCCAGGCTTAATGCCCTCAGCGCGCTTGATCCTTGGCAGACAGACATGAATATAAAGGCAAACAGCATGGGCAAGTGTAGGTGAGACGTTTCATAGTTTCTTTTTCTGTTCCAATTGCCTGCTGGGTAATGAAGTGCTGAGAGCGAGTGCATTGAAGACTCAGTATGGGGGCTTTCTTTTCCTGTTTGGCAATACTATCGGCGCTGCATTATCCAAGTCCAGCACGCAGGAGTCTTACAGCGTTTACGTCTTCTAATCCTCATTATTTTTCCTGCGTGAGCTTCCACTCTACCTTTACTTTTCCTCTTGTTCTTTCTGCCTCTTTCTTCTCTGCAGTTGGAAGACTGCTCTCTTTTTATGTCTTAATCTTTGGCTATTGGCAAACGTATGGCTTGTTATCTTCGATTAATCTAACAAACAGTGTGTTGTGTGATCTCTGCTCAAATGATCTCATTAGCTCGCTTTCATTTCACTTGTGAAGGTTTGAGAGAGAGAGGAGAGGAGGCGGCAGAGGAGGAAGCATCTATCTGAGGGGAGAGGAGATGAGAGTCTGCAAGCGTCAAGGCCAAGATCAGCAGACTGTTAAAGAGATGGCATGCATTTCATACTAAATACGACATTGACAGTTATCTCGCTTTCTTTCGAATGCTCTGAACGTTCTGCCATCTTGTCAGAGCTTCCCACTCCAGAGAGATTTCGCAAATTTCTGTCTTTGAAGGTTTAGCACCTGCTCTTTTAGGTTCTATGAGAAAAACAAGGATACAAGCAATTATTTTGCTAGGATTTCTAGCAGGTCCAACAAAGGCACTTGGAAAAGGGTTACCTCTGACATCGCTCAACCCCATCCACCACATGCTGCACTAAAACAAGCTGCCGAAATGGGCCTGCTCTGATGGGAAGATAAAACCTGTCAAGCTGAGGCTATGATTATAGCAATTTCACTGTCATCACTATCAACAAGAGTAAAACGTAGATGCTGCACTCACCTTGAAACACTGCTTAACACGTACACACACTTCACAAGTTTCCTCAAAGTAGGCACTCTCCATTAGGCCTGGACATTATTTGTGATACACTAAGCTTAAGTGAGAGGGTGAAACTTCATAGCTCCCTCGAGTGTTAAGGAGGACAAATTACACTGGAAAGACAAACACTACACTGCAAAAAAAGGCTTATCTTTCATTTTTGTCTCGTTTCTAGACAAAATATTTTAAAATCCCAAATTAAGATTTTACTAGATGAGCAAAAATATAAAATATATTTAGTCTTGTTTCCAGGGGGGAAAAACTAAAATTAAGTGCAGTTTGCTTAAACGAAGATTAAATATTGTATGTAATTTTACTTAGTAAATGCATCTTAATTTAAGATTTTTTTTATATATATTTTGACTAGAAGCAAGATAAAAATACTAAGTAAGATAAACCCTTTTTTTGCAGTGTACTCTACTTTTGCAGTGTGCTCATCAGGCATTTATTTCATTGAAAATACAGTGAAAGCAAGAATATTGTGAAATATTATTTTCATTTAAAATACCTGTTTTCTATTTTAAAATGTAATGTTTTCAATGTCATATTATCTTTCAGAATTAATTCTAATATGCTGATTTCCTCAAGTAACATTTCTTATTTTGCTGATGTTGAAAATGGTTGTGCTCCTTAATATTTTTAAGATTTGTTTTCAGGATTCTCTGCTGAATAACATTATTATTATTTTTATTATTATTATTATTATTATTATTATTATGTATTATTATTTTTATTTTTAAAGAAGTAGAAAAAAATTGTGCATTATAAATTATTTAATATTTTGATCAATTTAAATGTAGCCTTGCCCAAAAAATAGATCTTAAACGGTTTAAGGTGTATGAAAGTGTATTCATTTCTACAGTAGATCCTCAAACTGTCTGACAATATTTTCTTTAAATTTTCTTTTCTAAATATTATTTTAGAAAAACTAAAATATTATTTTCTAATATTTTTCTAAATAACATGTGATGAATTCCAGGGTCTATTTTCTATTTTATTTTTATTTATTTTTTTTTAGACTTATGCATCATCTGAAAGCTGAATAAACAGGTTTTCCATTGATGTATGGTTTAATAGGATAGGACAATATACAACTATTTAAAAACCTAGAATCTGAGGGTACAAAAAAAATAAAGTTTTGGTATATTTACAGTACGAAATTTACAAAACATCTTCATGGAACATGATCTTTACTTAATATCCTAATGATTTGTGGCATAAAAGAAAATTCAATAACTCTGACCCATACAGTGTATTGTTGGCTATTGCTATAAGTGTTACTTACAACTTGTTTTGTGGTCCAGGGTCAAATATATTAAAAACATGATTTAAAATAAAGTGAAATAAAACCAAAGACCATTTAGCCATTTTGCCAACTGCTCATTTGCTTAATTGGAGAATTTTACAGTAGAGTTGGAAAATAGTTGTGTGGGTCTTGCAGTATAATGGTGTCCCGAAGTCATGTCAGAATGATTGTATTTACTAATTGAGTGCACATGAACGGCACCATCAAGTCATAATTACGAGGGGGAAACTTGTTACTCTCTTCAAGCTCTGACTTTCTGAGTTGGAAAGTGTCAATTAAATATTAATGGCTGAAGCAATTTGTTACTGATCATAATAAGCTTTAATTGTGACTGTTGGTGGTACAGTTTAGTTTGTATGCATTTTGTGTTCTGTTGATGAAAAGTAGTGATAACACTTGCCACATTAGTCATTTAGCTGGTTTATAAGGAGACAGCCCAAACTATATTTCACATCATACTCTGTGGCAACTCAAGAATTATAAAATCACGCATATAACATCACTTACAGTGCTTGTATATGTGCTTGCATTTTTTTTTATTGGGAAATGTAAAATTTAAATTCTACAAAGACTTCATTGTACTCCAACCAAAAACACCTGAGTGCACATTGGTACTATGATTTTTAAACTCATAAGCAGAAACTTCCCATGGGGCCTTGAATGACTCATATGCCTGTGCTTACTTCTCTACAGCTGCTGTGTTGCGGTGAGGGTCATAAAGACCTTTCGCGATCTTTGTTCTCTGGCTTCCTTTTACGCGATCAGCAGCCTGCTCCCCATTTAACCCGGTGCCGAGTTACCTCGGGTTTCTACCTAAATGTTCGTCCTTTTCAACCTTTGTAATCGATTTCTCAGAGCAGCATTATGTTCTTTCCATCTGGGTCTTTCATAATAAAAAGCCATTCTGAGAGAGCCAGACGTGTTCAGAAAATGCTCCAAAAATATTAATGTAAGAGCGTGAGCTACACAGAAATAAAGATGTGACAAAAAGCCTGTCAGATAACCATACTTCAGACTGAATGACAAGTTTTTGAACGTTTCTCCATCAGCATGTCTCGGTTATTGTTAGACAGTGATTTAAATGTTCCAGACAGTCACGACTGGGAATTATGGGGATGTTCCAGGAGGATACCCTGAGGTGTCAGCCATCAACCTCCTCCAGAGCCTCTCATATTTGCTTGTACTCACTTCGCAAAGCCTTTGCGGTTTCCAGTGTAAATAATAGAGCGACTGGTCCTCAGAGTAGCAAACAACTTATCCCTTATTTATTGTCTCTCATCAAAGAGCATCTATGTAACCTACAAAAGCAACACCACATCACATGGTCCTTTGTTTCAAAACTTGGAAAGCAACCAAATATAAAAATGATCTGACAACATATTTTCTCTCAGTTTGAGCGCTTTCTGTCTCTTCCTTGACGTGCGTGAGGGTGAGATGGAGTTTTGTTTACTGAAATGCCTTTTGATTAAAGTCTCAGCTTGATGTTTGCAGCGAGGGATGGAGCCATGAGTCATAGGGAAATAGCTTTTCTCATGTTGAGAATGACACACTATGAAAGGACTTGAATAATGGAGGCGTGTGTGTGTGTGTATGTGTATGGAAATCTCACACAAGAAGGTGATTTGGCTCACTGATGTACTCTCAGAGATGCACAAATGAGCACAGGCCTACACAGCCATCTTTTAAAATATATGGAAGTGTTATTAGGCCACACACACTTGTATCCCCACTATAAACACGCTCGTAACACACTTAGAGCCTTTTCAAATATTAATAGAGAGGTAGGCCGTCCGCACAGCCACACACTGTGGATTTGGCCACTTTAAAAATGTATCATTTATCTATCTCGCCGCATGGCTATTTTACACGACCACTAGACGGTAATTGCAGACGCATCACGGCAAACCCCTGAGCTTAATTGGCCACTTTTTCCTCTGAAAACATACATTCTTTTGAAGAGCAATTTGGAGTACATCAACAACACCCACCACACGCACATCGACTGGCAGCAGAACATCTCAGGGCAGAGAGAAACCAGCAAATCTCAACGTCGGGAACACGTTAGCGCCCCCAGTTAACATCCCTTCACAGTTAATTTTTAAGGACTTTCTTTAAAAAGATCATCTGCTCTGGGTTGCGAGGACTGATATGGCTCGGCCTCCATTTTCTGCCTGACTGAGGCTCGCTCTGATGTTCCGCCTCAGGGCTCAGGCGAGGCAGGTAGCCCTGCAGGGGCCCCACAGACGCTCTATACTGGCACTGCGGTTATTGAAAGCCGGTTGGACTATCTGTGGATCTGTGAAAATAGGAGCATGGTGAGAGTGATACTAAAAAGCAGAACAAGAACGTAAACAGTGGTGCCACCTGGGGAAAGAACAACATCTGATGGCGGTCAGGGATAACCCTAGGTCTTGCAGAACCCAAAGTTTGACACAAAAGGAACGTGAAGACTAATTTAAGGAGCGCTCAGAACATGACCCAGAGGAACAGCTCTGCGGAGAGATTAACCCATTTTGCGAATAATATTCCCTTATCGCAGCCCAGATCCCTCCCTAGTAGGCTGAGACTTTTTGATGAGTTTATCAATAAAGCCCTTCCTCCATTATCCCAGCCACACTTTCTTCTTTCACCTTAAACAAGCACTGTCGCATAGCTTAATGTGCTTTTACAAACGGCTAATGTCTTTGGCTTCTAAACACAACAGCCCAGGTCTGACCGGCCTGGATTACAATAACAGTATTAATATTTGAATCGGGCCGTTCTTCGTGGACAGCGCTGGTGCTTGAGCAGAACAAAAGGAAACAGCTGTAAGACACAATGTCGCTGGGAGACACTGCGCTAACTGCAGGTTAGCCTCATTTTCTCGGCACTATAAACTCCATTATGCTAACAATAGGCTCTATGCTAATGCGCTGTCCGTGTCATTTTATTGATGGCTGAAGAGTTAAGCAACGAGGGAGCCATTTTATAGGCGCCTCTGGCTGCAGGCTGGGCGAGCGTGTGCCGAGGTTCAGAGATTGACATATCGGGGGGGGAGACCGGGTTGCGGGGGGCTGGAACGGCGAATGACAAAGGACTGGATTTGATTGGCAATTATATCTGAGCGCTGGCACAATGAGGCAGTGGACGCTCCATCTCTCCATTCTCTTTTAATCACATTGTGCACTCTCCTGACAATGAATTAATGTAGCGCTTTTCTCTCGCCACTCCTCTTTTATCTCCACTTTTCTCCCTTTTCCTTTTTTTCCACAGGTGGCTTTAATAAAGGCTGCTAATAAAATTTAAAGCCTGGATCCCGAATTTCAAATAAGGGTCCGCTGGTGGAATGAAAGACGGGGACCGTATGCAGAAAGTTGGCAGAGATCAGCTCCGTCATTGAGAGAGGAGAGAGCAAGGATGTGATAAGCGCATGCTATCAGATGTCAGCAGGGGTCCTGAGGTAGACTTCTGAGCACACTGTTTATTAGCTGCCCTTCCTTTCCTTTGTGCTTGAGACTGATCGTGATCAAAAGCGCCAGATGAATCCATGAATCACAGACATAAGCACTGAAAGGAAAACAATTTCATGTGAGAGTCTGAACATCTGAAAGCCTCAGCAGTCATTCCACAGCAGAAAGCTGATAAGATTGCATCAAACAGAAATATGATGTTTACCGGAGTACACGCAAGCAACTTTTGCCACGTAGTGAAAAGATTTGGTGACTTTCTTAATACAGAGGAACTCACAGGACGTATAACGAAATCGAGGAGTTTTATAATAAACAACGCAGCCTCTGCAAACAGCCAGCCTTGAATCATTTTTACTTAGTTATTCTAAAGGAATAGTTTAACCAAAAATGAAAATTCTGTCATTAATTAATCACCCTCATGTTGTTCCAAACACGTAAGACCTTTGTTCATCTTTGAAATTAAGATATTTATGATGAAATTTGAGAGCTTTCTGACTCTGCGTAGACTACAACGCAACTGACACGTTACAGGCCCAGAAACGTAGTATGAACATCACTGGTTCAACTGCAATTTTATGACGCTACAAGAATACTTTTTCTGTGCCACATGCTCACGAGAGTATCTTGATGCTTGCAAGTGCATTCCTCTGCTTGCAAACAAGTCACAGCGCATCCAAGCTCAACGTTAGAATGGCAAGTCCAGCATGCGGCATGGTACTTTTGTGAATGCGCATCAAAGACTGACACAGAAGAGAATAATTTGTTGAATGAACTGTTTGCTTTTGGCCTTTTCTAGCCCGTGAACAAGGTAATTACATTGCTGTCTACGCAGGGTCAGAAAGCTCTTGGATTTCATCAAAAATATCTTAATGTGTGTTGTGAAGATGAAAGAAGGACTTACAGGTTTGGAACGGAATGTTGGTGTATAAATAATGAGAGAATTTTCATTTTTGGGTGAACTATCCCTTTAAATTATTTAATAACAAATATTACTTCAATAAAGTCATTTGAAAAGAAATCTTTTTTAAAAAGTATTCATAATAGCTACGAAAATAGTCAAAATGATTTTTTATCATTACATAAAACAAAACAAAAATGTACAAAATGTTGTTTAATATGATAAAAACAAGGTTATATGAATAAAAATAACACTATAAATAAACAAATTATGATGCCTGCAGTTGACTGCAAAAGCAGATGTGAATTTTAAGATGTCAACTGGCAAGTGGAAAGAAAGTCAAATGCACTTAAAGCAAAGTAGAGATTCATCACAGATGGAAATTTGAAGAAACACGGTTTAATTACAAGACATGAAACTAAAAATGAAACCTTGAAACCACCTGAAATGTGACAAGTACATCATCCTGTTTGCTTACGCTATACTCCATGAGACAAAATGATTTTTAAAACATTTCAGATGCTTCAACAGTTTATTTGTGAACTCACTTTTTTTTCTGTTGGAAATGACTGATATCTCTAATTAAAATGTTCTAAATTTAAATAAATAAAGTATTTTGAGCTTGCAGAATGTGACTGAGCTTTCTGCTTCATAAATCACAAACACATAAATCACACAGATCACCATTGCTGAAATACTGAAATGTTATTGAACTAGAATTGAGATATAATAATATAATTGAAATGAATGTAGTAAATGAATGTAGCATCCAGGCCTCCCCTGGACATGAGAGGGCTTCATTCCAGCAGTCATAAGAAACTCCACAAGAGCAGAGAGTTGTGCATACTCAGTCTATGTTGATTAACTAGTAATGGTCAGAATTTTATTTAAATGAATTTTAATTTACACTTCTAGTTGTAGCCCAAAAGAAACAGTTATGGCATACTGCCTTACATTAGTACAGAAACTAAAACCTTTGATGATCTAATACTTCAAGCATAATTATACTTGATCATATATGATTTAATTGATTTGGCAATCTTGTGCAAGTACTAATTTAGTGTAATTGTATATAAAAACTATTCAGCAAGTTGCAGTTTAACCAATATACAACATCTGTTTGGGTTTGGATTGATGGATTATCAACCATTTATGCCACAATACCTTGCAAAAAATGTCCTTCCCTTATATTAACACTTAAAAAGAATGCCTTTTTTGCCTTAAGTTTTAAAGTCACAGAGACAATACTACAGGACATCAGAAGGACTAATAGACCTATGCTTAGAAAAGCATGTTGTGATGCATGCCTATCACTTGTATGATCCATTTGCGTAATTAGAGAGAAAACAAGATCCAATCATGAGGCACATAAGAATGCACTTATGCATTTATTTGAACACCAGGCTAATGCAGTACTTGTTAGCCAGATCCTGAATATGAATGGATTCAGCATCTAACAAGAGATAAAAATGACACTACATTAAAACATTACCAGACAGTCCAGTGCCATCCTAGAAAATGCAAAAAGTATCATACGTGTGATATTGCTGTAGACTTTCTGCCACATAATGCCAGATTACACAATTATGTAAATATTCTTTCAAATGTTTGGGGGCATGATGTGCTATCTAGCATTTTATATACGTTGCCGTTTAGAAGTTAGAGATCAGTAAAATGTTTTAAAGAAGTCTCTTATGCTCATTAAAATTTACATTTATTTGACCAAAAATACACATAAAAAGTAATATTATACTATTAATACTACTGCAGTTTAAAGTAACAGTTTTCTATTTTAATACACTTTAAAATATAATTTATTTCTGAGATGCAAAGCTGAATTTTCAGCATCATTACTCCAGTCTTCAGTGTCACACAATCCTTCAGAAATCATTCTAATATCCTAATTTATAATCAATAAACAGTTGTGCTTCTTAATATTTTTTTTAGAACCTGCCATACTTTTTCAGCATTCTTTTTAGCATTGCATCACAGGAATAAATTCTATTTTAAAATATATTAAAATAGAAAATTTAAATTGCAATAACATTTCACAATATTACAGTTTTTTTTTTTTTTTTTTTTTTAAATAAATGCAACCTTGATGAGCATAAGTGACTTCTAAAAGAATAATAATAATAATACTTACTGATCCCAAACTTTTAAACAGCAGTGTATCTAAAATAATATATAACACATCATGCCCCCAAACGTCAGAAAGAATATTTACAAAATTGTGTCTTTAAAAAACATAAAAAATCTTACTGATCCCAAATTAATTCTATTCAGCAGAAATGCATTAAATTATTAAAAGTTACTGTAAAAACATAAAAAGTGCAAAATGTTAATTATTTGACCAAAATAAGAGAGATCATAAAAAATGCATGTTATTTTTTATTTAGTACTGACCAGAAAAAAAGATATTTCACATAAATATGTTTACATATAGTCCACAAAAGAAAATAATAATTGAATTTATAAAAATGACCCCAGTTCATGATTCTTAATACTGTGTTACCTAAAGCTGTTTTTTGTTTTGTGATAGTTGTTCATGAGTCTCTTGTTTGTCCTGAACAGTTAAACTGACTGCTGTTCTTTAGAAAAAATCCTTCAGGTCCAACAAAAGATCCATCTTTCCACACCGAGGACAACTGAGGGACTCATATGCAACTATTACAGGTTTAAATGCTCACTGATGCTTCAGAAGGAAATACAATGCATTAAACTCTTATTTTGGTAAAATAATTAACATTTTGCTGATTCTGCAAGGTGTATGTAAACTTTTGACTTCAACGGTTACAAAAGATTTCAGTTTGGGAAAAAAAAAAAAAGCTGCTTCTATTCATCAAAGAATTATTAAGAACAAAAATGGATCACAATCTCCACAAAATAAATACATTTCTTGAGCACCAAATCAGCCTATCAGAATGATTTCTGAAGAATCATGTGACACTTATAACTGGAGTTGCTGAAAATTCAGTTCTGCCATCACAGGAACATTTTTCATTTTAAAATATGTATGATGTTTGAATGCATCTTCTTTTCCATTTGTCATGTTTATTTTCACTTGTCACCCGTGAAACGCAACTAGTGTGATATTGTAGGTGCTAGATGACACTTGTAGCATGCAGACCCTTGTCCTCTGCACATTGTTAATGCTCCGTGAGAAAAGATGCCAACCAGCTCACCCTCACTCACCGCCCCTGTCCCCCTATACCTCCATCTTTTATAAGCCAGGGTCACCACAAGCCACCTCTAATCTCCAGTGGAGCTGTGCGAGCGCATTTCTGTGCGTAGGGCCTTGTGCATGTCTGCTTATAAAAAAATGGATTGCCACTCAGGGGACCCTTTCTCTGCAAGAAGTGGCTGTGAGACAATAATTGCGGGCAGACGGGTAGGTGAGAGGGAATATGACAATCCGAGATGGCAAATTGATTTTTGCTCTGCATGGAGCCCAGACTCCCACAAACAGAGAGAGAAAAAATGAATTAGTAGAATTGGGATGGAATTTAATGTTCAGTTGCACAGGATGGCATCACATCAGGTCCTATTCAGGAAAGAGCTGAAATGTTGCACACATTGGGTTTTTTTCTAGGCCTTTCGATTTCAACTTCAGATCACTCTAAATGTTTTGCTAACACCATCATAAGTTTCACAAACCCACGCTAAGCGAAGGTCGAAACTATATTGTGTGCGCTGAATAGAAAAGAATGCATTTGCATTTAGCGAATGTAGAGAATCGTTACGTCATCAGGCAGGAGATAGCTAACTGTGAAAAATCATTTAGCACTGTTTAGCTTTTTTTTGTATTTGGCAAAGGTTGCTTCTTGATTAGCAAAATGTAATGAGCCTCTTCTAAAATCCAAACATAGCCATATTTTCAATACTTCTCCCACGCAACCATGAAAGAAGCTTTTGGGATTGTTTTTGGGTTTTTTTTTTTTTTGTATTGCAGGCTGATTCTTGATTCCTGAATACCAAATTTTCTTGACTCAATGAGACGAGAGCTGGCTTTGTCAGATGGTCTTAGTGTGTAACAGGACTATTTTGAGCACGAGGCCTTGAATAAAATTTGCCTCTCACATTTGATGTTGGGAAGGCTTTCAAAAGGGGAGTTAATGAGTCATCACTCTATGACATAATTGCTCCTTTTGATTTAAATAAGGAGCTGCGCATAATATCAGCTTAATGTACAGTGCCTTGAACTGGGCCTTCTTATAAATTCGCTCCTTTAGTACTATTATAATAAAGGTAATTATAAGATTAGATGTTCATTATTGAGGGTCTTTAATTGCATTTTGCTTCGCTCAGATGAAGTCTTCTTTTTTATGTATATTTGCAACAGGTTTCATCATAAAATGAATGAATATACTAGCCGCGAGCGGCCCAGATGGAGTCACAAGAGCACCGGGACTGATAACGTGATGTTTCTTAACTCATCTGATGATCTGTCCATGCATATGCTCTTTGTAGTTCGCCCCAGTGGGCTGATGGTTCCTGACACATCCTAAGTGCATAATGAACCCTACTGAGGACGTTTGTCGCAAATGTTAGTTTTTAGGCCTGTGGTCTGCGAATATCCGCTATAACTTCAAGAAACATTTGGTCATCAGAATACCTTTCATTCCGCTCGTTTCGATTCCATTAACAAGCTCATCAAACGGCACAGCAGAGTCGGCAACGTACGAGAGCATGATGGGGCTGACACCTGCTAATGAGCACATTAATATTTATAGCGTGATTACAAACTCACAATTAACATTCTAAACAGAACATTTTATCCTCGCTTTCATGCTTGACTTACAACACTACAGTCATCTCTTTTGATTTTATTCAGTCTTTTATTTATTGTGATGCTTCACAGGCCCCAGAAATGCTGGAGCTGCTAACACAATTGTGAAACTACAATGCCATGCTCTTTTGAGGAGGCTATAGCCTTGAGGAGTGTTTCTGTAAAAAAAAAAAAAACAAGCTGTGTTGTTTATGCTCTGCCTGATTCATTACCTACATCATTCAAGGCATTTTTTCCTTGATTCTAATGATTAATATTTTATTGAGCAACAAAATGCCCTTTTACTACTTATTATCCTTTTCTCTCTTTAGTGCATTGACTGCGGCATGATCATGGTTACGGTCATGATCATGGTCAAGCATGTACATGATTCTATCAGTGCCTAGAGAGAGAAAAAAAAAAGCACGCTTAGCATTCAGCTTGATTTCTGAAGAATGTACAGGAAATAAACCACTCAGATGAGTGTTATTAAAGAGCCTTCCTAGTAGTACCAAGCTAAGGTCGAGTCACTCTCATTTGACTGTCAACCTGACCTCAAGATATTATTTGTGCCTCAAATATTCCCAGCTAAACATCTGAGAGAAAAAAAGTTTATCTCCGTACATAACAACCCATGTCGAGCTGTGACGGTACAAATTATCCTCACTACAGGCTAATACTGGGAACTGTTTGGTGCCTCATGGTTTCAGATTTAGTTCATCAAAATAATTATCATGCAATGAGGATCAAAGGTAAAGTGCAAAACAAAAGAGAAGCAATAACACCACCTGATTCGTCCTTAATTGCAAGATTCAGGACACACATCAAAAATATCAGCTGCCTAGAGTGTAGTCTATGTTCAGAAGAAACAATCCTTCGCATCTGTTTCTAGACATTTAAATGCGAGTATAGTTGCACTGCGACTTGCAAGACACAAGTTTTGACCTTAATAAATGTTTTCTGAATGATGGATTTTAACCAAACCTGTACAGTGCAACTGTACAATTCACATTTCAATAAAATGTTACATTTACACTCAAACAAAAACATAACGCATTAATTTTAATGTCAATGTACATTGCCGTTCAAAAGTTTGTGATCAGTACGATTTTTTATGTTTTTTTAAGAAGTCTCTTATGCTCATCAAAGTTTAATTTATTTGATCAAAATAATATCCAGAATATATTTTAATGTACTATAAAATCTATTTTTTTTTCTGTAATGCAAAGTTGAATTTTCATCAGCCATCACTCTAGTTGTCAGTGTCAAATGATCCTTCAGAAATCATGCTGTTTTTTTGTTGTTGTTGTTGTTGTTGTTTATCAGTGTTGGAAACGGTTGTGCTGCTTAATATTTTTTTGAAACCCGTTACCCTTTTTCAGTTTATTTATCAAGAAAAAAATATTTTTTGATGAATAAAACGTTAAAAAGAATAGCATTTATTCAAAATAGAAATATTTTCTAACAAGTCTTTACTTTACTATCACTTTTTCTTAACTTAACACATCCTTGCTGAACAAAAGCATTCATTTCTTCAAAAGAAAGAAAAATAAATAAATAAATAAATAATGTATTCACTCCAAACTTTGAACAGTAGTGTATATTGTTACAAAAGATTTCTATTTGAAATAAATGCTCAGAAGCAGCACAACTGTTTCCAACAGTGGTAATAAATCAACATATTAGAATAATTTCTGAAGGATCATTTGACATTGAAGACTGGAGTAATGATGCTGAAAATTCAGCTATGCATCACAGGAATGATTTCTATTTTAAAGTATAATAAATCAGAAAACTACTATTTTAAATTGCAACAATATTTCACAATATTTACCATTTACACTTCTTTAAAAAACATTTAAAAACGTACTGATCCCAAACGGCATGATTTGAATGGCAGTGAAGACAGACAGACAGACCAACAGATAGATGTTGACTATTTACAGTAAACAGGGCTGCCCTCGACTAAGGATTTTTCTGGTCGACTAGTAGTCATTAATTTTAAGCATTAGTCGACTAATCGTCCGTTTATTAATAAAACATTTAAACCATTATAATGAGCCTTTAATTGCCTACATAGCCTAATAAGCGCTCAAGCACACGCATAAAGCGTGCCACAGCGCACCGAAGAAGTTCTGATTATAAATGTGTCAGGGAAAAACAGTAAGTACTGTAGACTGCATTAACATTTTAATACTTTATTGCTAAACTAGTGCTTTCTTTGTTTTTTGGCTTGGATGAAGTCGGATGAAGTCGGCGACTATGACTCATCTCCACAGTTATGATGCGCCTGAATGCTTGTTTCATATGTATTACATAATCTGAAAAAGTAGAAATTTTACTCTCTATATATTTTAATGTCTGTAAGGCACCTATACACTGAGTTTTGCACTTAAGTTCACAGAAAAGAGACGACAAAAAGCACATCCTGTTTGCGTTCATTACTTTACAAAAACGCAAGGGCGTATGTTTGCTTTTGACATTGGTAGGGACACTTGCATAGTTGACCATAAAATCACATTATAATCGTCCCAAATTATTGTCAATATTCATAATGACTTTATCATAGGCTGGAAGATTGTGTATCTTTCCGCACAACCGTTTAATCTCTGTATGTTTTATAGGGAGCTAATCATAGCCATAGATTGCGCTTTCTCTTTCTGTTTGCTCTGTTGTGTCAGTCACTTCAAACTCATCTATGCAACTTTGTTAATTGCTAAAGTGAACTACTATATTAACTGTTTTGGACTGGTGCCTTGAATTGGGTGCAATACCTGTGAGTTAGGGTTAATATGTAACGTATATCTAATATGTGATGTTAACCTAGGTTGAGCGGCCGTGTAAAGTTGCTACTACTTACTTTTCAGATAATAACCCATATTTGAGGTTGATGAATGATAGGCGAATGTTGGATGTGCTGCCCGATGTGGCCTACTGTATTAGTATTACCACACAGACTATAGCCATTAACGATCTCTCTGTGAGATTTATTTATTTATTTAATTCTGCGACTAAACGACTAATACAATTATGGTCGACCAAGCCTTTTCTGGCCAACTAACAATTAGTTGACTATTAAGGGGCAGCCCTAACAGTAAAACAATGATAAAACCTAAAATAAAAACAATATTAAACCACTGATTTGGCCAAAACACCCTTGACCTACAAGCAAGAGCCCAGTTCAACAGTTTGGTTCAAATATACAGTAATAATATTGTTGACTCTTGCAGTAATGTGTTTAAGTGTGGGTTTACTGTGTTTACCCAAGAGTAGTTGCAAAAAATGTTGACATTGGCATTTTAGAAGGACAGAATTCACTAAAATCATCACAATTTAAAACAGTACTGAACACCACAATGCAAAGCCACTGCTTAAAACCTTGCAAGCATATAGCCTCTAACTTCCCCATGTGAAAACCAACCTGTCTCCCCAATGATTAATTGATGTGTAAAATACTAATGATGATAGGGGATGACAGGGGGAATCAATAGAGCAGAATATGTCCTTTTCTTTTGTGCCTATTTTATGCTTTATTACTTACTAAGCATTTCAGATATTCTGTATATTATTTAACAGAATGCATTCTTTGTTACACAAGAAAAACATTTTTGCTTACTTTGAGAGCAGAGGTGTAGAAATCCTGAAGTTACTGAAGCATGTCTAAACTGATTGAAAGTTTCACACTGAGCCATGGCTTTCCCACTAAATGCCATAAAAAAATGAAACAAATTTCAACATGAATCATGGGTTAGCCTTTCTGCTTCAAAATAAAAACATGAAATTCTATATTGAAAATTTAATTTCTTGTATAGCAAACTACACTTTAGACACTTTGGGTTTTGTTGTTCTCAATGGAAGCTGGGGGTTTTCTTTATTGTATTGCAAACATGCAATTTATAAGAAATGTCATATTTCATGTTCAAGAACTGCATTCAAAAAAATGATTATGTAACATACACACCAAAAACACAATATGGTTAAATCCCTGCTGATTCCTATTCTTAGGTGAAGTTACATGTATTGTTTCATGTCAGTGAAGGCATATAGGTAGATCCTCTGAATCCTCACAGTATATGAGACTTGCTCTAGCTGAATAGCCACACGACTTCAATTTACAGCATGTCACAGCAGCATATATATAGAGAGAGAGAAGAGCTACAGTGCCCAAACCATTTCATTTTCACATTAAACTAAGCCCATCGATCAACAATCTCCTGCCTCATTATGCTCTTCTCATAGCAGGAGTTCTCAGACCTGAAGGCGATCAGACTGAAAACAGAGAGTATAAGCACTGCACTTAATTCTTTAGCAATTTAGCACTTTTGAATGCATGTAACTAATGAGTCACAGAACCCATGTAAAATTGCTCATAAATCTCTCTGAAGAAAAGACTTTAATATCAATGTCTTTGATCAAAAAGCAGAAGTAGCTGCATCGCACTAGCGCTAACTAGTAACTGGAAGCATTTGGGAATTCACAGATTCATGCCAGAGTGTAATTCAGATTATGCTGATTTGTTTTAAATTATAAATATGTATGAATTGTGAGGTGTCCATTTTCAAGAGTCATCACGGTAATTCTTCCTTGGTGGCTCGTATATATCGTCATTAAATTTGATTGGTGCACCACTAATAATACAGCCACAACATCAAAAATATCACATATTCCTTTTTTTAATCATTAAAAGATGAAACTGCTGTGAGACACAACAGGAAACCACACTTCTGAGCAATTCAGTTTCAGTGATGGACATGAGCAGTGCTACAGTTTTAATGAACTGTTAAACATTATACAATATAATATGGTTTAATTTAAAGACACTTATTCACAGTACTAATAGTACTAGTATACAATTTCTGGTTGTAGAAAAGTATAGGATTATTCTGTGTCAAAATCATCCAAATTTCAAAAACTTCCCGGTTCAATTTTTTTATTTTGCTACTATTTTTTTCACAAAAAGATAGACATGTATATTGATGAAAGCCAAACTATTAAATGTCACGGATGAATATTTACTGAGTGGTTTACTATTTTGTAGAGGGGGGGTCAAAACGGCAATTTTCACCTGAGATTTAGAGTCAAATTACAGGCGGTAAAAATGAAAGATGGCAGCATCATAATGTTATTTTTACACAGAGATTGGTACGTCTGTTAGTAAAATCTGTTGACTTTAGCTACCTTTGTTGCATTATGTGCCAATGGTGACCATTTAAAAAGGGGAAGCAGCACAAAGTTTGTATGCCTTACATTTTGAAAGTTTGAGTTTGAGTCCTAACAATCTTTCCTTTTGGCATCCTTATTTTTAAGGCCCTACATGGTTCGGTTTCAGAGATATTGGAATTGTAATATGGCTCCAGGAGTAAATCATTATAATGCAGACATTTTCAGTAGTCAAAAACCAAATGTGGGCTAGTTTGCAAAAGTATGACACTTCTTTTCTTTTAAAGAGGAATGTCTAAAGAACAAATAATGTTAAAACTAGAAACAAATTTGTTTTCCTTCTGTCAAGACAACTGCATTGGACACAACTGTCATAAATATTATTTTTCCAAAGTTCACATGCCTATAGCTCAAGAAGTATCAAAGATATCACAATATGATTTTAGATTCTAGTTGTTAAATTTCAAGGCCCTATCTCATTCAATCAATCCCAGGCATATGGGGATCTTAATGTCCAGATTGTTTGAATATTACCTATTTTCAGTGGTCGAAAACCAAATTTGGTCACTTTCTATACAGCTGATTTATTTAACTTATTTTATTTATACTCTACAAAAGAGTGGATTACTCAATAAATATTCATCCATGACATTTAAGATTTTGGCTTATTATACATGACTATTTTTCCTCAGTAAAAATATTAGCAAAATCAAAAATTTGAGCCGGGGAACTCCAGTTGAGTTGACACGGAATGACCCTACATGATTTATTTATTCTAAAAAAATTACACTTCAATATAAGTAACTTAAATATAAAACTTAAATATAAACTTAAAATCTGTTATTACACTTCTGTATTTTATTTTATGGGACGTATTACAGGTTGCTGAATATATAAAATCAACTGTATAATACAACATTTCATCATTCTAAGAAATGTGGTAAATAAATTTACAAATAGAAAGAGTAATATGCACCTTTATTGCTTAAATACACAATGGACCACATATTTTTTTGAGATTGTGTCCCATTAAATAATCAATAGTAATGTATTTGGCTTAATATATTTTTCACTTTGGTTGTGCTTTACAAAATAAAATTCATTATTTGTGACTTCAGGGTATCTGCGGCTCCTTGGAGAAAAGCAAAACATCTGGTATTACAGCAGAGGCCCTCGTGACGACCAAGGTCGGTAAACAATCATAATCATAATTTGTGTAAAATCATGAGTTTGTCCAGCAATCCACAAGGAATTTAATAAAACACAAATTTCCATCTATCTTTTGTAAATGGGTGTTTCATCCTCACACAGCACTTTTTTATTCAATTTGAATCGAGTGCCAATCCAAAATAGCCCCTTTTCAGGGTGCCAGATGAACCAAGAAATGCCGCCGCTGAGCGCTTGTTCGTAAACAGTAATTTCATCCACACAGTGGCTGTGATTTTTATTTTTACAGTACTTACAATGTATCCTCTTATCTGAAAAGAAATTTCAAATTGAATGCATGTTGCAAGGCATTGTTGTTGATTCAATGAGCTGCCATAAGATTTGTGTCTGTTTGCTGTAGTGAGAACAATTCACAATCTTTAAAACCGATGAGCCACTTCCTCCCTTCGAGTAAAATTCGGATATATCTGTTATCGGATGTGTGTGATGTGACCCTCACCCTCTGAGCAAACTGCAAGATTAATTAAGACTCTTCCCCTCCTCGCACCGTCTGCCCTCCCCCACTTATCCTTTTATAATTTCACCTTTACCGTGGAGAATACCATCCAGGACTCATTACTATGAAAATTATATCAGTATGCACTGCAGGCAAGACCTAAAGTATTTTTCTTTCTTTTTTCCGCTCCCTTCAAACAGCATGTTTTTTTATAATTAAGAAGAATCCCTGCAGCTGTTGTTGACCCGCTCTGTCACGCCGAGAAAGAGCTTTGGAGAAAATCAAAGAAAACTGTTTTCATCAAAGATATTACCTACAGCCTCGGTCCAAACCAGGTTACACACCTGACAGAAAATGCACACGGGGTTCCATTCGTCTTCATGCTTTTTATTCGTCCACCAAATGCAAAATCAGCAGCTAGCACTGGCTATCAGAAGGAAGGTAGGCATATTCACTGCTATTTCATAAAAATCAAGACATAAAAAAAAGAATTTTGCTCAGTAAGAGTTTGCTTATTGAGAAGACACTAAAATTAATGTGTTAGTACACCAAAGAACAGTTTCCTCCCCCCTCTTTATCCTTAAACCCTGTATCTACACAGTGGTCTTGTAAACTTCCACTTAATTTCATACTAGCACCCTGGAGGGTCCAGTATCAGCGATAAAGACCACCATGCATAAACTCAGCAAGATGCAAAGCTTGTTACAACTACCAGTAAACATCATTTTAATCAATGAACATTGCTAAGATTTTCACACAGTGTAAGCAACCCACTAACAAACATCAAGCGGGCACAAGGGAAATCTGGTAGGTCAGGTGTCAACAGCAACCAGTGGAGTGGAAGAATTGAATGCATGAAAAAAAAAAAAAACAACTCTTCACATTTTACTGCCTCACTTGTGTGGTTAACCTGAGATCCTCTTAAGATTACAGACACAGACAGAATTTTTGTGCTTGGGGGCTCCAAAAGAAAAAACACAAACATTTCCAAATTTGCAGAGCATTCTGAGCATCCAAAAAACTCATGTACACTTCCATCATTATTTTTTACTCAAAAAGAATGAATTTAAGGGTTAATTCACCCAAAAATGAAAATTCTGTCATTAATTACTCACCCTCATGTTGTTCCAAACCCGTAAGACCTTTTTTTTTTTTTTAGAACACAAATTAAGCTATTTTTAAGATATTTTTAAGATATTAAGAGAGCTTTCAGACTCTGCATTAACAGTAAAGCAACTATTACTTTCAAGACCCAGAAAGGTAGTAAGTACATGGCTAAAATAGTCCATGTGACATCAGTGGTTCAACAGTAATGTTATGAGGCTAACTTTTTTCAATATCGAAAGTAACACGACACATGCGTGTACATTCCTCTGCTCATAAACAAGGCGTCAACAAGTTGTGTTACTGTCTATGGAGGGTCAGAAGGCAAAAACACCTTAATTTGTGTTCTGGAGAGAAACAAAGGTCTTAGAGCAGCTGAGAAGGTCCTCACTATACAGCAAAGTCCCTATAGGTGTTATCAAAAAGTCAAGTCAAAGTCTGCTTTATTGTCAATTCTGCCATATATACAGCACGTACATACAGAGAATTGAAATTGCGTTACTCTCAAACCCTAGATGCATACAGGTAACATTAATACATTATACAGCACGAGAGCGGCCTCTAGTGGCGGAAATCACTGACTGCATGTGCAGTTTGTTTAGACACATGACCCTGCATGCTTATTTATGAATATGTCTAAAGCTGTATCTCTGCAAAGCTTTGACATATTGACATCAAACTTGTGTGTGCCATTGTTACCTCACACAGAACACAACACATCATTTTGATAACCGTGCCACCTATTGGTCGAAAGTTATAAGTTAATAAATAATAATACCAGAGGTTGTAATTATGATTTTTCATAAATCATCCTAAACTTGCTTTAATTACTCATTGTTGCAGTTAGTCTGGTGCTCCATGCCATGCTTAGCTCCTCATTTTGCCTCTGGTGAGCTTGGCCCAGTAATTTTAGTTGCTTTTGTTAACAATAATGAACTATGAACTAACTGTAATGATCAATATATAATTAATATTAATATTTGTATACATTTACAAAATATGTTTCAGTAGGCTACTTTTTTATTTAAATAGTAAAGCACTATTTATTTTTCGGTCGATTAATCGGTATCAGCCAGTGTGGTCCAACCTAGCTATCTGTATCGGTAAAATCCAATATCGGTTGACCTCTAGTCATTATGGAAATGATCTGACTGTTTCTGTGTTCTTTAATGTGTGCAAAGAGAAAAAGGTAGTGTATGCAATTTTCACTTGGCTGTGTTAACTAATATTTATTATATATTTTATTATTTTATAATATACTAGCTAAAAATAATCACATCTAAAAATAATAATAATCCATTTTGTGCTTTATTGCTAAAAAAAAAAAAAAAAAAATCAGCAATGGCACTCCTCACCTTCAAAAATTATAGAGAGAAGAAAGAAATGAAGATGACAAATGATTACTAAAACAAAAATGAGAAGAAAAAAAATAACTACAACAAATAGCAGGCTGTCATGGAATTAAGTGTGAATACTGGCACACATCCTCCAACAAGAAGCCACACTGAACAAAACCCACAGGCTTGAGAGAGTAACACGTTTAGCCTTGAAGCTCCTAATGGAACACGCAGCAGCCAGAGTGAACATCTGGCCCTCATCAGGAGCCATCGACAGGGAGCCACACGCTCAGCCTGCAGATGGTGGAGAGGTTCACACACAATGAGAGCTACCTCACATCCACTCCATCTTTCTCCTCCTTTCTGTTTCACACACACATACACTCAGAGGCAATGCAGCGCACTAACAAAGACCCATTATAACCTATGAGCATCTGCATTTACTGACTCCAAAAATGAAGAGCCTGACACAGTCATACATCAATAAAAGCTCATACACACCAGATGACAGTTGGAATGGAAATACGCCTCAGCTGAGAAAAAGAGCGCTCAGCTTCCAGGAATATTAATGCGGTTTTTCACTATTAATGCATGAAACAAATGAGGAGAGAAACGCACACATCTGGGTGCAGCACACATATGAGGGCTTTAAAGCAGTTCATAAGATTTAAATGGTGTGGTTTAGCAAGAGTTATTGACGGGGAATGTACGCAACGCTTATGCAGCAAGGGATATTCAACCATTTAGACTGTTCTCTCACACACCAAAAAAAAAAGAAAAAACACCCACGCTGCAATCAAACATTGAACCGCTGTGACGTTTTTTGGCTTCATTTCCCCAAAATGAAGTTATAAACCTAGAAAGTCAAACACCCAGAGCTGACTGAAATGAAGCGCCTCCAAAAAAATTTCTATCACCTTCTCATTCACACGGTCATCATCCGAAGGGCTATTTAACCTACAGAATGAGCCGCAGCTTTTGAGCTGCCAGTATCTCTTATTGTCACATGTCAGAGACTCCTGCTTCAATAAGCATTGGAAGGGCCGAAAGCAATTGGTTTGGGCACGTAATCTGCAAGGCATCCGCAGGATCCGGCAGGGAAATGAGAGCAGGGGAGATCGCGGACACCTCGTGCCTCCAGCCAGCCGCTTTCAGTATTCCAGGGCAGAGCCAGAGCAATTAACAATCCTATTGCATTCCCTCCGCACGGCTCTGTGTTTGCCGTGTGCCATTAGGCACCGGGTAGCACCTGTCAATGGACGGCCGTTCTCCGAGGCCCCCAGCGCGCCGGCCGTGATTGATGACAGGTCACCCGCAGACAGTCCCTTTGAATTTTCAATTCTTCCGTGGGGAAATTGCTCATTTCTTAGAAGTACATTTTCATTTTTGCAACAAGACAGCCTCCTAAGTTTATATATTACTCTGAGCCCGGCTGTGGAATTGTGATGTATTGCGGCATGCATTGGACACGAAAAATGTTCATTTGCGCTGACTTTATTACGCGCTATTTTTTCCACCGTCATCGACGTGCCAAGTTACCGTGGAATACAGATTTAAGCGGGCGTGACGTTCTTATTCAGATAAGCGCGCCGAACACCCTCACTCCTCATAGCTACAGAGTAAAGATTGTCAGTTTGACATTGTGCGCTGCTTTTTTCAGCCATCGGGCCATTTTTATAATACAAAACTTGTATCCTATTGGATGCGCCATTGACTTCAAAGGAGGTTATTTGTCATCGTACAGATTTACGCTGTCACTCAAAAACATTTATATCACTTTAAGCTCCTCGGGTGTTCTCGGTCGAGGATGGCAGAGGAGTGGTGATGCCACGTTCTGGCAGGGGCACAGCAGTCTGTGAGCTCAGAAGCACCGTGATTACGGCTGCGTTAAACACCTAATAAAATTCCCGTATTTGAACTGCACTCGTACAAAAGAGCATCTGCTTCTGAGAGGTGGTTAAGGCTGACTGTATTAAGACTTCACAGATTCTGCGAGCTTGGGTCCGGCCCAAGGGGCTAAAACCTGCACCGCGAGTGTTCGGGTGTGTAAATATTTGGAATGCTTATAAAGTGTTTCCTTTTTGGACAGATGATTAGCCGAAACATCTGGAGGAGAATCAAGCCCACATTTTTTATTAGGAGCTCCAGATGCCAAAAAGAGTGAGTTCTGTAAGCGGCGTCTGAAAACGGAAAGACAGGAGGAATGGGAAGAGGGCTTTAATAACAGCAATTACGCTTTTAATTAACCCCTGTGGTCTGTTGGCTTTCTCAAACATAAATCGAAAAGTCAGGGTTTGGACTCTGCTCCACAGCGGGCGTTTTTTTTTTTTTTTTACAACGCTAAAACATTAGAAGAATAGAAATGAGGAAACTACTCTGTAAAGTGGAAAAAAACAGAAATTAAAATGGCCTAAAAGGACACGCAGACAACTGCAAGACAGCTAGCGGTTGCTGACTGGGTTGTTTTACAAAATGGCGCTGACAGGCAGTAATGGGAAAGCAGCACTGTCTGCATGTGTGCCTTAACTCCCACATCTCCTCCTTTTTCGGCCTTAATTAGACAGACTTAATGTGAAGTGAAGTGTGACTGATACTGTGATATTTGTGTCCCTGATGGAGGCAAATGCGATGCTAACACCTCTGCCAGCAGTGGCCCATCAGCGGGCATCTGGAGAATGCACAGGGGAGGCGAAACCTCACAGCTTCAACCACCTAATGAAGCCATGCTTGGTTACCGGACTCCAAACAAACAACCAAACCAACAAAGCAAATCATATAGTCCGGATGTAATTTAGCTATGTTTACACATTTCAGACCATGGCTTTCACCAGAAAATTGCATGTTTCTTTGGTGGGCCTGTAGCGCCCCAGAGGAAGCCAGGGCAGTGTGTGACATATAAATATAATTTACAGCAAATTACACAATAAGAAGGGTCCACCATTCGGTTATAAAGGAAGGCTGAGAGCCTTGCTCTGTTTAGTCTGTATAGCCTCTTTAGACTCCTTTTGAATCATTAAATGGAGGTAATTCAATGTAAAAAAATACTGTGATTTTAACAGTAAAAAAAAAAAAAAAACTATAAAGATACCGTAAAAAGCTGTTAATTGTTAAATGGTAAGTTCCCTTACTATATAACTATAATCAACATTTCATGTAATTTTATGGCAAAATACCATTTTTGGAAGTGAAAAAAGAATGCATAATTTATAGTTAAAAGCCATAAACTTACATTCCTTGAATTCCTTGTGCTACATTTTGATGTGTTTTTTTAAATAACTGCTGCTTCTTAGTTTTTATTACTATGTTCATTAGGGTTGTATGTTGCATCTAATGTTGTTAAATTAATGTTTATTGCGTTATTTCAGTTTCATGTGTGTTGGTATTTGTGTCACTGACATTGTGTACCTTATATTAGCATTTCTCAGCTTGTGCTTTAAAAAAAGCTGCTTTATATCAGTTTTTATCAGTATTTAAGTTAAATGTGTAAAACTGTGCAACAGTTTTAATATATATATATATATATATATACATATATATATATTTAATATATATATATATATATATATATATATATATATATACATATATATATATTTAATATATATATATATATATATATATATATATATATATATATATATATATATATATATACACCAATATATGCTTTACAGTCAAGAAGTGCTACAATATTGACATTTTGGAGGTCACCACTATTCTGTAAATATCCATACTTCACAGTTTTCTGAAGTGAAAAAAAAATGCTGTACGGTTTATTAATATTTGAATTTCTGTTCACCGAATGAGTATGTGGTCCAAACAACAGGCAGAAACATGCTGGAAAAAATAAAATGAGACAAAAAAATATCAACCAAAATGTGCACCCTCACATGTATTTAAAGTATATAGAAAAACATGCTTTAACTTGATAGTTTAATGTTTTAGAGTCATTATTTGTAATATTTACTTCAAAACAGTATGAACATTTCATCCATATGCAAATGAATTTGAATGCAAAGAATACACTTTGCACATGTGAGTCAAAGACGGTTTTCTGAACACTCTTGTATGCCATTGAAATATGCTGATAAAACATGTTATAGGAATACAGGATTATAGCTACAGCTTAACTAAACATTTTAACTGAAACAAAAAATATATTTGAAACAAGATTTCACCTGTGTAGGGCTAAACAGATATACACATTGTTTTCTCACTCTCTCTCTCTCTCTGTCACACACACACACACAGTCAAGTGTCATTGCAGAGGCTGAGAGAGCACCATTCCCCCGCCCCCTGTGTGCCCTTGCAAGTCATTCTGTCAGGACGCTTTACTGTTCTCTGGCCTGAGAAGGCCACCCAGCTTTGTCACCTGAAGAAATAAAAGTCAGGCCTGATTTACCTGATGAGGGGCTTTTGTCTGGTCTCTCCTTGACCGCAAACTCTACCTTGTCTCCCACGCCAAACCCCACTTTTTAAATTCAAAAGCAGCGCGTTTGGCAACAACTCAACCCCAGCAGCGTTCAATCTAATTAGATGCCACTGCTCATTTTCAGGAAATCATTTTTCTCCCTCTCCACCTCCGCTATAGTCAAGATAACATTTTTCCAAGTTGTCCACTTTCCTGTTCCATGAAGACAATGGGATATAATTTCCAGTCCCCCAACCTGATAATTAACAGCAGATCACAGATTAAAACCCAGACATGCGAGTAAAGGTCACCTCACTATTATTAGAATTACAACATTTATGTGCCCATCACGTGTCAGTAGTCTCACTGCAGGAGTTCAGTCCAATACAGTTGGTAATATTTAATCCATGCATCTTGCATGCGAGTCACTCAATATCAAACGACATTAGAACGTAGTGAAAGCTAATTGATTGTAGCGCTACAAACGTGAATAAATGCAATTTCACAGGCAATCGACTAATGTTCTACTGTTTGGGCTGTGATTAAGAGTGGTTAATAGTCTTCAGCAAGCACAAATGACAGTCAAAGCACATTTCTGTCCACTGGACATTCATCTGGACCCCTAACTGCTCCGCCTAGCTCTAATCACTTGGGTGCGACCACCTCATACGGCCTGTCGTAATAGCGTTTTATCAATTTGCTTTTGGCCCTGGACACCTGGATATTGCTCTAAACGGCTCATGCGGTGAACTGAGAGGAATATTTCAATAGAAAAATCATTCAGAGCTGCCATTGGTTGCTCATCTTGACTTTTATAAGTTAATCCCCTCTGCTAGCATTATCGATTCGCTCAGCAGTAAGGCTAATTTGGTCTCGCATACTAACACCGAGTTTATTCCCAAGGTGTATTTGCGCACCGCAGGAGGACAGCGTGCATTGCGACAAAAAGCCGATAGAGGCAATTCACAACTTTGAGGATCAAAAATCAAATATTACTGTGAGTTATTTTATTTATTTATTTGGAGAGAGAGATTTCTCATTTTTACTTCATAGATTGACTTTCAGAGCTCAGTGACAATGGCTAGGTCAGTGTTCATCAGCTCAGCGTGAGAGAAAGTTAAAGTAAAATCTTTCTTGAAGCTGTATAACGATTAAAGTGCTATTCAAACATGAGACAATGTAATTGCAGACAATCCTAATTTCTCCTTTGCCGGTAGATCTGAATTAAAAAGCCATTTCAAATCACATCTTCTTTTTCCTGCCCTGCCTTTATGTCTTTCAAGCTGCTGATGGGCTCACATGTGGAAAACGTGGTCTTTTGGAGCAAAGTGTCTGGCCTCCACATGGTGTGGAAAGCTTTTGAACCAGCATCCTTCATTCAGTCTGTCTCCACACATCAGAGAGACGTATCTTGAAAGTATCCACACAACACTAAAAGGAAGCTAGAAAATGTTGTGAGGTCAGTTTGGGGAAACAGGTGTGTTTGAGTCTGTGTGTGAGTGAATGCATCATTGTGTGCTCTTCCTCGAGGTAACGCAAAAACAATGTGAAGTGACAGCCATGACACACAGGCCATTAATAATAAATGGGAGTCCCAGTGCTCACAGTGCTATCAACTGTCATCCAGACAACATCAACAACAACAATTCAAGAGTAACTCCCATAGCCACAAACCTTAATATTCCATCACCGAAAGTTCACTTGCACCAGATTCTAAAAAACTTTGCTGTCCACATTCTCAAACTAGAGAGAAAAAACAATTGTTAAAAAGGACAGCTCACCCAAAAATGAATATTCAGTCATCATTTACTCACTCCAGTGCAGTTTCTTACCTGTATGACTCTATAATGTCATGCGAACATGTTATTTTGCTATAGCAGCTAATGAACTGGTAGTCTCACCCATAGGCTTCCTTCTGCGTTGAAGAATAAGGTGGATTGCACTCTGTCTGTTTGGCACTCGTTCACTGAAGTCTAAGTAGTTTAGCAGAGAACTGCGTGTGATTGAGGCTTATGCACTCCTGATAGAAAAACACAAATATTTCCATGAGTTTCAAACATTTACAGATGGAGAATATACCTGTAAAAATGCAGAGGTGTAAAGAGTACCTAAAAATCATACTTGAGTAAAAATACAGATATCTTACAGTGAAAATTACTCCACTACAAGTTACACACCAGTTCACCAATTCCAAAACAACTTGAGTAAAAGTCTTAGAGTATCCGATTTTAACAGTACTCAAGTATTTACTTTTACTCAATATAGGCTACAAGATGCATGCCAGACAAGAATTGTAACGTTGAGGAGAAGCGGTGGAAAACAGGCAAGGATTTATGTGCAGGTATTTGATGGAAAAACTAGAACAAACAATAAACTAAAAACCACAAGGAACAGTGATCCACCAGGGGGTCCGTGAGATAGCATAAAATTAATTTAAATATTATCCTAAAATTGCTTAATTTCATTATTAATGTGTTAAATTAAAATGACACAGGCACGCATTAGGGGCCGTTCACATGTCGCGCCTAAAAACGCATGGAAAACGCTAGGCGCGCCTCTTTCCAAAGCGTTCTGTAGCCTGCGCTGTCGTGGCGTCTGCCGTTGCTAAGCAACCATGACCTGTGCTCTCAGCTCTCGATGCGTCGCGGATGCGCCTGGAAAAATCGAGACCGCCGTACAGCGGGAGCATCGCAGAGCAAGACAAGACGAGTATTTGAGGTCAAAAGTATATAAATAGTTTTTTTTTTTTTTTTTTTTTAAATAATCAATTGTTTTGCTAGATAAGACCCTTCTTCCTCGACTGGGATCGTTTACAACCACATTTGGATTCGTCGGAAGCTGCATTTAAAATGCATTTTGGAAGTTCAAACTTGGGGCACCATAGAAGTCCACTATATAGAAAAAAATCCTGAAATGTTTTCCTCAAAAAACTATTTCTTTAGGACTGAAGATAGAAAAACATGAACATCTTGGATGACAAGGGGGCAAGTACATTATCTGTAATTTTTGAAAAGTGTAAAGTGTTAATAATATCTTATGAGTTATTTTAAAGCCCTTATGATAAAGTATGCCTCATGTTTAGGATAAATTGGATTATGGACTTTCCCCGCATTTTTCAGATGCGTTCATACTAAACTACTGTATAGCAAATATATGCAGCATTGCCTCTTACCATATCACTTATAAAGAATATATTAAAATATTGTATAAACTCGAAAATAGCACTCCATAGCCTGACAACGCCAAGGTCGCTGGTTTGATTCCCAGGGAATGCAATGCATACTGCAGCTTGGTTGGGACAACAGTAATTGGTTGGGACAAAGTATAATTCAAATAATAAATTCCCAAACAGGTTTGGAACACAAGGGTGAGTAAATAATGAATTAAATTATATTTCCAGGTGAATTTAAAGGTTTCTACTTAGACTTAGTATCTTGTTTTCCAGTAAAAGATCTAAATGTTTGCAAAGCAAGATCACAAATTTACACAAAAAGCCAAACTGCATAAGATAAGAAACTTAATATTCGATTTGCGAGTCGTTAATGTTGCCGCTTATGCATTAAACAAGAAAGAAACAACAATTTGTCAATGAGATAGGAAAAACAAACTATATATTCTCTGAAAATAAGTCTTTTTATCTGACACAATTTTGTTCTTTAATCTAGACTGGACAAAAACTGATTAAGAAAAGATTGTTTGCATTTTATTGAGCAGATTCCTATCACAGCTTTGTTACTGCGACTCAGAGACACGAATTCCACTGCCATGACATGTGCTATTCTAGACTCTTCTCATTGTGCTCCTCTTACTTGCAGGAGAAGAGTGAGAGCGAATGTTATATATTCTCACCAGTAAATGAGATTGTCCCGTAGAGTGCCTTGGGGTCTCTGATAGTGCAGTCAGGGTGAAAAGTGGTGTGGCAGCATAAATTAGCACCTGAGCCCAGAGAATTTCGCAAACAGCGGGCAGGAGAGGATTCAGATGGCACCTGTCCACTCTGTCTGGCTTTCTATTATCACACAGACAAGGCATCAATTAAACATGGTGGGCACAGGCAGCGATACTGTCAGCTTGTTATGCATGTGTGTACACAAGTCTGGCGGCCTCTCGGATGCCGCAGTTTATAAAGTTGCAGAAAGGTCTCCCTGGCTTTGTGACGGGTTTCCACGGCAACAGAGCGATTGCACAACATCAACTGTTTCCAGCTCAAACTGACTTCCATATGTTTCTGTACTTCCCTGGGAGACCAGTGAAGCTCATTTAAACTTATTCATCTCTCACCAATCACACAGCCAATATTGATGTGTGTACAGAAGTACAGAACTAATATAATAAATAAAAAAGAAAAAAGAGAAGAAGAAGAGGGTGGTGGTGGTGTGATTTACCTGACCGGAGGGGTCGTAAAGCACTGATTCATCTCATATCATTATCCAAAGTGTTACACTGGGGTGCCTTCATATACTAGCACAGACATATTAGAGAAAAGAACATGAGTAATAGAATGAAGACGGCAGTTTTTTTCATTCTTTTTTTTTGCTAACAGAGCACGCTGTGTTTCCTCCTGTTGTTATTGAGTAGTTCATATTGGTAAGTGCTGTCGGACCTAATAGAGTTGGAGTTGCTATTGGTCCCATAGGGAAAGCAGAGGCCATAATCGGAAAGTGAAGAGGAAACTGCTGCAACTAAGCCTATGGAGTGCTGAGCGAAGGAATTCATGAGTAATTAGAGGCTGCATTTAGTGAATCCTTGCCCTCCTCTCGGCTGTTATCCGAACGAGTCCCTCTTCTGCATTTAGGGGATCAGGAAAACAATCCGACAACATTTGCATTTAAAAAGAACATTGAAATATGACAGAAAATATAGACATCCTTGCTGCGGTGGCACATCTGAAACATTTGTAATTTTGCTTCAGGGTTAAAATGAAGTTTTATTACCGTAACTGTGGATTTGGATGCGTCTCTTTCTTGAATTGTCAAAAGGATGAGTGTCAAGGGGATAAAGACGGGAGGAAATCATATTGATGTGATAAAACACATGGCGCGATCTGCATCCATCATGCCCGACACCGCTAAGGACATGAAATACAGCGTCAATGGCCCCTCCTATTTACATGAAATGATTGAATGTGTTGTCCTTTAAGGAGAATGTCAAGTCGTTGGACAGCCCCTATTGAATTTCCCCGACTCGGCCCTGCCAACCACACTTGGTGATGTCTAAATGTTGGCTTGATGGATTGGAGTCAGAGAGTTTGTGACGGAAAGCATTCAGGAGTGTCTGGGTAAACACTTGTAGGGCTGCGTTTTCACATGAAGGACGGAGGTGATCGGTGGTGGGGCTTGTCAGCTTTTTGCCTTTGCCCTCGTGTGAGCTGACACGAGAGCAGAGTGGAATGTGAATATGACAAAGAATGCATGGGATAATGTTTTGTTCATATTAGTATTGTTAAACTAATTGCACTTCTTATTTGAAAATGTTTTGATGGAAAAAATAAAAACTGGCGACAGAAAGAATGCCGAAAGAAAAATCGCCGTATTGTGTTTCAAAGGATGATTTAGCACCCTTGGAAGTATAAGGAGAGCGTTTTCTGTTCACTCATCTTTCTTGTCTAGCAGGCACAAGGCTTTGTGATTAATGAAAATTTGCTGTGATCACTGTTATGGACCGAACACTGGTGGATGTGTATAGAACGAGCTGATTTGTCTCTTTCTTGTGGCTGGAGGCTTCAGCAGGAACCCTGCTGTCTATATTAGCAGTTCAACGACTGCAGAAAAAGGCCCTCAAAATAAAGTATGACCCTCAGGACACATGTTTACGAATTGTTACACAAGAAGTGTTTATTGTTCTCTGTCAGGGATGTTGTTTTACTGTCTGGGGACTGGCTTGCAGAATTGACAGTGAAGCAGTGCCTTGTTCCTCTCCAATTACCAGGCTCAACAGCATTTTTTTCCTGCACTCCCTCCTGTTTTAGTTTGACATTTGCAAGATGGCTTTCCTGAGTAAAACAAACAACTGTCTCTTTGATTCTCAAAGGTATAAAAGGGTGGCCAAAACATTAGCCTGATGTTTAGAATCCAAAAAATCTGTACATGTCATATAACATGCATTTTTCTTTTCTTTTAATTATCAGTATATGACTCTGCTGTTTCATATTTCTAAAAGTTCATTTCAGTGTTTAAACTATGATTTTTTACATAACAATAATAATAATTTGGGGTGTGACGAGACACTTATCCCACGAGACGAGACAAGACACAAGACTGGGTTCACGAGAACGAGACGAGACAAGATTTTTTTAAAGAAATCCTTAATAATAGCAGAGAAATATATAGGGGAAATATATAGGGGAAATAGTATTTTATTCAACTGAAAAAAAAAATATATATAGGTGCATTTTGATATGAACTTGTACTTTATTAAATTAAACTTCTATTTTAATGAATTATATGCAGTAATAAACATGTAAACTTGTGCGCGCATGATTCTGGATAAATTAAAAAACACGATTTTAAAAAAAAATGGAGATCACGATTCTCTCATGATTCTGAAGAAAAAAAGATTAGATTGGAAATCTAAACAAAATAACAATTTACTAGTGATTCTGACACAACATTCATTGCTTAAGTCTTTTTTAAAAATATATTTGATCAAATTAATTAAGACTTAATTTACTATTGGAATGTCCTGAATTAATGATTTATTGATAAATGCGTTTTTAAACGTGCAGTTGTCGCCACCTCCTGGTGGAAGAGGATAAATATTACAATACATACACGTGTTAAGATACTTTCGTTTTGAATGCTATTATAGACATTAAGTGTTTATCCCCAAACTATACACTTTTATTCTAGTACTTCTGTTATTTAAATGTCTGTAACACAGAAATAATGACCATTATGTGAATAAGATTGTGTTGGCCTTTGAACAGAGATTGCAATCTCTAATGTAAACACTGCACGTACTATCACGTTCTCGTGCCACGAGATCTCGTCACATCCCTAGTGTGTATATATATATATATATATATATATATATATATATATATATATATATATAATACAGATAATGTGCAATAAGTGAAGATTGGCCACCAGATATAGCCATGAAACCTCCAACACTATATTGGCCAGTGTTTCAACAATAGTTACAGAATTATGATATGAAATTAAGTATTGGTATATTGGTACGTAATGAATCATAATAAAGTATAACTATTGTTATTTCTATTATTGCTGATGTTGTTTTTCATAATAATAATAATAATAATAACAACAATAAATACAACTGATGATTACAACAACTAAAATAATTATTTTTATAAATTGGCCATGCAAACCTGGCATGGGTAAAGGAATGCATCTCATTACTGTAATGACAGTTGCACAATGATGGTACATAATCCATAATGAAGTATAAACTCATGATGTGTAATGAATCTTACCAATTCAATTAATGCATGTTATAGCTGTAATACTTGCACTCATTTAGAATTGATAATTATTTTAAAATACATACATTCACAATTGTAGGGGTTTGATTTATCTCCACAAATATAGCTGCAAGGAAAGCGTTTCAGACCATAAAATCATCTCAGTTACATGACTTTTGTTATGTAAGCCATGAAGGAATTACACTGCTAGCCACCTCATTGTGGCAGATAATTCTTTGACAATGAAAAGGCTACAGCCCACAATAAGCCACCTTATGGCTGTGCCACATCTTTTAAATGGGATTATTGTATCTACCGTGATCTATAGATCGTCTGTAGAGAGAGAGAGAGAGCTGCAATCATAAACCATTCATTACCATCTCTGCTATTTTCATTCCACTACAACACACAATCCTGTCCTTTTAAGATCTCTGAATACCATGTCAGGTGGACCTGTTAGAGTGGAGGCTCCACTGAAACAAATGGCCTTGCTTACTCTCCCTGCAGGGACTCTTAAAGATCAGGATCAAGTGTGCTCTACAATTAGACCACATCAATATGGATGCTGATAGATGGTGATTGGCCTTGGAAAGAAACACTGTGGGAGCTACAGCACAAAATCTCGAACTCTTACAAACAGGCTATGTGTTTAACATCCTGTTCTTTCACACTGAAATGCACTTGCGGAATCAGAATTGAAGGTTGCAGTAATGCACTTTAAGTACTCTACTAAAAGAGGAAGATGAATGTAACAAACTTTTATATTCAACTGATTTGTTTAGTAATATGCCATAAACCTTGTTTAATAATTTGAGTTGATATGTCAAGATCACTGATTGTTGCGAAATAACTGGAAATGGCTCAGAAAAGAACTCAATCAACAATTTGGCTTGACGACCCTGCTGCAGGATTGTCAGCTACAATATCTGTCCTAATTTGTTTGTCAAGCATTATTTATGCAGGAGCAGTTTGTAATCCTTTCACAGATGGTCTATTGAAACTCAGTGCCCAATTTACAAACTCCCCCATTTTTTCTTCATGACCGATCGGTTCCTCGCAATTGACGACTATAAATCCAAAGAATGCCGCCTCGGTGCTGTTGGCATTCCACATGTGCTTTCATCCCCCAAGAACGTCCCTTGGCCAAGTCCCACACATCTCAACATCCCAGGCCTAGTGCGTTTTTTTGGTAGGGCCGTTTGAAGGAGGCGCTAATGAGACGGTCTCTTGTGTATCAGCATGTAAACAGTGACGGGGTGTGAACTATGGCACTGCTGATTCCCATTTGGTTCAATTACAGCTGAAACCGAGAGCATCAGTGGCACCAGCTCTTTATGGGTGCGCGCCTGTTAGCAATGGCCACATGCTCTCCAGACAAAAATGGGAATAATCAAAGTCCGTAATTATTTGGCCAGCGAAGGGTGACGGTATGTTTTCTCTTGGCTGATGCAAGTAGATGTGCTTTCAGACATGCCTATAGATGGCAAAAGAAGGCAAACTGTTATAACCTCAGTCCACCCTGGAGTGCCACTAGAATATGGATGTTTTATGCAGGCTTGCATCAGATAAACATCATTTCACAGCAAAAGCGAGATAAAATGATAACAGGGTCTGGTCTTTTGGGGAAAGAGAGAAACTGGGTGTTTTATGTACATTCAAAATCTAGGAAAACATGAAATGAAAAACTGACCAATAAGGGGGTATTTTATGGATAAATGGCCAATATTAAATTATATAGTTTTGTATAAATAGATTAAAGTGGAAGTGAAGCAGTCAGTCAAGTTTGCTTCATTTCATAAACTGATTTCCACTTTAATAAAAAAAAATATATATAACAAACACTGAGAAGTCGTCGTGAACCTGTTGGTTTGGGGTGAAGAGAGAGTCGGAAATAATGTGTTTACATGGATACTATTATACTCATCATTTTGTGCGCATTTGCTCAAGAAGACATGAAAGAGAATATTTTTTTGTTTTTGTTTTTGTTTTTGTGTGTAGGCACGCAGAAATGATCCGTCACATTGCACATATTCGCAGGCGAGCATAAAATATGTTACAGACTACTACTGTGAACGAGCCATCGAAAACAGTTGAGGTCAAAAGTTTACATACACCTTGCAGAATGTTTAACAAAATGTTAATTATTTTACCAAAATAAGAGGGATCATACAAATTGCATGATATTTTTTATTTGGTAATAATAATAATAATAATAATAATAATAATACATTTTATTTAAAAGAGCACTTTCTCAAAACGCTTTACAACACGGCAAACACAACAATCAGTTGTGTCAGAATAATACAGACGAGATTTAAGATCAGCCAAGTACTGAGGAGCCAGACCATGCAGTGCCTTGTATGTTAACATGAGAACTTTAAAATCAATACGGAAATTAACCGGGAGCCAATGCAACAATTCCAAAATAGGAGTTATATGGTCAACAACCCTGGCTCCTGACAGAATTCTAGCTGCTGAATTTTGTAAATGTTGAAGTTTGTTAATACAAGATTTAGAAACTCCAAAAGAAGGGCACTGCAATAATCTAGGCGAGAAAAGACAAAATAATTAATTAACCTTAACAGCGTTCCACACGAAGGGCTTGAATGACAAACTAGGATCAAAAATAATGCCCAGATTTTTTTCATTTTCTTTGTAACTCCAGAACAACGCCATCAACCGAGAAAACTAAAGATCCAACATTACGCAATTTATGTGGAGAGCCAATAAGCATAACTTCTGTTTTGGAACTACTCAAACACAAGAAATTTTCAGACATCCACAACTTAATCTCAGAAATACAATATGAAAGATGAGACATACTTACATCTTGGCCAGGATTAGAGTGAATGTAAATCTGTGTATCGTCAGCATAAAAATGGTAGTTCAGTTTGAGAGATCTTAACAATTGCCCAAGAGGAAAAATATAAATGCTGAAAAGCAAAGGACCAAGTAAAGAGCCCTGAGGGACACCAGAACTAACAGGACCAACCTCTGATCTGAGTACTCACCTAAAGATATTTAACATAGATGTTTACATATAGTCCACAAGAAAAAGAATAGCTGAATTTATAAAAATGACCCTGTTCAAAAGTTTACATACACTTGATTCTTGTTACCTTTTCTTTTTTTAAGTAATCGTTATTCATGAGTCCCTTGTTTGTCCTGAACAGTTAAACTGCCCGTTGTTCTTCTTTGTTTTTCAAGCATTTTTGTGTATTTGCACCCTTTCCAACAATGAATGTATGATTTTGAGATCCATCTTTTCACCCTGAGGACAACTGAGCGTTTGAACCTTCTGTAATAGTTGCATATTCGTCTATATTTGAGACAGTTTGAGGTTGGATAATCTTCCAAATTATGGTGAAAACCAAAAACATTTTTGTTAAAAAATACATTTTTGTTTGTTTGTGTGCTCAAAAAGTAAAGAATATAGTAAAGAATTATATTACTTCACTGGCCAACGGAGGCAAACCAACCCTGTGACACCACACGCTGTGGTATTGCAAGATGGCAACGTCCTTTTTTCTTTAAAATGGCTACATGAATTGTTTTTGTTATATATATTTTTTTACTAAAGTGGAAAAGTGTTTACTAAATAATGTAAATGTAACTAACTTCTTCACCTTCACTTTAAATACAAACACTAAAAAAGCATATTATTCTAAACGCTACAAGATTTTAGGCATTACAATATTGTAATGTACATAAGAAAAATTGATAATATAAAATATCAAATAATTTATATAGATATAATTATAACAAAATTATTATATTATTAAATACCATTAAGTGAGTGTGGCAAAAGTAGTCTAAATGTAAAAACTAAAAAAAAAAAAAAAAAAGTAACAATACACAATTAAATATCCAATACCTACTGATACAATAAATTCAACTATTATTATTATTGATCATTATAATTAATAATACATTACAATTATTGTTATGATAATAATAATATTAATAATACCAGCTGATAACTGATATGGTACCGATATACTGTGCATCCTTATTAAAAACAATGGCTATCAGCAGGATGAGAAGTTTTTTTTTTCCACTTTTATAGATGTTTAGCCTGCCTGTAGTGACTGAGCTTAGTTCCTCTATTCTGTTCCTCTGCATGGTGTCCCTTTTACTTTTCCTCATCCCCAGTGCAGCTGGGATCATGGGCTCTGGGCCGGGCCGTCTGCTGTCGCTACCCTGATGGTGATGTCTTGGTCTTGGATGAACTGGAGGAGTCTGACTGGGAGCCAGGGCACAGAAGTGGGAGGAGAGAGCAGGTCATTCAGGTTCTGGTTGGTTTGCTTGTGGCATATTCTCAGAGGGGGGCAGGACTAATGATGGAGATGATCGCGTATTCGTTAATCACTGCCACTGGGAGAGGGGAGCGCCCGAGGAGGCTGGAGAGAGATCATAAAGTCAGCTTGGCAGAACTCAAACAGTTCGAGACCCTATGGAGCAGCACATCACCATAGATATATGCAGGCGCTAGTGAAGGTGGACCAGAGTTAGATTACAAATGGAAGCTTTCTCAGTAGCAAAAGCAGAATTTCAGAGTCACATGAATAGTGATAGGCCTGCTCTGTCATCACAACCTTTCACTGCAACCCCATCACCACAAACTGACATTTTTCTCCACCTTTGAGTGATTCTGTTTAGCATAGTGAGGTTATGAAAGTGGCTGAGTGCCCCCATGATTCTGAGGGATGTGACTATATAAGACATTTATGTACGGTATTAGAATTTATGAAGGTTAAATGTGCTATTTGAGGATTCGTTACGTCTTATCTTCCGCAAGAACCTTGAACAGATGGGCCATTTTCCTTGTGTAATGAACACTTATTAACAAGGGGTCAAAGTGTTTAACATCTTCATTTAGTCTGTCTTTTACCTCTATGCTGAATTAATGCTGAAACGACTCAGAGCTTTCTCAGTTTTTAGTCTCAGATTCCTCTTGACAGTCGGATATCACACTAAGCGAGGCAGCTGGAAATGAAGCTTTACTCTCTTTGACCTTTTAAGAGTCATTAGAACAAGGTAATGTCACACACTTTCCTATGGAAATTACAAATCTGCTCAAATCTGCCCAAGTACAGCAAAATTCACTCCTACAAATGACTAAATCTGAAAAATCTCTGTCTATTACTCTATAGGTTAAAAGTTTAAAGTTACAGATAACTAGCTCAAAATGGCAGAACCACTGTCCTTGTTTTGGCATTCTGCAGTTGGTTTGTTTATCTGTGAATATTTACACTTGTCAAATGAATTTGCGGCCTCTTCATCACTTGTATTCTCTAAACACTGCAGTCAAGCCACTGCATCCATCTATATAGTCAATTTTTAATGACTTCAGTCAAAATGACTTAACAGTGATTTTTGTTCTTTTTTCTCTTTTATTTTCATTTTGTTGCTGACTTGTCTGTTCTCAAACCTTAGAGTTGCTTTTCTACTCATACCCAGCTCTTACCTTTCAGAAAAAACAAATCCCCTGGTGCAGGGTTCTTTGTCAAAGCATTGCCGGCCAGAAAAGAAAATAGGTCATCTGTTTTGATCAGTGCGAAATGAGTCGAATTCTAGTTATATATTTATTTCTCTCTGTTAGCCTAGAGCTCATTACTGGCAGTACTATTAGTTGACCCGAACACTCAATGACCACTAAATTGTATTCGGGAGGGTTACCACAGAAACTGTTCTCTCCTTTCCCACCCAGCGCAAATTGCAGCAATGCTTAATAACAAATGCATACCGTAATTTCTCTGTCTCTTGTGTGCTGCGCCATTCTTTATGCTTGTGTGCATGTCTCAAATGCACTTTTTTAATCAAAGAGGATAGGAGGATAGGGTGGGGGGACAGTCTGGTGCAGGCATGTCATACATTTATAGCAGTACAGTGGGAGCGTATGGCTGTCATGTCTGCTGTTACTAAGCTGCAGCAATGCCTCTCCGACACCACCGTACCCTGTAAACACATGCAATGCTCCTCCAGGGACCTCCCTGTTTAACATGATCAAAGCGGCAACGGTACAAAATGCAATTTGATGCGACAGACTCCTCGCTTTTGCACACGTTAAATTTATAGTGTGTGATATCACCGCATACAGAGGCTGATTCAAGCAGAACGTGGTGTTTTCTTTTGTTTTGCCTTGTTAAAACTCTACCTTTGTGCTGAAAAATGGGCCACCCTCAAACCTAATTCGATATATTTACTTTTTGATATACATATATATATAGAGAGAGAGAAAGAGAGATTGAGGGAAATCTCCTGAACCATCACCAGCATCCACCCATGGTGTGCCAGAACAGCCACTTCACTTTAGACATCCGCTTTAAACAGACAGACATTTAAAACTTGAATACGCACTGCACCAGATTCCCTCCAATTGAACAGATGCCGAGTGACAGCGTAGACGATTTAGTGTGTTAAACTGCACAACAAACTCAGCCCCCCGGTGTGCATCTGTAGGTCATTTCAATAATAACACGGAGAAAACAGTAACCGCTTCCCTTAAGGAAGACTTCAAAGTTTTCAAATTAGTTCAGCACTTTTGTGAAAGAAAAAAAAAATAATGAGAGACAATGATCTCTGACCTTTACCCATGCTCCCATTCTCTACTGTGATTTGACAGAAATAGAGGAGGTGACTAGATGAAAAACTGTTGGCTGATTGCATCTACCAAGTGACAGCCAAAAATAAGGCTGCAGCCTGATAGACAGCAGAGGTTAGCACCTCTATTTCTCCAAAAGTGCGACAAACACACACTATCCATCTGTGAGAAGTATTGATTGTGGTTTTGCATGTCCGTCACATAAGGTATTTCTTCATTTCCAGTGCAGACTCTTCAAGGTATGAGATTGCTGTCAAATATGTGGCCAAAACTGATTTCAAATGCACTGAAAGGTTGCAAAAGATTGACTGTTAAAGTGCTATTTTCCCCAAAACCAATACATTTCTTTGCTTTTGCTAAAATTGGTGCTGTTTCAGAACACAGAGGATTATAAAACCGTCCATCACAGCAATTTGACCTATAAGCAACAAAAAACGAATAGCGTTTGTATTTGCTCCCAGCTGAAAAGCTTAAATGTGTTAATTTGCAGACCTGCGCTGCTTGTTTGAGGAGAGAGATGGCCCACAGCACAACTGTATCCCAGATGATCTCACTGAAAAGAGTCAGGGTTTATAGGGCTGCGAGCACTTGATCGTGGACCAGAGCTTTGGAGGTATCCAGAAAAAACATCAGTGGATTTTAGGTCAGTCCCTCTGCTGCCCCACATGGAGAGGAGGCCAAGAGCCTCTCTTGGCCTTTAATGTTTAATCAATAAAACCCACCCAGCTTATGACTACAGGCTAAAATATTTTGGCTGGAAAAAAACCTGCATGCATCTGAAAAACGTGACAGGGAAAGGTCGATAGATTTTCCTCTCTCTGCAGGTGTGATTGATTGTAACTGACCGGTGCTGGGTGATACAGGACTATAAGAGCTCAGCCATTCATTAAAACACATCAGGAGCCACACATCTGCAATAAAAGAAGATGATAACAGATTAGAAAGGAGGATCTTGCTACATCTGACCTTTCCTATGGCATATTCTTTTTTGTTTGCACTGCTTGGTCTCACTTGCTTTCCTACTTGATTTTTTTTAACACACTGCCTTTCGCATTTCTTTCCTCTGGATGCTCCCAGGCATGTTTGCGTCTAGATGTAAACGTGTTTTCCTGCATAAGTTCTCGGTATGGACCATTTTGTTCTTGTACGTCATTATTAGCAGTTGGAGCTCAGAATAGCGGATTAATTATAGGGGTTTTGTAGTACTTTACTGCGCACAGCTAGAGCCCATTTAAAGACTTAGCGGGCTGGGGACTTTCCAGAAGTCTCTCATTTAATCTTTTCCATGAGAATGCTTTTTTCCCCTTCAATTTTAACATATACATACAGTCGCGCTGCCTAATTATAACTATACAGCAACGAATGAGTCGCAGTCACCCACACAAACATACACACAAGAGGAAGCAATGATCAAAGCGAGCGCGTCGCTTTAAAAAGGCCTGCGTTAGACTCATTTCACTAAAGGCTCTTAAAACCTACTTAGCGTGGCGAAAAAAAAATACACAAAGCATTAGCCCTCAGAATGCCAGGCATATGTTATTGTTGTCTTGATTGTTTCTGCCAGCATATGGAATGCTTTAAATATGCTCGGCAAAAACAAATCTCGGTGATACATTTACTGGAACGCCATATAGAAAGACTCATATCCGATTTGTAATACTGACCCACATTCTACACATTGGGCCCAATGAATCTAGCTGTGCAACGGGGCGCTAAAATAAACACAGCATCCCAGGCAAAAAGAAGATATAGTCTCATTCATTGATTTATTTTTATAACTATGGAATCCTAAGCAAGGTTTGTTATACGTTTATATACGGTTGAGGTCAAAAGTTTACATACATCTTGCAGAATCTGCAAAATGTTAATTATTTTACCGAAATAAGAGGGATCATATAAAATTCATGTTATTTTTTTTATTTAGTACTGACCTGAATAAGATATTTCACATAAAAGATGCTTATATATGAGTCCACAAGAAAAAATAATCCCTTAGTGATCCCTAAATGCCCGTTCTTCTTAAAAAAAAAATCCTTCAGGTCCCACAAATTCTTTGGTTTTATAGCTTTTGTGTGTATTTGAACCCTTTCCAGCAATGACTGTATGATTTTGAGATCCATCTTTTTACACTGAGGACAACTGAGGGACTCTATTGTAATGCAACTATTACAGAAGGTTCAACCGCTCACTGATGCTTCAGAAGGAAACACTATGCATTAAGATCTGGTGGAGAAAACTTGAAGTTGAATATCAGGGTAAATTTTACTTATTTTGTTTTCTGGGAAACACACAAGTATCTTCTGAAGGGCAGTACTAAATGAAAATAATATGATATTTAGGCAAAATAAGAAAAATGTACACATCTTCATTCTGTTCAAAAGTTTTCACCCCCTGGCTCTAAATACATTTTTTTTGCTTCTAGAGCATCAGTGAGTGTTTTAACTTTCTGTAATGGTTGCATATGCCCCTCACCTGTCCTCAGTGTGAAAAGATGGATCTCAAAATCCTTGTTGGAAAGGGTTCAAATACACAAAATGCTGAAAAACCAAAAGAAACGGTGGAACCTGAAAACACCGGGTAGTTTAACTGTTCAGGACAAACAAGGGACACATGAACAACTATCACTAAACAAACAAAAAAAAGTATTAATAATCAAGTGTATGTAAACTTTTGAACAGTCATTTTTTTTTCCACTATTGTTTTCTCTTGTGGACTATGTAAATTTCTTTTATGTAAAACATTTTATTACGGTCAGTACTGACTAAAAAATAACATGCATTTTGTATGATCCCTCTTATTTTGGTAAAATAATTAACATTTTGCAGATTCTGCAAGGTGTATGTAAACTTTTGACCTCAAGTGTATTTGTTGTAGGCTGTTTAAATAAGCAGCCACAGTATTTATGTCCAAGAACATGTCTCTGAATGTCTGAATGTCTCAAAAATGTCTTATCACTGTCAAAGGTAAAGGCACAATGCAACATTCTCAGCCTGCACACAAAAATGTCAGTTTAGGGGCATCTCCAAATAATTTTGTTGGGCTAGGCTCTAACATTTACCAAGCAGCAGTACAGAAAGCCATAATAATCTAGTTTAAAAGGGATATGAGCAATGTCTCTTCATCATGACTTTCATTAGATTGTGTCTCAGTAAATTCCACAGGGTGACAGATCAGCCATGCAGAAATGCCCTTGCTGAATTAATCGGTAAAAGCCCAACCTGAGTTTCTAATATGACAGATACAGTAAAAGTAACCAACATCAGTTATGAACAGACTGCACAATGTACTATCCTCTCTATAATGATGTATTGCAGTACTTACTAGAATTGGCTTACGCCTTTTCAAGTCTAACCGCAGTGCAAAATTTCAGGAAAGACAAAGTCGATGTGTTCAAATAACAAAATGACCCCACATGAAAAATGAAGAGTTACCGGAACTAAACGGTGTGAGTGTCACCAACAAACTAGCATGGAGAAATCCACCACGGAATCACTTTAACACCACAAGTGAGGCAGGGGACAGATTGACTTTCTCCATTTAGGTGTATTATCTTTCAAACCCATGGGCCGTATTGGGCAAGTTGCAGACATCAACTCTCTGAGTAGCTCTCAAATAGAAACCAATACCACAATTTACTTAACTCAGGAACTTAAAAAAAATAAAAAAGAAAAAAGAGAAAAGAAAAAAAAAGGTCTGCTCTTAGTATCTTTTGTCAGTACAATTCAATACTTCATACGTCTGAGAGGGTATACTTTACATTTTAACAGTTTTTTTCCATCAAAGAAGGGTACTTTCTCAAAAATATTTTTCTGCAGTGAATGAGGCCTAAAATCATTATTTATGTCAGCTGGTATGTGTCAGAATATTGTGCAGTATTGCGTCAAAACAATACTTTGTAATGCCATGCATTGCATTGTTTTGTATTTATTTTGTCACCTATTTAATTGGGGCAGTTGAGCAAAAATGAAAATTCTGTCATTTACTCACCCTTACGTAATTTCAAACCGGTGTGCCTTTCTTACATTTTTACATTTTAAATACAAAGAATAATGTTTTAATTGTTTGTTCAAACAACAAAAGTCAACCTTTTTTTAGGTTTGTAACAACACTGAGGGTGAAATATCCCTTTAATTCGGTTTAATTCACTCAGATTTAGGGTTGAGACAGTAAACTTCCATAACAAAACATTGAATTTCATCAAACTTCAAAGCTTTGCCACAGCTGTACAAGTGCTTCTTTTTTACAACATTAGTTGTTATTTGGACGTGTCATTTTGCATGTTAAGTTGCAAGTCTAGTGCGTATGTCCTATCTTTAGCACAAGGCAAGGTAAAAACAACACGCTGACAAATCGCTATCCTAAAACAGCACTCGGCTAAATAAACTGACTGATAGTTTTGACCCCAAAAACATGGCCTTGTCTTTGTTCTCTCATATTCCTGGTCACAGGCTCATCTCACCTGATCTACTTGCCGCTGTTATTTGATGTCTGTTAAACTAGGCTGGGTCAAGGCCAAATGTGTTTCTGAAAATACATTTTGACACAAAACATGATGCCGTTTTTAGCTGCGTTGCTCAATGTTTTTCTGATCAAGAGCAGTCTCTGGTATTTTCAAACAATCCTGAAGGAATTGCAGTTACCAAAGACAGCATCACTGCCTGGATAAAATGAATGCCTTTGACATCAAAAACAACATCCTATGAGCAATGTATTAGTTATGGGGCAAAAAACAGTGGGGGGTTCCAAAGTCAGTGAAGAACAACTCAGGAGAGAGAAGGGGAGATATCTCGCACTTAGCAGATTTACTGAAGTAACCCAACCCAAGCCGAGGACGCGCCACGGGGTCAAACAAACTGGACAAAAAAAAAAAAAAGAAATAAGATGACTAACAATTTTCCAGCATGCTTGCCATGATGCACAGGCACAGAGATTTTAATGTTTTGTAAAAGGAAAAGGTATAGTTCACCCAAAAATGAAAATTCTGTCATTAATTACTCACCCTCAAGTCTTTCCAAACCCAAAGACCTTTGTTCTTCTTCAGAATACAAATTAAGATATTTTTGATTAAATCTGAGAGCTTTCTAAAATCTGAGGTCTTACAGGTTTAGAATGACATGACTAATTAATAACAGCATTTTCAATTTGGGTGAACTATCCCTTCTTCTGCCAAAAGTGGAGAACACCCTGGACAAATGAAAACTGTTAATTGTCATACATTTTCATGTTTTCAGTATATATCCAACTTTTAGCCATTACCAACTCCTACATACTATTGATCACACCATGACCTGCATGTTAGTCAATATGACCCTGTCAAGCCCTAACATGAATCCTGTTATATTACTATTGATATGTTCATGTAAGCTTTATATTCATTACTAGGCTGTTTGCCTGACTTTTGTTTTATGTTTTTTTGTTTTTAAACATATAAAAGGTTGATGTTAGGTCCAAAATATTGTAGTATTATATAAAATAATAAAAAACTATCGTTGAAGGTACAGTTCAGCCAAGGGTGAAAAATCAGTCAAATTCTGCAGAAGAAAGAAAGTCATACAGATTTATAAATGACAGGACTTTCATTTTTGGCTTAACTGTCTTTTTAGCCCTCACAGGAATAAACTGATTTGCAATATTCAGGTAATGTCTGTAAAAGAAAGATATTTTTGATAAATGTAGCATAAAATGGCTAAAGTTAGTTATTGTGTCTTTAAAGTCATTGTATTCATCAAAGCCGACTGCTTTCCCTTTAGCTGGTCCCTTGCAGATACGATCGCACGCCTGAAGCAGTCATCTCTCTCACCGAGGCGATGCAGTGCCATCTTGTGTAAGAACATGCAGTTCACCCTTTATGTTCGATACAAACTCCTCTAGATGTCTAAAACCTGAAATCTCACAATAGGCTGAACGATGCGGTAACATCAAACATTTGGAGTTTTTTTTTTTTTTTTGGTAGTGCTGGGTTTTTTTTTTATCTCATCTTGAGACATCAAACATTTTGGTATTTTCCTCTTATCTTGCTCCTATTCTCTCTTCCTGATTCGATACTGCATTATGAGGTTTTTATGAAAGAAACACTAGAGCTTCTACATGTTTTGCAGGAATGGTAATAGCTGTGACTAGGAAATGAGAAGATAAGGAGCGAGAGCATACATTAGTGCTGTGGTTATATGGTGCGTATGTTTGCCTTGTTCTTTCATTGTGGCGTTTCCCAATCATATGCTGCAGCTGTGTGGTGATAAATAAGATATATTGTGTTTCCCTGTAAATCAAGAAAGGGAAAAAAAATACGACTGGAATTAGACCCAGAGTTATCAGGTTCCTTTCAACAGGAAACGAGGGAATGTTACGGCTTGAACATTTCCGACCCTTTCCATCTCCCCTCCATCCAGTCCTCTCTCTCTGCCCTGCATCAGTGGCACAGCACCTCTGTAAATCAGGCTTAAGGAGTCATGCCACTGATGGACTCTATCAAAATATTATCACAGCCCCGCACACACTTTTACACAGGATTATGCTCTCCGCCGTACGTTATTCTGCAGCGACAGGGCCGTTTACATGAACAGCCTCGTCCTGCCAGAGACAGGTCACATTTACTGCACCCACGTAAATATTTACGCCTTACGACAAATGCACTCTTTGGCAGGGCCTGCTATCAAATCGATCCAAACCATCATAACAAAATTAGGAAGAAGTGAAGAATCTCGCCAAGGCGGCATTCCAAAATTTAGCCGTTTTGTTTTCACTTCAGATCATGAAAGAAATGACCGCGACGAGATCATCAACTCAAGGTTAATGTGAAGAGGAGTTGGTGATACGCAGCTCCAATCTAGGCCCACTCAGCGCTGCTGCCTTTTCATTTCTAGTGTTCATCTTGTTATCTGTAATTGTTAAGGGATGAGAAGACCAAGGCCGGGGCATTGGCTGATAAGCATTTGTGTGACAGCTTTGCAAATTGATGCTTATGGTCCAGTGCTGAAGGCTGCCGGCTGAGGATTGTGGGTGGGAAAGTGAGCTGCCTGGGCATAAGACAATACAATTATGAAAATGATCCATTTCATAATGTGTCTTTTAAACATTGACTGATCATATAGCTACAGCGGCGGTGGATGCAATAAGCGGACGGCAGAATGGGGTCTATTTGCCTGGGAAACCTAAATGTAAATATAATGAAGAAAGTGTGCCCACCGCGAGAGAGGGAGTTTAAAGAACATTGGTTTAAAATGTTCTCATTTCATAGCCACCTCAGATTGGCAATAAGCACTACCAATGATGTTTTATTCATCTACATAAGTGAGAGTCAAGCCAGTCCCCGCTGAAATATTACAAATTATCATTTATATTGCTTCATTTTGTTGGTGGTGGAGAGTGGCTCTCTTTAGATCTAGTGTAGAGGAGACTGGATAGAACGGTTTAGCTGCGGTGGGACAGTGCTGAGGTGGAGCTTTAGAGGTCACGGGGATGACAGCGGGTTGGCGCTGAGGAGATCATTGAAAGCTGCCTTAGAGTATGAGAATAGCAGAATATGTTTGCTCATTCATGTAGTACATACAAGATACAGTGGCCCCACAAAACACACACACACAAAACTAAATGATACTTTAAATTTGAACTTGAAACAAGTGACTGTCTTTTTCTGAACGGGCCACCAAATCACTGACTCACCTGATTCATTAATTCAATGGGCCGTAGTTTGTTATAAATTGAGTTATAAAGTCTAAGGTATAAAGTTATACTAGGAGATATAAACTTGCATTTGCAAGTAAAAGTCAGTTTTCTGAGAAGAAAATCGATAATGTTATGTAAAATGTTATATGATTTAATAGTATTTCATGCTGTGACTGTAGGGCTAAAAAAATGTCACCTATAAACTGCATATGTGAATATTAATGTTTAAATCAAATTTATGCTTTAAAAGTAAAGTAATAATAGCAGGTTTCATTCATAGTCTGTCTGTTTAAATGTCTGTGTTTAGCTTCAAATTGTGTCTTTGATGCCAGTATTCTATAAAAATTATTTGCATTCTGATTCTGACATCCAAAGTCACAACAATATATATATATTTTTTTATATTCCATGGAATTTTTCTGCCACCACAATGGGTACACAGCTGCAGGTGATTTAGGGCCCTATAAATCCATTTTATTTTTTACCAAATTTCATTTTATTTATTTTTTTTTTATTTTTTTTTTTCAGTTTTAATTTTTCTGGACTCCTTTTTAATGGTTAAATAAAATCTTATCAATCAAAAGAGCATGTCTAATTAATTAAAATATTGAAACTTAACATTAATTTATTAAAGGTTAAACAAAAATGACATGTTTAGGGCCCTATGAAATATTGTATTTTTTCTCACCTTATGTTTTATTGTTACCAAATTCTGGTTTTAGCATGTCTAATTATTTGAATGCATAACAACTTTTATTTATTTTTACAATAGCCTTGTGAATTTTTATTCCCTCAGAAATTCTGTGTTGTGTATTTAGATTTTTCTGTTTATCAACAGAAAGTATAAAATTTTAATTTAATTTATCTTTAATTAATGAAAATTAAACAAATTTTATTTTGGCAAGTAAAGGGGATTTACTATTAAAATTAAAACATAAAATAAATATTGTGTAATTATTTCTTTAAAAAATAAAGTTTTATTAACTTTTCCACAGTAGTAGTGGTATTATTATGTACATTTTAAATATTAAAATTATATTTCTGTCATCTTCAAGTTAAACTGAACTTTTATTTTTAATGGTTGCCATGAATACCTGTAACTGATGCTGGTTGTGGCTAGATTGGATACAGCTGCGGCTGGAAGCTAACAATAAATTTTACTCAAATGGAATGGTCAAATGCTAATTAAGTGACTCTCAGAACAGTTCTGGAGATGTTGTTCATGTATTCATGTCCTCATTTATTGAGACGGCAGATGCTGAAATCACAGCAAGCGTCACGCATGCTTCTGTATGTGAAGTAAGAAAACCGTGCGTCTGCGCCATTCATAAACACAGAGATACACGGAACATGCAGGTTTAATATTTAAATAGTCTTTTTGCAGCTTAATATTTACACATACTAGTCCATATCACGATTTAATTTAATTTGATGGCATACTTTTGATTAATTCTTCCAAACTTTGACAAATTCCATGACATTCCGTGTTAAATAGTAAATAGTAGATTCCGCTATTCTGTCTGTGTTCTCCACATCGCGGAAGGGCCTAGTGATGTAACTGTGATGTCTTTTCCATGTGATATCGATATAAAAGACAAAATCTCATACAGCTGAATGCTTACCCCATACCTTGGATTTTAAGGGCATCAAAACTGCATTTTAGGCTATATCCTGAAGACAAAGCGTGTGCATGGTCAAGGCTTGTTTTTGCAAAGTGACTGAAATATTTGATAAGGCCAGCTCACAAAATATTAAAAACAACAATTATGATATTACCGTAGACAATAAAAAAAAAAGTTTTATTATACTGGATGCACAATATCAAACCAAGCAGCATCTGCAAACAATTGACTACAGGTTTTCTCAAAAATAACTTTTGACCTGATGTCTTTTTTGATGGATATACAGTATGAAGTTACTCTTAAGTTCACACACACATCCTAGCAGAATAACCACTGGTGTAGCTTGTCATATAAGCATATTCCACAACGCTTGCCAAACACTGTCAGTAAATCAATTGTTTTAAGTTTCTGTGAAATATTTTAATTAAACAGTTTGCTTGTGCTATATACAGTCAAACCAAAAATTATTCAGACACCAGATATAATTTTTTATAGATATATATTTTTTTCTAGTGAGTCCAGGACACTATTAGTTATTTTATGTAAGTGAGGATAGCAAAATAAAGTAAACTTTGACATATTATACCCAAAAATTCTTCCTACAGTGTATTACCAGTAAAACTGATCAAACAAATTTGGGGCCAAAAATTATTCAGACACTTTGACCTGACCATGAGACCTTTTTACACCACAGACTGAAGAAAATTAAGCATTGCTTGGTAATTAGTCAACAAAGTATTGATAGTTGAGTAAATATTGTCATACTAACAGTTAATTTTGGGTTGATTGTAATCCATTACATACCTTGCTATCAAAGTTATCTGACATTATCAAGATGAATTTGTTCTGACACAGTTAGTTATTGTCATATTTTATTACCATTTTCTAAACTACAGCGAAAAACTGTTATAATGTGAGAAATATTAAAGGTGTCTGAATAAATTTTGGTTTGACTGCAGCTTGACAAAAAATGATAATTTAATAATTTAATATTAATAATTTAATATCATTTTTTAATTGTTGTTTAAATGTCCAAACATTTTCTGAGGCAACTGTATGAGAGTATCTACAACTACAACCTTACAGCACATCACTGCATCACCTGATTCCAACACAGGAAAGCCACTGAACTAAAATGTTGTCTTTTCACACATTTCTTCCAATTGATCTCACCGCATCGAAAAGGTTAAGCCAAAGTCGACCTACTAAGCCCAAAACTCTCAACAGCAATCTCATTCTTGTCCACCTATGCAAACATCATTCACCCTGCATCTGCATCCAGTCATTTAACGAAACCTCTCAATGTGGTCCTCCAGCACGCAATATGCACAACTAAACAACAGCACAAGAGTGCGACGCACTTCAGACTAAATTAGTCGCTTCTCTTTTCCGTGGAGCGAGGCAAGGGAAACAGATGACAGAAGCCCAGGATGGTGCGCTCCTATTGAAACGGGGCTATGATTATAGATTTTATCCAGAGAGATAAAAACAAGACAGCAAGCCGTGATCACTGTGTGCAGCCGGGATATACATCACAGAACAAAGTTGTCCCGCTGAAAACACGCATTCGCTATGGCTGCGAAAAAAGGAGGCTAGGCAAAGTGTGTGGGTTAAGTAAAGGTTTGTGTTGCCAGAGGGGACAGGGTGGTAGCAGCGATATACATCACCCAGCAGATATTTTGCCTCCGAGCCTCCTGGGACAGGGAATCTGTGACTCCGCATGGGCGGTGAGTCCTGTTTGATGGACAGTGCTGTGACAGGCGGTGTCACACAAGCAGTGTGTGGCGGGTGTGGGCTGGGCAGGAGGTGATAAACTCTGTCACTTTTCCCAACTTCCAACGCTGATGAGAAAGGCATCTACAGCTGTCCGGCCATTACCATTTCAGAGTCTCCACCTGCACTGAGCTTATGATAACCAACAGCTGGTTAGCCTGATAAACCAGCATCTCCTCTGGCCATAAAAGCAATTCTGAACATTGCTTTGCGGTTGATATATAGCAAATCTGAACACAGCGCTTGGGCAGTGTGTGCATGTCTGTGTGTCTCTCTGTCTGGTGTGTGTGTGTTTGTTTTAGGCAGTGGTGGGGGGTGTCTCTGCAACAGTAAAAGGTCATGGGTAATAGTTTTGAATGTGTGGAGGACTCCTGCAAATCCGGATGTGTCGTGCTGAGCTGATGGCCCTGTCACTGTGCCATGAATAGACCTACCCCTCCCACACACCACACACACATATTTCCATTTAAGAACAGGATAAGAATAAGCAGGGGAAAGAGATTGAGACTGACAAAACAACAAAGGAATGAACGAACAAACGACGGAGAAAAAGAAGGTAAGAGTGAACAAATGAAGAAAGAAAAGAAGAAAGCATGACAGGGAATAAAGGCAGGGAGGAGCATAAGAGGAAGAAAAGGGTGAACAAATGGATAAAGAAAGGATGGATCAGTGGACAGAATAAGTGTACTAATAGGAGGGAAGCATAGAAGGAATGAACTGAATAAAGAATGGAAGAGAAAGGGAATGAAAATGAAGAAAGAAAGAAAGAAAGAAAGAAAGAAAGAAAGAAAGAAAGAAAGAAAGAAAGAGAAAGCTGTCAAGGAAGTAGGGAAAAGGGAGAGGAGGAAGGAAGGAAAGGAAGATGCGAGAAAAGATGACAGGATGGAAGAAAGAAAAGACGGATAAGTTAAAGGCAAGAGTGAGCAAAAGAAAGAAAGAAAGAAAGAAAGAAATATGAGGGGAAAACTGAGAAGGAATGGAAAAGGGAAAGAATGAAAGATAAGTGGAAGCATGACAGGAATGAAGAAAGGAAAGATGGATGATAAGTGGAAGGCAAGAGTGAACAAATGAACAATGGAAAGAAGATGAGACATAGAAGGAAGAAAAGAGTGAGTGAGTGAGTGAGTGAATGAATGAAAGGAAAAGCGGAAGTAAAGGGTGAACAAAGGAAAGATAGAAGCAAGGATGAGATGAGTGAATGAAAGAAAGAAGGAAGCATGGAAAGTGAATGAAGGAAGGATGGATGGAAAAAAGGAGTGAGTAAAGGAAGGATAGATTAGAGGCAGGAAATAATAAAAAATGATAGGTGAGAGGAAGAAACAAGTGAAGGAATGAAGGATGGAAGGGTGAGAAGAAAAGAGTCACTGATGAATAAAAGGAAAACAAAGTGAAAGAAAAGACTGAATAAAAAGAAAGAAAGAAAGAAAGAAAGAAAGAAAGAAAGAAAGAAAGAAAGAAAAAGAACTAGGAAGTAGGAAAAAAGGAAAAATGAGTAGAAGCATGACGAATGAAGAAAGGAAAGATGGAAGGATAAGTGGAAGGCAAGAGTGAACAAATGAACAAAAGAAAGACGATGAGACAAGGATAGAAGGAAGAAAAGAGTAAGTGAATGAATAAAGAAAGGAAAAGAGGAAGTAAAGGGTGAAAAAAGGATAAACAGAAGCAATGATGAGAGAAAAACTGAAGGAAGGAAGGAAGAGATGAGTGAATGAAAGAAGGAAAGAAGTATGGAAAGTGAATGGAGGGAGGAAAAAGGAGTGAGTGAAGGAAGGATAGATGAGAGGCAGGAAATAATAAAAAATGAAGGGTGAGGGGAAGAGAGGAAGAAAAGAGTGAAGGAATGAAGATGGAAGGGTGAAAAGGAAAGTAACTGATGGATAAAAGGAAAACAAAATGGAAGAAAATATTGAATAAAAAGAATGAAGGGAAGGAAGGGAGGGTGAGCAAATGAAGAAAAAGATGGAAAGAAGGAATGGATAAGTGGAGAAAAGAGTAAGAAAAAGTGAATGAAAGGAAGCTGGTAAATTAGGATGAGAGAAAAAAAGAAATGAAACAGGAAGACAATGAAGGAATGAAGAAAGACAGTCTAAAATCTCTATGTCCCGCTGAATTTCTGAGTGGGGTAACTCACGCTGGATTGTGCCTGCAGGATTCAGTATCTAGGGATTCAGCCATGATGCAAAAAGCTCTCGTCCAATTAGAGCACAGCCCTGTACCATCCAGAACACAGGCAGGGCATCTCTGCCCGGACCACCTCTCTCTGCGCAGAGGCTTCTGTGTCTTTGTCTCCCTCTCCCTCTCAGTCACTCTCTCTTATCAGCAGCCATTTTCTTCCATCATCACTGCCGTGGAGTTTCAGGTGATGTGATGGGACAAAGAAGCAGCATTCTGCTGTCTATTTCCTGTTCTACGTATTATCGCAGTTTATTACAAAAACTACAGAACAGTCCCCAGTCATTTCAAATATTTCAAGGAAAAAAGAAAAGAATATAAAGAACGTCACGATAACACTCAAAGCACAGAATGTGGATTTCTGTCGTAGTTTAATGTTTTACATTACAGCTCACATTTTTTGCTTGTCCTCAGTTGTCTTTGACGACGCACATCAAAGAAAGTGTGCACGTCCTTCAAGTAAATATGCTGTTTGTCATAGGCTTATTATTTTATTTCAGCTCTGGGCTCTCTGGAACTCAGCCATTTTTATCAGAATTTTAATTTATTAAATTTAAATTTCAAAAACCTTTTTTTTATATTTCAAATTGAAGCTAACTGTGAAGTTCCATTAGAGTGATTCATTCTTAATTAAGCTGAGGACAGTTTTTCATCAGCACTATTGTAAAATGTTATCAGAGCAGAGTCTGAAATGACTTCCTGAGAGAAAAGACTTCCAGACTCATTTATTATCTTCATAATAAGTTAGAGTCAAATTCATGTTTGGCCAAAGCCAAAAACAAAAGATTAACAGCAAAAAAAAAAAAAAAAAAAGGAAAATAATTGATGGGGTTGCTATAGTTCCATCACTGAAACATATTCAAGATGTGACGGGAAACCCTTTGCTTTTTACACCTGAGTGATAATAATTAGTCTCGCTATGCAACTAGTATTTTACCACTTACCAGCCCATTGGCATTATCTCGCCTTCTCTTTTCACTCTCAAACCTCTGACAGCTGTAACGCCTCATATCAAGGTGTTGACCTCCAATGTGTCACTCCCTCTTTCGTTATCCGCATCTCTCCTTGTCCCTCTCCGTCTCCCCCTCCGCCTCTTTCTCCCATCCTCTCCTTTTCTTTCTCTCAAACCCTGTTATCTGCCTGCGATCCTCTGCTGATAACAATGTCTTTTATCTGCGGGTTACCTGCACAAAGGGACCTCCGAATTGATCAAATGCCAGGCGGCTGATGAGCCCTCAACAGAGTGCTTTTCCAAATCCCACAGGGCCAGAGGGGAGGGCAAACTAGGAGACGGGGGACACAGCGTGCATGGAAAACACAACTCCAGCAACTCACCGGACCCCCGAAGCCATTAAAATGCATCATAAACACAAAAAAAACGCTTCTGCTGTCATTCTCTCTGGATATATCCCCATTAGAGGCCTTTGCGGCTGCCTGCTGCGAAGCCTTTCTGTAATTCCGAAAGGAAAACTCCCCCGCACAGGCACAGTGAAAGATAGAAGACAAAAAGTTGTAACAGAACATACTATTAATTTCATATCTACATATATCAAAGGGCATAATAGTAGGCCCAATGATTTCCACGATATGGAAAACACAGATGGAATCAAGGAATTCAGTCATAAAAATTTAATTTCCTGTAGAACGCAAAATGTCACATAATTTGGCAAAATTTTTCATGATTTTCCACCTCACTATATGAGGACACTCCACGTGAACTTCATTTCTAGAGCTGCTCTGAATTCACCGCCATTTCATTCAATAAAAACCTTCACGAAATATCTTCATGACAACCAATCAAAATAAAAGTTTGGTTTAACTTGAAGAGATTGTGACAGAAATATATTACTATTGTAATGTAGAATGTAACAATATTAAAACATTTTTTAAAGGAATCGTTTTCTTCCATATTTTACTTTTAAAAACCATAAATACAGAAAAAGTAAAACAGACAGCAAATAATTTCATACAGCATTTCACATGATGATATGAAATGATAGCATAATTTTTAAAATATATGTCAACTTCTTATTCTAGCAAAAAGGTTTTTAAAATTGCGTTTCAGTCTGTTTTCGGTTTTCAAAGTGAAGCACGCAGTTCGTTCAGGCGATCAGCTTGTGATCTGGTGTTTTCCACTCCTCAGAATGGCTCAGTTCACAGAGAATGCAGTGAACTTGTTTATTGCATGTGCAACGCCCACCAGATATTCTTTATTTTCAAGGGCAGACGATTACAGCATTTCGCTACACTGTAAAAAAAATAATAAATAAATAAAAAAATAAAAAAATTGTTGAGTCAACTTAAAATAATTTGTTACCCTGCTGCCTTAAAATGTTAAGTTCAGTCAACTCATAATAAGTTTATTCAAGTTGAAATGTTAACTTGTACTAAGTAACAACTTAGATATTCGAGTTGACTAAAATAAGAATTTGTTTGTTAAACTTAACAGCTGCGTTTGTTACTCGGCTGCCTTAAAATTGTAAGTTGAATCAACTTAGTAAAACAGAACATTTCAAGTTAACAAAACTTTTTTTGAGTTGACTGAACTTCAAATTTTAAGGCAGCCAGGTAACAAATTATTTTAAGTTGACTCAACAAATTGTTTTTACAGTGTAGATTTGTAGCGAGACATGTTTTTGTAAGCCGGTTTTCACTGAAGCTGGAGTTTTCCGTCAACATAAAAGCTCTACTGTTGTTTCTGTCAAAATAAAAGCTTAAAAGTGCAGTATGAAATGCTGACAACTAGCGGTTTAAACGGGGAACATTACTGCAGTCCAAATTCAAAATATCTCTTTCAAGTGTAGAAATTAACAAAGAAGCATTGCAATTTCCCTGTTGTAGTGTAAAGCAAAAATAATTTACCTATGAAATATTAATTTTCATTTATTTTACAGTGCAATTGCTTTACAATATATGACTTTAAATGTCAGAGGAAAAACAATAATATAAAATTGTTATTATTATTATTATTATTATTATTATTATTACTATATTCTACTTTGTTTGACTTCCTAAAACACCAATGTGAATGTAATTTAGACTGAGACAGTATATGACAAAAAATGTTAAGAACATGGGTTGAAGCTCTGAAAACTCTCAAAGTGCTGCACTAGAATAATTTAACTTTAAAATGTACAAAATGTTCTCTTCTTTCAAAGTCTTAACACTTTATTTAAATATCACAATAATAAAGTATTGTGGACTTTATGTCAGGATATCGTTGTAGAGGCGGACAGTAGAGAAGTATTTTTACTCTGCTTTAAAAGTACTTTTAAGAGTCTGTACTTTATCTTTTTGTTTGTTTGTTTGTTTGTTTGTTTTTGTTTGTTTGTTTTTTAGAAAACTTTCCTTCACAACATCCCAAAGCATTGTATTGTACTTTTTAATGCACAGCGTTTCATATTAAATATAATTTAATACTTAAATACATTAGAAATCTAGTACTTAACTTTCTTAACTTTGACTCAAGTAGAAAATATTTACTTCAGTACAAGAAAGTACTAAATTTGTAATGTTCTTAACTATTAAAGGTAAAAAAAAAAACTTTTATTCATGAAATGTAACACAGTAAAAGTACGGCATTATGCTTTGGAATGTCATGAAGTAAACGTTTTCCAAAGAAAAACACTAAAGTACAGATACTTTTTAAATTTACTTGAGTACAATAAAAATACTTCACTGTTTACCTACTCTTTAAATTTAAGTTTATATTTAAAAATTCTGGCTTTATTCTCACAATCCCAAGATTATATCTCACAATTCTGATAAGAAAAATCAACTCATCATTCTCTCTTTTTTCCCCTCGGCTCAGAATCATGAGTTTATCCCTCACTTCTGGCTTTTTTCGTCAAAACTGACAAACAAGCTATTGTTGAGTTAAATCAATTCAGAAAGTTCAAACTAGGTGATAAACTTGCATTTGTGAGAAAAATAGTCAGATTTGTGAGATAAAATTTTTGTAAAGTGTTATAGGTTTAAATAGTATTTCATGCTGTAAGGTCTAATACAATAAGTCCCATATGAACTGAATATGTAAATGTTATGCAGACCTATTGTTTAAATCAAATTTATGCTTTAAAAGTAATCATAGCAAGTTTCATCCGCATTTAGCTTCAAATGCTGTCTTTGAGGACAGTATTATATAAAAATGATGTGCATTCGTATTCTGACATCCAAAGGCACAACAATACATTTTTCTCTCTTATTCCATAGATTTCATCAGTTTCCCTCCACTTGTTATCAGTGCTTTGCCACCACACTGCATGTGCAAGTGACGTAATTGTGACATCTACTCCAAATTGGTCTATAGAGTAAAGAAAAATTAAAAGGAAGAAAAATAAAACAATTTTGGGGAAAAAAATAAAAGGGTTTTCTTAATAGCACAGAGAGAGAGGAGGGAATGTCATCCCTGGGCTACCTAGAAACAGGCTAGGGATAGATCAGACAATCCACGAATCCCACTCCTTGTTTGCGGGTGCATTTGTTTTCACTTCCATTCTTCTTTTCCGTTCGCTCTGTGTTCGTATATGCGAGGCATGTTGCCGTGTATATGTGCACATGTTTGTCTCAGGAAAGCAACATACCGTGCTTGTTCGGATCTGCCTATGCACCTGAGACTAAATATGCCAGGATATATTTGGACTAGGATACGTGTTTCTGTTCAAAATACACCCCCTCACCTATATGCATACACACAAACATGCACAGCTGGGCACAAACATTGCCGGTGAGATGTCTTTGACAAATTAAACCCCTCCGCCTCACCTGTCATCTCACTAGTCAGCAGGGAATGAGAAGGCTTGTGTGTCTCTGGATGAAGCAACATCCTCATCTCCAGGTTCAGTCCTCCTGCACGGCTTTGGCCCGTGTTGTGCACTGACCCTCTCACAGCACAGACATAAATAACCCATGCTGGGTGAGAGGACTGCAGTGGCCACAGACGCTCTCGGGTATTCAGGCAGCAGACACTCTGCGGCAATATCCAGCACTTCCAAGCTAAAAGCGAGGCTGAAAATAAGCTGAGTAGCGCTTTGGGTTTAATGTTCTGTTCTGAAGAGGAGCAGGGAGAACAGAGCTGCATTATCATCCCTCATCTTTAAAAGCTTATATTCAGATTTCTGAAGAAAAGGGCTCTGTTATAATAGACTAAAATAGCAGCGGATTCGCGACACTACAGAACATCATTTTCCTAATCAGGATTTTGGCCCTGTAAAACGAACTATCATTAAAAGAAGATACATTTACTTGACAAGCAAAAGTGTGTAACATAGTAAGACTTGTTTTCACAGAATATCTCTTGAATTAAGTGCATTTTTTTCCTATCCTGCTGGCAAATTATTTTCTCGCTTTAAGCATAAATCTCATTAAATGCTGTTAGATTCTTGCTTAAAAAAAGGAAGAAAATATTGCCAGTGGGGCAAGAAAAAAGGCTGTGTCATCATTTGCTCACCCACATATTGTTCCAAACACTTTTCTTTGTTCCACAGAATGCAAAAGGAGATGTTTAGCAGAATGTTCACACTGCTCGTTCATACAATTCAAGTAATCAGAAAATAAAACACTGAAAAACAAAGTGGCTTGTAGCTTTGTTTACAAAACAGGCACAAAAGTCATTGTTCAATGAAGTTTGTTCACTCCACACTGTAAAGAATGGCTGTGAATTTAACAGTAAAAGTCTGTAAAAATGCTTCTGCAAAAAAAAAATGTAATTGGTTAACGGTAAGTTAACTATACATGGTAAAAAACTGTATTGGACATTACATGTAATTTTACAGTGGTATACCGTTTTCGGTAGTGAAAAAAAAGAAAGTAAAATTTACAGCAAATAAATTTTCTCAGAATTCCCTTTACATTTATTTTTTTTTTTTTACTTATCAGTTTTGTACATTATGGTTGTATGTTACATCTAATGTTGTTAAATGAATGTTTATTGCATTATTTCAGTTTGATGTGTGTTATCATGATGGTGTTTAGTGTTTGTGTGAATGACACTGTGCACCTTCTATATATGAAGAGTTCAGATGCAAAAGCCTCTAAATCTATCTGACATCTTTCTTTAAAAAATGCATTTTTATCAGGCTCCGATGTATAGGTTTCTATGTAAATAGTGGTACTTCTGATTGGGCTGAGGGTGGGATTTTAGTGAGTTTGAAGCAAAAGCATTTGATGGACGTATGTGTCGAGAGCATTCACTCAGTATCATTATCTCATTTTTGACCGAGATGGCTTTTTAGCTGGTTTTGCATCTGAACTCTTCATACTGTATATATGTCTGTATTTCAAAGCTGCTTGATGGGCTTCGGTTCATCATGTGACTTTCTCCTCACCACCTGCTTTCAGTGGTTATCAGTGTATTACAATGGTACAAAACAGATTTCGGTACTTCAATAGGTTGTTATATTAACATTATATCAGTTAATGAAATCACACTATTTAAATGTAGATTTAAGTTAAAACCATAAAACCTAAAACTGGCCCTTCACAAAGTACCCCCAGTGAAAAATCTATTGTGGCGCAAAGAGAAAACTGCCAACGTGCTGACAGACAAGACAGAGCAGGTTACTAGGGGTTCTGGTAGGGAACAAAGCTTTCAAATTTTTTAAGAAATTCAAACGATAAATACAGTTTTGTAGCTCTTTAATGTGTTGCGACCAATGTAGTAGTGCCTCAGTTTGAACAGCAAGTGAACTGATCACCTTTTTACTAGTTATAGCACAAAAAAACATGAATGAACAAAAAAAAACATGATCAGAAGGTATCTTGTTACAACCGCAGAAAGACACCATTAATTTACTCTCCTGTTTGATGGACAAAATGGCAGATTTGACATTACAATTGGTCAGATTGCCTGTCAATCAAACTCCCTGCAAAGGGTCAATTGGTGCTTCAAATGACATTTGTGTAATTTACATTGTTTCGCCATTAGGTGGCAACAAGTGACTTAAATTTATTTGTCACTGAATCATTCAAGAGATTTGTTCAAAAATGCTGATTCATCCAGTAATGAAACAAAGTATTTATGAACAAGTCACTGAATTAACATTCAAAACTATTTTTCATTTTAATATTAAAACATGGTTGATTATTTATTAAATGACTACATTTTTTAGTACATTTTAGTAAATATTTAATACATTTTCTTAAATAATTTATTCAAATGAAATAATTTTAAACAGACTGCAGCAATTAATATTTTCTCACAGCCTGTAGTGAAATACACATTTTGTGAAGTTCAGACTCGTGGTGGAATTGTGATCATGATTTGAGACAAAAAAAAAATGTGATTCTCAATGTATCTAGAATTGTGCAGCTCTAATACACAGATGCAAATAAAACATTGCTTGTCAATTAAATTTTAACATTATACTTTTTTATACTGGAAAACAAAATTAGTTTTTTAAAAAAAAGTAAACATTCAAAACACACACACACACACACACACACACACACACATTAAAACACACACTTAGGTGTATATATATATATATATATATATATACACACACACATATACATATACACACACATTAAAACACACACTTAGTGTGTATATATATATATATATATATATATACACACACACACACACACACACACACTCAAACACACACTTAGTTTCTAATATCAAAAACACTAGAAAGAAACAGACGTTGTGATTTTTCACACTGGTGTGTCTGATAACAGCAGTATGCACTCGAGGAAAGAAGTCCTCTCTATTGAGTGTGCCTTGTTCCGGCTCCAGCCTGGAACAGTGGGAAGGTATTAAGGAGTCAAAACAACTGTCTCTGTTTCTGCTCTTGTTGCGTCTGTGGTGGAACTAATCGTTGAGTCCTGCTGCTCTCCAAAACTACACTTCACAGCTCTTTTTCTGAGGGTTGGTCTGGTAATCACTTCTCCACCAGCATGCTTCGCTCTGGACTAATTAGGCCCCCCAACCCCCCGAACGGGTTCTGGCGAAACGATTCTTTAAATCTCCACTAACTGATGTGATGCCAGGGATGTGAACAGGTAGACGGTGGGTTAGGGGGGGGAGCTGGCAGACTGCAGAGAAGAGAGTAAACTTCCCACAGCAAGGGCTTATGGGACTGCACTCATCCCCCTCTCCACCCCCGACTATGGATCCCAAATGAGAATGTGAGCCTCCCAGAGCAAAACAGACCTTATTGGCGCTGGAGAATGTTAATGATTGTTTATTCTCTCTTTGAGAAGGTGATGGAGGGGGGTGGGGGCTGGAGAGGTGATTGATTTGCTTCATTTGCCGTGATATCTATTGTAATTGTTACCGTGTTTGACAGCTGTGCCTTGGGCTTTAGGCACATGCCGAGAAGGAGAGTGCGCTTGTGGCGCTCGCTGTCGCTCTCCTTAATAATGGAGTGATTTGTAAATATGATTTATTTATTCGAAAGTTATTAGAGGCGCACACGCTTTATTTGTTTTGTGTTTCACAGCGTCACGCAAAGGCTCCCGAGCCCGTCAGGAGCGTGGCTTGGCTTTCAGTGACAGCTTGTTTTGTGCTTTAATAACGACAACGGGTAGCAACGCTGCCACAACTCACCACTTTCATGCTCACTTTACCAGAGGCGACGAGTTAAAAAAAAAAAAAAAAAAAAAGAACGGAGAACGAAAGAAAGAAAAAGAAAGAACACGACTTAAGTGTGAGCTGTAACTGTCATCGACACTCCCCTGTCTCCTGCTGACAAATTTGACAGCTCTGAAGCAAAACAGTTCCAGGTAGCTGAGATAGTGGCGTTATCTTTGGAGATGGCAGGCCAGTTTTGAGTTATACCTGCCTGTCACTTGTCTTTTAGAGGGATCTTCAGAGACGACTGTGTAAAAATAGCTCGCCTTTAGAGTGCTGAACACCGTCTCTGTCAATTTCTATGAGTTTTTTTAGACAAACTATGCACAGTGTCAGCTCCACCAAACAGACACTTAAACAAAGATGCACAGCAGTTGCCACCAACTATAGTAATGGAAGTGTGACAGCTCCTGCATACGTGCTAAAAAATGAAAACTGTGATGTCCCATATACATTTCACAAACGTTTAAAAGCTCACATGGTGAAGCTTTGTACCATGTCCAGTAACACTACAATGTACTAAAAGTATTTGGACTGTTTAAAAGAATATTTGTTCACAGAAGTAAGAAGTCTGACCTTGCTGGATGTGATTCGCCATAATCATTTATCTATCTTTTAACAGTCTTTTGTCTATTATGACAAGCAAAATTCATGTGGTACTACAACTCAAAACGCACACACACCAATCCTATACCTAAACCTACCCCTCACAGAAAACTTGCATTTTTAGATTTTCAAAACAACTTCATTCTGTATGATTTATAAGCTTGTTTCATCATGGGGACCAAAAAATGTCCTCACAAGGACAGTGATTTCAGATATTGATCCATCGTTGTCCCTGCAGACCCTCATGGCCATGTGTCAGATAATTTGATCGTTTTATTACAAGGCAAATGTAGGTAATTAAATAAGAGTGTAAGCATAATGATATTTATAAATTAAGAATTAATGAATTATTTATAAATAAATAATTAATTAATAATTAATGCAAAAACAATATTTTGTACCTTAAAAATAATTTAGAAAACATTTAAAGACTCACGTTTTCAATGTTTTAAAGAAAATTATGCTGTTTTCTACTTGATGGATATGCCAGAATACATTTTTAGTATAATAAAATGTAAAATAATAATAATAATAATAATATAAAATTATAAAAATCTTTTACATCTACTTCACAACACTTTAATGTTTAATAAAAAAAAATAAATTAATTATCATCAGTGTTAGAAAGGTTGCTTTGGAAATGTGATAGATTACAAATTACAAGTTACCCTATTTATAATGTAATAAGTAGTAGAACTATTTCACTGAAAAAAGAAAAAAAAATGCTATTTTTTTACTTAGATTTTTTTCGTCTTGTTTCCATCCAAGAAGATTTTTTTAGACAAGTAAAAATAATTTTCTTATTTTCAGAAAAAAGAAGTCTAAATTTAAAGCTAAATAATCTGCCAATGGGTTAAGCAAAATAATCTGTTTTCTGTTTAAAATAAGATTATTGTGCTTACCCCAGATTATTTTGACTTTTTTTCTGTCTGAAAATAATTGTTATTTGTCTAGAATATCCTTCTTGATTTAAGAATTTTTAGATATTTTGGCTGGAAACAAGACAATAGAAGTAAGAAAAGCATTTTTTTCAGTAAATTACTTTATTGAAATTAATGTAACGGATTACATTTTGATTACTTTTCTAAATTTCTAATGAATGCTTTCAACTGTTAATCATTTTGAAACATTTCAAGCAGGCAGGGTTAACCTTACAGTAGTACTCAACACTGATTACTGTCTAAATCTTTCATCATTTGAATTAAGATCATAATAATGACAAAAATTAAATTTGACACAGCCAACACAAACTTTAGGACTTTTAACACCCCTTTTTACTCTTTTTAATTGAGATCGTTCTGAGGTACAGATTTAAAATAATAAGATATAGTTTAATAGTTATACTGTTTTTGAAATCATAGCTACGTCAGGAAACACTAGTTAATAGAGCCTTGGAAAAAACAGTTAATGTTAAAAAAAATAAAGCATATACATAAATTAGGGTGACGATATTTTCGTTTTCAAAAAAGAGGGTGTAGTTATGTAGTTTTCCATACCAAAACTAGGCCTACATATTTAGCAGTCACCGTTATGCAGATTGATCATAAACCCAGCTAAAAAGCTTCCAACCACAGTGGCCATCCTTCACACAACTAATATCTACCACAGTTTTATCACAGGTAGAATGTAAAATGTTTCAATACAAGCATTTCAGTCAACGACTTTATGCAATATTTTAAACTTCTAACGCACAGGAGAAAATCAACCCGCCGCAACAGTTTAAACTCAGCCCAATTCCGTGGGAAAAAAATGCAGATTTGGCAACCCTACATCCAACATGAGCAAATTAAATATTCTGCATATTGATAGCGACTTTGTGATGCGCACAAATGATATTTAAAATTAGAATGTTTGCGGGAGCGAGATTAAGAAAACAGTCCCACACAAGGATTTAATACAAAAACGCACAAAATGAATGGTGACTGTAGAAAGCAAAAGCCGAATTCTGGACATTTTGGGTGATTTATGAATCCCCAAAGTCCAAAAAGAAGACATGTCCAAGGAAAAGAGGACGTATGGTCACCCTAACATAAATCTAAACAGAAAACAGTTATCAAATAAACATGTTCTCTCTGTCCAAAACTCCTGGTACATTGGTGTACATTGGTATTTTAGAGCAGTCAATGCAATTTGGAAATCGATCTGTATCTGTATGTGTATTAAAGGTTTATTTTACATTTGTAATTTAATGTAATTACATTTTTCTCAGTAAATGTAATAGATTACAGTTACATTTATTTATTTTTTTATTAAATTAAGTAATTATGTTATTTCCCAACACTGATTATCATGGACACTCTTGTTTCATTGACCCAACTCCATAAAAGGACTAAAATGTAATGATATGAATGTAACTAATGCATCTAAATTAATTCTGTGGTCAATAGGAACACAACAGTCCACAGATCTTTTTATCAGAAAAGAAAGCCATAGACACTGCATCTACACATCCTCCTTAAATGCTTGTGTGATCACTTCTTCATCCTTGAAGGAATCTAATTCTGGTTCCTGTCCTCAGAGACAAAGCCTGCAGCTCAACAGCAGGTAAGCACCTCCCTCTACTGGAGTCAAGCGGAACAGTGCTGCTTCACTTCCTGCTTCCACTCGAACGTCCCCGTTTCAAAGGGACGGCTGGCATTCTTCACGCGTACTATGAAATATGCAGCAGCCACTCAAGCAGAAAGGGCTTCACTGACCTGTGCCATGTGCTTCATACCGACGCACAGGTGGCAATAGCTGAGGTGACCTGTTCCCTCCCACTGTTTGTATTACTATGTAAAATAAATCGATGTCCTCCAACACACAGCATCTCAGGGGAGGCGAGAAGAGAGAAGAGGGTCGGTCGGTATGTGTGTGTGTGTGTGTGTGTGTGTGTGTGTGTGTGTGTGTGTGTGCGGCTGTGTGCAGGTACGAGGCTGTTTTACAATATCAGGCACATCAGCGCCTTGAAATACACCGACAAGAAATGGATCCGCTTTTGGCAGTAAATTGATTAATTCAGGAGTGTCAAAAGGAAGGACTTCAGATTGCCTGTGGTCTTTAAGGTAATACACTACGACAGTTTAAGAGTCATGAAACGCTTCGCAATAGCCTTGAAGTGGAGAGGTTACAGTGGAGGAGAGAGAGAGAGAAAGAGAATGGGGGACAGAACGCTCCTCTCGTCGCGCGCTTGCGTCTTTTTCTCTGTGCCAAGGTCAGCGAGGCTGAAGAGGAGGCAGCGGCTGTCTGCCGCTATAGGAATTGTAATCAATTCTTACATTTCAAGGGGAGCAAAATCTGAACAAGTCGCTCAAAGGAAGATAGATGAGAGAGCACAGCCACAAACACACAGATCAATAATATTCATAGCGGACAGAAAAAAACCCAATAAATTACAATTTTAATCAATGATCTGTGGAGGAGATGTTCAGAGACATGCTGCAGTAAATTTGCCCTTAACCACAGCGAAATGCATTATTCAGAAAAGTGAGGGAAGGGGGTGTTTGTGGACTTCGCTTTTTGAAGTGCCAACATTGCACTTCCATGACTATTTATCCATCTTTGTGTGTGGGAAGTGAAAGTAAAGAAACATACGGAGGAATACATTGGGATTCAATCTCAACTAAGACGTGCAGACGTCCAATTAGAAGCTAATAAGATAAATAATAACTGTAATTGTGTTCTATCATGCTGTGTCTGAGCATCTCTGACTGGATTTTCGCAATGGGATATGGGGCAAAAGAGCAAAGCTGAAAGGAAATTTTAGAAATGGTAATTTTCATTTCAGTCAGCGTGATGGCCTACATCTTCTGATCCTGGTGTTTTCCAAGTTTGACAAGGTGAGAATACAATCTCGGTGGCACAAAACATCTAGCTCCTTTATCTCTGTCTGTGCAAATTATGTGAAAATGTTCAGTTGTTACCTTAAAGGGATAGTTCTGTCATCATTTACTCCAAACCCGCGTTGCTTGCTTTCTTCTGTGGAACACGAAAGGAGAAAATGTGAAGACAATTTGTTTTCAATGATCTTTTGTATGGAATTTGAATAAACTAAAGCTTTTAAACTTAAAAAAAAGACATAAAAACAAGATAAAAGCATCATAAAAGTAGCCCATGTGACATATGTGCTAAATTTCAAGTCTTCTGAAATTATACAATAGTGTTTTATGAGACAAAGTCCAAAATTGAAGTCATTTTTCAGTGATATTCTTCCACTACAGTCACTTGCTTCAAACAAAGTCCAAATTATGAACTAATAATTTAGACTTGTTTTGTGAATCAGATCAATCCATTTATTCCAATGATATGACTCAAAAGCAATGCTTTTATGATTCAGACATCTATTTCTCTCATCAGCTGGCCAAGAAGAGTTAGTTATGATGTCATTTTTAGTGGATTTTAGTAACTCAAATTTGGTCTGTTTCTAACACAAAGGTATAGTGGTATTATGGATTGTTTTATTATGGTACTTTTGCGTCCTTTTTGAAGTTCGAAAGCCTCAGTCTCTATGTAAATGCATGGACATAAGCATAGAAAATACTTTTCAGTTTTTCCTTTTGTGTTCTGCAAAAGAAAGTCAGCAGGGAAGGTGAGTAAAAGATGAAAGAAATTTCCTTTTTCCCTTTAAGGAGCAACTGTATTTCTACCTAAGCTGACCCTTACAAAATTGTTGTTGGTATAACTCAATATAGCCAGATAAATAATATTTTTGCCTTGAGTAACACGATTTAATTGAGATGTTACCGCAAAACCATTTTTACTGAGCAGGTTATGAGATATGTCAAGTTCCATAATACAGCTCTATTTTCTCCCCAAAGGCCTGTAAAATGTGGGTGGCATTCCACAAATCTCCCCTATATAGACTTTCTGACAGGGTTTTAATGCCACCAGTAAAACTTTTCAAAGTCGCAGAGCTTCCAGGAGTCGAGACTGTGGGGGTCGGGGGTCTTCCGCTCAGCTGGAGAGGCAGCCACACAAAGGTGGAGCGAGCCGCTATCAGTCCCTTTGAGATGATAATCTGCGAGATCGCTCTTGCAGCGACAAACGGGGCCACGGAGACTGCCATCTTTACATTACTGAGAAAAGGCCAATGCCGACTGACAGCTACAAATGAGCCCCGCTCCTGAGCCTAGACACAATCACAGCCATCTAAACCCACACTGACGTTTTAATCCTCCCGAAATAACCTACGCTGAAATTCTCCCACAGAGGCAATGAGAAAGGGTGTGTGTGCACGCATGTGAGTGTAAAAAAGCAAGAAATGGGAAGAGAAGCACAGACATAAAGAAGGATGCTTGTGTGTGAATAAGGTTTCTGTATGAATGCAACTGTGATTCTAGATCAGTGGTTTTCAACTTGTTTTGCGTCAGGATCCAGACTTTACACTACAGCAAAAACAAATAATAGCCCAATTCTTTTTCTTTTGTTGTCTGATTAGAACACAGGAAGCAGCAGGTATTCATATGAGGCTGATCAATTGGCACTGAACATAAACCATGCCACTGAACTGAACGAAACTTGCATATTGTCCTGATTATTGTTGATGAAAATGGTCAATTATTGTCATGTTTTGGGCTGTACTAATCGGTCAGATTGGGAAAAACATCCTTCTCTATATGATTTAGCAGCTTCCAGACATTTTTCCATGGTTCAGACAGCATAAATGTGATCCTGGACCGCAAAACCAGTCATAAAGGTCAATTTTCGGAACTGAGATTTATACAGCTTAATAAATAAACTTTCCATTGCTCTATGTTTTGTAAGGATAGGATTTGGCCGACATACAACTATTTGAAAATCTGAGGGTGCAAAAGAAAATTTGAGAAAATCGCCTTTAATGCTGTCCAAATGAAGTTCTTAACAATGCATATTATTAATCAAAAAATAAGATTTTATATATTTACGGTAGAAAATGTACAAAATATCTTCATGGAACACGATCTTTACTTAATATCCTAATGATTTTTGGTAGAAAATAAAAATCGATAACGTTGACCTATACAATGTATTTTTGCATATTGCTACAAATATACCCGTGCTACTTAAGGTTTTGTGGTCCAGGGTGACAAATTAGCAGAACAACGTATACAGTACACAACCGTTTTTTCCTAACTGTTTACATTTACTCAAGACCGACTGTACCCATGCAAATAGCTACTAGAACAGGTATTTTGACATAATTTTGTATGACATATATCATCAGCAAAAGCCTCAAAAACATCAAGCCACCTGTCAGACAGTGCAACTACATCAAGTGTGCACCAACACATTACCAAAACTGTTTATAGTAGAGAAGTAAACACAACTGCCCATAAAATCAAACCAAAAACTGATAATATGCAAAATACCTGGCACCTCATCGGAACTGCAAGCAACAAGCTGGTGTGCACAATTTCTGGTGTGATCAATAACAAACAGCCAATAAAAACTGCATTTCGGCGAGTTCTCACTTTGCACTCTATTTCGCACTCCCAACGCCGTATAAAGGGTAAAACACATACCTTGAAGTTTCATGACTTCTTAGAAGAAAGATGATGTAGCTAATAAAATCTGATTCCAACTTTCACAGCCATATTTGATTATGCATGAGGAGTGATCCAATGTGTGGGCGGGGCAATCTGAGAAAAAAAAAATTATACGTCGTCGCGCATTTTTATTTTTTATTTTTTTTTTTTATTTATTGGATAAACAGTGACAGATGAGTTTTATGCCATCACACAATAAGCGATGTTAAAAATGTATGGGTAGTGAAATGTATGGGTTATAAGGCTATTTTGTTTATTTCCCTAACTTGATAGGCTAGTTATGATTTACTCACGCCATCCTAGGTGTATATGACTTTCTTCTTCCAGACGAATACAATCATATATATATATATATATATATAAATCTCTTCCAAGCTTTATAATGGCAGTGGTAATGGTAGTGGTCCAGATTTTGATGCAATGCGAAAGCGCAGAGGACAGACCAAAACAAAACACAGTTCACGAATCAGAAGTACAAAACGAGGATTTGTAAAGACAAATGCCAGAGGATTTCAGTATAAACCAAGAGGACACTGATTTTCCTTTGCTGTAAACAAATCTTGATTCTAACAAGACTAACATATTCTCATCTGAGCTTATGCTACGCCTACGTCATCTGAATGTGCGTAAAACAGTTAGCGGAAGCTAAGAGATTATGGTTTATAAAGCATTAAATATGGACATTTTCTTTTTCAAACACATCGATTCACTTAGATGGTGTTTTCACCATTCATTGATTGCTTGGAAGAGCCAGGACGTTTTTTAATATAACTCTGATTGTATTCATCTAAAAGAAGAAAGTCATGTACACCTAGGATGGCTTGAGGATGAGTAAAGCATGGGGCAATTTTCATTTTTGGTTGAATACACAATTATTTGGATTGTTGCAGTTTATCATTTGTGTTTAGCGTTTCCCATGATCAGAACTGTCCTGTGACCCACCTGTTGTGGATCACTTTTCTATACGATCCCTTACATGTGCATTCACCCTTTGAGTGATCTATTATCTGCAAGGGCACAGAGTGAATGCTGGATGATATTGAGGATGAGTAAAGCATGGGGCAATTTTCATTTTTGGTTGAGTACACAATTATTTGGATTGTTGCAGTTTATCATTTGTGTTTAGCGTTTCCCATGATCAGAACTGTCCTGTGACCCACCTGTTGTGGATCACTGTTCTATACGATCCCTTACATGTGCATTCACCCTTTGAGTGATCTATTATCTGCAAGGGCACAGAGTGAATGCTGGATGATATCCTTTAGCTGATGATTGGAGATATGTCTGGAAGAGATGACAGCTCTCACTTCATCTGAGAGCAGGAAAAGAGTGAAAGAGAGAGTGCTCATGGCCAGCGCCCTGTTAAGATGTGATTAGAAAAGCCTGTCAGAAGTGAGGGGTACTCCAAAGAAGCATCCTACTACTGCCAGAGCTGAAGTGACACAGTGAATTCTAGAGAGTGAAGAGACTGTGTGTGTGTTTGTGTGAGCAGGCAAAGAGAGACAGAAACAAAGAGAGTTTGCAGCATGCACAAGAGGATATAGAAATGCCACAGACGTGCTTGGTATTCAGTCTTCATAATCAGTGTCTGTGCATCCAGTGACACGGATGAGGAATTGCTCCTTTCTTTTACGAGTCTCTCGATGCTGTCAGAAATTATCACAAATAATTGTACACACAGGAAATTAAGAAATATGACAAAAATGACAAATGCATGCATATTATGAGGAGGAAAAGATATTCGAGAGTGCCGAGGGAGGACTTAAGCAAACTCAGTGTGATTTACTAGGGCATTTAGTACATGCAGGAACATTTTGCCTGGAACACAAAGAGGAACGGGAGGAATATGAATGTTTGGGGTATTTAATGTTACGATTGGCTGGGAAGCATCGCTATTTGTATCCGAGGCTTTTTTCATGTGTTTATAGCTTATTATATTATTATGTCTGTCCCTTAGTGGCACATTTTAAATAACGTTTTATATCTGCACACAGAGCAAGTCTGTTTTCCTTGTCGATAATATGCTAGGGAGCATTTTGTCTAAAATCCACTTTGCTTCTGGCTTGATGTTCATAGTAATTTGTTGTGATGACAGCATATCATTTTTCATTCCTTAAATATTGCAGCATTTTCATCATTCCGTACTCACCACTAGCGGAAAAGGCATCACTAGAGGAATACAGTAAATCAAATACTTTTTATTATAAAACTTTCAGTGGAAATATTAAATATCACACTTACAGTGTGGTATTATACAGAAAGCTTCTCTCCAGACAACACTGTAGCCCAGGAACTATTTTGACATAGTAATAAATTACACACTTTTTCAATTCAGACAGTGATGAAAGACATTTGTACAACATACATCACATCACAACAAGGCTAAACAATGTCTTTTAACATTTGTTCGTGATTAGGAACACTTTTGAAGTCAAGTAAGGAACAAATGAAACATACTGTAAGAGACCAAGAGTTCATTAATGCAGATCCAGAAGTTATAGTACAACTAATAAACGAAAGTACCCTTTAAAATGGTTCAAGCAAAAAAGGACAGAGCACCCTGCAGAGCAACATCTACTTTTAAAAGTGACCTTTTGCACTTATTAGTGTATGCAAATGTCCCTTCAAGGGGGTTGGGGACTGGTAATGAAGTGTTTGGAATGAAATGAGGACAGAATGAGTGCTTCTGCTACACCTCAAGTGCCATCTGCTCCGATGTTTATTGTTAGAGCAGGACCGTCATACCTGAACCCTGCGAAAGGATTACTAAGGTGAGACTCCACTCTTCTGTTAAGTACAAAACAGTGGCCCAACAACTGCAGCACTCAGACAGATAGGAAAAGAGATGAAGAGCACTAACAAAGTAAACTGAGATGAGGTCCCAAGTCCTGAGAGGCCTGGGTTTGTTAGCTTCACCTCCTCCTGAACATGACACTCACTCCTGCACACTAATTGGTCCCTACAAAGTGACTGAGAGCAACCTACTCTACTCTCTCTGACACACATCTGGGACAAACTCAGCCCTCTTGTACACCGCGTGGGAGATGGCGCTGCATGAACCGCAGACAAATTACACAGACATACTTGAAGCCATACACAAACATAGTTCATCCGCCAATGGACCCACTACATATTTCAGGAGAAGCACTGATCTTCATTAATGATAAATCTGTCTTGTCTGTTTTAGTCCTCGGTGGAGATCAGACGGGATTGTGACTCAACCTTTCAGGTCACACCAGTTCCACAGAGAAAATCGGTGCATGTTAAAATGTCTATTAAAATCCAAAGCCTGCATGGTGGAGATGTGGATGCTCTCTTGATCTTGAGGAGGAATTTGACCAATGGAAAAGTTGAAGTTAGTTTGTAAATATACAAGAACAGAGGGTTTTTATAGTGAAGTAAACACATAAACTAATAAAATATAAGTTTAATTGTTCTGAGAGAAAAAAAAAACAATGATGGAATGAGAATGTGCGCTGCACTTCTTATTGCACCAAAAACACTGATTCAACACATTCGCTGATTCAAGCAGGCAGTCAAATTTATCGTTGTTCAGCAAATTTGACATGGGCGAAATCCAGTCATTTCAACAGGAATCAACAGAAATCAAAAAAGATTTTGAAACATGTTTGAATTGACCACAGTGATTTTTGTGAGAGCTGTGCTTCATACATCACTATTAACATTAGACAAGGGACAATTTTGATGCAAAATTTCACTGAAATTTCACTCATGTGACCACACCTTTAGACAAAATGAGTACAGGCTAAGGAGTTGTTCACTGTGAAATGTAATGTTTTCTTAAAATTATGATAATAATAAAATCCCCATGGCTATAGCTAAACTCGAACAGTTGTTACTGTAAACACATGTGTGATGTTTGCCCTGCCCCCGGTTTCTTCTGCACTCTTAAAACTAAAGGTTCCAAAATGTTTTTGCAGTGATGCCATAGAAGAACCATTATTGGTTCCCCAAAGAACCTTTCGTTGAACAGTTCCTAAAAGAATCGCTTTGAAGAACATTTTTAAAATCTAAAGAAACTTTTTCGACTATAAAGAACCTTTTCTTCATTTGAAAGGTTCCATGGATGTTCACAGTTCTTCATAGAACTATTGATGCTAATAAAGAACCTTTATTTTTAAGAGTGTGATTGGTCCATTGTTTATGAGCTGTGCTGTGTCAAACGTTCAGCTTCTCTTAACCTGACACTTGTCTTAAAAACAAAGTACTCATATGTGAGAAGTTAAAAAAGAAGCAAAGGTCAAAGACAACCATTGAGAACATTTACATATATGAAACTATTAAAAAGCAGTGCAGTGGAACGCTGTGTCAGTCGGCCCTCAGGTCTGTACAGATCAGCTGGGTTCGCCTGGAGCTCAAAGAGCTGATGCAAATTCTACAGTACTTCAGATGTGCACAGTCACACCAATGTTCATTTTATGCTCTTCAATGTAGCATACAAATGAACTGATGATAGAAGTCTCTTAATGGCTTTAACCGATGGTCACATCTCCAATCATACGAGAACAAACTGAGATATTTACAATATAACTGTTCTGCAGATTGGTTATTGAAGACCCACAGTTCTAGTTACGATACACCACTGATGAAGCCAGAACCAGGTGCAGTTTACAGAGTTTCTCGAGTTCCTTGGATACCAGGCTCTCATTAGTCCAAGACATGGTCCACTGGAATGCCTCTTTCTTTACCACATCTCGCAAATATCAACTTTGTCCATAGTGGTCATCTGTATCACAATGATTTACAGATTTTAGAGTCAGTGAGGAGGCTTGTGGGAGGATCTTCTGGGTTACTGTCTTTTGGCAGAGCAGGACTTGCAGCATTGTTGACCATAGAATTTGTGATTGCAAACACCATGCTGAGGCACCAGATGACACCAGCTGAAGAAGTCGATGCAAGGCTGGTCTTCTGTTAATGGAAAGACACATAATGACTATTATTAATTCAAAGCCTTAAAAACAACAGTGCTAACACAAACACTCAGTGCTTTGGTAAGTGCTGTTTAGTCTGAATAGAGACATTGTGGGGATGTTGCAAAGCACTTGGAAATACTGCACCGGCATACCGATAAGGACCTGACCTGCTCTCTGAAGGCCCTCACACTCAGTTCTCCCATGAGAATAAACAATTATACACACACTTCTGTTCTCTGTGGAGAGGAGATCTTTATGTTTTCATTATCATTATAATTAAGATGTATATAGTACATGACAATTATGATGCGTTCATTTAAATTATATTGTTTAAATCTCTTTATGTTTCTTTATGTTAAACAGTGGCAGACATAGTCATTTGACCTACCAATGTGATTTTAAATCAACAATTAAAAAGTGCATTGTTTTTCCCTCTACATAATGAATTAGTGTAAACACCACTGATGTTTATCAACCTTGATAATCGCATGATATCACTGTAAACAAAGCATACCAATTAACACTGGAAAATATACATGGATTTATGCAATTGGCAGATGATTTATCTAAAGCAATACATTTTATCTGTATATGTTTCCTGAGAATCCAACCCATGACATTACTAACTTCATGCTCCACCAGCTGAGCTACAGAACAAGATATGAGTTCATAACAAATAAACATTCAGCAGAAGGTCATAACCAATGAACATTCAGTGGTATGCCCGTTCAGGCATTACAGGTACTGTTGAGTGAGATAAGAGTTGAAGTAAAAGTTGTTGAGTGGTGTAGTGTTCAAGACTCAGGGATGGCAACCAAAGGTTGCTGGTTTGATCCATGAGCTAACACCATTGTTCCTAGTAGCTAGATACTTAAAAATGTCTGCAAAAAATGATGAAGGGAGGGAACTAACATTGAACTTACACATTCTTATTGTGAAGACAGTCTGATCATGCTGATTTTTGTAAAAGATCAGGTCATTCCTGTTTGAATCTGCAGCACAACTTTTTATCTAGACTCTTTTAACCTCTAGATTATAATACTCTACTAGCCGACTGGCCCGCATGCCAAATAAAACCTCTGCAAGTGATTCTGAATGGAGCTCACACTTCACTTCTCTTTGTCTTGTTTCACTGACTGCCCGTTTCTGCTCAAGACACTGATAACTACACAAAAAATAATAGAAATTTCACTTTCATCTCTGTTTTATTCTGTACAAATTTTGTAAGTTTGTATTGAATCACATCTCATGTTAACACCTCTTCAGAAAAAAAAATGTCATGTTGTATTGCTTACAATGCCAGGGTCTTAGTTTTGATTTTCTTAGTTCTTAGTTAGTAACTGATAAAATATATACACTAAACTCCATAAGTTTAGGAGTCAGTATCTTTCAGAAATCATTCTAATATGCTGATTTGGTGCTTAAGAAAAATTTTTTTGAAAACAGCTGTGTTGCTTAAAAGAACACTCCACTTTTTTGAAAATAGGTTCATTTTCCAACTCCCTTAGAGCTGAACAGATAAGTTTTACTGTTTTTGACTCCATTCAGCCTATCTCCGGGTCTGTCGTTAGCACTTTTAGCACAGCTTAGCATAAATCATTGAATCAGATTAGACCATTAGCATCTTGTTTAAAAAATAACCAAAGATTTTCGATATTTTTCCCATTTAAAACTTGACTCTTCTGTAGTTACATCGTGCACAAAGACCGACAGAAAATAAAAAGTTGCGATTTTCTAGGCTGATATGGATAGGAACTATACTCTCATTCTGGCGTAATAATCGAGGAACTTTGCTGCTGTACCATGGGTGCAGCAGGTACAATGATATTACACAGCACCTGAATATAGTCCCCCAAGTTATTTTACTATTACCTTTGTGGCTTAGTGCTGGTCACCTTGGAAGTTACCTAGCTGGGGACTATTTTCAGGTGCTGTGTAATGTTATTCTGCGCCTGCTGCACCCATGGTATGGCAGCAAAGTTACCTGATTATTACGCCAGAATAAGAGTATAGTTCCTATCCATATAAGCCTGGAAAATTGCAACTTTTCATTTTCTTTCGGTCTTAGTATGCGATGTAACTACAGAAGAGTCAAGTTTTAAATAGGAAAAATAATGAAAATATTTGGTCATTTTTGAACAAGATGCTAATGGTCTAATCAGATTCAATGATTCATGCTAAGCTATGCTAAAAGTGCTACAGACAGTCCCCGAGATTGGCTGAATGGATTCAAAAACTGTAAAACTCATCTGTTTAACTCTAGGGGAGTTGGAAAATTAGCCTATTTTCAAAAAAAGTGTTCCTTTAATGTTTCTGTGGACACCAATTAAAACAGCAATCTAATGTAACATTATACTGCAACTTATAATGTCTTTACTGTCACTTTTGAGCAATTTAATATGTGTCCAAACATTTGAATGGTAATGTACACTGGATTTACAGGAATAGTTCACCCAAAAAAAGACAATTACCGCATTACCTTCAAGCCATCCTAGGTGTATATGACATTCTTCTTTCAGACGAAGACAATCAAAGTTATATAAAAAAAAATGTTCTGGCTCTTTCAAGTTTTATATTGGCAGTGAATGGGTGTTGAGATTTTGAAGCCCAAAAAACTGCATCCATACATGCAGTTCTTCTAAAGCAAATCAATGCATTTGTGTAAGAAAAATTTCCATATTTTAAACTTTATAAACTGCAATCTCTAGCTTCCGCTTACTGCTGTAAGCATGTTCAGGAGAGAGTAGCATTCCATGGATGACGTAGGACACGTGAGAACCAAGTTTTGTTTACAGCAAAGGAAAACCAGTCTCCTCTTGGCTTATATTGAAATCCTCTGACATTTTTCTTTACAAATTCTTGTTTTCTACTTCTAATTTGAGAACAGTGTTTTGTTTTGTTCTCTCCTCCGTGCTTCCGTGTTCCGTCAACGGTTCCACTCTCTCGTGAACGTGTATATGACATATAGCAAAAGCTAGAGATTGCAGTCTATAAAGTTTTAAATATGGATATTTTTCTTACACAAACGCATAGATTCACTTCAGAACACGTTTATGAACTTCCCGAAGCCGTGTGGAGTACTTTTTATGACTTTTTATCAACACCCATTCACTGCCATTATAAAGCTTGAAAGAGCCAGGACATTTTTTTTATGTAACTCCAGTGGCATTCGTCAGAAAGAAGAAAGTCATATACACCTCAAATGGGTTTAGGGTAAGTAAATTATGACGTAATTTTCATTTTTGGGTGAACTATCCCTTTAAGTGTCTTCTAAATCAATTGAAAAAACTGAACGGTAAACCAGCTTGTACCTTTAAGTGTAGGCGAGGGAGGTGCGACAGGGACTGGGATTGGACCAGGACAGAAATGTGTATTGCAGGCCAGTGAGCTGATGGGTCTCTGATGAGGTAAACAGCCCACTGACGGTCGCCCTTGTCTCAGACACTGAACGCTACGTGTCTGCACCCCACCACCACAGGACACTGTGCACTGAAAGACACACAGACAGGACAGGCAGATTAGATGTCTAGCAGAACAGAAAAAGAACAGAACCCTAACTGGTTATGATAAGTTGAGCATACCTGCTGCCATGGAGAGGAATACCAGCCTAGAGTCACAGAAGTGCCAGGCTGGAGGAGCTGGGGCAGCGGGGGCTCTGGGCAGGGGCCGTTATTACAAGCCTGCTCAAGGTCCGTTTGGGGCTTGCGTAGGTTTCTGCACCTCCTCACAGGGAACTCTGTGTAGCTTCCTTGGGAGTCTTTCTCTCCACACTGCAGCTCTCTTCTCCTTACTCCTGCTCCACAGGAGGTTGAACACTGCATAAAACAAGCAGACAATCAGATAATAAGCTACATGCAAAAAAAAAACAAAAATTCTTGTAGCTTCATAACAATACGGTTGAACCACTGATGTCACATGGACTATTTTAACGATGCCCTTACTACCTTTCTGGGCCTTCAACATTTCATGTTGCTGTCTATGCAGGGCCAGAATGCTCTTGGATTTCATCAGAAATATCTTAATTTGTGTTCTGAAGATAAACAAAGGTCTTACGGGTTTGGAACGACATTAAGGTGAGTAATTATGACAGAATTTTCATTTCTGGGTGAACTAACTTCTTACTGGATATGTATATCACTTGGCATTGTGAGATTTGCATTAAAATGTCCCTTTAACACACACATGAATGATTCAGCATCAGGGTTAAATGGGTGAATATATGCATGTGCTACATATGAACTATTTGTGTGAGCACTTCTACATAACCTTTGATATTCCTATGAGGGGCCTTACCTCTCCCCAGGCAGTAGTTATCCACTGAAGACGCTCATTCTTCGGGCAGCGGCTCAGCACACAGGTCTCCTGGGCTTTGGGCTTCAGGTGTAATTTACACATGCTGTCAGGCACCACCACAGCCCTGGCACCTGGATCAGTGCTCCTGCAGAAAATACTGCGCTTCTTCAACCCTCGCCCACAGGTCTTAGAGCACTAGAGAGAAGCAAGGAAAGAAAGACAAACACGGAGAGAGAGAGTTACCCTCGTGTGGTCTTTGAGTGATGTTAGTTTAAACATTGTAAAGGTCACCGTGGCATGCAGTTCACCTCAAACAACAGTTGATATGAACTCTGGAGACAGGCGGCGTGAACTCAACCTGACCTTTAGGAGGAATTTAGTCGATATCAACTACTACTGCAAAATCTTCTCAAAGATTTATGATTTAACATATTACATAAGATTAATTCGCCATTGCTGCTAATGATGAAATGAACGCAATGTGTTTTGACATTCTGTGGCTATTGTATGTGTACATGGAAAGATAAAGTTCAGAGTACAAATATATGCACAAGCAGCAACACCAAAAGTTATTACAAAATATTTGATTAAACCATGTGTAAAGTAGTAATTTATCTAAAGTAACATTTTCCAACAACACTAAAGTTTGAGAGAGAACACTCTGTGCGGTTATTTCATAGCATGCAGAAAGCAATAAATGATATGGTGCATAATGTGCTACATGTGCAATAACAGCAGGGGGCAGTAGTGTTTCAACACTGATGTGACAAACAGAATGTTTTTCCATTATGTTGTTGTGGGCATCTCAAATCTTCACCTCATATTTCGGTCACTGCTGTAATTTTTTAAATTTAATACACCTGTGTTGTAATTTAGGAATTTCGGAAACATGTTCTGGTCAAGCTAGACAGCTTAACTTTATTTATTATAACTTGATTATTTACACAATGGCAAGAAAATGAACAGGAACAAAATAAAGAACTAAAATGGGCAATTTTTGCCTCATGAAAGAAAAGGAGTAATTTGTAAATTGTGAAGACATTATTATAATGTTACAGAAGATTTACTTTTCAAGTTGCACATCTGACATATTACACTGCCATTCTAAAGTTTGGGATCTGTAAGATTTGTATGTTTTTATTATTATTATTATTATTATTATTATTATTATTATTATTATTATTATTTTTTTTTTTTTTTTTTTAAAAAGAAGTTTCTTAGGCTTATTAAGGCTGCATTTATTTTACCAAAAATCCAGAAAAAAAAATATTTTGAAAAAAAAAAAAAAAAAATATATATATATATATATATATATATATATATATATATATTTAATTGTAAAATAACTGTTTTCTATGTAAATATATTTATATTAAATCGATGTGAATATATTTATATTAAATGTAATTATTTCCTGTAATGCAAAGTTTAATTTTTAGCATCATTACTCCAGTCTTTAGTGTCACATGAGATTTATTATCAATGTTGAAAACAGTTGTGCTGCTTAATATTTTGTTGGAACCTGTGATACTTTTTTCAGGATTCTTTAATAAATAAAAAAAGAAAAAAAAAGAACAGCATTTATTTACAATAGAAATTTGAAACAATATAAACCATTTAAAAGTTTGTGGTCAGTGAATTTATATTCTTTAATTTTTTTAATAAATTAATACTTTTATTTACCATGGATGTGTTAAATTGATTTAAAAAAGTGATAACAAAGACCTATATTGTTAGAAAATATTTCTATTTTGAATAAATGCTGTTCTTTTTAACATGTTATCCATCAAAGAATCCTGAAAGAAAATCACGGGTTACTAAATATATATATATATATATATATAGGTGACCCAGGACCACAATACCAAAACCAGCCATAATTGAAAAAGTGAATGAATAAGCTTTCCATTGGTGTATGGTTTGTTAGGATAGGACAATATTTAAAAATCTGGAATCTGAGGATGCAGAAAAAATCTAAATATTGAGAAAATCGCCTTTAAAGTTGTCTAAATGAAGCTCATAGCAATGCATATTACTAATAAAAACTCAGTTTTGATAAATTTACAGTAAATGTACAAAATGTCTTCACAGAACATGATCTTTATTTATTATGCTAATGATTTTTGGCATAAAAAAAATTATTAATCTATCATTTTGCCCTATACAATGTATACCGTGCCACCAAAGAGTGATTCTGTGGTCCAGGGTTACATATATTAAGCAGACAACTGTTTCCAACACTGATAATAAAAGTAATAAATCACCATTTTAGAATGATTTCCGAAGGATCACTGAAGACTAGAGTAATGGCTGATGAAAATTCAGCTTTGCATCACAGGAATAAATTATATTTTCAAATATTTAAAAATAGAAAACCATTTTTTTTCAAACTGTAATAATACTTCACAATATTATTGTTTTTTTTTTAAGTAAATACAGCCTTGATGAGCAAAAAAAATCTTTAAAAAACAAAAATAATAATAAAATCTAAACTGATCCCAAACTTTTGAATGGCAGTGTAATTTCACTGGAAAGAAACAGATGGAAGTAATGTTATGTAGGCTGCATGTTGATGTAAACATACCGGTGACCAGGAGCCGGTGCTCCACTCTGGAGGACATGCCTGTGTGTTGCAGGGCTGTAGTTGGGCCGGAGCCAATACTGGACATAAGGAGTGAGCCGCCACCTCCTCCCGCTGGTACGTCACCTTCCTCATGCAACGGATGTTTCGCGTCTGCTGCCCACCTCCACATGTTCTACTGCACACTCCCCATTTACCTGTCGTCCAACTGTCAAGACAAACAGTTTGACCTTCGGACGTGAACCTTGTGTTTGAACACTTCAGAACATTTTGACATGGAAGAGGACATTTTACACCCATACGGCACAGACACGTGAGACGCAAACACACTCACAAACACACATGGCCTTCTTCAAACAAAATCTTCATAATGTGAAGATCATTAGAATAAGACCAACCTGATTACTCTGTAAACCACATAATGAAAAGACTAATGAAGAAACCACATACATTTGTCTACAGCCACCCCACCCCACCCTCTCTTGTGGGCTCATATGGGCATATACAAACATGCGCTTATCCTTTACGTTGAAGTTTTCAGCCTAAAAATAGAACTGTTAGAGCAAGAGATGCAGACATCTTGAGTTCATAAATACGATTTCTATTTCTGCAATATGCACATTACAAAATATTACAAAACAGATATCTGGTGGCAAGTAAATAAGACATTCCAAAGGTTCTGTAATAGATTAATCAGTTTTACTACAGCAATATGATTAACAACAGTTGGCATGAATCAATGTGTTCTAAATAAACATTAAATGTCAAATTAGTCTTTGTGAGATTGCAACAGTGCCCCCTATGGCAAATCATTAAGTAAAAAAATAAAAATAAAAAAAATAAAAATACTTGAAGAATGTTGAAACTGTGACAGCCTCAGTGAAATTGCTGGTTATAAAATACAGAATATTGTATTTCACATAATGTTCAGCTCAGATTTTCACAACAAGGACAGTACTGACATACTTTGTTAAATGTTGGTACCTTTAATTAAATTAATAAATATGCTACCGTTCAAAACCCTGGGGCTTTGGTTCAAGCACATAGGGCTAAACCCCTATTGTAATTGTTAGAATGGTCACGGATCAGCGATCCCCACGTAAAACTGATTGTGCAGACCAAACCGTAACTTGGAGGGATGGTAGTACTCACACCGCCTGCAACATGACCAGGGCTTGCCTCAATCAGCCTGACGGGGCGCTACAGCAATCAAAAGCGCTGTTGGAATTGTTGGAGTCCTTGGTTCACGTCGGACAAAATTCTCATATTCGATCGAGAGCCTACTTTTGCAAACTAGTCCTAGGTTTTTCGCCTGATCAGAACCAACAGAAAGATTCTCTGGAGAGTGAATATCAATAATTATCAAAAAAAAAAAAAAGTCAAACTTTCAACTCACCTTTACAAAGAGACGCCAAATCGTTCAAAAGGGGCAGGGCCACTTTTAGTAAAATGCCTATAACTCCTGAACGGAATGAGATATCTTTGACAAATTCAGATCACTTATGTAAGAGCTGAATCTAAGGTCAAAGGGAAAAAAATGTGGAGTTTGGCAACTTGGTGGTGCTATAAAAGGCAAAAAACATTAAAATGTCTTTATACTACGGGCCGTTGAATGCTAGAATCTGACTGGCTGACGAACGTTCTGAAGGTGTGCATTATTTTCAGGGAAACGCACGGCGAACATAGTTCCAGTCAGCTTCTGACCGCATTACATGTCTATATCACTTCGCCACACTATTTCAGTTATTTCAAAGGTCCTTACAGCCTAAAACAGCAAAATAATCAAAACCCACGACGACACTGGCCAAACAAATAAATACAGTAAACAACAGGATAAAAACAACAGATTTCTTCCATGTTTTTGCCGCAAAATTAAGTTTTATTATGTACGGAAAGCACACACTATTTCTGCACTCTCTCTCTTACAGACACACACATAACAGTCAGCACAGACGTTAACATACGCGCTAATGTTGTTAGCGCTGCTCTGATGATTAACAACTTAAAAACTACACGACATTTCTCATAACGAGGTAACAACGACGCTATTCCTGAAGAAAATGAACTTAAAGTTTCACTATAAGTAGAGACGCTGCTGCTGATCACGTTTGAGGAAGCACAGACTCACAGAGGTATTTCACGAGCTTAATCTCTTTCTGTCTCTCTCTTTCCGTCTGTCTGCCTGCCAGTCTTTCAGTCTAAACTACAATATTAACTGCATTATTCTGCTATGAATGGCTCAAGCGTCATTACTAGGTCTAAAATGAAGTTTTGGAACTAGCAACGAAGGCTTTGGATGAGCTGGGTAAGAAATTAATCCTGCTCACAATAGCCATTTAAGAACAAAAACCGGACGAATGCCTCGTCATCTGATCGATGTCTTGAGGTGTGGTAAACATAGTATAAGCGGAATAATTGGCTTCGGTCCACTGAATGTGTGCAATATTTTTTTAGGAATTCAACGGCCCTTCGTCAATTATTCCTTACATAACTCTGCAATCATTTGTCCTATCAACATGAAAATCGCTGTGCATGGTCTTGGTCCGAAGTGCCACAAGTGTCTACGAGGATATTTGTGTATCTCAAAAAACAGCCATCATTGGCGATAAACAATATGATAGAACTTCAAGAACCACCGCTGTCAATCAAATTGTTTGTTAAATGACTGAGAAGATGTAAAAAAAACTGCTTTTGCTAAACAGTTCTAGTTTTTTTTCTCAATCTGGAAACAAACACTGCAGTACAATTCTCTGAAGGAATCTCTAGGCCAAAAAGTACCAAAAAATGTTGACATTTACCCTTTGACATTTAAGCTATAACGGGGTCATTTAGAAAAGGGGCCTGCCCAAATTTACCCAAAATATTAACAAAACAGGCATGCAAAGTTTTAAGGGGATTGGACCACAGCTGGCACTATAACAATCATACAACATTAAAAACATCATATTTCTATGGTAAATTACTATGGTAGATTTGCCAAAAAAATAAATAAAAATCAATGATTTAGGTGGTTACAAGCTTGCTAAATTTCTTTTTTTGACTCCTGGCTCACCAAGGCTGCATTTATTAAATCCAAAATACAGTAAAAACAGTAATATTGTGAAACATCACTACAATTTCAAATAACTATTTTCTATTTTGATATATTTTAAAATGTAATTTATTTCTCTGACAGTAAAGCTGAATTTTTAGCTTTTATTCAACTTCGTCTGACAATAAAGTCATATTGTATCATATTGTAAATTGTTCTAATATGCTGATTTAGTAATGTACTATAATTATGAATATTGAAAACAGTTGTGCTGCTTAATATTTTTGTGGACATTTTTTATAGCATTACTTGAAAAAAAACAACATTTATTTAAAATATTTTTTTTGTAACAGTAATGCTTTAAATCTCACTTTTGATCAATTTAAGTAAAAACAAATTTCTTAAAAAAATGAATAAATAAATAAAATGTGTGATTATTTGGTGTAATTTTGCACCTTTAAAATAAGATGTTATTTTTGTGAACTAAAAAAATGACTTTAGATAATGGATATGACATGAAGATATTGAATACATTTAAAGTGTATTTATGTCTAAAAGACAAAATAAAAAAAATGTGTAAAAATCAACACCAGAGAAGCTCCGTTCCAGTGCTCAGATTGCAACTCTGTCTTTGCTTCTCTTGGCTATAGATGAAAAGAGGCTTTAAAATAGAGCTGGGCAGGCCGGGTAGAGATTAGCGCAAATGACAGCTATGACGAGAGCCGTGACCGCAACACCGGACAGACGCCCCGGGTCGAGTTCTTAGAAGACCCAGTTCCACCCAACCACTCACACAGACCTGAGAAAAATCCTTTAATTTTCTCTCCAGCCATCTGACAAATTGGAGGGAGATGGTTAAACTGCTATTTTAATTGAGGGAAGAAACACGACCCACAGCACAATATGCCTTTTCACTCCCCCTCGTTCTCTCCTCACCACATAAATGACAATGTGTCACTGGTCAAAGAGCTGACTTGCTGTGCCTCACTGCAAACCGCTGCTGGCGCTTGTTTTAATTTTGTATTTCTGGAATCTTTCAATAACTCGCATATTTCAAGCCATACAATTAAAGAAGACATATCTTTGGGGACACTGCTGTGGACTGCTTCACGTTTCCGGATACGGTCTGATTACGCTGCCATTTTCGCCATGTCTACCCAGAATGATGCACCCATAATAGATACTTGTTCCAAATCATTCAATGAAATTTAAGCTACCATTGGTCGTGCCGCAGGACAAAGGCTGAATTTTTAGCGCTCTCTGGGGAATGGTTTGGGTTTGGAAGCATTTGGAAGTTTAAGAGTACTAAGAGAACCATGTACTTTCCTAAACCCATGTGACATTTTGCATTTTTTTGCTAAGAATATTACTTTAAACAGACCAAAGCATGTGCCCTAACCACTTTAGCTATGTTTGGTTGTATGATATTGTGAAATTGTTTTCATTGCTTTTCATTACAGTAGTCTTTTATTTTTGGGTGATCACGTACACACAGTTCAAAAGTGTGAGTAAGATTTTTAAATGTTTTTGAAAATGTATAATGCTGACATAGGCTGCATTTTTTATTTTTATTAAAAATACAGTAATATTGTGAAATATTATTACAATTTAAATGAAATGTTTTCTATTTTCTATTCCTGTGACAGCAATTAAATTTTCAGCAGCCATTATTTAAATCTTCAGTGTCACATGATCCTTCAAAAATCATTCTAAAATAAGAGAAATCTAGAAATATTTCCTATTATTATCAATGTTCAAAAATGAATGCATCCTTGCTGAAATAAATAAATCAATTAAATATAGCTGCAAGCAGCAGTTACCGGGGTTTAAGCGCTTTAAGGCATTTAAGCAAATATGAAATAAGACATTATTTAGCAAGCTTGTAACCACCTAAATCAATATTTTAAAAAGCATTTTTGGTAAATCCAGGTAATTTACCATAGAAATTTCTTTCAGACTTTTGGGGACTTGAATCGAACAGGCTCATTCCGTTAACCTTGTCTAACAGGCACTCATATTTCATCTGCCAGTGGCGGCCATGTTTTTCGAGACTTGTCTCCATAAGTCTATGTCTCTATGACTTTGGTTTGGTCTATCAGTTTTACATGGAGATCGTTGATCCATAACCATTATATCAAATACAACAGGGTTTCAGTGCTACACGCCTAAACCCCTAATTAATAAGTAAATAACTGCCCCCCCCCCAGTAGGGGAGAGTGGGGTAAGTTGAGCCAGTGGGTAAGCTGACCCACCCCCTGTATCTTGGCTACTGTACACTTTTACTGCCATGTGATCATGTATTTTGGAATCACACATAATTTCTGCCAGACTGAGAAAAGGAGAAACACATGGCAGGAGTGGAAGGCACCTGTTTACTTTAAAAAAAACATTTTGGCTTGTCAAAGTAACATTTTTGCATAACAGATGTAATGGCTGTTACAGCAAAACAAATTTATCCATGTCTAAAAATATTTATGATGCATATAGGTGATTTAGCAACATATAAAACCATGCAAATCATTTAGCTAAATATTAGCCTGAATTAGTAAGCTAGCTATTGTTTTTCCAAAATGCCAGCTATGGGGCAAAGTGAGCCAAATGCTGTGGGGTAAGATGAACCAACACTTTAACTTACACCCCACCATAAGGCACTGAAGTTAAGTTAAATCTCTGAAGTATAAACTGGTATTTTAATGTGATATTACGATTAGTTAATCATATATATACATATTATGTGTAGTTTATTTGATAGAGACAGTGTACAAGTGTGCCATATCCTTCTCTGGGAACCAGAAGATTCTTTTTATCAAATTATAATCAAATATATAGTATATAGTTTCAGCAACAGCGATTTATTCATTCACTCTAATTAAGTTTTTATTTAATTTTACAACAAACTCTGTTCAGTCTGTTTTTTATGTTAAGTTAGCTTTAAGATAAGAAATATGACTGTTTTTAAAATGAAATTTGATTATTAAGTTATCTTTAAAAAAATTTCACATGGGTTTGAATCAGATTCGGTCAGATGGTCAGTTTTCACTCAGATGGGTCATTTTACCCACTTGGGTCAACTTACCCCTAACCTGGTGCAAATTGAGCCACAGGAACACTTTTTTATAAGAAGCCATGATTTTAGAACTCTTTGCCATAGATACATTCTGATCATTTAAAATGATAGGAAGCATCCTGAAAGTACTGTAGATACTTGTATTGTACTTCTGCCTCATTTTCCCTTACCTTGAGGACCACATAAGTAAAAAATGACTCATCTTACCCCACTCTCCCCAACTGTATGTGAGGTGATCAATTCTACAAAAATCTGGTAGGAAATTCATAAAGCTGTCTGTGCTTGAAGAATGGCGGTTGAAAACCAAACACACAATCATGCACTACAGCTAAGAACCCAAAAGAAAAGACGGAATATTCAGATGGCACTGCAAAAGTCTTCAAGGCATGTGCATTTATCTTTTCATGACATTTTAGGGAACAAATCAAGCTAGCCGCTTCTGGGCCTAGCCCGTGTTTGAAGTCACCGCGCTCCACGCTTCACAGAAGCAGCAGGGCAGCGTTTGCAGCCGGGAGCACGTCGTCAGACTGAGTCCTGTAGGCCATAGTCCGGAGATTAGCGCTCGATTCCTGGCTGGCTAGACGCGCTCAATCCCCACAGGGATGCAGTCTCTCTCGCTCCATAATAAAACATGGGCAGACCTGTCAACACTGAAGATATTTGCTGGAAAGATAAGCAGGAGCTTCTGTCTTACTCTCCTGTTTTGAATGCATGCCCATACTTTTTCTGGAAGTGTTTCCAAAGGTCTATTTATTTTCCCTTTCCTGCACCCTTTTTTTTAGTTTTCCTCTTTTCAGCAGTCATAAATCAAAGCACATAATGCCTCAAACAAATAATGTTCCGGGAGTCTGTAGTCGATATCGTAAGGCCGTGATGTCATTCAGTATGGCTCCACATACAGTGGAGGAGGTCATTAGTAACTGTGGGATTTAAGACCTGTCTGTCTGAACAATAAACACACTTACAGTATGACCTACACCGAGAGAAGAAAATCCATCCTGAATGGTGGGAATCTCATGAAGAGAGAGGAAAAAGCACAAGGCCATTTAAGATTTAACATAATACCTTGTCGTAACTATATTTGAAGAACTTAAAGTATGAAAATGAAAAAAAAAAATGTCGTTCCAAACCTTTATGACTTTCTTTCTTCAGCAGAACACAAAAAAATATATTTTTTTGTGCATGTACAAAAGTAAATGTGTCTAAAGACATTTACTTTCACTGTAAGGTCAAAAAACACTTTTTCAAAATATGCTCTATTGAGACATTTTTCGAAACGTTCTTTTTTTGTTCTCTTTTAAAAATGACATGTGGAAGTTTCATTTTTGAGGGAACTATCTCTTTAATAGCTTTTCCAGTGTAGTTACGACAAGGTAGCTCACTGTGTGACCCACAGGATGGTGATGTAATTGAGTTGTGACGCCAACAGAAGGAGTCTGGGATCACTGGTAATCTCTACTGGTAATCAAAGCCTCTTTCTCACCAAGTTAAAGTGTCATAGGGTTACAGGCAGACATTGGTGGTGAGTGATGGGAACCTGTGCAGTCTGTCTCCACATATCCAGATCCGCCGCAGACACGCTGCTCTCCCGTCAACCCTGCCGTTGTTTTCAATTACACTGTTATTGGACTATTTGTCAGGCTTTGAATGGGACAAGCCAAATCGGTTAGAGCTTGTTGCTGTAAGGAAACAATCATATGGTCTTGATTTCCCCTTTTAGCATCAGCTCACCATAGCCCGCACATTATAATCGGTCGCAGCCAACATTTCACACGATGTAAGGCCAGAGAGAAAGAGAGAGCGAGAAAGATGGAGGGAGGGAAGCCAGGAGGGGTGATTTGTTATCTGACTTCCAGAATGGTGCGTCAATGCCTTTCACCCTGGCAAGTGAGGGATGCTGGGTATGTAGATGCCTCTGTAAGGCAAGAGATCAGTAAATCAAGTCGAGCTGAGTGTTGCTCTTGTAAGAACGGCAGCAAGACTCTCAAAAGGAAGATGGACCGGCAGATTGACTTCAGCTTTGAGACAGCCAGAGAAAGGCTGTTTTGAGCAGCTCCTTTCAGAGCCCAGAGGAGGTTTCTGACACCTAGACTGAGAATGTTTTTCCCAGGGTCTCTAGTGAGATGGTGCCTGGTTTTCTTTCTCTTTTTTTTCCATGCAAAAGAATCATTAAGCATGTTTTACACAGTACAATGTCTCTATCCAATTCTGTATTGTGTCTTTTTCCTATTTATCCTCCTCATTTCCAAATAACACTTAGCCTTTTCACTCATGACACTCACTGTAAATATAATGGGAGTCTTTGATAAATATGACTCTTTGAATATTTGAATAGTAATTCGTCATAGTCAACAAAACGACAAGACAGAACGAGAGACTAGTATTTGCATGTGTATATATGCCTTATTGTGAAAGCTGGTGTGTGTGTGTGTATGTATGTATGTGGGTTTGAGTTTGTATAATTTAAGAGGTGCGTGTGTGGCAGGCTGTGGCTTGGAGCTGGAGTTTGGGCAGCGAGGGTGCAGTCAGTCCCTGTCTGGAGGCTATGTTAATCCTGTTTTCTTTAAGGAATGAAACAGAGAAAAGAGCCCAAGGAAGAACGTGACTTCTCAGAGCTTTGAGCTGGGTTCTACTCATGCTGAAGCCACCACAGCTGATTTCAGACAGACATACCAGGGCACCGTGCCCACCAGTACACCACTGAGAATGCTTTTTAAATTCTATTTCAGTTTTTGAGTGTGAATGGAAGTAGCAAACAGGTTTGAAATTAAGGAAGTTGAATTTGAATAAAATGCAATTTAAAGGGATAGTTCAACCAAAAACGAAAACTCTTGCCACGACGCATGCGTGTCGAAGATTGACACTGAAGAGATGAAATTGTTGAATAAAGTCATACTTTTTGTTTTCTTTGCACACAAAAGTATTCTTGCAGCTTCAAAAAATTAAGGTTAAACCACTGATGTCACATGAACTATTTTAACAATGTTCTTACTAGCTTTCTGGGTCTTTAACGTGGTAGTTATGTTGCTGTCTATGCAGGGTCAAAAGCTCTCACATTTAATCAAAAATATCTTAATTTGTGCTCTAAAGATGAACAAAAGACTTACGGGTCTGGAACGACATGAGGGTGAATAATTAATGACAGAATTTGCATTTTTTAAATACATTTTCAACTAGATATGAAAGGTTTGTAAAGACAAAATTAGACCTAAAAACATGTTTTCGATCTTAGCATGATTCATACTTTTTTTGATGTCATGATTTTTAATGTAAATGTCATAACTTGACCTTTCAGTGAAAAAGTAATTAGAGATATTTTTTAGTGAATGTCATGACGTATGACCAACTAATTTTATCATTTAATCAGCTTAAACTCCGCACCCTTTTTTTACAATCAACTGCCTTTATCCAATCAATGACCAACTGACAGAACCTAGTACCCACCCTACATTTCTTTTCTTTTTTGCTAATCTGTTTCACAAATCTGGAAAAAATCACAGTCTGGGAAATAAAAAAACACAATCTGTTGCTACTTCCATTATATGATGATTTTAAAGAAGTTTAAAATGTCTTTGAAGTCTTGTGTGCAGGTTTTATATATTATTTTGTTCAAATTTAACTTCCAATTCAACCCGTGTTGGGCGTAAACAATTCGAATTAAATTTGAACTCAAGAACTGAAAGAGCGATAAAGCATAAAGGATTAGTTCACTTCCAGAAAAATAATTAACAGATCATTTACTCACCCCCTTGTCATCCAATAGGTTCATGTCTTTCTTTCTTCAGTTGTAAAGAAGTTTTTTGAGGAAACCATTCTGGAATTTTCTCCATAAAGCGGACTTCTATGGTGTCTGCGAGTTTGAACTTCCAAAATGCAGTTTAAATGCAGGTTCAAAGCGCTCTAAATGATCCCAGCCAAGGAAGAAGGGTCTTATCTAGCAAAACAATGCAATTTTCCTAAATAAATTGATATTTATACACTTTTTAAACACAAATGCCCGTCTTGTCTAGCTCTGCAATGCGCATGCATTCAGTTCAAGACAACTGAGAAAAACTCCCATGTCATTTTCTCCTCCAACTTCAAATTCGTCCTACATGTCTGCAGAAGTACCGAGCAAGTGTTTAAAAACATGTAAAGAAGATCACATGTCCTTCACAAAAAAGGTAAAACAGCGATGTAGGACGATTTTGAAGTTGGAGGAGGAAATGAGATGTGAGTTTTTGACATACCCTAACTGTCTTGATCTGGAGTGCACACAGAGTACACATGTGCATCACAGAGCTAGACAAGACGAGCATTTGTGGATTGTTTCGCTAGATAAGACTCTACTTCCTCGGCTGGGATTCTTTAGAACCCTTTGAAGCTGCATTTAAACTGCATTTCGGAAGTTCAAATTCACAGGCACCATAAAAGTCCACTATATGGAAGAAAATCTTGTAATAATTTCCTCAGAAAACATGACATAACTGTACATTTTTGTTATGGAAGTAAAGTAACCCTTTAAATTTTACGTTTATGTCCAACCCTTCTGGAGAGAAGCAAGCATAACAAGAGGAAGTCTTACTAGGCAGGGCAGGGCTGTGTGTTGCACAGGTGAGAGCCCACCACAGGTCTGGTCTCAGGGTTGCAGAGTGAAGAGTTCACCTGCGTGTTCTGATCCTGCAAACAAATGGCTTTCGTCGAGACCCGACCTGAGAGAGAATTAGAAAGATATACAAAAAGATAGTCAATAAAAACATCTACTCTCTTTGGACATTTTGCAGAGATCCATCTCTCTAACCCAGCCTAACACACGTCTTTATCATGCGATAAACTAATGCATCCTCTTAGCAATCTTTTGAAAAGGAAAGCTTGGAGCACACTGTCCGTGAATGGTCTTTCTGGGGATTATGGGAGCTCAGGATGAATGGCAGTACTGTAGTGTGGCTTCTGTTGTGGCAAACAAAGCCCGGCCTCTGTCAGTGTGAGAGGCCAGGAGGGGCGGCCCAGAGGTCTGCTCTAAAGAAAAGCATGAATGAAACTGTGTGAGAGCGCAGATAGAGATCTGTGCTCTGGGCATGTCATAGTGCTGTCTGTCTGCCACCAACACTCAGACAACTGACTGTGAATGGAGGAGCCACTACCACAGAGATGAGCCAATGAGATTGCGAGGTCTGCAGGAAGGAGGGGCGCACTTTTGTTTTTCTGTTTTTTTTACTCTGCTCACAAAGGTGCGTTTGATGGACCTGGGCAAATACACACATAGACTTCCTTCCTCACAGACACACAACCACAGAAACTTTCTTTCACACTTGAGTCAACAAAGTAAACATTTACAGTACATAGAGCATCCACTCACCCCCAGCACAAGGTGCAGAGCAGTCAGAGCGAACCACGGACCAGGTATAGTTGTGCTTCTTCTCTGGATAGGGTAGAGTGTATTCCCATGATATACCGGGATTTTTACCCTGAAGAAGAATCTGTGGAGGAGAAGAGATGTTCTTTAGTTAGTAAAATCAAACAAGTTTCTGACTATCCAAGCATGCACTACTGTTCAAAAGCCCTTTATATACAGGCCATTCTACAGAATTGGTGCAAAAGTTGGAAGCATCTTGGATGTTGAAGTTGGAAGTTGATCTTTTCAACAAATTTTGCACCAAATTGTATAATATCCAAGGTACACATTGTGGAATATTTGTCCTCTCCCCAAATTTGTCACAGGCAAAACACAGTAATATATAATTTATTAAGAAGGGTTACATTGACCTATTAAGATTTTGCAAACATCTACGTTGTAAATATATTTTTTGCTATTTATTAAAAAGCTTTCAGAGGTAAATCATTAACAATTACAACTTTAACAATATTTCAAATGTGATTTATTCAATTTGTTGTATTTTTAATCCAATTTTTCTTTTCAAAAGACAAAAAGTTGATCATACTGATCTTAAAGTTAAGGATTCATCAGTTTTAATATACATTAAACCAAACACTATCATAAAATCTTAGTTGATAATTCAATATACTTTGTTTTTGACAAAACATTTCATGTTTTGGTTGTGACAGCACACTTCCAGTAGTGACAATAATGTTTTGGTAGCGACCACATCATATTACAGAATTTTAACCCACATACTAAAATACTAAACATTTGCATAACTGTACTAAACCTTTGTTTATTTCCTCCAAATAAATGATTTTATGTTACCTTTTGTCACTACTTTGTCAGATACTTTAGGACTCAGCTTTAGCTCAAATTACTAACACATTTTTAAACAGTAGTGAATTTAAAACAAACAATCAAATATTTGAAGAATTAAATATACTGTGCATCACCACTTTTGGGAGCAAGTGCACGACAAAAACTCAAAATATTGCTTCAGTCTGACTGAAATTGAAATGTTAAAGTGCATGCAAATGTGCTGATTGTCTTGTTAACGTTCTCATATTCCAGCAAGGAAGAAGGTGCCAGAGTGTCTGCTGCTGTTTTGTGGCTGCAGCTCCATTGGGACTGAGAGATGACACCACAGTGCTTCTAGTGACGCTGATCTGAAGGGAAGCTTGAATTATATTGTCTATGTGTTTGAACTGAAGCTTGTCAGCTTGGAAGACGGCACAAATGGACCAAACTGTGGGTTGGGTGAATCTGAATATTTTCATATAGTGGTGTACTGAGAGACTTTATTTCCTAGCAAGTTTTGCATTGGTGTTTATGTTTCAGTAGGCCTGTACGCTATAGTTTTGGTGCCTGTTCCTGGAGAAGATCTTGTAGACTAGACCACAGAGGAAGTTCAGCCGGTTCCTTCCTAAATTTGTGCCCAAGGCCACTGAGGACAGCCTGAGGATAACTCTAATGGAGTGGAAAAGTCCTCCGACATGAAGAGGATCTTTGTTTTCTCTCAGACTTTGCCACACGGGGATTTTCCTCAGACTATTTGTAATAAAAAATGCAATGACACCAAATTCACTGGAACTGGTAAACCACCAAAGTATATGTAGAACGTATAAACAAGGCAGCTAAACAAGGATTGAATCTTAAGGGTCACTGGAGACGTGCAGAAGTGTTTACACAAGCCAACAGTAATTGCAAGGCAGCCCAAATTTCTCTACAGTAAGAGTGCAAACTTAAGTAGTGTATTAGTCAGATGCCACCCATCCTCTAATTACTATGGATTTACCCTCAGTTAATGTTTTGAACAGGAAGTGTGTGGCAGGCTGCTGCTGATGTGGAAAGATTATCCTTAAGTCAGTCACAATAAACACAATAAACACAGTAAACCAGTCTCAGATTATTGAGTCATCTAAAACCATCCAAAATCTCTTCTAGGTTCAATTTAGGGTCATGACTATATTTTTTACATTATGGATGAAGATGTATGAATTCATGTGAATTCATGTTTCATGTTCAATGAGATGCAGGTGAGTGTTGACACAGAACCACTAACTGAAGTAAGTCTCAAGTAAGTCCAGACCTGTAGTGGAGGAAAGAATCTATCAATAGAACAGCAGAAGACATTGTGCAAATCAAACAAAGGCGGTATTTGAAGGGTGGAGTGTTTCCAGAGGAAGTAAAACAAGTATATTGAAACACAGTGGCAAGTTAGCAAACTTTTTAACATACTGTATCTTGGCTCACTCTCCCTCTGAGTGTCCAGGCTGAATCTATTGCCCTGGAAGCGGTCCATGAGACCCTGCACGCTAGCCTGTTCAAAGCTGGTCCAGATTTACAGTTGGCACTGAACGCAGAGCAGCTATTCCAGAATCAGGCTCAGGAGGAGGTCTCTGATCCATCTGTGATCCGGCTAGCCATCTGACTATGGATACAACACATGGGGAAACTCTACCTCTTCTGATCCAGTGTCAAGACCAGCAAGAGTCCATTGCACCATGTCTGTGCACTGATATAGGAAGTCTAGAGTTTCAGTCTTAACATATGCAACAAGAATCACAATTTTGAACATCGATTCAACATGCAAAAATCCTTCCCCATCCAAATACTGTAAAAGCAAGTCTTCTTTTGTCTCGTGTTGCATCGAAAGCTTCATCCGATGTGCTTCTCGCTCTAGACGCCCGCTCTGTATCTTTCACTCCAGTCATTCTGAATAATGATGGAAAATCTGGGGTAATTACGAAACTCTGTTGAACAGGACTACTAGGACAGGTTCATTATCAAGCACTCCCAGTATAAGGTTACTACACAAAAATCCATCTGTTCCCTGGCTAGAAGTGTAGCAGTTCCTACCGTCATAAAGAAACGAGTGAATGAAAGACTGATGAATGGGAGCATGGATGCCACATCTAAACGAATCATTCCGGACTGGCATGACCCTCTTAAAACGTGCCACAAGAATTCCAAACCCTACAGAAATCCTAAAAAACTGTTTAAATCAGAAGCATGTCAAGTTTGAAAGAAACTCCTCTGTTATGTCTAGTGCCTCTCAATCCACATGGCTGAGCTGATTACAAGCTTTGGAACCATGTCAACGTTTACATTCACATTTCTCAAAATGCATTTTCCTAAGCGTTCAGACTTCACTAAGGGTCTTGAAGCTGATACTTATCCATTTTCCATAGCAGGTTAAACCGAGAGATCCAGCCAAGCATAATGGACCAGCTGCTTCCCTCGAATCGCGACCCCAAGCTTCTCTGATCTACTAAGTTCAATTGCAGAAATCTTAATCTTTTAATCTCTCTCTACCCTCCTCTTCTTCTTGAAATTACCGAGCATACTTAGAGAGATTAATGCCAACTCATCTGCAAATCAGGCCTCTGCTGCCATCGCTCACCCCGAGGAAAATGTTATGAAGAGATGGCATGTGAGCTCAAGGGGAATGCTGCATGCACGTAAAGCACAGGTTGAGTGCGGTGAAGATCAAAAGCCAGTAAATAAGATCAAAATTAAAGTGTATTAATGAAGCATGCCTAACTTTTGCACAATTTCCACAACAACACCTGCCATAGCATGAAGACCAAAAAGAAATTTGGAAGCATGATATAATGGACCTGAATTTGTTTTAACTTGTAAGTGAATAAAAGAAAGTCATCCAAACATGTCGTCATGTTAATCTTTCTTAGTAAGTTCAACTGACTCATTCAAACAGAACTTTGACATAACAAATGTTTTCTACTTGAAACGTGAGCTTGACGTAAAATTATCTTAAGACCTTATTAATTTTCCTGTACCTAAATGTAAGCAAAGCTGCTTTCCTGAGATCTGAAGGGATAGTTTAGCCAAAAATGAAAATACTGTCATCAATTACTCAGTGAGGGCATCGTTAAAATAGTCCATGTGACATCAGTGGTTCAACCTTAATTTTATGAAACTACAAGAATGCTTTTTGTGCACAAAGAAAACAAAAAATAACCACTTTATTCACTATGTGTCATTCTTTGACGCACATTCATGAGAGTACTATGCAACTTTTTTTTCTGCGTGCAAAAAGTATTCACACAGCTTTATAAAATTAAGGTTGAACCAAAGATGTCCAATGGACAATTTTAATGATGTTCTTACTACCTTTCTGGGTCTTGAACATAGCAGTTGTGTTGCTGTCTATGCAGGGTCAGAAAGCTCTTAGATTTCATCAAATATATCTTAATTTGTGTTCCGAAGATGAACAAAGGTTATATGGGTTTTGAACGACATGAGGGTAATTAATAATGACAGAATTGAAAGAACTTAAACAACTTAGAACTTAAAGAGCCTACTTAACTTAAAAAAGTTAAGTAGGTAGTAGATAACAAATCTGTTTCTAACCATAATATATAAACAGTGCTGCATCATGAATGAGCAAATTCTCTTTCTAAGAGCAAGCTTAATTTTGCATATCAACCCTCAGAACTGATCTACTACAATTGAACACAATGGCGATAAAAGGTTTAAAGGATTCTTCTGAAATCGAATTATCTCTCTTATCCCCGCTTCAGATTTGTGCAGATTTATGAAGCGCCCTTACTATAACTATTTGAACCCTTTACCCATCACCCTTCATGTAAGCGTTGCCCTGTGCTGCCCATTAGCAAGAGCGCACAGTGCAGCGAGTTCAAAGCTTAGTGCCATTCACATTGTCGCACCGTTTGATCTCGAATCTCTACATACTGAAGATGAAAGTCACAATGACCACGTCGGCTCTGGCCTGCAATTAATCCCAAACAGAGGCGTTAGTCTGCCCGTTCGACTCATTTGTGTGCCTTCTCTTCTGTCTCTCTCTCTATCTTTCCCTCATTTGTTTCTCATCTCTCTCGCTCACCCACTGTCCCTCAGCCTTGTTTTCATCTGACCGAATGGCCACGGTGCTCTTGCCAAGACCCTGTCATGGCTAATTCGCTAACAGGTGTCAGGCCGGACGGGGACGGGGGTGACTCACTTCAAAGAGCAGGGTCTCATTAGTGGGGCCTGCGGCGTACAAGGTCTCAGGCCGGTTGAAAGAGCGCTGATAGTTGAACGTAGTGCCTGCGAACTGGAACCTGCCAGGCCAGTCCACCGTCCAATCCCCCGTCAGGTAGTAGGTGCCACGTTTCAGGCTGCGCACAGCCAGGTAGCTGGTCGAGATCTCCATCTCCTGCACCCTGATGCTCCTCGCTCCAGCAGGAACCATCACGACGGGGTAGTATTCTGAAGAGAAGGAAAAAAAAGGGAAAGTCATGTCTGCTCATTTTTGCAGTTTCTGCATTTTTAAAGGCCAGAGGGAACAGGCATCTTTGAGCTGATGCATTATCACCTCCTTCAGTCAGAGGAGAGCGATGAGGTGCCAGACTGCAGAGCTCTTGCTGTGTAAGTGCTCTAAAAAATACATTGCAGTTTTCTGTGAAGTCTATGGAGAGAGGTGTAAAGTGACAGACTCGCCTATACTGCAAAGTTTTTTTTTCTTGTCTTTCAGTTTCTATGATCTTTTATTATATTTCATTAAAGGCCACTAGTTCTGAAACTATTTTGATCAAATCAGAAAAATCAAATCCCACCTAATTACCTCCAGGATTCAAACCCTACTGCAGATTCAAGAAAGATTCAAAGTTTGGGGACAGTAAGACAGTTTAAGAAATAATTCTTGATTTAGAAAGGATTTATTAAATTGATCAATAGTGACTTTTATGTTACAAAAGATTTCCTGATAATTTACTCACTTGTCATCCAAGATGTTCATGTCTTTCTTTCTTGAATTGAAAAGAAAATAAGTTTTTAAGGAAAACATTCCAGGATTTTTCTCCATATAGTGGACTTCAATGGGAGCCAACGAGTTGTAGGTCCAAATTGCAGTTTCAGTGCAGCTTCAAAGGGCTCTACACGATCCCAGCCAAGAAATATGGATCTTATCTAGCAAAATGATTGGTCATTTTCTAAAAAAATTTAAAATTGATATACTTTTTAGCCACAAATGATCATCTTGCACTAGCTCGACCTCGTGCATTACATCAAGTGAACATGCAAAGAAAGTCAAATGCCCTTTAAAAAAAAAGGCAAAACAATGATGTCGAAAGATTTGAGGTTGAAGGAGAAAATTACATTTTTTGCCCTACGCTGTAAAAAAAAACAACTTCGTTGCTTCGACTTAAAAAATAAGTGTTCTTGCTGCATTAAAATTTTAAGTTTAGTCAACATGAAATGTTAAGTTGTACTACATGAAAAGGTAGATATTTGAGTTGAGTAAACTTAAAATTTTAAGGCAGCACAAACACTTACTTTTTTAATTTGAAAACTTAAAGTTTTTTTTTTTTTTTTTTTTACAGTTTACCCTACTTTTTAACCGAAGTACACAGATGAAGAACTAATTGTGGTTAAAAAAATCTAGAAATTTAAATTTTCTTTAAAAAAATGACTGCTTGTTTCACTAGATAAAACCCTTGTTCCTCAGCTGGGATCATGTAGAGCCCTTTGAAACTGCAATTTGGAACTTCAACCCATTGGCTCCCATTGAAGTCCACTATCTGGAGAAAAATCCTGGAATGTTTTCTTCAAAAACCCTAATTTCTTTTCAACTGAAGAAAGAAAGAAATGAACATCTTGGATGACATGGGGGTCAGTAAATTATCAGGAAATTTTATTCTGGAAGTGAACTAATCCTTTAGCATTCTATTCCCGAAAAAATGTAATACTGATAAAAATAAGAACTACCTCATGTGAGAACCTCTGCTTTAGGCATTTTTCTATTAATACTGTTATTTTCTTCAAAATATTGTTTTGTCAGAGAAGATCAGACGGTATGAAAGATGTATGCTCTACAAGAACCTTACCGTTGGCTCTGTGCTGGAGGGTGTACTGGCCACTGTGGAACTTGCAGGTGGAGTTGTCTCCTTTACACACTCCACAGGCATCCAAAGCGGCCTTTGATCCCAACACCTGGTCACAGCCCACCGGCTACACGAAAAGTTATTAAAATTTAATTTTTTAACTGACACATACACAGTTTAGCCCACTGGGCCTGATGAATATAACAAAACACATGTCAGTCAACTCTCATGCAAAAAAAAAATCTCTGAAAAATCTGAATCATTACCTCACATATCCCATCAATGCATACGCCTCCTTTGTAGTCAGAGCAAGACGTCCCATCTTTGACTTTGCTGGACATAGCGAAGAAAAAATCAAAGTCCTCTGCAATGCAGTACAGCTTACAGATGTCCTCTTCTAGATAGGAGATGAATGGGGTCATTAGATCTTATAGCTTCAGAGTGATTTTTATGTTAGATCTATTGAAGCTGTGTACTGGTACCCTCAGCGTGCCGCTATGAAGTTTCATGCATGAGGACATATGGAGCAATAATCCTGTGAACATTTTTTCAGACGAAATGCAGGTGGACTTTTATGTAAAATGGAAAACAATTCTTTGAAACACATGTGCAAAACCACACTATCAATGTTTCCCATACATCACATTTCAGCTTGAAATTGGAATTGCTCTATTTGACACAAATTGCTGTAAAATAAAATAAATGCATAATTTATTTCCTAACAGACACAATGCAGATGTGTGCTACGGTCCAGTGCTAATTACTGGTCAAGTTTAAGCTGTGTGTGGTTGGCCGTGAAGCAACTGGATGGCTCACCAAGCTGTAGAGAACATACCCACAGAACACATGTTACACTAAAACTTAAAACCCTGTTACAAATGGGCCCATAAAGCTGGAATGCAAGAGGGGTGACTCTATCCAACTCTCCTACCGAGAGTAAAATATGGGCCTATCATAGATGCATCTGCATCCACACAGAGATCCAGGCTCATTCAATACAGCGGCTCAGTATGAGCTGATAGACTTAGATTTTTTTCTTTTAAGGCATAATTATTGTGCTTGTACAAACAACAGTAAACCTAATGATAAAAGCTCAATTCTGAATAATGCCCCTAAAAGTAAAGAGAAGGCCAAGTGGAACTTAACAACAGGACACGTCAGTGGTTTAATCCAATTTGATCTAACTCCAAAATCCCAGTCAAACACAGATAAGCGCTTCCTAACACCTGTACTAGCCACTGAAACACATGACCTATAGGTACTGATTAGAGCACTGAGCTCCATTTACCCCACTGAAACCCCTGGATACACTAATGAGGTCTTTCAGTCTAGCAGGAGACAGTTTAGCTCTCTTCTCAGGGCTTCTCTTTAGCTTTAAAAAAAAATCTAACTTGACAGTACCCAATTGGTTCTATCTTTTCTCTTTTTCAGTCCGCTAACTCATAAGAAAGCCCAAATACACAAACAGGGTTCTATTCAGGTCCAAACCTGCCTGCGGGGTTGATCAGTGCACTGCACTCACAGAACAAGTGGATACATGTTTTCAGTCCAAATCCATGCACAGCTTAGTCAACACACATTAGGTGAGATGAATCGCTTGGGTGGAATATATTTGTCCTATGTAACAATCTCAATACATAATGTCAGAAACAAATAAGAATGATTACTATTTAAAAACACACCTGTTTTGCTGACTCAGATATAAGAGGGCATTAACAGCTAAGCGGGCAAGGCCTGAGATTAATGTTTTTTACAGTTTTGTTATTAGTGATGTCAGACAAGGGTACACATACGGGTCAAAAGTTTGGAGGTCAGTAAGACTGATTGATTTATTTATTTTAATTTTTTTTTCAGCATTCACGCATTAAATACATATTTTATACTATTAAAAAAGTCTATTTCAACTAAATGCTGTTTTTTTAGTGTTCTATTCATCAAAGAATGCTGAAAAATATATCCGTTTCCACAAAAACATTTTTAGCACATTTTTTAACATGGATTATAATATGAAATATTTAATGATCACCAAATCAGCCTATTCGAATGATTTCTGAAGGATCATGTGACACCGAGGACTGGAGTAATGGCTGCTATTTAAAATGTAACAATATTACTGTTTTACTGCATTTTTGATTAAATAAATGCAGCATTGCTGTGAAACAGAAAGATAAAAAAAAAACATAAAACATAAAAAAAAAATTATTTTATTTTAAAATGAACTCATATACTACCAGTCAAACATTTTTTGATGTTTTTTGATGTCTCTTCTGCTCACCAAGCATTTAATTTTGCATTTAAGCAGTAACATTTTAAAATATTTTTACTATTTATAATAACTGCTTTCTATTTGTATATATTTTAAAATGTCATTTATTCCTGTGATCAGAGCTAATTTTCAACATCATTACTCCAGTCTTCAGTGTCACATGATCCTTCAGAAATCATTCTAATATGCTGATTTTCTGTTCAAGAAACATTTATTACTTTTATTATTATCATTTAAAACAGATTCTTTGATGAATAGAAAGATCCAAAGATTAGCATTTATCTGAAATAAAAAGCTTTTGTAACATTACACACTATACCATTCAAAAGCTTGGAGTCAGTATTTTTGTAATTATTTTTTGGAAAGAAATTACAGAAATTAATATTTTTATTTAGCAAGGCTGCTTTAAATTGATCAAAAGTGATGAGAAAGACATTTATAATGTTACAAAAGATTTCTATTTCAGATAAATGCTGTTCTTCTGAACTTTCTATTCATTGAAGAAACCCGCTCAGCTGTTTTCAACATAATAATAATGTTTCTAAACAGCAAATCAGAATATTAGAATGATTTTTGAAGGATCATGTGACTTGGGTGATGCTAAAAATTCAGCTTTGAATCACAGGAATAAATTACCTTTTAAAATATATTCAAATAGAAAACAGTTACTTTAAATAATAATTTTAGTTTTTGCTGTACTATGGTTCAAATAAATGCAGGCTTGGTAAGCAGAAGAGACTTAAAAATGTAAAAAAAAAAAACATTAAAAATCCTACTGCTCAAGTACTTTTGACTGGGAGTGTACATTTATTATGCATTCCTTTAAAAAAAAAAAAGTCTCGCTCGTCCAGTAAATGAAGACGCATGGGGATTTTGAACCCACAGCAGAGGTTTACTGTGCTCTCTTCCAGCTGTTAATGAGACATTTGCTTTTGTTGATAATGAATGCACTAAGGCCCAAATATCTCCCATACCTTCCACTTTGGTGTATGGCTTCCATTTGTAGTACCATCCCCTGAAGGGTTTGCTGTTGTACTCGGCGCACTGCTGGGCTCTGAAGTCCACTCCGTTGGGCTGGCATGGCTTGGTGTTACACAGCTGGTGCAGTCGGCCGGGGCCTTGGCAGAACTTGCCGTTGTGCTGTGGGCTTGGGTGAAACAACCAGCAATTAGCACAAGCGAACATGGAAGCAAAGAGAGAGAGCGAGAAGAAGAGAAGAAACAGATGTGCCTCAGCAAGCATTCAACATGTGAGAGGAATGACAGCCATTCGGTACTTTTTGGAATAGGGGCTGGTGAGATGCATTACATATGATGTGCATTAGCATCTGCACTAAGGGAATGTCTTTGTGCGTTATCGGTGATGTGTCTGACTGAATCACATCCCAACTGACAGCTGTAAAAGATATAAAGTGTTTGGGATACAATTCCATTCATGACTTGGACTCGCCTGTGTTTTCAACAGCTATGATTTTTGAATAATAAACTTCAACGAAGAACAAGACAACACGCAGCTGTGCTGATGTACTTTACACATTGTGTTATCTGAGTTGACTTGCTTGCAGCCAAATAGGAAACTTAGTTGAAAATGGTTTGTTTTTGATGGTCCCTTCCATGTTTTCTTAACTAGTTTGCCAACAAGCCGACCTTGATAAACAGCGATAGGCTGATCTAGCAAAAAACAACCACCAAACCAACATAAACCTCCTTGGACCAACACGGAAGTTTATTCATTCATCTTTACTTCTCTGAAACCTGTAATGGCCAACTCTGGATATCATAAAAGGTCAGCCCTCAGGCTCTGGACAATGTGTTCGAACCGTCACCCTGTCTTGCTGAGGCAGCTTGAGGCTGGAGAACAGCGGTAGCCTCTCCCAATGCCACAGGAATGCCTCCAAGTGCCACATGAAGAACAGTCACCAGCTTTCCTGAGGGAAAAGCGGTCCTGCAGCTCCTGTGACTGAGGCTGTAAGAGTGGAGGCATGCTTGCGGCATGGCTGCATGTTTTAAAGTGGAAGACTCTTGGGTACCCTCTTGTAGCCTAACCTCAAAGCAAAGGACTGTGCCATGGGCTTGTTAATGTGTATGTGTGTGTGTGTGCCTGTGCATGTTCTTTTAGTCTCTGGCCTTTAGCTTTTTATTGCATGTTCACACTTGAGGTTAGGAAACCGCTCACAGAGAGGACAGATGAGCTTTCTACACGCCTTTTTAAAATCACTCATCATCTTCATGCATACACAGTGATTAGAGAAAGCATGAGGAAAACACACATAGTGAGATAAATGAATTACTTTTCATCTGAAAACTGACAACATAGTTCTATTGTCTAGAACAGCTGTTTTCAAACTATGGGTCTGCAGAGTGGGAATAACTGGGTCACTAGAACAGTGGTGCGTTCAGTTGCACGCAAACTAAGAAGACAAGCATTTGTGGTTAAAAAATATATAAATTAGTATTTTTCTTAGAAAATGACTGATCGTTTCGCTAGACAAGCCCCTTATTCCTCAGCTGGGATCGTGTGTAGCCCTTTGAAACTGCATTAAAACGCAATTTGGACCTTTAACCAGCTGGGCCTCATTGAAGTCCACTATATGGAGAAAAATCCAGGAATGTTTTCCTCAGAAACCTTCATTTCTTTTTCGACTGAAGAAAGAAAGACATGAACATCTTGGATGTCATGGGGGTGAATAAATTATCAGGAAACTTTGATTCTGTAAGTGAAATAATGCCTGAAATAAGGTCAGTAGTTAACACAAGCTCGGCATATTTTATGTTTTATATTACAACACAAAATACATCAGTAATGCTGCAATCTTTATGTTTTAAATGAACACTCCACTTTTTTTTTATAAACAGGCTTATTTTCCAACTCCCTTAGAGCTAAGCAGATGAGTTTTACCATTTTAGAATCCATTCAGCCAAATTCCGGGTCTGACAGTAGCACTTTTAGCATAGCTTAGCATAAATCATTGAATCAAATTAGACCATTAGCATCTCGCTCAAAAATGACCAAACAGTTTCGATATTTTTCCTATTTAAAACTTGTCTCTTCTGTAGTTACACTGTGTACTAAGACCGACAGAAAATGAAAAGTTGTGATTTTCTAGGCTGATATGGATAGGAACTATACTCTCATTCCGGCGTAATAATCAAGGAACTTTGCTGCCATCGGTGCAGCAGGCGCAATGATATTACATAGCACCTGAATATAGTCCCCAGCTAGGTAACTTGCGCCAGAATGAGAGTATAGTTCCTGTTCATATCAGTCTAGAAAATCTTTTCAGTTTCTATTGGTCTTAGTACACAATGTAACTACAGAAGAGTCAAGTTTTAAATAGGAAAAACATTGAGACTCTTTGGTCATTTTTGAGCGAGATGTTAATGGTCTAATCAGATTCAATGATTTATGCTAAGCTGTGCTAAAAGTGCTATTGTCAGACCGGCTGGAGATCGGCTGAATGGATTAAAAAAACGGTAAAACTCATCTGTTTAACTGTAGGGAGGTTGGAAAATGAGCCTATTTTCAAAGAAAGTGGAGTGTTCCTTTAAGCTTTTACATGTCTTGAAAAAATGCTGTAGCTAACAAGTGGCTAAATAGGGCTATAGAGGTTGTTACGCAGAACAGGTAAACTCATCTACTCACTAGTGCACTTTTACAGCGTAGTTGTGTTTATACTCAGCTCCTTGCAAACTATCCTAACTAAAACATTCCAGCTTGTAAATTTTAAGTAAAGATCAAAAGCGTAGCAGTTTGTTTATAGTTCGTAAAAGCTGTGTTCATTTGTGAAGATTATCGTCACCAAAACATATAAGAATCATAAACGTATGTTGGTCACAAAGCATTTTTTTTTTTTTTGCAATAATCCAAAGACCAATGGAAAATCTTATTGGGTTTTGTTGAGGGAACCACAGATGTTAACTTCTAGGTTGCACTTTTTTTTTTTAACAAAAATATTTTGATGGGTTTTAAAAAAGATTATACTTCTCCAGGTGGATTTTGGAATAAAAGAGTCGGGGACCCTTGATCTATGGGTATGTATAAACATATTCCATTAGGAAATTATGCCTCACTTTTCAGGAGAAGTCAGTGAGATCAATGATAGTCTAACAATGCTGTCAGACGGCTATTTGTGCACGTCTGCTTTTGTTTTTGGAGCAGGTTTTCAGGCTGATCCTATTAGAGCTTTAGCGACAGTGGGCCCATATGGTAGAGCACTTACAAAAACACACAAAGCACAGACAGAGATTGAAAGAGGAGAGGCGGGAGAGGAAGCCAAGTGCATGTTTTCTGATTAGACGTTGAAATAACTGTGCCCAAATCAATTTTGTGCTACATGCTAAACTTCACACAAGAGTTGTTGGCAAATGGGAACATTGTTCTCTTTTTCTCTTGTCGACAAGACTTTGTAGCATTGTTAAAGTCTCAGAACAGCAGAACAAAATGCAAACTTCAGAGGAAACAGGGTCACCCTGTCTGTCTGCTTGCTTGAATCTCCCCAAAACTCCCCACCTAGACCACATCCGTCTCTACCTCAGTCTCTCAATACATCTCCAATCTCTAAGACCCCCATCTTTAATCAAACCCTCATTATGCCCACACTGTTAGCCATTAGATATCCACTTTAAAGTCAAGTCATTAAAACAGAGCCCTCTGCATATAAATAAACAAAACCAAACAATGATGCAATGAAATAAATGGTTTGTTTGTTAGGGGCTTTCCGAAGCCCTGAGGGTTATTGTACATGCGTCCTATTCTTTCAACTTTGGCCTCTAGTAATGGTGTATTAATGCTACCCATACTCTGTTAGTTAACACGGTATCCTGCATGGTAAACAAACTTCAAAAAGGCAATCCCATCAACAATCATCTACACTACGTTGATTGTTGTCAAAAGACGTATTTCTCAAATACTCATATCAAAGACACACAAACCTGTAAATCTGGCAGCTGAGTATGAATAAAGTCAAGGGAGCGCATTTATCAGATCATATTTATTGATAAATGTGTTTTGAGTGAGATGACATCTGCCGCTGGCTTCAACAGCTGTCTCCTGAGGACTTTATACTGAAGTGATGAGTATGGGGATTCCCCTTGAACCTCACCGCCACAAACAGAAGACATACCAACACCCATTCCATTGCAGGTGCTGTCTGAGAGCCGTAAGGGAAGATTGTCCATCAAAATGCCTCTTTTGAAACATTTCCGAGTGAAATGATACAGATAAAATGTTCTGATCAACATAAACTCTGCTTTTCATGCGGAATGCAGGCAGATGTTCATGGTTTGCACCTCATAAATATGTGTAAACAATCGCTTAGAGAGAAGAGTCTGTTACAATGATACTTATTTTTACCGATCCAAGAGAGGGATGACTCTGAGACTAAAAACAGAGAAAATGGAGGCTATAACACCCAAAAAATCTCAGATTATAGTGAAAATTCTGCCTTAAAAGCACCCTAAGCCTCTCTCAGTGAATCATGCGCCATTGAACTAATAAAGACCAACAAAATCAGGACAAAAAAGAAACATTAAAGCACTCACACTGAAAACTATGGAAGGCCGTTTCCGTTTTATCTCAGAATTGTGACTTTTTTTCTCATAATTGCGAGTTTACATCTTGCAAATCTGACTTTTTTCTCAGAATTGCATCATATAAACTCGCAATTCTGACTTTTTTCTCACTGAACACAGAACACAATTGCAAGTTATAATGTAAGAATTGCAGGACACAATTGAAAAAACTGTAGTCTGAATTGCGAGATATAAAATTAAAATTCTGACTTTTTTTCTTGCAATTACTACTTTGTATCTCGCAAATCTGTCTTTTTATCTCATAATTGTGAAATTTGCAGTTTACAAACGTGCAACTGCGAGTTATAATGTCCAGTTCTGAAAAGAAAAAAAAGAATTTCTATCTCTGACTTGCAAGTTTATATCACACAATTCTGACTTCATTTCTCAGAATTGCGAGTTTATATCCTAGAATTCTGACTTTATTTCTCAGAATTGCGAGTTTTTATCTTGCAATTCTGACTTTATAACTTGCAATTGTGAGTTTATATCTTACAATTGTGAAAAAAAAGGTCAGAATTCTGAGATAACAAGGCAAAATAACCTTTTTTTATTATTCAGTGGTGGAAATGGGCTTCCATAGAAAACACTTTATAGTCTGCCCAACAAATAAAAAAAAATTTCAGGCTTTCTTTTTCGAATTTAATACATGTATTCAGATCACTGCAAAAGTTTCTATACAGCATAATATGCATTCCAAAACCGCTTTCTTGCAATAGGGAAACGCCTGTTTTTTTTCTAGCAAACTGCTTCCAAAAAGCAATCATTTTGCAGCATCTCTCCAAATGTTGTGCATCTATGTAAAGGATCTTCAAATCAATCTAATCTTTAAATCTACCTAAACACTTTGTATGAGATCACAATGGATAATACAGATCATATGTGTCCAATTTAACAAACACACAATGATGAGGATTTTTGGGCTGGGTATTTTCAGGGCATCTTTGAAGTTCTCCACCTCAACTCACATCACTTTGAATAGTTTCTTTCTTGCTTTCTTTCTTTCTTTACTGGAACTATTCATGTCAGACGTGTTGGTCTGGCTGTCTAAGGCATTATAAGTATTTCCTATTCCAACAGAAATATGTTAACATGCTCTAGACAGCCAAATGTTGATGAAGCACAATTCCATGTTCCATCAGCTTGACCAAACCATATGTAGAACCACCTGTGGTCTATAGAAACCTAATCTCAAATAAACCTGCCACCACATACAGAAAGGAAGCACCTGAGCCTAAACCTGAACCTAAACACCCCATCTACTATTTGACAGACACTAAAATCTTGAACAACCCTGCTTTATATTATATACCTTAAATACAGTGTAAGTCACTCTGGATATCTGCCAAATGCATCCATGTAAATATATATTTATTGTTTGTTTGTTTATATGTATGACTGTTTATTTATTCTTTCTAGTAGATACACTGATCCTGCGCATTCTGAAACAGTGAACCCTGACATACTAGAATACACTTAATCCAAGATTACTCAGTGTGTCAAAGTTCGGGGGTAATCTAGGAGTCACAGTAGGTCAGTTGGTCAGGAAACACATGTGCTTCTACCATTCACAGCTAATGTACCATTCATGGCAGTGGCATTAACCTATACTGCAGTGATAGGTTTAATTAGCATAGACAACCGGCCAGAGTACAATTTTGCAATCAGATGCTATGTTTATCTGTTTTTTTTCTTTCTCACACGAACACAAACTGAATTTAACCCTCTTCTTCAAATGCATAATAGATGGTTCATTCAAAAAATATAAAAAAATGTCAATATCTTAGTCTGAAGCACAGTGTCTGATATCTTTGAGTTTTTGGTTACCTGGGGCTGTTGCAGGATCGCTCTCGGTGCATGACTCCTCCACCACAAGTGCGTGAACAGTCAGACCACTCGGACCAGCCCGACCACTGGCCATGCACTGCTCTAGGACCATGATCACCAAATTTGACACACTGTCCTTTGCGGCACCACTGCATTATGGGAAAAGAAAAAGAACAAACATCTTACAATTATCAGTAATTAATAAAAGCATGTTTCTGATTTTATAGCATGCAGTTGAGAGTTATTTAGTTAGAACTGTGAGATATTAACTCACAATTCTGAGAGGATATAAGTATTTTTTCCCCTCAAAATTGAACTTTATAACTCAGTTTATATCTCACAATTCTGAGAAAAAAAATCAGAATTGTAAGAAAATTGTGACATACAAACTCACATTTGCGAGAAAAAAAGTCTTTCTTGCAATTGTGACTTTATATCACGCATTTCTGAGAGAAAAAAAAAAGTCGCATGTTATAAAGTCAAAATTGTGAGATATAAACTTGCCATTCTGAGAGGATATCAGTATTTCTTTCACCTAAAAAATGTACTTTATAACTCAATTCTGAGAAAAAAACAGAATTGCAAGAAAAAAAGTCAGAACTGCAAGATACAAACTCACATTTGTGGAAAAAAAAAAATCAGAATTGTTTTTATTTTGCAATTTTGACTATATTTCTTGCAATTGTGAGTTTATATCACAGAATTCTGAGGAAAAAAGTCAGAATTGTTAGTTTATATCTTGCAGTTCTGACTTTATAACTTCCAAATGCGAGTTTATATCATGCAATTCTTAAAAAAAAAGTCAGAATTGCGAGATACAAAATCAGATTTGTGAGAAAAGGTCAGAATTGCACTTTTTTATCTTGCAGTTCTGACTTTATTTCTCTCAATTGTGAGTTTATATCACGGAATTCTTAGAAAAAAAACAGAATTGTGAGAAAAACTCATTTGCAAAAAAAAAAAAAAAGTCAGAATTGTTAGTTTATATTTTGCAATTCTGACTTTAACTTGCAATTGTGAGTTTATATCACGCAATTCAGAATTGTGAGTTACAAACTCATATTTGAAAGAAAAAAAAGTCTGAATTGTTAGTTTATATCATGCAACTTTGATATATAAACTCCCAGCTGCAAGTTATAAAGTCAGAATTGTGAGATAGAAACTTGCAATTTCAAGTTATAGTTAAAATTGCGAGACAAACAATTCTGAGAAATAAACCAGCAAATCTAAAATACAAAGTTGCGATTCTGACTTTTTTCATTGCAATTCTGATTTTATAAGATATCAGTATTTTTTCCCCTCAAAATTGAACTTTATAATTCAGTTTGTATCTTACAATTCTGATAAAAAAAAAATCTGAATTGCAAGGAAAAGTCAGAATCAGTTCTGACTATATTTCTCACAACTGCAAGTTTATATCATGCAAAAAAAAAGAAGTCAAAATTTTAAGTTTATATCTCGCAATTCTGACTATATAACTTGTTATTGCATGTTTATATCACAATTTTTAGAAAAAAAAAGTCTCAAGAATTAAGAGGTTATATTGCAATTCCAATCTGTAACTCACAACTGTGAGTTTATATCTCACACTTCTGGGAAAAAAATAAAAATAAAAATTGTGAGATAAAACGTTACAATAACCTTTTTTCTTGAGTTGTGGAATTTGGCTTCCACAGACAGCAGACTAGTATCAGACAAACACATTTTTTCCATGTCAAAGAGAAGACACAGTATGAGAGGGAAAGTGAGGAAAAGGAGAAAGTGTATCTATGAAGATCTTGAGCCTGCTGGTTTGGGATGGGGCCCAGAGTTACACCTGGAGAGCAGGACTCGGCCTAGCCAAGCCACACAGTCCCACACATCAGCACCTCTTATCCCCATCAACCAGTAGAAAGGACCAACTGTCCATATGGAACATTTACACAAAGCAGAGAACAATACCGCAGGTGTGCATGAAGAAAGATGGCGAGAGAGAGACTGGTCAGTTTGTGTTCCTCCTTAATGGTGGTTCAGTGAGTTCAGACAGAGAAAAGGTGAACAGACAAGCACTCACTCACCATGTCTGGTCCACAGATGGTGCCCTCAGCAGCAGGCATGAACTTGGTCTCACACCGGTGTCCTGTTCTGTGGCACCACAATGATTTACAGATGTCCTGGTGGGCACGAACACACAGAGAGCACAGTCAAAAATGGGCCTACACCCGCTGGGAACCCTTCAACCTCCCTGGCTTGCACCTCACCACGCCAACCTCTTGTTTCTACAGCAACGGCCAATCAACTTTCCCAACAAATAAAAAAGCCTGTCAAAATCAATCACTGTGCTGCCCAAAAGAAACACGCTATTATCGTTGCATTTTGTTTCTTCCCACAATACGACGATAATAATGGGTGATGAGGGGTTGGGAGACCGGCCACTGCTGGCCGACGGCCCGATTGCATCTGGCAGACATTGAGAGAGAGACATGGTTCACAAAAGCTAGCAACACTGGACTCTGGATCATTGGGTAGCTAACACCGCTAGCTCCCACGGCTAATTACATCTCAACGACTTTGTGACAAGGACAGGATGGTTTGGGGGGAACAGAAAACAAAAACATTGGGTTTTATCTCCACAATCATTCTTAATTAAGATGTACAGCTGCCTTCCATCAAGGTCGACGTTCAAGACTCTTTTCAGCGCACGTACAAGGTCCCCGAAGCGCACAAAAGCAACAGGGATCTCTCAAAAAGGAAGTCCATAGCATGAGAGCTAATCCCACAGATAGACTCTCGCAATGTTCATTTCCCAAGCATAACTATTTGCATATCAATGTGTGCGTTAGACGCTAAAGGCTACAGCGGATGCCAAAGGGGGCCCTGTCCATCTTTGTTGTCCATGGACTGTGAATGAAGACTTAGAGTAGATTTTGGGGCAATGGATTTCCTCTCAGTAGACTGTTTTCTTTCCGAAGCTCAGATGTGTGTTTGTGTTGACCATGATGTCTCCACACACAAACACTACAGGTTGCAGCACATTTAGATATCTGAGACTCTAAATGGACTGAATCTCTGTGAATTCTATCATGGCATTGTGCTTTGTCAAAAGGACTGATTGAAGCTTAATTGTTTAACAAGAGTTGTTTGACGTTTCCAACATGTTCAAACTAATTTTGCATATTTTTAACACTATGAATTACCTTTACAAAGTCCAGGCTGCACAGTTTTGCTTTTGAGCCAAACTGCCATTTGCACTGTATATCAGCATCATACAGCTGACCTGGAAGCTGCTCGGGGTACTTGTACTGGCCTATCTGCTTGGGTTCGTCCACTAGACACGAAGCTTGAGCTGTGCTGTGAACACAAACACACGCAAAGAAAGATGAGCACAGAAACAGGCATAAGAACCATACAATACAGTGGCATGTGAATGTTTGGTAACCCCTTGCAGAATCGGTGAAAATGTGAATAATTTTAACAAAATAAAAGAGATCATACAAAATGCATGTTATTTTTTATTTAGTACTGTCCTGAGTACGATAGTTTACATAAAAGATGTTTACATATTGTCCACAAGACAAAAAATAGCTGAAATTATTAAAATAACCCCCTTTAAAAGTTTGAGAACCCTTGGTTCTTAATACTGTGTCTGGTTACCTCAGTGATCTACAACTGTTTTTTTGTTGTTGTTGTTGTTGTTGTTGTTGATATTGTTGTTGTTGTTTTGTTTTGTGATTGTTGTTAATGAGTCCCTTGTTTGTTCTGAACAGTGAAACTGAGCACTGGTATTCAAAATCCTCCAGGTCCTGCAGATTCTTCAGTTTTCCAGCATCTTTTGCATATTTGAACCCTTTCCAGCAGTGACTATATGATTTTGAGATCACTGAGGACAACTGAGGGACTCAAACACAACTATTAAAAAAAGTTCAAATATTCACTGATGCTCCAGAAGGAAGCACGATGCATTAAGAGTTGGGGGGTGAAAACTTTTGAACAGGATGAAGATTTTGTTGAAATATAATTTTTTCGGAAGCAACAGAAGATACTTGTATGTTTCCCAGAAGACAAATTAAGTTCAATTTACCTTGATCTTCAAAAGTTTTCACCCCCTTAATGCATTGTGTTTTCTTCTGGAGCATCAGTGAATGTTTGAACCTTTTTTTAATAGTTGTGTTTGAGTTCCTCATTTGTCTTCAGTGTGAAAAAATGGATCTGAAAATCATATAGTCACTGCTGGAAAGGGTTCACATATGCAAAAGATTCTATAAAATTGCAAAATCTGCAAAACCTGGAAGATTTTTCAGAAGAACAGTGCTCAGTTTAACTGTTCAGAACAAACAAGGGACTCTTGAACAACCACCACACACAAAAAAATCAAAACAAAACAAAAAAAAACACTCATAGATCATCCGGGTAACCACACACCGTATTAAGAACCAAGTGTTTCCAAACTTTTAGAGGGGGTTATTTTAATAATTTCAGCTATTTTGTTTGCCTTGTGGATGTAAACATCTTTTATGTAAAATATCTTACTCAGGGCAGTAATAAATAAAAAATAACATGCCTTTCGTATTATCTTTCTTATTTTGTTAAAATAATTCACATTTTCACAGATTCTGCAAGATGTTCTCAAACTTTTACACGCCACTGTAATATTATAAAAAAATATAAAATATATACATTTCTTAAATGTATTTATATACCACTTTTTGATGATGAGTGAAGTGAAAGCTTACCCTAAAAATCGGTTCAAGTATTGCCGACTACAGGCAGACCAGGAGAAAACACCATTATTCCCAGCCAATGTGGGAGACATAATGTTCCCTTCAGTCTTCCGGCAGGGATTCCCCTCTCCGTCATGGATCATTCCAAAACTGGGGCAAAAAAAAAGGAGAGAGCAAAAGAGGGAGAGATGGAGATTGTGAGTTTTACCCAGCGAGACTATTAATGTACAACCTCAGGACAGAAACCACTCCCCGAGTCAGGTGGGACATTACCTCTATTACTGAAAGCTCTTTCATCCCACAAAACCCTTTAATAATCGCTGTACTCTACTGAATAGAACAAGTCACATGATTTACATAACACACTTCTCCAGTCCCGTGAGAATCAGACCAATTAATGCATCAAAATAAATGTGCGCTATAGTCACGAAATGAGCAGTGCTGGCAAGATGTGCCATATGTTTATAAATGTCCACTGCTTAATAAATGAGTGATTAATGATTGTTGTCTAGTGAAGATTTTGCCCTAAACACATTGGAGGCACGTATCTATTTCATTTGACCAAAATGTTTGAACCACTGAGAATAACAAATCCCACAACAAGTTATCAGCCTGGTGGTTCTCCAGGATAGATTTTGCTCCAGTTTATGTTGAGAATGCGCCAAAGGAACGAAGGACTCAAAATACGGCTGTCATAAAAACAAAATCTCAAACATACAACATAAACTTCCCCTTATCACAATGGCAACCGGCAAACACAAACAAAATGTTTGCCTGTTGCACAGCATATGTTTTCCCAAACTTAAACAGTGAAAGCATGAGCGAACGTACTTATGTCCTGACTCGTGGGCAATGGTGAAAGCAAGGCCAAGCCCCGTATCTTCATTTATCGTGCAGCTACGATATTTGCTACACATCCCACTTATTGGAGCGAAACCTGCAGAAAGAATGTCAGAAAGGACAGAAGATATATGAGTGACAATGATGCATGCTGAGGACGCAAATCTGATTTCTTACGAAAACTTTTACATTTAACAGGTCTGGATGAAAACGGTAATACGTGATTTAAGTATCACTAAACACACCACAATGTTTTCAAACCTATACAGTTTGAAACAGGATCGTATTACGCATAAACACACTTTTAGGCTATTTTTCCTGACTGTATGGTCTCAGCTTTGGTTTGAATTTCACATCATAGAGAGGCAATTTAAAAGCAGTGCTTTCCCCTTTGCCATACATTCAAAGAAGTGCATACTTGTGGTTTGGAGCTTTAGAGCTGAATTCATTACATTTGGCTGACGCCTCTATAGCAAAAACTGAAGAAGCTGACTGCAAAGTGGATTTGAGCTTTTTTGGATTCGTTCAGGTGAAGTTCTGTGCCTGAGGGCAGACTAGGACACACATCACCAACCACAAGCTCTTTCTTACCTTGGCATTGTGTAATTCACCCTCCTGCAACTCGATTATCCACTGACATCACAATATATGACCCACTTCTGTTATTGGAAGGTGAATGTCAAGTGCCTTACCCAAGGTGTCACACGGTTCATTCTTCCAGGAGCAGATGTCCAGCCCCGTCAACAGTATGGCATGGTCGTGCCGCTTGCCGTTTTTACCTATCAGGCCTGATTGCCACTGGCAGAAGCTGTTGAGTGATTGGTCTGCGTGGTGGTTGATAGACAGACCCAGCTGACAGCAGTGAAGCCGAGAGAGATGAAGTGTTCAGAGGGGTGGTGAGAGAGAGAAAAGAGAGTAGTGAATGATCAGGCATCTTTCAAGTATGAAGAAAATGCAAAAAACAGTCTGGGAATCTTCAAAAAATCAGATATAACACATTCAATTTACCTTTAATAAGAATGAACCAACTGTAAGGACTAGTGTTTCCTACACTGTTTAGTGCAAAAGCAAATTGAATCATATTTTAAACATGATGCATCAAAAAAAAAAAAAAAAAACGGCAAAAAATGCCAAGAATTGTCAACATACAGCACATTTATCAGTTCAGAGCAGTTCAGTGAATCAAAGTGAACTCTTATGAGTCATTTTTATTGGATTAAAAACATACAGTGTGATCAGTATAGTCTGATTCCCAAACACATTCATTTTAAATGAATCAAAGACAGACAATGACCAGTTTACTCTGACTCGCAAACAAATGGCTCTTGTAAGTCTGTAGTGAATTAAAAATACACAACATGGCTGGTATAGTCTGATTCCTGAATTAATAAAAAAAAAAAAAAAAAAAAAAACAACATGCAGTGACTGGTATATTATGATTCACAAACAAATGACTCCTATGAGTCGTTTTTTATTGGATTAAAACATACAGTGTGACCAGTATAGTCCGATTCCCAAACTAAATAATTTGAAATGAATGAAAGGGACCAGTTTATTATGATTCACAAACAGATGACTTGAATTGAAAATATACAGCATGACCAGTATAGTCTGATTCCTGAATGAATGAAAAAAAAAAACATGCAGTGACTGGTATATTCTGATTCACAGACAAAGTACTCTTATGAGTCGCTTTTTATTGGATCAAAAACAAACCGTGTGACCAGTATAGTCTGATTCCCAAACAAATTAATTTTAAATGAATCAAAGAAATATATGGACCAGTTTATTTTAACTCACAAACAAATGACTCTTATTAGTTGGTTCTTCTTAGTAAATTTCTGAATAAATGACTCTTATGAGTACATTTGCAGTGAATTATAAAAAAATGGCTGGTATATTCTGATTTAAAAAACAAACTTTCTTTCAAGACTTCTATGAGTCGTTTTTCTATTGGATCAAAAATGTACCATGTGACCAGTATAGTCTGATTCCCAAACAAATGAATTTTAAATAAATCAAGGACATACAGGGACCAGTTTATTTTGACTCGCAAACAAATGACTCTTATAAGTCAGTTCCATTTGGTGAAACATACAGCATGATCAGTATAGTCTGATTTCTGAATGAATAACTCTTATAAGTCAATTCTTTGCAGTGAATCATAAAAAAATGCAGTGACTAGAATATTTTATAAGACATACAGGAACCAGTTTATTTTGACACACAAACAAATTACTCTTATACGTTCTTTTTAATGAATTACAAACATACAGCATGACCAGTATAATCTGATTCCCGAATAAATGTGTCTTATGAGTCTTAAGAGTCTTTTTTATTGAATCAAAAACATACAGTGTGATATGTATAGTCTGATTCCTAAACAAAATCATTTTAAATGAATCAAAGACATACAGGGTCAGTTTGTTTTGATTCACAAACAAATGACTCTTATAAGTCAGTTCTTTTTAGTAAACGGAAAACATACAGTACGACCGGTATAATCTGACTCCTGAATAAATGACTATTATGAGTAAATTCTTTGCAGTAAATTAAAAAAAAATCAATCAATCACTGGCATATTCTGATTCACAAACAAATGACTCTATTGAGTCATTGTTTATTGGATTGAAAACATACAGTGCGATCTGAGTCAAACAAATGTCTCTTTTTGACAGTGAATCAAAAACATACTGCATGATCAATTTATTCACAAACAAATGACTTATGAGTGAGTTCTTTTTAGTGAATTAAAAAACAACCAGCATGACTCCTATACTGGTAATGAGCCATTTCTCTTTAGTAAATACTGAATAGAAAAATAATGAGCTCCTGGTTTTAATAATGAGAGCAGTTACCAAATCAATAGCTGACAACAGCTGTTTTTTCAGTGATATCCTTATTGCTTATTGTGTCAGTATCATGACTGATTAGATATAGAGACATATAGAGACAGACAGATATATATACACATGAAAGAATGTGTGTATTTTTTGTATGTATGTATCTTACCGGATCTTTTTCAAGTAGGAGGAGGCTGACCACAACAATGTTGATATCATTTCCAATAGTTCCATCTTTAAACAGACTGGAGACCTGTTTAGCACAACAACACTTTGCACATTACTGTATAGGCAGAAGTAAAAGTAGAAGCAAACAGTCACATGCTAAACAAAGTGTCTTCTCAAGAACAATGCTGTTGATAGTTTTGCTTACCATGTTCATGACAGTAAGGACATAGGTAGTGACGTTGTCTCTGCCATGTTTCTCCAGCATCTTCCTGTCTGCCACCACCAGAGTTTCCACATTCAGGCCACCCTCTTTGCTTGATGTAATCTCTGAGCGCTTCACCCTGCTTTGCTGCTCAAACTCATCAGGCATGACAAAATGATCCTCTGTAGGAGGCTTGGGAGTATCTGTAGTTAGGATGAGGTGGAGAGATAAAAGTACGGAAACTTATGAAAAAGAGTGAGAGAAACTGGAAATTGCCTCAAATAACTGCTTTTCCTTTTTCCAAGCTAGCTCCCTGATAAAAGCGCCAGAGAGGTGATGACAGACCAGGAAATACAGAGTTATTAACTTCACATGCTGTTTCCAGGCTTACATTCAATGTCTTTCAGTAATACAGATATTAATGACACAGTAGTTTTGCTTTTGAAATCAGTAAAAAATATCTCAGAGGGCTTTGCTGGTATATGCACACTGACAAATTCCACAAGTATATAACGTGTAATGAACTTTCTATCTACAAATAGCTAAAAAGAAAGTTCCCTTACATACATTGCTTGCGGCGTCCGCAGAAATGTTGTCTCTGGAGCTTTCCGTGCTGGTAGTCATGATGGCGGTGATGGTGGTGGATCTCATAGGGGTTGTTTGATTTATCATGGCTGGTCCAGTCAGTCTTTTCAGCGTGCACTCTGCGCTCAGCTGATCGCTTGTAGATGACATGTGGCTGATGTCCAGAGGGGGCGCTGTAGTTGTGTTGTGAAGCCAAATGCTGCGGTAGCGGAGTGATGAGAAGTTCTTCACCAGAGAACCGGATCAGACCTGACTGCAGAGTACAGAGGAAGAGGAAGCTATAAGTAGGTAACCAATAACAAACATTGAGGTTGTTTAAAAGTTTAGAGGGTTTGTTGTTGAAAGAGGTTAGGCTGCATTTATTTGATCAAAAATAGTTAACTTTTAAAATATTTTTTTATTCATCTTCAAAATGTAATTTATTCCTGTGATGGCAAAGCTGATTTTCAGCAGCCATTGCTCTAGCCTAGAGTGTCACAGTTCAGAAATCATTCTAATATTCCGGTTTGGTGCTTAAGAAATTTTTCTTCTTATTATCCACATTGCAAACAGCTGTGCTGCTTACTTTTTAGTTTAATCCACGATGAATTATATTTTTGTCTGCCACATTATTGCTAAATAAATGTATTCATTTAATATAAATCTTATTAAATGGCTTATTAAAATTATGCATAATTCTATATGATTTCATCTAAAAAATGATAATAATAATATAATAAAATAATATTTTTTATTAAATGCTATAGGCATCACAACATTGCAATGTATAGTATGAAAAACAGATATTCATTCTGTGATTTAAAATATAAAAATAAAAAATAAAGAAAATCAGTGTGCAAAAAATGCATAATATATCACAATTGCGAGAAAAAAACTTGATTTAAGATTTAAACGTGAAATTCTGAGAAAAAAAGTCGCTAGATATAAGGTATAGATATATTATAGATATAAAAACACAATTCTGACTTTTTTTTCTCAGTATTGAACTCGGAATTCTGACTTTATAACATGCAATTGTGAGATATGAACTAGAAATTCTGAAAAAAATCGTGGAATTGTATTTAATAACTCGCAATTGTGAGTTTATATCTCAAAATTCTGAGAAAAAAAGTCAGAATTGCTAGATATAAACTATATATACATTATTGATATAAAAACTCACAATTCTTAATTTCTTTCTCAGAATTGAACTAGGAATTCTGACTTTATAACATACAATTGTGAGATATAAACTTGCAATTCTGAGAAAATATCTGTATACCCTGCAAAATTGGATTTTTTAACTCTTTTAGGAAAAAAGTCAGAATTGTGTGTTTATATCTAGAAATTCTGACTTTATAACTCAAAACGAGTTTTATATCTTACAATTGTGAGAAAAAAAATCTAAATTACGAATTTGTAGAAAAAAACATCATGTAAAAATCGAAAAACAAGATGTAAATTTGCAATTACAAGAAAAAAAAAAGTCAGAATTGTGGGATAAAAAAATTGCAATACTTAGTTTTATTTTATTTTCAGTGGTGGAAAACGGGCTTCCATACAATACAGTACTGGTATATTGGGCATCACTAATTTCACCCAAAATAGCAAATTAAGACAATATTTCAGCTTAAGTAGAAGTTTGGCTCAATCGACAGCATCTGTTGCACACTATACAATGATTACCCAAAAGATTTCCATTGTAAGCATATGTTGACACAACTGTCAGCATGTTTATAGTTTTATTTCTACAAACTGGAGGTTGATTTGAACATGTTCTCAGTGGTAATAAACAGCATGGAACAGATGCTGTCGACAGAGGTCAACTTCTAGTTAACCAGGAGTATTCCTAAAGGGACACGTTAGCCTTGAGATCGCCAAGTTAAAATCAGAGCGCACAGATGTGGGACTGAAAATATATCAAATCAAAGACATGGAGGAATTTAGGTGAGTTTGATGTCATGGAAGAAAAGCCCTCCAGGAGACCATCGACTTTTACATTCCTGGTTGTGGGGGGATTCATGGTCCCTCCAGCTGAAACGTCGGTGGTTAAAAAAACAGCTGTTGCAGAGTCACAAAAAACGGGCATCGCCATAGTTACAGCTGTCAGTACACAATAAACAAACGATGACATGGCGGGATGTAAAGCAGCCCGGGGCTTCTGAAGGCATCTTAAGGTACTGCCTATTTATCAAATGTTTCAGTACAGAGAACAGAGGAAAGTTCATATGCAGCATAACTTTTCAGCAGCTTGTTTTACAGTGACGATTAGCATGGCCAAAAGCCAGGCATGACAGATATGATAGACTATCATATCTACATCCTCTCTCAACAACACTCAGCCCCTGAAACTCTCTAATTAACTCGTTTTCTCTGAGGAAAAGGAAACCTAAGAGGAAAAGTGAAGAAACCTACTGTACAGTATGTTAAAGGAGTAGGAGCAAATGGAGTAAAGCACTTATCATATTAAGAAACATGAAATTATAACATCATGGAGTGTAGTTAATAATAATTTTGCAAAGCTGCTTGGCCATTATCAGAAAAATACAAATTTTGATTGAAAGACCAGAATCACATAATCTCTTCTCATCCATGTGTGCATGTGTTTATGTTGCTTGGGAGAGTTTTATGTATCTTTCAGAGCTGAATTAGATGGCATGTTTGAGAGGTAGGTGGAGGAGGTCAGATATTTGCAAGCAGTTGATTAATGAGGTGTGGGGTCAAAGGCGAGCCCAAAGCTTATCGTCTGCTGTGATAGTGACACGCATTGGTGCCGTGGGACACATCCGCAGCAAGCCAACACATGCGCATATGGAGCCATTACTAATAAAACATGTCAGAGCTTAATTGCTTCATTATAAGCCATATACATGTGTCTCCAGATTTATTTGGTTTGGGTCAGTGTTTCTACGATGCCTTTTCCAGCAAAACGTAGCAATATTTCACTGTAAACCACTTTTCTCTATACGGTCAATGGGAAAAGCAATACATTTATTACTCTATTAAGCAAACATGTATCATGCCCTTTCTTTAGAGTTACATGAAGAATTTTTGCATTGTATTTAGCAGGACCGAATCACAGAATCCAGTCATAATTCATAAAATTGAATTTGAGAACATGGAGGAATATATGGAACGGAGGGCTGTACACTTGTGTCTACAGTTCAGAAAGAACAATAAACCGCATAAAGTGCTGTATAAATATGAAGTCTGTGTGTCTTTGTGTGAATGAGCGTGCACAGTTTTGTCTACACATATTAAAGCATGTGTGACACCTGTGTTTTAGTGTCTGCCATCTCACTATAACCACCAAAATAAATGGTTGGTTGAAGAAATTACAGAAATAACTTCCTATTGTACAGGAGATTGTCTTTCATAATAACTAAGAATACAGTTACAATAACACCAATAATACAGTTTATTAAGACATTATTTTAAAGAATTTCACACATTTTTATGTTTTAAAACCTCTTGTGGAGCACTTTGATTGGTAAAACTTTTTTGGGAATTTAATGTTAAGAGATTGATGAAATTGTAGAAAGTGCTTACCCCATTTTTAATAACAGTGTTGAATCCTAAAACAAATTGAACAATTAAAAGGGAATTCAGAAAACTGTTAGTGACTATTTCTGCAGGTTACACTACATTTGTGATAAATGATTCTTTTTGAGTGAGTCACTGAATCATTCACTCAATCAATTTGTTCAAAAGCATTACAACATAAAAGACAAGAGAGAATGTATTCAATATTAACTTTTATGTTGCTGTTATTTGTATAAAAATATCACACTTATGCAATCATGCTATTGGTCTGAATATATAGCACGATATTCAGCACAACTATCACTCTTGCTACTGAAATAAGTAGTGCTTAAATATTATACGTTCAACTTGATCTCATGACGAAAACATACGTTTAATTGTTTTCCCCTGGAACAGATAAACGTACATATGCTACATTTTATGTGATGTTGGTTTTGTATGTTTCACCACAGTTCTGACTTGAAATGTCCGTTGAGTGGCGCTATAACTCTAATGCTCCGTGATGTTTTAAAATCTGCACTATACCTAAACTTACCCAATAGTATGAACGAGAGCGAATGTGATGTAAAAACACAACTGCAAGCATGTTGTTTTAGTTTGTTTTTTGATTTCTCATCTTTCATCTCTTTCATAGTGAGTCATGTTTTTCACAGGATTCGTACCCAAGGATTCTGCATCCTAAGTCCAATTCCGTGCTGGCTGAGCTACCAAGCAAGATTGTTACATCCGGAAAGTGAAACATACGAAGCTGTAATCATTACTGTGTACAAAAACGATTGCAAGTGCTGTTTTACCACCTCTAGTGTTTATTTCTGTTAGAAACTGCAGTGATATGTACTTGTTAGTATGTATTTTGCGTCTTGCAAAAATCTTCCCACAGGTACATTTTCGTCAGGAGATTAGGTAGCATACATTAGATTGGATTTACATTCAGTTTTTTAGGTTACAGGATGTTTTTTTAATATAAAGTTGGGTTCTTTAGTTTTACACACTGTACATACAGCACATAATTCATGTGTTTATTGATGTGAAAAAAAATCAATGACTGCTTTACTGCTCTTGCAGACAGGCTAGAGTGGAATAAATAATAAAATAGGTGTATCTCTATTGCTTTATTGACTTTTGTCTCTTTCCTGTTCAATATTTGCAAACATACTCTGTATGTATAAAATATGACCACCAACCTACCATTAATTCAGCAACAATGATTACACTCAGCACCTCCTGACAGGCCTGGCTTTACAAAGCGGGACGTGTTACAGTTGTAAAATAGGTCATATTACGCTAGTCATTAGTGCTTGGACCATATTCAGTCTGGCAGAGCCATTATTGCCAGAGACAAACTTCTGAGAGGGCAACCAACTCTGTCTAGAATATTGTGAGCTAAATGAGGGGAATATTTTACCTTCATAACCACAAAGATATAATAAACATACTGTGCTAAAGATGAGCAACTCTGTCCTGTCCGCTTGGCCTGGGGATGAAATAAATACTGAATGTTTTCTTAAATACTGGCTACAAGACACAAATTCAAACATAATATTTAGAGACCTGTGGTGTCGTAAAGAAACCATTGGTCATGGGACGGTGCATCTTCCTGAATGACTTGAGCTGCTCTCATCACCAAGCTGAGGTCATCTTCCCTCTTTAAGACTAGATGTTAACCTCTGTCTCCCAGACTGCTGAACCTCACACATTCCGTCTGGCTTTGGAATTCTATCTAATCCCACCCTCCACGAACAGGCAAATCCTTGCAGAATAGCTGTGCATTCAGTCAGTGATTTAACCCCCATCTGTTCTTCATGCCCCCGTGTGTTTGATCCCGCGTACCCCGAACCCCTCCCATCTCGCAGGTGGCAAAGTAAACACAGGGCACTCCCAGGGTTTAGGCGGTGCCCACAAAAGCGCATGCTGTGAAAACAGCGGTAGACCGTGGCAGCCTGCCGCAATGATCTAGGGCATCTGCTCCCACCGTTAAACACGGGGCAACAGAGCCACTCGTCTCTCTCCAGCCACGCTGACCTCTCCTCTTACAGCTAATGGCTTTCTTCCACTAACTGAAGGAAGAAAACGGAGACTGATGTGAGATGTTAGAATTGGCCAAAATCTGACCTGGCCAAAAGTGATCACAGCAAATATGGAGAACTTAAGTATATCAGTTCATTGCAACAACATTTGCAATTCATTTCATTTTAAACACACAAAAAAAATTGTGTGTAATTTTATATTTGCTAGAAATTATACCTACATTAAGTTTTTTTATATTTATTCTTTTACCATGGAGCCTGCACATGACTTGCAGGAGAAAAACAAGTTACTATGGCCATTTTAGCATAGGATATCATGGCCTTTTAACTAAATTAAAACAATCTAAAATATTAATAAAATGAATTTGAGAAGAGTTGTGAAAATAAATTCTTAATTTGCGGCCACAATATCTTTTACTTTTCATAAATAACGTCTGATACTTGATGAACCTACCTGATCTTATGTTGAAAACATACCTGTGGGAACTTTTTCATAAGACCAATAAGTACATCTCACTGCAGTTTCAAACAGAAATGAACACTACAGGTGATAAGACAGCGAGCACTTGTAATCGTTAAGTATACAGTTTTTTGATTACAGCTCCATATGTTTCACTTTCTGGACATAAGAAGCTTGCTCAGAAGCTCAGGCGGCATGGAATTGGACTTAGGATGCGGAATCCTTGGGTACAAATCCTGAGAAAAACATAACTCGTGATGAAAGAGCTAAAAGATGATAGATTAAAAAACAACCTAAAAAGGCATTCTTAATTCCATTTTTATGTCACATTTGCTTTTGCTCATACTATTTAGGGCTGGCTCGATATCACTTTTTCAGAACCGATCCCGACAATTGACAATTGTTTGTGTTGCTCAACAATAACACAATATACGCAATAACACAGTATACTCATAATATCGGATTTGGATCAGTCTCATTTGAGAGAAAATGCCAATATCGGAGCGATAGCCATATGGAACATCGGATCGGCGCACCCCTAATACTATTGGCTAGCTTTAGATGTAGTGCAGATTGTACGTTATATAAAAATGTCACGGAGCATTAGACTTATAGCGCCACTCAACGGACATGTTAATAAGTACAAAACCAACTTCACATAAACCATACTATATGTACATTCATCTGTTTAAGCTTCTTGTGAAAGGTTCCCATAGGTACGTTTTCGTCATCAGATCAGGTTGGAATTTACTGCTTTAAAGTTTTGTTTTTTTGGACAAAACTCCTATATACACCACATTATCTTAATGAGAACTCAGCAAAAAATTGCAACAACAATGTAGAATACATCCAGGGTTGCTAGGTTTTCATGACAAAACCTGCCCAACTGCTACTCAAAACTAGCCCAAAAATAGCCCATTAAAGTTCCCAATTAAAAATCATGTTTCTTGGTGGGGTCGCCCCTGGTAAAATGTGCATTCCAAGGGCTAAATATCACATTATTCAGGTCACTTCAACCAACAGACATGAAAAACAACCAATGGCAACCAATGTTAAAGTAGCCAAATTGGCAACACTGAATACATCACAGATATCCAAACAATTAGCCTAAATTGCAAAGCATGAACGTGGATGTACACAATTGTTTAACATAACATTTTCAGTAGCAATGCAGCACTGGCTGAAAGTGAAAGTTATGTATCTGGACTGAAACTTCCTGACAGTGGCTCCAGGCCAGCAGAACATCCTTATTGTTGAACTTACTGATCATAAAAATCATTAAAATATGGATGCTTGGATTGTCAAGAAACTCTTACCACTACTACTAAAAATATAATGCACACTGGAGCATAAACATACTAGATGTAAAAATGCATTCCATTGCCTTAGGACTCCTCATTTACACTGTCTGTGTTTGTGGGTCTCATTTCATTCATGTAGGAGTCATAGTGTGTGCCTCTGTAAACCTGAAATCTTCACTCAAGCATTGAGAACATCAAATGCATATACAGATGATACACAAGACGCAAGTTAACGTCTGCCACATACAAATCAACCAAAGAAGGCCAGTATGTAATTTACTTTCTTTAAATAACAGGGTTAACATTCTTTTTTGATGATAATAGCGCAGAATCGCCCTATTATTAGTGTATTGGAATTACAGTGTAGTTTTGCATTAAAACTTTACTCACAACCAGAAAACCAATGCCATTGATCCATGTTATGCACAAATGATGAAACACCACTTTCAAAAATAACTGGACAACTCCCGACGCTATGATGTGGGTTTGCACACATCTTTACATTTGAAACCACACTGGGATAAAAAATTAACACTTTCTCTTCATTTGTTTCCACTCTCTTTCAGGTAAATAAATAAATAGTGTTTATTTATTTATACATGAAGAGTTCAGATGCAAAAGCCTCTAAATCCATCTGACATCTTTCTTTAAAAAATGCATTTTTATCAGGCTTTGATGTATAGGTTTCTATGTAAGTACTGGTACTTCTGATTGGGCTGATTGTGGGATTTTAGTGAATTTGAAGTAAAAGTATTTGATGGACGTATAATATGTGTAGAGAGCATTCACTCAGTATCTAATTATTAACCGAGATGGATTTTAGCTGTTTTTGCATCTGAACTCTTCATATATTGTTTTGTTGTTGTTGATTTTTTTTTTCTTTAGAGTTTTGAACATTTTAAAATCTCTAATAGCATTTGCAATAATATCTGTTTATATAAAAACCCAAAGCATTGTCAGAGCCAGTGGGTATGAAAGAATCGTTTCGGAAGGATCGTTTACTGAATAAAGCATTTTAGCACATTACTCGAGATGAGTTTCCTACAGAGAAGCCCTCCCCATACAGGGCACCCCGCGAGCATGTGTTTAACCAACATCCTGGAGGACCTCTGCAAGTGCCCTCCAGTCCATCTCACACAATTATCACACATGTATTCCATTTGTTTTAGAGACATAACAAACTTTACTGTCAAATATCTAACAACTTAGTCCAGCAGTTAGCAGATGGAGGTGCTTTGCTTCAATAATGGGGGTAAATGGATTCCATCTGGGGCCAAATTTTTTTTTACCGTTTTGGCCATTATGTCTGATGGGATGCAAAAAGAAAGGAGCTGGCTGAAGACATGAGAGAGGAAACAACTAAACAACAGCAGGGATCCTATATCACAACATCAGTTGTGACAGTGAGGATCACCACATTATGGTTGACTGGCTTAAATTTCATTCTATAAAAGGAAATTTAGGCATTCAGTGCTAGTTTCTCAAACAGGAATAGGACAAGTTAATTAAAAGCTAAAAATTAATTAAATCATAAAAAATGTAAACTATATATATATATATATATATATATATATATATATATGTTTTACATTTATATGTACCATGGTACATGTGCCATTTATTCATATCTGGGATATGTGCAAATATATTGTTTAAATACAATACAGTTCTCTTAAAATCTTAGGGCGCATTCAAGTAAATATTTTAGGTCAAATGGGTTCAGCTGGCAAAAAAGTTCAGGAGTCTTTCCTGTAGAATATATTATTGCACTTCAATGTTTTTAATGTAATAATGTGTGGCAGGTGATCACATAATTACACAAGTGCCTAACTACAGCCTTTTGCAAAAAACACCTGACTACTTAAAGCCTATTACACTCGAGGGAACGAAGGGAAGCACTCAGCCACAGTCTCTGCTTCTGGTTTCACATTCATGTGCCAGACTTCTAGTTATCTCTTTCAAGAAACACTTGTAAGAGATGTAGATTAGAGGGCCAAAGTCTGCTGCCAGATAAACATGTTTCATTTTCACAGCGAACACAAACCATGAGAGCTCTTTTAACTCTCACTCTACTCATTGAGTCAGAGTCTTCACGTATTCAAAGGAATATCAGATGTTGGGAATTAACTAATAAACCACGTCCTCAAAGCGCAACTCTATGAACGACTGTTTTATGTGGTTTCATGAGAACTGTCTTTGACTACATCACTAGTGAGTCCTCAATGCAAGTATGGGAAATAATTTATTGCTTGTCTCCGTGATTCTATGAAACGTAATTAGCATTTCTTTGTGTAAACTGTGAGTGTTTTTAAAGCTTCCAACCGTGGTATTATAATCTAGATGAGTAAGTGCTTACATGCTGTTAAAGGCTGGAAGGGAGCAGTGAGAAACCCAAAGCTGCTTATTACCCAGCTTTAAAACACATCTGCATTCCACCGCTGGCTCACATCTGACCAGAGCATCAACTCTTTGGCTTTAGTGGGAAGAGAGTGTGTGTTTGTGTGCACAGACAAATAATGGACACTTTAGGGGCATTTGGATATTTGAGATCTACACAAACTCAGAAACTGTACTTAACAAACCCAGGGTTAAATATATTTTTAACACTGGGAGAGCATGTTTTTGCAGTTCTAAAATTATCAGGTCTAAAACACCAGTAGAAAACCAATCATAAACTTAACAGTGCTTTCCTCATTAAATATTATTTTGCAGTTTGAGAACATTTCATGTAGTAAGTACTAAAACAATTAAACATACAGTGCCTTGCGAAAGTATTCATAAGTTTTGTTACATTGCTGACCTTTTTGACCACATCAGTCTACACTCTATACATCATGATGACAAAGCAAAAACAGAATTCTCACAACTTCAGAAATGTATTAAAAATAAAAAACAAAACAATAAAAACTGAAATAAGTACACTGATAATTATTTTTGGCTTGGTTTTTGCTCTGATATGCATTTTCAGCTATTAGACCTTTTATTAGGATGTGCGTGTGGCTTTCCAAATCATACCCATTCAATTCAATTTGGCACAGGTTAACTTTACTCAAAGTGTAGTAACACCTACAAGCAATATGAATGCTCCTGAACTAAATGTCAACTGTCTCAGATAAGGGTATGAATACTTTTGCAATTGAATCCTTTAAGTTTTCTATTTTTAATAAATTTGCAAAGATGCTAAAACCATGTGGTAAATAAAAGCCCAATATCATGCCATCAGACAATTTTATGTATATGATGACTTGTAAATCTGAATAGGTGTCGTGATACTCTCATGAATGCACATTAAAGACTAACACAGATAAGAAGAAACTGTTGAATGAAGTCATTATTGTTGGGGGTTTTTTTGTGCGGAGAAAGCATTCTCGTACCTTCATAACATTACGGTTGGACCACTGATGTCACATAGACTATTTTAACATGTGTATGTCCTTACTACTTTTCTGAGCCTTGAATGTATCAGTTGCTGTCTAGGTTTAGGTCAGGTTTAGAAAGCTCTTGGATTTTATCAAAAATATCTTAATTTGTATTCCAAAGATGAACAAAGGTCTTTTGAGTTTGGAACAACATGAGAGTGAGTAATTCATTCGTTCATTTTTTTGGGTGAACTGTCCCTTTAAATTACAGAATTCAAGTCTATATCACTTTTTCTGAGGGCATGTTTTGATGGATTCAATTCAAAACAGGAAGTCCACTATTTATAGCATAGTCACACCGTAATACCCAGATATAAAACATAAGGGGAAAGGGAGTAAAATTGGAAGAGGGAGAGAGGAAAAGTGATCTTGCCTTAAAAAAAAGGGCATTGCCTAGATTTACTGCAACGCTTTGCTAAAGATTTGGGACACTCTGTGGTGTTAGCACATGTTGTTAAACAAACACAACACTCTGAAAAGCACTACTTTAAACAGACGTACTGTATTAAAAATCACTTTGTTTAAAAAAGACAACTTGTCAACTGGTCATGAACTGAATTCCTCCATAGACCTTTGTCACACCATATTTTTTATGCAAATGAAAACAAGGTATGAAATGTAAGAAAATGTCTGCTAGACCCTATCCAAGCTGACAGAGCTTGAGAGATGAAGAGGTGAGGAGAAGAATGGCAGATAATTGCCAAATGTTATACCCAATACCCAAAAATACCTAAAGCGGCAAAGGTGCTTTTGCCAAGTGCTGAGTTAAGGGTATGAATACTTATGAAATGTACTTATTTCAGTTGTTTTTTAGTACATTTATGAAACTACTTTTTTTTTTACTTTTTTCTTTTGCTTTGCCATTATGGTGTATGGAGTGCAGATTGATGTGAGGAAAAAAAGTAAAGGGGTATGAATACTTTCGCAAAGGCACAGTACAGTCTTTATAATAGTATGTACTGTATAAAGATACTAGATCGCAAAACACAACTTTCAAAACTGTTTATGGAGTTAATTTGGAAAGATGTTCTATCAGCTAATATACGGTAGCACAATCAATTGATCGCACTCTTCTTTCATCCCTCACAGCCTCGTTTTTATTCCTGTCAAAAAATAAATATGTCACTACCCTGACTAAGCTCTAATAAACCAGTTGAAGCAAGCTGGTCTAGTGGGTAAGCCAGTAAACCTAAATAAACAAGAGATGTGACTCAAAAGATGAAGCTGCTGCCCAAGCCTCATATCACAAAGCTAAGTTGTCAATGATAAAATGGTGTCCTTTCATAACTCCATTACTCTAAGAAAGATGCATGAGCTTGACTAACATAATTAAACCTCAGTGGAGAAATGAGAATTTTAAAATGCCTGTCCCAAATGGCCCAAGAGATATGGGATTCCTTATAATATTTATGGCTTCTCAGAGCTGGTGCGACAGCCACTTCACCGCTGGCCATTAGTTTTAGGTCTTCAAGTGAGTGAGAACAAGAGCTATTACAGGACCAGCCTGCCTTTCCTCTTCCTCACTCTCTCCCACACCCTCTCTCTCTCTCTGGCATCCCTAAGCAGCCTCTACATCACTGTCACCACACAGACCACCAGGGAATAGCCCCTGGCAACTCCTATAGTGCTAACATGGCATAACACCCCGTGAATTATGAAAGGGGGAGTGGGGAACATTTGTAACTACAAAGGAGCCCAGCATATATTCACTCTGGTTTCAATTTGTCTGTCTGCCCTCCCAAAACTCAGACAAGTATAAATGTCCACCACGTCACCTGAGCATCGTCTCCCATGGTGCAGTGCATTTGAGTCTCTGCTAGCAGACTCAGAGTGGTTAATTCAAAGGACTGAGTCAAATGGCAGGAAGAATCTTAGACTGGTCCCAAACATGCCCCTGTAGCTGTAGGGCATTACTATTACATAAACTGAACAAACAAGCAAGACTTAAGCTGTGTGCAACATAGTCCGAGAGTTTCCAAATGTTTGATGTGAAGGATCCCATAATATGATGATACCTCTTAAGAAGGACCCTGTTCTTAAAATATGAAGGCAGCTATGTAATTTAAGCCCAAGTTAAGATGCGGTCACATTTACCACTGTTCAGCAAGTTTTTGCAGGCAAAACCCAGTCATTTCAATAGAAATCCTTGTGATAAGGAATTTTGAATGAGGGCAAATTTTGCAACGTGTTTAAGTTGGTCACGCTTGGACCAACAGAAAGCTGGTTGGTATGAAAGTAACTTCTGTGTGAGCTGTGCTGTACATCACTACACTAAATGGACCTTTTTTGTCCACAAAATTTCACCAATATGACCACGCTTTATACTGTGTGATAGAAAAACAACATTTCAATAATTAATGATTCCCATTTATGTTTTCATTGTTCTAAAGCCATAAGAAACAAAATCATTTTTCTGTAAAAGATCTTTATCTGTTGAAATTATAAACATTGAAAGAAAGTATTAACTTAAAGGGACAGTTCACCCAAAAATAACAATTCTGTCATTAATTACTCTCCCTCTTGCCGTTCCAAACCCGTAAGAACTTTGTTCATTTCGGCACAGAAATAAAGATATTTTTGATGAAATCCGAGAGTTTTCTGACCTTGCATAGACAGCAATGCAACTGACACATTCAAGGCCCAGAAAGGTAGTAAGGACATCATTAAAATCGTTCATGTATCATCAGTGGTTCAACCGTAATGTCCGGAAAAGCTACGAGAATAGAAAATAAAGAAAATAAAAATAAAGACTTTATTCAACAGTTTCTTCTCTTCTCTGTCTATGTGGTCTTTGCTGTCTGTGCAGGGTCAGAAAGCTTTCAAATTTCATCAAAAATATCTTTTGTGTTTTGAAGATGAACAAAGGTCTTACAGGTTTGGAATGACAGAAGGTGAGTAAAAAAAAAAACAAAATTTCTCAATTTACGTATTATGATTGTTCCCTTGAAATGTATAAACGTACCTCTAAATAACCCTTAACAGCTACGAATAATCATAGAATATTCACAAAAATAATATATATACATATACACAAGGATCTAAAGTATTAGTGCAAAATCATGATCAAAGGAATCATAGTATCTTGATATTAAATTATAATGCCACTAGCCAACACTCCAATGCATCTATGCTTAAATTATGAAGCCAGGAAGAGGGTCTCAGACTGGGAGGCCCCCAACAGCGTCCCCATTTCAACAGAATGTCTTTCAACAGAAGTTCTAAGCTTGACAACAAACATGACTGATGGAAACCCCAAAGCATTTTCTCACAATTTCCTGAGTCAGACTAGCACTACAGATCTTCTCTCAGAGTCTGTATATGGTAATTCCCAGTCTCTCTCTTCCATTGATGCTTGAAAGGCCCGGTGCTCTACTCTCACTGCAGTGTATCCACATAAGCTTTGAGCGCACTGACAGCTTTCCTCCTTTCCAGTCAGAGTGAATTAGCATCACAACTGTCCCTAAGTGCAATCCCACACGTTAGCGCATCAGCTTGAACCAGCAGGTCTGGTGCTGAATAAACACAGCTGAAGTGCTTCAGCAGCAATTCACACACATACACACCTCACACATTCACAGACAGTCTAGCACCCACAAGGCTGGACTATGGGCCGGGCTGTCCATAAAAGATAAAAGAACACTTTGCCATCAGAAAAAAGACTTCATGAAGTGCCCCCATCCCCCAAAAACACAAGAGAGAGAGTCTGTGGGAAACCTGTTTAGTGAAAGTGGCTAACACCTTGAAACGTGTACATATACATAATTGATTAATGGTCTGTTCAGTTATTTATTTTTCTTGTTTGGATAGCTTACATAAAAGATGTGATTTACATTCATTAAGACATTGAATGTCACATCCTCTGCTCAATCAGTGCTATTTTAAAGGCTTAACTCTAATTTGATTACTTCAATATGACTAAGTTACTCATATAAGAATCTATTTCCTGTGTCCTGTCACGTAATCAGTAACTAGGTAAAAAAAAAAAAAAAAGTAGATAGTCTGACTGTGAACAGAAGAGACAATGGGGGGCTTGGGAAAGGTCATGTCTGAGTTCAGCATGATTGGACATGTTTGGAAAGAGCTGAAACTCAGTGAAGGCCAAATCTAGTGAATCTCCTGCCCTACAAAGCCCTGCTTGCAAACCATTCAAAAGACCAGGAGGATAATTAACTATACTCAGTTATCTGCCTGGTGGACTCTGCCTACATTCACATTTCTGCCCTAATCATGAAATGAGGAGTTTATCTGTATTTTTAAACGTTTTTGAAATAAGTCACCAAGGCTCAATGCATATCTTTGATCATAAATCCAGTAATACATTAAAATATTATTCCAATTGAAAAAAAAATATATATTTTTTAATATATTTTAACATGTAATTTATGTATTTGCTTCCCCGTTGGAAAAAACGGAAACAAATGTAGGTTTTGATGCTGGGATGCTGGTTTTAGCTGGTTTATGCTGGTCCATAGCTGGTTTAAGCTGGTCATTAGCTGGTCATGGGCTAGCATGAGGGACCATCTTAGGACCAGCATAGACCAGCTAAGGACCAGCTAAAACCAGCATCCCAGCATCAAAACCTACCTAACCAGTATATGCTGTTTTTTTTTTTAACCAGTTTATGTTTTGGCAAAGCAAAATTTTCATCAGCCATTACTCCAGTCTTTATTGTCATGTGATCCTTTAGAAATCATTCTAATTTGCTGATTGGCTACTCAAGGGCCACATACACACTGCAAGTTTCAGGAGTGTTAACCGCATTTAAGTGAGTTTTAAGTGAGAATTATCGCTCCATGTGTGTATGGAACAGCCACTTCTGTATTTGTAACCATAGCAACATTTTGCTGTCTTGCAGAAATAAATAAGAATTTAGCCATATAGTATCTGCCATTTTTTGGCTAAAGACTCTTTTTGTCCCGCGATTTTAACTACCGCTGATAAACGTGCTGTGTTTTATTTATGCTCGGCAGGCTGCTTTAGAGAGCGCTGTCTTGCAGTGTTGCCATGTCCTTGTATTTACAAGCGCTTTTAGGCATGTTATTTGGTCTTAGCTAATAAAGCAATAAGCACTTTATAGAGTTGATAAAATTGTCTGTGGTGGCTATGAGATATATGATTTTTTTTTTTTTTTTTTTGGTGTTATAAAACATAGAGCATTTGGGTGTTTTACTGTTTTTTTGCGCATGTCCTTGATTGTTGTTTTTTTTTTCTATTAAGATCTGGCAACACTGACACTTCACTGCAGGGCTTGTGAATGCAACTAGCCTAGCCCTGTGTCCAAGCTAAGGATAAGACTTTTTTCACCGTTATTTTCTTGCATCTCACGTACAGATGCGTGCTTAGATATGTCATTAACAACTAGTTGTTCAGTTCGGTTCTGTACACACTGCACAGAATTTCTGTAAATGCGGTTGTCACTACCTGTATTTTTCGGGAGATAATGCAGTTGTCGAATGCGGTTTTCACTCCCATATTTCAGTAAATTATGTGTGTACAGAATGCGATTAAGGAGTAAAAGGTGAACTGACAACCGAATTTAGCTGCGGTGTGTACATGGCCAAGACGTGTTTCTTATTATTTGGTAATGTACACAGAATAGTAAGGACAAATAATGAACAAAGCTGAAGATTTCTTTAATTTAGGAACACCAAACAACCAGTAAAATACCAGCAAATAGCATCTCTATCAGGTTGGACATCATGAAAAACAAGCTAAAACGTTTTAGCGAATTTTCCAGCCATGTATGTTGGCTAAGATACTTCATTAATTCACAATGTCAACATTTCAAAGCTAAGGCGATTTAGCCAACCTATTGTTTTCCTATCCAGCACAGTTTGCTAATGTGCTAATTGTTAGCAAACAATCCCATCAGTTAATGTAAACTGGTAAGGAAATGAAGTCTATTTTCTCATTCCCTGCTCTAAAAACCAAAAGGGTTAGTTTACCCAAAAATTAAAATTCTGTCATTAATTACTCACCCTCATGTCGTTCCAAACTCGTAAGACTTTTGTTCACTTTGGGAACACAAATAAGGATATTTTTGATGAAATCCAAGAGATTTATGACCCTGCATAGACAGCAATGCAACTAAAAAATGTTTAAGGCCCAGAAAGATAGTAAGAACATTGTTAAAATAGTGCATGTGACATTAATCCTTTAACCATAATGTTATGAAGCTACAAGAATACTTTTTGTGTGCAAATAAAACAAAAATAACGACTTTATTCAACAATTTCTTCTCTTCCACGTCAATCTTCGATACTTGTTCATGACAGTACTTGAAAAGGGCGCATCTTCTTCTGCTTGTAAACAAAGCACAGCATATCTGGGTTATACGTCAGAACGAAGGCTCCTGCGTCATCAGCATCACACACATACGTCATGGTACTCTTGTGAATGTGCATAGAAGACTGACATGGCAGGAGAAGAAATTGTTGGATAAAGTTGTTACTTTTGTTTTCTTTGTGCACATAAAGTACTCATGGCTTTATAAAATCAAGGTTGAACCACTGATGTCACATGGACTATTTTAGCATTATCCTTACTACCTTTCAGGCCTTGAATGTTTCAGTTGCATTGCTGTTGATGCAGGGTCAAAAAGCTCTCAGATTTCATCAAAAATATCTTAATTTATGTTACGAAGGAACAACATGACTGTGAGTAACTAATGACAGAATTTGAACTTTCCCTTTAAGGTGACAGGGAAGTGAATGTGTTAAAGTTACTGAATGAGTGCCCATGTGTCGAACAAATCATAACAACTAAATATAGCAGACTGCCAGAATAGATCATACATCAATAATCCATGTTGAACAAATCCCTAAGCCTTTCATTGTGGTACTAGAGCCAATTTTGGATGCCATGGTGGCCCAGCCAGTCAAAACACGTCTAGAAAGCAGGATCAGCCATTTCAAAGGGGGATGGGCTTGAACCTGTCACCAGCCATATGGAACCGTGACCCAGAGAAGGCCCGAGGATGTGGATTTGTCTATGCCTAGGCTGGAAAAGCAACTCTGAACTTGCACAACCATACGGCCCTGCAACTCGATCCGGTGGAAGTTCTGACCTCTGAACAAGAAGTAGCAGAGCACCACTCCAGAAGCTCCACTTGCTAATCCACTTTTACAAACTGAAGCAGCTTTGGGTCCTGGAGGCAGCCCATCTAGAAGATTTTGAACCAACCTCGAAAACAGCACACATGACTACACTAATCCACAAATCAACTAGCATTTCATTACTATGCTGATGTGTTTTGTTTTAGGGTTGGATGGAAGACGTTTGATCATGCCGCTAAATCTGGGGCCAGACAATCCATTCGAGGCAAGTGATAACAGCAATTGAAGGCCGCTCAGTAATTAAAAAGTTTAAATGAAGCAGGACTTAGCGAGTAAATCCCTCTGTTCCTGATTTAAAGGCCTGGGACCGCCTGTTCTTCATTTAACAACTGAATCCCTGTCCATCTGCTATGTTATGCACTGTTTAACAGAGAGCAAGAGGACTAGCACAAGCAAATCAGACCTTCATCAACTTAGTAACCTAATGGACGGCATTACATCTGAATGTACCGACTGTGGGGGTTCTCATCCACAATGATTTTACTTTTGGACCAGCATTCTCGCAACACAAAACCTCTCTCTCTCTAAGCAACTGCCTCCTTGGCCTTTCACGGCACAAGGGGTTGCTGCGGATCAGCAGAGGGATGAATAGATTCTCATTTGTACTTAATCCAAAGCTCCTCATCAAGCGGACATGACATGGAAGGGTTAAATTCCTTGGTGACTCGTTCTTTTTCTCTGCAACAAAGAAAGGGAGAGTGAAAGAGGCCGAGTGACAGAGTGAGAGACCCCTTTTTTCTTGGACATTTCCTTTTGCTTCTGTACGTTAAAGCACAAAATCCAAAGGGACACACAGGTCTTGTTTGGCATCCTGTATATCTGAAATTGGGGCACCTTTAAGGCCACCAAAAGAATCACCTAGAGCTTGGGCCATCGTTCAAAAAAAGAAGCTTCAAAAGAAGGGGGAGTAGATCAAAGAGTCCCTGCAGTCTATTCAGATGCAATTGCTCTCAAATCACATTGTGTTGTCACACAGTTTTAAAAGAATGGGTCACTGCTGTTTTATTGTGGAGAAGCTACCACTAATGAAAAGGACAATGCAAAGATTAGCGCTGCCAGCCAAGCGCCTGAAACCTCACTCTGTCTTTAATTGTAGAGAACAAGGGAGACAGGAAAGCAGGGCAAACACTGGACAAAAGAACAGGGAGCAGAGGCAGAGAACGTCAGCACTATGATTTTTACAGTTGCCCACCATCCAAGGTGAGATGTGATCCTCTCTGAAGGAAACATGTCAAGCATAGCTCAGCGCTCCACTATGTCTGCACTTCAGTGCTCTAGTGCTCCTCTTCCACAATATATACTATACTAAATGCTTTGAGGCACACTCATACTTCCTAAGCTCCCACAGGCACATACACTTTACTAACCGTAACTTGAACATGTTTGCATACTAGCAGCATTGGCAGCTACTTGAAATTGTCCATGTAATTAATGAGTAAACGAACAATGGACAGCAAATATAACCTTTGTTCCAAAATGTAATAGGCCAGAGGTTTTCAAACCTGTCCCAGAGGCCCTCCAGCAGAAAAGGTCTGAAACCTGAGGCAGAAAATATGAAAAAGACAAAAAAAATGGTGTGCCATACACAAGCTGGAAAGATTTCATGATGGAGATTTCACGGTTTGAAGTGCAGCATCTTAGATGCAAAGTCACAACATCACAATCCAAGAATGCTTTGCAACAAGATGAGGGATGTAGCAGATAGAAGGGTGATTCAATACTGAATTAATTACTAAAACAATTAGAAACTTCCAAAAGATTTGTTGAGTGAAATGTTTTCTATGATGCACAGAAGTTGCTGCTTATGCAGAGCATTTAAAATCAGCCACTTATGAGGTTCTATTTTAGTTTGGATGCCTTCTTAAATGTAAGTAGTAGACATTGATGTAGCTCATTTTGGAGTCTGTAAACCTTTGAGTGTAAAAGAAGATACTTACCAGACCTGCGCAGGTGGATATAGCCACAGATGATTCAGAATGGTTTCGGATGGAGCCTTGATAGAGACAGTTATGTATAGAAGGGTCAAGGGTGGCTGTATTGATGCCCTCTGCACCCAGTGTCTGTATGGTAAACCCCTCTGCCAGTACATGGGACGGCTGTAGGTCTAAGTGTAATTCCTTGCCAAATGCAGAGACATGATAGTGCACTTGACCACCAGCTTCTGAAAGGGATCTCCTGCTCCTTCCATGTCTTGACAAATCGTGGGAAATGTAGCCTCCAAGAGAGTCCACTTCCACTGGTGTGGCAAAATCATAATCTGTGAGAGAGACCAACACAGATGAAATCAATACCAATCCATCATCAGTTAATTGGTGTATTAGTCTTACTAGAGCCTGATCTCATGACAAAAACGTACCTTTCGCAAGATGTGAAATACGTACCTTCATGTAAGTTTCATGACATATTTGATGTGAAATGTACCTTAAGTGGCGCCAAAAGAGTGTTTGTTTTTTTCCTCAGAACAGATACAGAACAGAATGTACGTATGGTACGTTTTATGTGACGGCTGTTTTGTACATGTCACCGCAGTTCTGATTTGAAATGTCTGTTAAATGGTGCTATAACTCTAATGCTCTGTGACATTTTAAAATAATGTACCATCTGCACTACACCTAAACCTTCCCAATAGTATGAGCAAAAGCGAATGTGACGTAAAAACACAATCGCAAGCATGCCGTTTTAGCTTGTTTTTCAAGCTTTCATCATTCAGCTCTTTCATCGTAAGTCATGTTTTTCACAGGATTCGTACCCAAGTATTTCACATCCTACAATTCCATGCCAGCTGAGCTACCAAGCACGCGTGTTACATCTGGAAAGCTAAACATATGGAGCTGTAATCATAACTGTGTACGAAAACGAATACAATTACTCGCTGTTTTACTGCCTCTAGTGTTCATTTCTGTTGGAAGCTGCAGTGATATGTACTTATTGGTACGTATTTCATGTCTTGGGTCACTTCGTTGTGAGATCAGGTTGTCTTATTAATATAACTTAATAGTATAATGTCAGGCATGGTTTTCTGTTTAACAAGAATTAAGTCAGTTGGCAGGTAAATCAGGATTTTGTGGATTTTATTCCATTGGATAAACGGTGGCAATTTTACCAGATATATTTACTTAGAAACTATACATTCTTTCTCTTAATTGGACCAAAAATACTAATGACTCATCCTGCACTACAAGATTTTTTGTCTAATCAAACATTCTCAAATGAAATGTAACTTCCAGTAAAGGAAGGAAAACTGCACTGTTGTTATTTTCATGGGGTCTTGTCAACACTTGTTGGCTTATTTACTATCTTGTCTAACTCACCCATATAAAAGATGACTCTGAATCTAATTGTTTATATATACAGGCTATCTATCTATCTATCTATCTATCTATATATATATATATATATATATATATATATATATATATCAACATACACATACGTCTGTATGCAATATTTCTGTACGGTCTCATGCTTCTAAATGAGCTTTATAAACATTTCAGTGCCCAGAGCCTGTGCAAGCTGTGGAAATGACGAATAAATTAACTTATATTCCATGTAGCCACAATTTATATACAAACCTAAGTCAAGCATTTAACCAATAGTTCACAATGAGCATACATTTTGCGAGGGTTCTCAAACTTTTGACTGGTAGTGTAAATACTAATTAAAAAGACAATAAACTCTAGCTAAGTACGCGGTAGATAAGAGATGAGGGAATCCCTTTAATGCGCCCACATATACGGTACGCGTGCTAGCGCACGACCACCGGCACAGGAAACTTATATTTGGGAGTGTATTTATGTTGTAAACTTAATTCACAGGATATATGTGCCATGCTTCTTCGTATTTATATATATTCATGCGTACAGGTAGCCTATATCCAGGTAGGGATCTTTGGATCTGGTGGAGCGCAGTAGCATGCATCGGCATCAATCACTGTCTTGTCATCATTAAGAATAGAAATACAGTTGCAGTGCGTAAAAACACAAACCTTGATAGAGGACGCCGCTGTCGCCGGTAAATGAGACTGATGTTACAGAGTGGAAGCAACAGAACTGCAGAGCCTGCAAAAGCGCAAACTCCCCACAATTAACTTAATTAGTGACAATGAGTAAATATATTTTATAATTAATTATCAGTGTGTCACCTGCCTTTATAAAGTTCCCAAACGACACACTCGCCAAGAATCTCACTGATGTGCTGCTTACCAAAGGAACTTGTAAACTCCAGAGCAAAAGGAAAAGGCAATCCATGTTGTCATGCATGCACCTCTACTGTTACCTCTTCAAAAACGGGGAAAGCAACAATCCGTAAATCCATGCAATGCAATTTAGAGACATTGCTAATTGTATAAACTGCCCTGTTTCTGTCGTTCCTCATGTAAAATCCACCGGGTCCATTTGGGTAACGCGCACCGCTTCTGTTTGCAAGCGCAGGTACACAGAGAACTGCTGACTGCTGAGCAATGACAGTCGGCGTGCATGTGTGTGTGTGTGTGTGTGTGTGTGTGTGTGTGTGTGTGTGTGTGTAAACTATACTGCGATAGTGGCACCGGCTGATGGGCAAAAGGTGGGGGTTTACATTTCCACCAATCAGCGACGACCATTTGCGGGCGATTCAGTGTATTAGCGCTTCTCACTGTCCGACCGTCCATAAACAGATCACAGAGTTCATTGAAATGGGATACAAGTTCGTAGCACTCCCTTTAAATGAACGGTCCGAGCAAGTAAACACATGCTGTCGAAAGAGTTTATGTGTTCAATGTGAAACTGAAGAGTTGTGAATGAGCTGCCGGATGATTTATGATACTGTACGCTGTACTGTATAATGAAGCGCTTTCACGTCAGGTCTTGTTCCTAAAAAACTCTACTGTCATGAATATCTGTTCTGCAAGCTCTCAGCTGATATTTAACGCTTAGTCTACACTGAATGTACAGCAGTTTGTTTAAGTGATTATTATTGGGTTTTCTTGGTCATCTGCTGCATCTATTCAACCTTTTCAACATTGTGCAAACAAGATCTTGTGACAACCTGATTTTGCAATGACAATAAATTCAATTCAATACCGTTTTTTCTAAATGTGTTTGCACAGACTTACCTTTAAATAGATGTTAAAAAGAAAGAAAGAAATGAAACAAAACAAAATGAAACAACTATAGGCCTGATTTAACTTACAGCATAACGTGACACACTTTTTTTCAGACTTGTTTTTTGATTTACAAAAAGTGTATTTGAGGAATCAGGAATCAGAGTTCAAGTGGTTGCACTATATGTTTTGCATTTACTGTAAAGACCCAGCTCACTCTATTTATTTATTCAGGAATCGGATTACACTGGTTGCACTTTATTTTTGATTCTTTTAAAGATCCGACTGATTTGAGTCATTTGTTTGGAATTGCACTTCACTCAAAGCACTTTTACATTCATTGGGCAGCTCATTAAGCAATTTTTTTGGAGTATCAGTCCACACTGACTGCTGATGCTGTCAGTTTTGCACTCTGGATTCAATATTGTGGCAACGCTAAATAGTAGGAAACACTGTCAAAATATTTTAGCACGTTGTTAGGAAGAACAAACGCTTAGTGAAAATTCATTCTCAAAAACTGTTACCAGCAAACAAACATTGTGAAAATAATTGATTTCCCATATTTTTAAGAGATTTAATCAGGTTTAAATATGATCTAGTTCTTGGTTCCCAGGCCTGTGGTTACAAAACACAGGACAGCTGTTAATAGACACTGACTCCAAAGTCTTATTAAGACAAGAGCTCTGTCTACATTTGGGTGAATTTGAGCATTCTCATTTGTTTGATTGTTTTCCCTGTTCACTGGTTTATTAAAGGAGCTCATAAACTACCTGATTTTTATACTAAAATGTTTATGAATCACATAAAAGTTAAAGTCGAGGTTCAGCCAAAGAATAAAAGATCAATTCAAGACGTCATAAGAGGTGGCTTAAAAGTAGCTTGATATTTATTTTGTTTGTTTTTTGCAATGGTTTCGGGTTTTGTCTCTAATGAACAGAGGAGGCCAAGATTACCATGCTCCGCACAATATCAACCATATGACAAGTAGCTCAAAGAAAGTCTCCATGTGAAAGGAATCATCCAGTGAGTTTAATTGTGCTTTACAATCCATTAGTTTCTAGCCTAATTTTGAAAAGTCCTCAGAAAGAGCGTTGTCAGATGTTTTAGGAAATGTTGGCTGGGGGCTCAGCTTGTCAAAGCCAAATGCATCAAACCCCAAAGGAAGATGGTTTTGCTTTGACTACAGTGTTATTTACCTAGCTTTCTGTGCCAATATTTCTTTCTCTGGTTTTAAAACTGTGCCCAAACTCCACTGAATGGAGTGGGCACAGATAGTTGAACGTGCAACACCATACTATAAAGCCATGGTTGACATATGGGTTTATGTATGCACTATGTTAAATGGAGTGTCAAAAATAGTCAAAAGGTTCACTTATAGATGTCTCCAAAAATCAGTCAGACTATGCACACAACCAACTAAAGAGCAGTTGAAGCCTGGAGGGGGGCACAGATATAAAACTTGCCAATACAAACTTCTGGAGTAAATGAAATGACTCTTAAACGTGCATCTTTAACAATTCAGATTGGCACATATGATCGTTTAAAGCAACTTTTGCAATTTAACGTAATGCAATAGGCAGTGAGGTCATAACTCAGCCTCTGACCTCATATTTGCTAACATTTGTTCCCCCTCTCTTTACATGGCTGTACACCATTTGTTTTATATTTGTTTGCATGTTGTGGAGAAATGGCTTTTCCAGCAGCGGCTCCAGCTGGGGAGAGCTATGCCAGGTCAGGGTTGCCCATATCTGCTCCTAATTTACCCCGTACTGGGTTTGGAGAACAGAGTGCAATACTGGAACCATAATGTCTGATGGTCAGTGGAAGAACTGCTCCAAATAATGATGATCTGCAGGTTTCAATTTATTCATGCAGAAATACACAGCATAACTCATCTACATGTATTCGATAACATCAGGTCTGTAAACTCTCATTCATTTTGCTGAGGAGGACAAAGCTATAAATCACACAACCTACTTGTAAGGACCAATTTCCATTCCACTCGACAAAATTGTTTATCCATAATAGAGTCTATGTGGGCTGTATCTTTGGAAGTAAATGTGGTATCCAGACAAGAATGTTAAATGGAGAGGTCATTAATCTTAAAGCATGACATGAATCTATACACCTTCGAGTGGCGGTTGCACCCACTATTTATTTGACTGTGTCACTGAAAGCCCAAACAGTCTAGGAAATAACTAGGAAACAACTACCTTTACAGCCTGACCTCTTGACTTCAGCTCATACCCTGGATAACATCCCTGATATCTGCTATCTTATGACTTGAAGGCCTGAGGAAACTTCCAACTTGCATTATCTCAGACATCATGACAAATACAGCTGCATTGGCGTTCATTAAAATTCTAAGCGCTACCAACATCTGTATTTTAAAGGACTAGATGATCAGTGTTTTGAACGCTTCTTTCCACACGTGTGTTATGGGTCAAACCATGGTTAAATTGGTGCTGATGTGGCTGTTTACTGTCCAGTCAATGTTGTTTACTGTCTGTTTACTATTCCCTGCTATTGTGTACCTGGCCTGAGAATATAGACTTCAAAACAGTGTCAGCACTCTATAAATGATCAAGTACGTTTCATAATGTTAGGACTGAGAAGCAGCCCAGTTTAAGAAAAACAGCTTGACATTGTCAGCGAAACTCCTTGAAGTTCAGGGGAATAATAATAAATAACTACAATACTATCAACACGACATGGCTCAAGACAAGGGTCAGATGCTCATCTAAATACATTTATATTAAAACAAATACATCGGAGAGTGGTTTGTATATGTCTAGCTCTGTTTTGTAATATCTGTTTGCCTAGGCTTTGTGTTTCTGGAGTGTACTGGCCTGCATGCATACAGTATGTGTAAGTCTGTGTGGGGGCTCAGAGGAAAAGACTGAGATATGTATTAAACAATGCCTCAACATCTGATAAGACTAATGACTGCTTAATCTGGGATAAAGCCCCCTCCTCCATTCCTTCCTAAAAGCCATCAGTGTTGACCCATAAAACCATTGTGTCTCATTTCCATAATGGACTTTTTGAAAACATCCTTCACAGTATTTACAGCAAACAAGAAAGTAAGCAAGAAAATATGCAGGATGGCACTTAATTTTCAATCGATAATTGATTGGATTAGGCCAACTGTTTTACATACCAGAAAATTTTCAATTTTGTCCTTTTGACCAAAAATATTGAACAATAGAGTTTGGTTAACATTATCCAAAAGCCTGCATGGCCTCAGTGATGTCACCAAAAAAGGAAAGTCATTGCAGAGGAAGAGCAAGTGATTAGTTCACTTCCAGAAAAAAAAAAAAAGAAAAAATCCTGATAATTTACTCACCCCCATGTTATCCACGATGTTAATGTTTTTCCTTCTTCAGTCAAAAAGAAATTAAGGTTTTTGAGGAAAACATTGCAGGATTTTTCTCTGTGTAGATTTTTTTTTTTTTTTTTTTTTGCAGAGCTGATTTTGACAAGGTAAAATGGTGTTTTTTACACTATTATTGAGAATTGTTTTACACTACTATTGGGAATTTTCAACTAAAGTATATTATGGACTTTTCATTAAGACCCTAAAGTATCATATCAAGTTGTGGAAAATGGGCATCCGATGACCTCTTTAACATATATTGCATAAAAATTAAATAAGGAGAGGAACCCGCCCAGTGTAGCGACGTAAAAACATAAAAACGTATATGGTTTTTAACCACAAATGCTTGTCTTTCACTAGCTCTGTGATGCTTTTTCGCGACTTTATGCATTACGTAATTACATTGGAAAGATCACACACTTTCCAATGTGATTATTTAATGCGTGAAGTCGAGCTAGTACAAGATGAGTATTTGTGGGTTTTTTTAGTATTTACATTTTTATTTGTTTTTTAGAAAATAACTGACTGTTTTGCTAGATATGACCCTTATTCCTTGGCTGGAGCCCTTTGAAGCTGCACTGAAACTGCAGTCTGCTCCTTTAACCCGTTAATCCCAATGAAGTCCACTATATGGTTAAAAATCCTGGAATGTTTTCCTCAAAAAACACAGAAAGACAGCAGAAGAACAATATAAAAATTTACAACTGTTTGATACTGAAATAAGCAGCTCTATATGTTCTCTTCCAATCGACAAAAAAAGAAAGTATCTGTGTAAGGTATCACTACAGGTGGGCTTTACCCTGCAGGCTTTAGGTAAGCAGAAGATAATTTGTGGGAGACGAGGCACCTGGGAGTCTGGCGATTCCTCTTTAAAGGCCTCTCACTCCGATCTATCAAATACACACTGTGACAGACCTACTGAGCTTATCTACATGCTCCAGTTTAATTTGTTCCTGTACTCACACCTTTAAACGTCAGTGTTTGTTTATTGTTGTACATGAAAGCTCACAAAAACTACTCAAGCAGTAAACACTCCACATCCTATTAGCATCTGATTTATTCTTGTTGAAGAGAATTAGCGTAAACCTCACAGCAAGTCTCCATTGTGTTCTTGTTTGCAGTGAGCAAACAGACCAGACTCAATGTATTTTTAGTTTAGCGGTCTGCGCTCGAAGAATCTTCTGAGTGGCGTGTTTGACCATGCGAAACCATCATCCTTCATCCGCTGTCAGACATAGAATTTTAATTGCAGCCTAAATGTTGTTGTTTTGGTTATTTTGTTCCCCCCATGTGTGGAAATATAAAACTTGCAAGAGTGGAGAGGTTAGAGGAACAGGCAGTTTGTTCTGAAGCCTCTTTCTTGACTTACCACAATAACCAGAGAGCCGGAGGATAAGGAGTGGCACCAAGGACACTCCAAATACAATAATCAAGATAAAGATACAGTACGTATGGCTAATTTTACTTAAACAACCTGACATGTCAAGTATAGATATACTGTATAGCATAGTATGGAACTTGGGGCCAGATTTACTCGCACCAGAGCAAACCGTCTTTTGGCGTTAAAATAGCACAGGATTTAATGTAGACGCACAGTGAAGAATTAGCACTGAAAAGGCATGGACACAGTTATTTTGGTATTTGCGCCATTATATGCTCAAAAAGCGACTTCAAGCAGGCAGTAATTTGCTCCATTTAATCCATTATTTTTTCCATAAAGATTCAAAGAATTTAGAACAAACTAAGAACTAAAGCAACTATCTCTGAGGTGAATGACAACATTGCTAACTTTCATTTGAAGCCAAAAAGGACCTGAAAACTAAACTAAAAGACAAAGATACAACACTTGACTCTTGAGGGAATAAACTACAGTCCCATTTTGCATTATGTTGCGAAATATTGCGTGTCGCTGTTGCGCTAGTTAGGACTAAAACCCTGATTAACATGGGAAGAAAAATGGGCGTGTTACTGCGTTGCGTCGCGTGTAGTTAGGATACAGTGTTAAAGGGGTCATCAGATGCAAAGTTTACTTTTGCATGATTTTTTAACATAAATATGTGTGGCAGTGCGTGTACACATCTACCCTATAGTGATAAAAATCTACCCAGTGGTTTTTATTTAATCTGTAAAATAATTTCCCCTTTTTCAAATCAAGCCATTCTCAACTTCTTGTCAGTGTGAGGTAACACCCACAGAGGCCACTCCTACAATAGATTGATTGACACAGGCATCTTACACTCAAAAAAATGAATCAAGGCGTAGTTTAAAATTATGTATTTACTTCCTTTTGATTTTATTTAAATTATGTATTTTTTCAATTATATGTAGCCAAAATGCTTAGAATCAATGTAAATGTGTAAACTGTTAAAATTATTTGATTTAATCTGTTAAATGTTATGTGTATGGTATAAATATAAGTAGCTTTGGAACAAGCCAGACCCAATTAGTTAAACTTTATGCGATTTGATTGCATGCGATTTCCCGGAAATTGAATCGTTAGAAGTTGATCCAATCTGGTAGGGGGCGGTATTGCACACCTGCAAAAAGCAGCAACGGTTGGAAGAAACAACATTCAAATCTCTTTGACATCGTGACCAGATTGCAAGGTAAATTACATTTATATTCATTCCATATGTTTTGACAGTGTATGTAAAATGTGGTTTTAGTGCTGTTGGTGCTGTGTTAAACTACTATCAATGTAATTTCTGTCATATTTATGTTTAGTCCACAGTCACTAGTGCTAGTGTCCACATGGTGTTAAATGCTAATAAAATCTAATTTCAATTACACGTATTGTTTACTGTAAAATGTTTACTAATTTATTTATTTTTTGTTTGTTTTTCTTTATTTATTTGGTAATCCGACAGCAAACATTGGTGTCATCACTGAGATATATAACAAAAGCAAAGGTTTAATGAGCAGTAAGCTACATTAAAAAAACATCTTTTTTTATTAATTGCCTTGCAAGTTGCAACCTTGGAATAAAGTCAACATGAGTGTGAATAAAAGTTTAGATTTAGTTTGAACTATTCTAAGTAATCGTTTATCATTTTACATTACATTATAAAATCAATGTATTATATTGTTAATCAGTAGTAGCAAAACTTGTATTGACAGTACAATAACAATTTAGTAGTTACAGTAAAATATATATATATATATATATATATATATATTATTTTTGTGTGTCTAATATTTTACAATAACTGATATTTTGTCTTTTGTCTTCACAGACATTTGAAAGTTACATTTCATTATCTACTGCAGGGTACCTAAAGGTAAGTTTCCTTACATCTGATAATTATTGAAATGAAAATGCATACATGTGGTTCCAAACTTAAATACTGTGTTTTTAAGTTCAGTAGAAGAAAGTTGTACAAGTTTGAAACAATATGAGTGTGAATAAAAGTTTATTTTTAGTTTGAGGAATCCTCTCAAGTGTTTATTGAAACCAATGTATTATAATGTTGATCATTAATGGTAGTTGTATTTACAGTACAGTAAACATTTAGTAGTTACAGAAAAAAAAAAAACCTAAACATAATATATTTTGTTGGTCTAATATTTTGCATTAACTGAGATTGTCTTTTGTCTTCACAGACATGTGAAAGTGGCCTTGTAAAGTGTGATAATTTCATTATCTACATGTATTGCAGGTATCCTTGTCTATACAGATTACCTTCAGATGTTGAATGTAATTGCAGTAAAACAAGTGTAAATCATTTTTAACTACTATTTTTCTTTTGTTTTTGTTTACAGATATGTAAATGTGGCCTTGTAAAGTGTGGGACACTTCATTATCTTCCCGGTATGAGCTTCTAAAACATTTTAGGCTGACATATTTCCACTATGGTAGCAACTGCTAGTACCCCTGTCTATGTGCCTCCCTGTGCATATTGCACATACACATTCATTTATTCATTTCCATGAGCACAGATCTTAAAGCGATAGTTCACACAACAAATGAAAATTCTGTGATCCTTTACACACCCATATGTTTTAAACTTGTAGGAGTTCCTTTCTTATGTTAAACACGAAGGAAGATATTTTGATAAATGACGGTAACCACACAGTTGCTGGTAGCCATTGACTTCCAGAGTATTTGTTTTTCCTACTATAGAAGTCAATGGCTACTAGCAACGGTGCGGATCCTATCATTAACCAAAGTATATTAATTTGTATTCAACAGAATAAAGAAACAGGTTTAACACACACAAGTGTTAGTAAATGATGACAGCATTTTCATTTTTGGGTAAACTATCTCTTTAATGCTAAAGTCTATCATGCTATTCTAGAAAATTATGTGCCTCTAATTTTATGGGTTTTTGGCTCAAATCGTGCAAGTTATAACAAAGGTGTTGAGCTGGATTTAGGTCTGGGCTTCAAGCAGATTAGTGAAGTTCTTCACCCTATATTTTTATTTTTTTTTTGGAACATTGCTTGGTGTACAGGGGCATTGTCATGTTGGAAAAACATGGCCCTTCCCAAAGCTTTGCTATAAAATCAGATGTTCACAATTCTCTAGAATTTTATTATATACTGTACTGTAGCACTAAGTTCCGTGCTCATGAAAATGACTAAAGTAGTCAAGCCTGGTCATTAGAATACTTTTGGCAATATAGTGTATTTAGGTTAGACGGAAAGTATATGTAGATTGTTTAATAAGCCTGGTGTTTTAATCTATTCTTTTTGTTTTTCCTCTAGGACTGTGAAACTGAAAAGGCAGAGTCTGGGATTGCACAAACAACAATGTGCATCTATGTTGGGTGCTAATCCCAGAGATGAGTCTACAGACGTTGGTGTGGTTCTCGAACCTTTGGCAGTTCTTCAATACCTGCTTTTTACCCGAAAGACCTCAAGTGCACATATGAAGATTTTCAGAAAATTCGATGTTTATGTACAGGTATGCCCAACATGTAAACATGCTTGCCCTAACAACATTCCCTAACCAATCAAGCAACTTTTTGTGACTATTTTTTTTTTTTTTAAGTTGCATGTCTTATATTTGTGAAACTGTCAGTGTGATAAAACAGTGTGTTTTATATGGTTTTGAAACACAGTTCTTAGGGATTTTTTTTTTTAATATACTTTTGATACTCTGGTATTGCAAAGCCACTCATACTCTGAGACTTGAAACTTTTCTTGACTACCACCATTTCATTTCATGTAATGTCACAGATTTGTCAAAATGTCAGTATAAGTAATACTGTTTTTATTGGCTCATATGTAACTTGATTTTTCTGTCTATACGAGTGTCCAAATACATTGATTGTGACTGCAGTGTTTAAAGTGGTGCATTTAAGCTTGCTTTTACCCCCAAACAACATATGGGGCACTGGCTAGTATCATTTGCCAACTCATCTTTTTGATCACTTTCATGTTTTGTTACTTCTAAAATGTAAACATCAATAAAAAAGTGAAACTATTTGATCTAACTGTTGTTTTTTGCATGTTGAGGTTAGATTCCTTACAGGAATAAATACATTTTGAATATGATTTAAAAACCATTCAGTTTATTATTAAAATGCCTAAATATGATGCATTTTAGTTAAATAGAGTTTATTATCTAAAAATACATAATCCTGATTCTAATGAATTCTAAACACATTTGATTTATTAATATTATTACATAAATCTTATTCTTACTTGTTTAATTTACGTATGATTTACAAATTTGTACCACATAAAGTTTATTACTTGGTTTGGGTAAAAAATATGTAATCCAAATGGATGGAAATTTTACATGTAATCAGAATACATAAATCTTATTTTTTAGAGACAAATATTTTTTTGAGTGTACTTCAGAGTTGTAACAGTCCGATCGCCAGTGTTTCGATGCCGGAGCAGGGATGTAGACAAGAATGTCTCCTAAGCAAATGAGGTGTTTGTTGGATGTAATAATGAACATAGTAGTCTTCGTTTACTCCCGACATCTGAACCGCTGAAGACACACTGACTTTTGTTTGTGAATGGAATGGCCTCCCGATCTACATGAATGTGTCTGTGATCATCTGTGATCCAGCTTTACTTACAGCAGAAGCGAGTATTTGTTTCTTTATGAATCCTTGCAATGGCCTTTCCTAATAACGTGCTAGTTAGCAAGTTTTGCAGCTAAATGTAAACAATAGCTCATCACTACATGGAGAGAAGAGAGGGGCGGGTGAGCAGAGCTCATTTGCATTTAAAGGAACATGCAATAGAATCAGTTGATTTTTTTTTTTTTTCTTTTTTTTTTTGCAGAGCTGATTCTGACAAGGTAAAAGGGTGTTTTTTACACTATTATTGAGAATTGTTTTACACTACTATTGTGAATTTTCAACCAAAGTATATTATGGACTTTTCATTAAGACCCTAAATAATCATATCAAGTTGTGGAAAACGGGCATCCGATGACCTCTTTAACATATATTGCATACAAATTAAATAAGGAGAGGAACCCGCCCCATGTAGCGAAGTAAAAGTACTTTTTTTTTGGTAGAAATGTACTCAAGTTAAAGTAAAAATACCCATCTTTAAATTTACTTTTAAAAGTCAACAATTTTCCAAAAATTTACTTAAGTAACAGAGTACATGTACTTTCCTTACTACCCACCTCTGAGTGTTTAGGTGCACTTGGGTCTTAATACTTTCTGATCTCCAAAATCCAAGAGCTTCTTGTTGTTTTGCAACACTCTGAGCTCTGATTTTAAGACACCACATGCACATTTTAGATAAGTTGCCAAAGAGCTGAGTGTCTGAGTCGTGGTGGTCCGTGAGAGTAGAGGATGTGATATCGTCCCTACTCGCCTCATACATCACAGCCTATCTGCTAACCTTAGGCTTGCTACTCTTAAGGATTTATCTCCTATGTGGTTACATGTACATCTGACCCTTTGACCACCCATAAAGTGAATGGCACTGTAACCTACACCCCTCTAGAGGATAAAGCTAGTCTTTGATCACACCAGGAGGCAGGGCCCATCTCAGCCCTGAGCAGGCTGCTGAGGGAGCCATTCTGGAGGTTAAGATTAAGAGAGGTGAGCAGAGCTGAACGTTAAAATCACTGGACAAATAAGCAATGGGGAAGATGCTTATTCGCCACAGGAGCATCTTTTTGGCTCTGAATAAACTGTTGGCAGGCCATCTCTCAGCTTGAATAAAAATATAAATCATTAGCCTAATAGAAAAACAATGTCTAATCTATGAGATGGACTCACTAATATTGTGAAACAAACATGTGTTTGCGAGTGTTATTTTAGATGTTTCATCAGAAAGAACAGTTGCATTATTTCACAACCGTGATGAATCACAAGTCAAACAGCAAGAATTAATGCCTGATGTTTCATAAGCAGGCAGTGGACATAATCACAGTCCACAAATATACACTGAATAAACTTCTCACTGGGCTCCTCTTTAATGACTGACCACATCTCTAAAAGCCAGTCATAGTAGTGTGAGTGTAATATTCTGCAGCAATCTTTTCTTTTATATTCGGTTTTGACCAGAAAAGCCTCACTTATGACTTATTAACAGATTTATGCTAAAGTCTGTCCTCACAAAGTCATATTTGTTACATGTCTACTGCATGTTTGACCATTTCTCCAGTGTAATGTTCTTTTAAACCCTGTGCATTTCACTTTTGATTTTATTAAGAGGAAATTGCTAAATAATGTCCATCTATAAACACAATTTATGACACATGTCATGCTGCCAAAAGGTTTGTGGTATGTGAATTCTGTTATGGACATTGCAGGAGAAGGCTGATGGTCTGTATACAAGGTTAGTTGGAGTTAAAATGCCCATGTTAGGAACAAATGAGGACATGCAGATATTTCTTTTAATTTGATCAGGCCAAATCAAAGCCATTAAGCTTGAAGTAATGGCTGAGGAATTAGGCCGGCTAGGATTCAAGACTTTAAATTTACATGACCCAAGTTATCAAAAGGAAGGGTCAGTGAGAGTTGGACAGCATGAATGAGAAAAGAGCATAAAAGTGAGAAGATCTTTGGTGAACAGAACTGAGGTTAAAGAGACCGAAAAAAAAAGGGGATGTGTTTCAGCATGCTTTGGGAATTCCCAATGTAGCCCCCTGCTGGCCGGCCCATCAATAGTATGAAAACACATGGACACACACACATTCTTCTCTTATTTGCTCCTTTCACTCTCTAAGATGATTTGCTTTCACTTTGTCAAATTAGCCCCCCTCTACCTCTGCTTTCTTACATTCACACGGGGTCTTGCAAATAGCCGCAGGCAGCATTAGCTGTGGGCCGAGTGGCAGTCTGGCTTTCTTCTCCTGTAGAGAGGCTAAAGAGACGTCTCCGGGCATCAACAGGAGGCCAATTCACTCTGACCCATTCACAGTCGTCACTGCCTGTCCTCTGTTCAAAGAAACTCTCTGCTCAAACAGCCACTGAGTTTGAACCTTTTTCCAGAGGACATTGTTGTGTCATCCTTACAAGAGAGTAACTGATAAAACGCTGTAGTAAAATGTAATATCTGAATGTAATATCTTAATTCTGAACCATCACTGATGGTTCAGAATTAAGGAAAAACAATGCATTAAGGGCCAGGGGTGTAAACTTTTGAACAAAATGAGAATGTGTAAATTTTTCTTATTTTGCCTAAATATCTTATTTAATGTATAACATATCCAAAAGCACTCAACTGCATTAGTTTTTATTGACACTTTCTGCAGGTTACATAGCTACACCAATAGGTGGTGACAAGTGACTGTCTTTATGATTGAGTCACTGAATCGTTCATTCAAATGATTTGTTTGAAAAAAAAACAAGGTAACTAGTGAAAGTTTTAATCAATGACTCACCAGTACACCAGCAGGTGAAGACAAGTGACTGTCTTTATGATTGAGTCATTGAATACTTCAATTAACAATTTGTTCGACAACATTGATTAACATAGGGACAAAATCACGTACTTACCTACTACATAGTAGGGGGAAAAGACTACAAACAGTAGTATGTGCAAATTCACAGTATTTACAAAATAGTACGCGAAAAGTACCTACATTCCTGGATGGTAAGATTCTAAGGTTTGCAAAGCAACTGACAGTGGTAGGTCACATGACAATGACACAACATACATTCATACTACAATTCATAGGGCCATAAAGTTATTCAACAGAAAAACCTATCCAGACAGCAGGTGATTTCAAACACAGCCAAGGTCATTATGAGTCATTGAATCCTTCATTCACCTGATTTGTTCAATGCAAAAAATGAGAAAAGTAATGGTTTTAATTAGTACATCACTGAATCATTCATTTAAATGATTTGTTCAACAACACTGATTTATAGGAACAAAACAAGTGACGGTCTTTGTGAATAAGCCATTCAACGTTCATTCAAAACTGATTCATTCAATAACACCATTTCACTTTGGAAAGAAACAAGTGACTAGCTGAAATAGTGTAAGTGTAACTTTACTGTGTAAGTACTACATTTGACTAGGAACTTACAACATGATTGTTAAAAAAGTATGTTCAGTCACACTTTATATCAGGTGGCCTTAACGACTGTGTACTTGCATCAAAAATATGTACAATGTGTTCATAGTGTACAGAGCTGGCGCCAGCACAACACTGACGAGGGGGCGGCTGAAGTGAGGGGGGCGATGACAACATATGTGGCCCATTCATGTATTTGTCGGACCGTAAACAAACCTGCCCGCGCTACTACAACTATTAGAATATTGGGTTTACACAGTGGAAGTTATAGTGGCCCTGATAGTGTATTGCAAAACACTTTTGCTGCTATTGAGGTGGGAAACGGGTTAGGGTTGGGGACAGGTTTTGTGGTATGGGTAGGTTTAAGGATGGGTTAAGTCTAAGGAATGTGTTATTACAAATGTAATTACAGAAAGTAATTACTAATATAATTACATGCAGGTATTTTTTACAAGTACTATGTAAAACATGTATGTACACAACAAGTGCATTGTATCGAATAATTAATTTAAATGTAAGTACATAGTAGTTAAGGCCACCTATATACAGTGGGACCGTATGTTCTATATAGTATAAATATCCTAAACATCCTCAATTTTATCATTGCCATGTGACTTACAGCATCAGTTGCTTTGCTTCACTGCCATACACAAATCTTCGCTGTGGCCTCATAGGATAGTAAAGAGTCCATTGAATGTGCATTCACCAGAAGTGTGTCTAATGTTTCATGCGTTTATGAATTTGGACATATATATATGTGTGTGTGTGTGTGTGTGTGTGTGTGTGTGTGTGTGTGTGTGTGTCAGTGCACTTGCTTACAAGGCTATCGGTGCTGACAGCCCACAGTCTGTATAAAGGCATTTAGTCACTGAATTATTTATTCAATCAATCGATTTGTTTAAAACCACTGTTTCAGGAACTCCAATGCTGTGTTGTGGCAGATTTACACATACTACACTCTCAATGTGAATGCCGTAACCTGTTAATATAAGTGGCACAAAGAAAACACACAATGTAAATATTGTGTTTAAAATATCATTTGCTCAATCTCAGCAACATGTATATGGGATTCATTGAAGTTCCATTGAAGATTCATCATTCGGCCTTGACACAGTGTAATCACCATAAAGAATGAATGCACAGTGTAGAGACTCTTCCACATTAAAATACAAAATCAATCAAGCTCTTAAACAATACAGCTGCTGTAACAGGGACTAGGCAGATAAATATTTAACTTTCATTGACATTTGGAGGCGCAAGACAGGCGTGACGGGACACGTTGTGACATGGTCTCAGTTGTGAATGGGAGACAGCTAGCAGGGCTCCATCAATAGCAAAGCCACCGCTGTTAACCACAATCAGCCATTCAAGTTTATATTTTTGTGTGTAAAGAGAAAAAGTTGGCAACGACTATGTGAAGAGCTCCAGTTACCCACCCTACAATGAGAGTTTATGACCTATTTTTTCCTCTTCCTTTTTTTTCCTCATTGAGTGCCTTTATGTTAGTGAATAAAAGGGCATTACTTCATTCTTGTCCTAGGTGGACATGTGAGTGACACATAGCCCTCAGAGACTATCAGTTGATGGCCTTTAAAAAGTGATGGGCAGTCAGCAGTTTGTCCAGGTTGGGGTTACATGTGTAACAGTGGCGTGTGGTGGTGTTCTGAAGAATTTTTTGTTATAATCAAATGTAAATTCATATCCCAGTTACATTTTCTTGGTTAAATAAACATTACTTACACTATCAAGTTAAGATTAAGATTTGTTATTTGTGTTTTTAAGCATTTTACAGTTATTCCAAAATAATAACTTAAGGCAGTAACAAATTAAACAGTATATTTTATTTGTAAAATTATGTTCAGCTATTCTTTTAATAATCAACGTCTAACTATTTTTTAATTTTTTGAATCATCAGTCATCAAAGCCTGGTAAATATTGGTCACAGACACAGAGATTTACTTTAAATTTCACCAAGCTGATTTTTACTAAAAACTCCCACAGATCATGTTTTAATGCCATTTTAAGTCTTATTTTGACTTGAAAGTGGTTATATCTAACTGTGTGAGTTGTTTACTTATTTATTTTTACTTAGTCTTCCTATTAACGCCATTATATTGTTCAGTCAGACTGATTTCAAGCTTTAAAATGGCAGTGAGTTGGTGTTTCTGTTCAACAGTCTAAAAGAAGTCCAAAAAAGTCCATCCACCCATAATAAAAAGTGCTCCACAAAGCTCCAGGGGGTGAATAAACTGATGCGATTTTGTAAAAATAAAATCTATATTTAAAACGTACCCATTGTGGATGACGTAGGACATATGCGTTGTGCATGCGCTACAAAGAAGTGACGATTGCTAAGGAGGAAAGAGCAAAACAAAACACTGGTCACAAATTAGAAGTACAAAAGAAGACTTTGTAAAGAAAAATGTCACAAGATTTCAATATAAGCCAAGAGGAAACTGGTTTTCCTTTGCTAACGTAAGGAAAGTATGTAAATTTGTATCTTTTGCTCCTGTAAACAAACGTTGGTTTTTGTGAGATCAGCGCAGTTAGCGCAAGCTAAAGAAAGGGTAAGTAAATCATTGGCTAATTTTCATTTTTAGGTGAACTAACCCTTTAACACTTATATAAAAAAAACTGACAATATCCCTGAGTGACTGGGTGACAATGTGACTGTTCACATGCAAGTTACTCTTGATGGATCAGTACTTGGTTAATGCAAAAGAGACAAGCTTTTTAACTTCAGGCAAACACTGCTCAGATACTTCCTTCTCTCTCATTTCTCTCTATGCTTCTTATATCCTCATTTTGCGTTTGCCATCTCTTGCCAGCTACCTAATGGGGTGTTATGAGTGTGAAGTGTAGGTTTAGACATCTTAATGGGGAGCCCATAAACTAGTGCTTATCATCAAGTCTAGAAAAGGAACAGTCTTCATTTTAGCTTACTTGCACAAAATGGCCATTTAAATCATGCAGGACAAAATTGAAGGTTTTGCTGAGCTATCTTCTGTTATGGCTCCCCAGCTCTATGGAAACAGCTCATCACTTAATAAATTGCCTGATTGCTTGGCTGCTAATCTTTAATTTGTTTCCCATGATATATTAATTCTGACACAGGCTATATTTGGAGTCATCAATGAAAAAACTTGTTTTAAGAGACGTCAAGAAAATGTAGCAACAGATTAATTTACAACACTGCACATTCTTTCATTTTTTATTCGTTTTCGTCAGTGGTTGCAGACGTTCATAAACCTATCCGAACTTCTCGTCACTCACGTGGCCTGGCAAAGCGTGCAGACACAGTTGTGCCACATCAGCACAGACCCAATGGGCAGAGACAGAGCTGATAGAGCACACAGGATGTAGTGAGGCTACATTTTTGAATAATGGGAGGGTAGAGCAAATCCAATCGCTCACTGTCAACAGCTCGGCTCCACAGTGCCCTCTGGACCACATCATGATCTGCTGCTATATTTACGAAGCCATAAATTACCATCCAGCCATCCACTTTGTTTTTTTGTTTTATTTCTTCAGATCTTTGGTTGAAATAAATATGCTTCTCAGAACAAAATATACGCACCCACAGCAGACAGTCATGCAGATGCCAATGAGAAAACAGCATGAAATAAACAAGCAAGTGACCCTGAGAGTAAATCACGTGCCGGTTCTCACGAGCCACGTAATGGCTTTTATTAGAGAGGTCTTAACCCAGTCATCATAGCAGCGTTTCACGGTCCTGCACCACAGTGAGGGAGAGCAGGGAAAATTAACAGCACCCCATCAAAGCCCAGCACTCCTAGAGAACTATAGGTTTATGGGCTGTAAAGCTTAATAAAGCAAAGAAAACACGCACACTTCGGAGACAGCAGACAGGATAATTTACTTCCCACACGTCTGTTTAAACACAAACACACACCAAAGCTAATGTGGAGAACGTCTTCTAATTGTAATGGCTAGTAGCATGAGCTCACTCTCGTCCATTTGTTTGATTGTCTAAATACATCTAATGTATGTTTTTTTTCTCCTTGAGAACATTTTGTCTATCAGCATGTGTTGGACGCAGGGTCAGATCAAACACACCGGCTTTCTCTCAGAAATCACCACGGAAGCTCTGATGTACATGAGGTCTGTGGGGAATATTTGCCAGGGATTACTCAAATGAATTTGGATTTATGCCTTAAAGAGGATAAGCGGGGCTTTGTGTTTGTGGGAGCTGCCTGTCACTCATTAGTGCTGTGGGTCTATAGACAGAGCAATGCTTGAGCTCTCTGTATCAAATACAGCAGCTTCACCTCCCAGATAGACATGATTAATATGACCACACCCAAATCGGCTTATACACTACATGCTCATGTGTGTTTGTGCAATAACCACAGCGTTCTGTGTACAACAGATGCAAACTATCATAATCACAACAATATAGTTGAGAAATATGTGAATAACAGGATATAAATCATAAGAAGGTTTATTTTTTACATTTACGCATTTGACAGATGCTTTTTATATCCAAAGCGGCTTATGGTGCATTTGAGGTATAGATTTTTTCATTATGTGACAATGGAGACTGGAGTAATGGCTGCTGGAAATTAAGCTTTGCCATCACAAGAATAGATTCGATTTTAAAATGTATTATAACAGAAAACAGTGATTTGAAAGTATACAAATATTTTGCAATTTTTTTACGGTATTTTCTGATCAAAGAAATGCAGCTTGGGTGAGCTTACGAGACACTGACTTAAAACTATTGATGGGTAATATACATGTACAGTTAAGTTCAAAAGTCTACATCCTCTTTTCAGAATCTGCAAAATGTTAATTATTTACCAAAATAAGAGGGATCACACAAAATGCATGTTATTGGTTATTTAGTACTGACCTGAATACGATATTTCACATAATAGGATGTTTACAGACTGTCCACATGAGAAAATAATAGTTGAATTTATAAAAATGACCCTGTTCAAATGTTTACATCCCCATGATACTTAATACTGAATGTTCCACAGCTGTGTTTTTTTTTTTTTTGGTTTAGTGATAGTCGTTCACCGCCTGCTGTTCTTCAGAAAAATCATTTTTGTGTATTTGAACCCTTTCCGACAACTGTATGATTTTGAAATCCATCTTTTCACACTGAAGACAACTAAGGACTCATAAGCAACTATTACAGAAGGTTCAAATGCTCACTGATGCTTCTGAAGGAAAAATTATGCATTAAAAGCCGGGGAGTGAAAACTTTTGAACAGAATTGAAATGTACATTTTTTTTTTTTATTTTGCCTAAATATTGTATTTTTCCACTGCCCTTAGTACTTAGTTTTAGTACTGCCCTTCAGAGGCTACAGAAGATAGTTACATGTTTCCCAGAAAATAAAATAAGTTAAATTTTCCCTGATCTTCAAATTCAAAAAGTCTTCACCCCTCAGCTCTTAATGCATGGTTTTTCCTTCTGGAACATCAGTGAGCGTTTAAACCTTCTGTAATAGTTGCATATGAGTCCCTTTGTTGTCCTCACTGTGAAAAGATGGATCTCAAAATCATACAGTCATTGTTGGAAAGGGTTCAAATACACACAAATGCTGGAAAACCAAAGAGTTTGTGGGACCTGAGGGATTTTTCTGAAGAACAGCGGACAGTTTAACTGTTCAGGACTAACAAGGGACTCATGAACAACTATTACTAAACAAAAAAACACAGCTGTGGATAATTCAGGTAACAACACAGTATTAAGAATCAAGGGGATGTAAACTTTTGAACAGGTTCATTTTTTGTTCTCTTGTGGACTATATGTAAGCATCTTTTATATGAAATATCTTTTTAAATAAACAATAACAAGCATTTTGTCTTATCCATTTTATTTTGGTAAAATAATTAACATTTTGCAAATTCTGAAAGAATGTAAACTTTCATGTAATGAAAAGTATGAAAAGGTATGAAAAGTAACACAAGAATACATGAAACATACATAAAATAAAACTAATGAGCATGATCTCCTGACGAAAAACATACCTGTGGAAACTTTTTCTCAAAGCACAAAATACATACTGCCATGTATGTTTCGTGATATAATCAATGTGAAATGTAAACTGAGTGACACTAAAAGAGTGTTCCTTTTTACCCCTGGAACAAATGGATGTACATTTGGTATATTTTGTGGAGTTGGTTTTGTGGGTGTCAACACAGGTCTGACTTGACGTTTCATCTGCACTACGCCTAAACCTTCCCGATAGTATGAACAAAATCGAATGGTACATTTTCGTCATGAGATTAGGTTGGAACTAACAATAAAACTAAAAAAAAAAAATAAGAATAAATTTAAACTAGAACAGACAGACTGAAAGATATATAAAAACAAAATAAAAAATTCTAAACTATCAACCTTTTTTTTAGAGCAGGCATGGCCATTTGTACATTTTATGGGTCTGGCTTCCAGTCTCATCCGCATCCAGCTATTTTTAGGTGTATAAAACAGCTTGTTTTGCTGCTTGATATTGCAAATTGGTGTGTCTTACCATGTTATTTTAATAACAGTTTTATCATTTACTGCACGATGTTATTCTTCTCATCGTTTCCCTATAGCGGATAATGAACCGGAAGTCTCGCCCATATACTTCCGTGTTAAATAATAAGCTGGATATAAAATCTCAGTGAGTGGACTGTGCCACATGGCAGTACCTCATCTAGGAGGACGTGACAGACCTCAGGGTGCCTAAACTCTTCCAGTGGACTGGCAGGACACACTCCTCTAATCTCTTTCTGGTCAGTGTCTAGGCTCAAAATGTCAGCATTTCTAAAGTTAGAGGGTAAATATCATGAGGTAGAAAAATTGAGGGGAAAGCTTGAGGTATTTTTAGAATCGTTCTATAGGAAAATTTTCATCTCTGATTATGATAATTCCTCTACTTTGTGGTGTGCCTTGTCTATGGGTGGAGTGATTGAGCCTTTGATGTTTCTTTAAACATTCTGCTTATTCACCACAAAGCAGACAAAACAACATGTCATTTGGGAACTGTATTATAATTATTTACTTAAAGGAACATTTCCTTTAAGATATTATTGAAGAGGGGTTGAGTGTTTCAGGGATCACGTCCACTGAATAGAGGATTGGCTTGGCTGCAGAACCCTTTAGTCACAATAGATGCCATATTTAATTTAGCATGAATGAAACTGAATCTGTCATTATGGAAGACACAGGATATTTATGGAAAGACAAATTTCAGACACATTTCTTTGTGAACAGATAAGTCACACTTAACCAGAGGCCCATCTGGATATTTTATCCTACTTTCGCCAATTTAAATCCTGCTGCTAACGTCAACATGACTGGAATCAATCATCTATGCAATAAAACAAGAAGGAACTGCTAGCAGAGCACATTAAAATGTATTTTGGTAGTTTTCATTTGAACCCAAAGGCATATAGTAATCAATAAGAACATTTCAGAATGTAGAGGATATGTAAGCTCTTCTAAGCCAGAAGTTTTTCTCAGTAAAGAAAGGAGATGTGGGAGTTTGAAGGTCTGTTTGAGCCTAAAGGCCCAGTTATGGATCTCAAAATTCAATTGCAAGAAGCTCTTTACCAGCTAAGCACTGGAAGCATTCAATAAGTTACCCAAAGCAACACTACCATTCAAAAGTTTGAGTATATTTGTAGCAATAGCCAAAAGTACATTGTATGGGTCAAAATTATTTTTCTTTTTATGCCAAAAATCATTAGGATATTAAGTAAAGATCATGTTCCATGAAGATATTTTGTACATTTTCTACTGTAAATATATCAAAACGTAATTTTTGATATTATGCATTGCTAAGAACTTCATCTGGTAAATTTTAAAGGTGATTTTCTCAGTATTTAGAAATTTTTTTTTTTGCACCCTCAGATTCCAGATATTCAAATAATTGTAACTCTGCCAAATATTGTCCTATCCTAAAAGACCATGCATCAATGGAAAACTTATTTATTATTCAGATTTTAGATTATGTATAAATCTCGGTTTTAAAAAAAATTGCTTTTATGACTGTTTTTGTGGTCCAGTGTCACATATTGTGATATATTATTAGTATTTCAAACAACTGTTTTCTATTTTAACATTTTTTAAATGTCATTTATTCCTCTGATGGCAAAGCTGAATTTTCAGCAGCCATTACTCGAGTCCTCAGTGTCACATGATCCCTTAGACATCATTCTATTTAAATATTACATATAATTTAAAATCATAAAAAAAAAATATATATATATATATATATTATTAATATTTTATTTGCTATTGATTTTGGGTGAATTTAAAGCTTTTTACTGAAAATATGGCTCTGTGAAAATACAAGTGGGTTTCTGTTATGGGCCAGTGTTCCATGCTGAAACTGTGAAATTGTTATCCAAGTTCTACAAGTTGGAAGATGAAGTGTTGCTGACCACAAAGCTCACTGGAGGGAGAGCACTGCACAGACTCGATGATTACTTCGAGAGCCTGAGATTTCAGGTGCAGTCTGCGGAGGTGATAGTGTTTCATAACTCCACAGCACCTGCACACCAGCTCTGTCTGAACTGTCAAGTTTTTCTTCTCTTGATTCTTCCTGTTGGTCTCTGCCAACCTCCCCCCAACAACAACACACACACAATGTTTCCCTTTTAAAAACTCAACTAAGCATTGGAAACAAAGGTCGTTTGTTCACTTTTCATATAAGGCTGGGTTTTAGTTTGCCAAAAGTGGTGTGAAGGAGGTCTTCGTTTCCCCCGAGGTGTGTCATGAACATCCTCTCCACAGTCTTTCAAGAGAACAAAAACCCCCAGGTCTGACAGAACAATGGAACAATCTATAATTATCTTGTGGATATGAAATAGAAAGGAAACTCAATAGGAAGATGTCATACTTTGCTAGTTTTTCATGACCAAGGGGTCAAAGTTTGGCTGGTTAGCATGACCCAGTTAGCCCCTACAGGTAACTTTTGTAAGTACTGAGATCTCAGCGTACTTCTGGGAGTCCTGCTTCAGCAGAACGCCATTAAGATGAATAGGAATGCTAACTGACAGCTTTCCCCAGGTATTAAAGACCACTGTGGCTCTTACTAAATAATTCAAGCACGTTTTAGGCCTCTGACAGAAAGTACAATTCTTCAGAAAGGAAAATCACATGAAATACAACTTCTTACCAGACGGATCCAAACAGGTGGTTTGAAATTAGATCCAAATCAGGTGACATATCATGAAAATCTTTCTTCCATGTTAATGTGCTATAATCAGGTCCCGAGTGCATCTTCCAACCCAGCAAATGTGTAAAAGAACAACCCAGTAACTTTGTTTTGGTAAGCATTTCTTTGCAAGCTCAAGTGTTAATTTCTGTTGGAAACTGTAGTGATAGGTACAGTGTTTCATGTTTCCGATAAAGTTCTCACAGGTACGTTTTCGTCATGAGATTAGGTTGGAACTAACAATGGAGTAAAAACTAAAAAAAAAAATAATAATAAATTTAAACTAGAACAGACAGACTGAAAGATATATAAAAACAAAATAAAAAATTCTAAACTATCCACCTTATTTTTAGAGCAGGCATGGCCATTTGTACATTTTATGGGTCTGACTTCCAGTCTCATCCGCGTCCAGCTATTTTTAGCTGTATAAAACAGCTTGTTTTGCTGCTTGATATTGCAAATTGGTGTGTCTTACCATGTTATTTTAATAACAGCTTGCAAAACAATGAGCTGCTCCAATTTCGCTCCCTTCGTAACGTGGGAAGGGGACCTTATGATAATATTACCGCCATTTAATCTGCATGGTGCCATCATTTTGTTTTTGCAACGACAACAGTGTACTAGTTCTAACGCCATGCTAAAAGTCTGAGCAAAGCATGCTAACTGTTCTGTCTTTGGCTGCACATATGAGCACGGAACACTGTTTAGAGTCCCAGCCTCAGAGGAGACAAGAGCAGTGGATTTATTGATTTATTCACTGTACATTACGCTGCTGCCACAAAGATCTAATATAAACATGCAATTACTTTCCTAGCTGTTTACCTTTACAGAAATAACCGACTGGTTTTTTAACTTGTGTGTTTTTAACATAAACTTGTGTGTATTTGACAGTTTAAGCGCAATAAGACATGAAAGAGAACTTAGTTTAGTACTCACATGCCATGTGACAGCTGCTTTCTGTGCGCTTACTTCAGATGTGTGTGCTCAGGAAACCAAATATCAGAAGTTTAAACTATTACGGCTTTAAAACACATGATTTCAGTGCAATAGACATGATAATCAAATTCAAATGTTTTTTTGTCAGAGTATCTGAGGTGCGAGCTGTAAAGGCAAAGCCCTATTCTGGAAAAAGGGGCGGGGAGCAGTAGTTCATTTGCATTTAAAGAGACATGCACGAAAATGGCGTATTTCTGCTTCCACTCAAAATAAGCATTTTCAAAATGATATAATAAATGATCTGTGGGGTATTTTGAGCTGAAACTTCACAGACACATTCTGGGGACACCTGAGACTTATATTACATATTGTAAAAAGTGGCATAATAGGTCTCCTCTAAAGTATCTAAAGCTATTATACCTAAACTCATATACAATACAATCACAAATATGATGAATGCAGTATTCAGAGGTGTAGTTTTGTTCGCATCGACACAGTCAGCACTTTTAAAGTGTGCACACACGTCGCAGCACACATACAAAACAGGTATATACAATAGCCCAGTTTTATACAATAGTTGATTCACTCTGAAATCTTTTGATCTACAGGGTGTGTGGGTGCTGAGGCTCACGAAATGAATTAAACAGATCAAAACACTCAGCACTTCACCAGTCAACGGATGATAAACATCAGGAGCAATGTGGCTTTGTCATGTCCAACTTTGTTCTACAGTGTGTACAGTGAGCTCTTTCCTCTTAGGCGATAAATCAAGCATGTTTATTTTGCTTCTGCAGGTTTTTTTCAGGGGCTTTGTGCATAATAGCGTTTCACCTGGCAGGTTTTTGTGTATAGTGTTCTGGGTGTTTCTCCCGCAATAGCACAAGAGATCAACAATAAATCCATCCCCTCATCGAAGATTACAACTGGTCTCCGGCTCACACACTGTAAATTATTCTGTCATCAGCTTCATTTCTCTCGCTGAAAGCCTTTATCCCTCTTGTCTAAACAGAAGTGTTGAAGCAGAGCTTTCAAATTGCACCGATACGTCCTGAAAACTCTCCACCCTCTGAGCATCTCAAACTTCATGTCTCGTTGTCACATTTAAATGAGCTTGAAGAGCAGTGGAAATACATTTCTGTAAATATAAGAGTCATCAATTAAGAAATCCACAGACCATTTGTTCCTCGTTAAAACACGTTCACTGCGGGAGACCGAGCACAATACAGCCGCACGCTCAGACATGTTTGTCTGCAGTAATTACTGTAAATACCCATTATCCGCTGTCTGTCACAGAGGAAAACCACAGCTGAGCTAATCAAGCATTCATTTTCTTGACTGTGCACCCTCAATTACTTCTTATGAAAATACTGGGAAATGAGGATTTATGAGTATTTTAGAGTTTCTTACAGTCAAAGTGCTCCGTAAAGACAAAAAAGTATTTCGTTTTACTGTTAAAGGCATATTTTATCCAAAAATAAAACTTCTGTCATTAATTACTCACCCTTGTGTTGTTCCAAACCCATAAGACTTTCGTTCATCTTTGGAACACAATTTAAGATATTTTTGATGACATCCCGGAGCTCTCTGAGCCTCCACAGACAGCAGGGGTCATTCCATGTTCATGTCCAGAAAGGTAGTAAGGACATCAATAAAATAGTTATTGAGACCGAAGGTCTTAAAGATTTGGAATTAATGACAGAATGTTAATTTTTTGGTGAACTAACCCTTTAAACTTTAAGTAATATTTCAGGTTCAATACAAGTTTAGCTCACTCGACAGCATAACTTTGATTTGTTCCTTGCAAAAATCAATGTTACTGTGATCCACCTATTACAATAGAAGCAAACTTTAGATGAACAAAATTGTATACTATTTTATACAGAGGATAGTGATAATATTAACATGTATTTTTACATCTTGTGGCTATATTGAAACAGTGACAAAGAAACGAAAGCAGTGACACGTTTTATTTTGTAACCAACATCCGAGTGAAAATGGATTATTGATGAAAAAATAGGGTGGAAACTTGATTCTATACACCATTGTTATTTGGATGGAAGCATCTTAATGTGATCTTGCAGTTAATTAAATGAAAGGGGCATAGTTTAAATGGACTAAAGGGGCCATTTTCAACTAAAAACTTTTTACAGCCTTAATTTATACAACAGTGGGGTTTTGGAGGCCTGAACACATAAACTTTTAAAAGCTGCACTGTTATCTTCAACTGTTTTGACATAGTTGTCATTTGTACAACAAAAAACGCAAATGAAAATGTTTTCTGTTTTTAGCACACTGTTTGTTTCACCAGAAGAATCACTCATGATTTTTTTTTTTTTTATAAAATATTATGCAGTCTATAAAAATAAATAAAAGAGCATAGGCAGAGATGAATCATTTAATAAAAGTCTCAGAACTCAAAACTTTCTCATTAATCTAAAAACAGATTTTACTGAAGGCAATCTGCCAAAACAACTGGTTGTAGAATGTGGCACTTTATGATGTAATAGTGTGGCTAAACACCGCCTCCACAGAAAAAGATCAACGTCTGCTTCTACATCACTGCCTGTTTAACCCCACCCACCGACTCACAGATGTAGTGTAAATAACAAGAGAGGCAAACACAGTTCAACACAGAAACCAAACGTAGATGGCTCTGAATACAAGAAGATGCTGTGCAATGCCAAGTTGTGCAGAAACAGTCTTTGCATTGCCTTCCTTCTGATCCCAACATTAGTAACAAGTGGATGAACTTTATTTTTATTGAAGATCAAGACCCTGTCAGTGAGAACTTGATCCTTTGTTCACTTAATTTCACCACAGATTTGTTTACAAAGGCTTAATTCGATACAGGATTTTCAGAAAGATTGAAACTAGAAGACAATGCTGTGCCAACTATATTGAATACAACAGTAATGTCGCACCACACAAGTGTAACTTTTTTTATTGTGGTCACTATTGCTTTGTCTGTTATTACAGATCGTTTGATACGCATGAGTAAGTTTTTAACCTAAATCACAGCAGTGTCTTTCTATAAAGGGATACACAACTGTCAGCCAATCATAGCAGTGGGCGTTTACTTCAGAGTCTACAATCCGCCATGCCTATTCAAAGAGAGTGTTCTGATGAGGGGAGTTAAAAACAGAACAGAAAATAGCCTATTACTCCTAAATTATGTTTTTTGATGTAAAAATCTTAATAACATTATAAGTGGACCTTAGAGAACAGTACAAAATAAAATAAACAACCCCTTTAATGTTATGGATTGCCTCCACTGACTTCTATTGTAAGTGCCTCACTAAAACCCAGATTCATTGTGCCACAACATTATGCATATAAGTGTCGTTAAATGAGTTCAACATACTGAACCTAGAAAATTCCTTTAGTTATTTTACTGCATGTGTTAAACTAAAGAAAAAAGACCAGCTGTCATTCACTTTTTTGTCATTTCCCTTTGCCAAGGCAGTCTGCCCCTCACAACAGACCTCTCAGCGGCATGATGAAAACGCAACCATATCCCACCCTCTAGCATGAATAATTAGATTTTGATGGGATGACATTTGTTTCCCAATGATCCGTTACAATAGGGATTGTTAGTTTGATCTGAGAGGACACTTTGAAAAGGCTCTTAGGCAAAGGAAACACTATGTGTGGGTTGCTGTGTTTTGGCTTGGCTTTAGAAGTCCACGTAGGGCCTCTTGTCTCCAATTTTCCGCCCTGATTGGTCAGAATGAGCAGCAGCTCTGTTTTGATATGGCCGCGTAGTCCTGGAGTTGTACCACGTCTGCTACTCACAGTGGAGACAATCAGCATTATGAACAAGGGGCCAGAGACATGACATCATTTTACACTCTGTAAATATTTACATGCAGCAGACATGTAGGTGGATAATATACTGCTCATAGTCAACAGTAAAATGACATTTTGAATGCGTATTGAATGTGTGGCTTATTCTCTCAGTTTATTTATTTTTTATTATGATCTCAAATTGACAGTCCCCCGGTTTCACAGACAGGGCTTAAGCCTAGTCCCAGACTAAAATGTAAATCTGAGCTGTTTCAGCTGAAAGAATATTGCACTGACTTATCTTAAAATATATCAGTGGCTTTGTTTTGTCTCAAGATGCACATCAGTAATGTTTATTTCTAAGGCACATTTATAAAAATGACTTTAATGTCATAATTGTAATGTGGCCTAATCCTGGCTTAGTCTAAACCCTGTCTGTGAAACCAGGCCTATATGTTTTCAGATATCATGATCTGATGTTATGAACAGTAATTATTAATGAACAGGACATTAAGGCTTGAAAATGATGACCGAAAATGGCACTTAACACATTAACCTTTAAACATAGGTTTACAATTACAAATGTATCAAATTATTCCACTTTAAAAATTTGTTTACACAAAAAAATGGTAATATCTATGTTAGCTTTTATTCAAGACAAAAATACAGTGCCCTTCACGACTGGCACTCTTGGTCAATTTGAGCAAAGGTGGCTGTGAAAATAAATCTGCATTGTTCATCTTTTTGATCCTTCATACAAAAATCCACAAAATTCTACCCTTTCATTGAAGTAAAACAAATGAAAGGGGGTGGGGGGGGGTGAACTCACATTATGAAATAAATGTCTTTCTCCATTGTATGTTGACCACAATTACTGCCACCTAGAAATTCTCATGAGTAAAGTTAAGCACACCAGGGTCACTAGGAGCATGGAATTGTCCAGCCATGTCTTGTTCCACAGGATTATAAATATGAAGAACATAACAAGAAGTAAAACAAAAGAATATAGTTCTGAAGTGCAGAACAAGATTGTAGAGAGTCACAAAATTGAAAGTGGCTGTAAGAAAAGAGCTAAAGCATCCTCAGGGTAATAATTAAGAAGTTCCATTCAACTAAAGATGTTACAAATCTGCCTGGAAGAGAATGTGTGTCTATATCGCCCCAATTGCATGATGAGGAGGAGAGTTTGAATGGTCAAAGACTCTCCAAGGATCACAGCTGGAGAATTGCAGAGATTAGTTGAGTCCTGGGGTCAGAAAGCCCAAAAAATATCAAACAGCCCCAACATCACCACATGTTTTTCGGGAGGGTTTCAAGAAAAATCCACCTCGCTTATCCAAAAACAAACTCCAGCATATTCAGTTGTCAGACACGACTGGAACTTCAAACGGGACTGGCTTCAATGGTCAGATGAAACTGAAAAAAAATAAATAAAAGAGTTTATTGGCAGCAAACCCACCAGATGTGTTTGGTGCAAACGGGGATAAACAAGCACCTCATGCCTACCTCATCTGATCTTTAAAGTTGTGGGCCTATTTTTCTGCTGAAAGGTCCTGGATATCTTGTTCAGATACATGGCATCATAGATTCTCTTGAGAAAAAAATGAGAGTAAGAATGTAGAATTGAGTGATGGATTTAGAATAATCAGGGGAAACGCAGAACAATCAACAGGCAGAATCAATAGTACAGAACTCTGGTTTACACCACCACCTCTATCCACCCATAACATACATACTCCACCACACCTCAAACTGTGAGAGAGAGCACAGGCCAGCTCACTTTCCACTGTCTCTAAGTCTAACGGATAGAGACGGCCTTTATCCCTTTACCACATTAGTGTTTTCAAATGAGAGTCATTAGTGTCAAAGCCAAATATTGACTTAAATTTCTCAAATAATGGAAACTACTTTTCTAAATGCCTTAATACACATCTTTACTTCACTGAGACTGATCGTGGTTAAAAAATCTGAGCCAGTGAAAGAAATTAGAAGTATCCTGGAGAGTCTGAACAGTGTCTCAGTGTTGCAGGGTTGCTGGCAGCTGTAGACTCCAGCTCTGTGCATCCTGAGGCTCGATCCCGCAACGTAAAGCTCTTTCCCAGCCTTGGATACCCTGCCCTCTGGTCACTTGCTGAGTCAGGGCTTCGGTTTGGATGAACTGTGTAAAGCCCACGTGGCCAGTCAAACCCGGCCAAACTGCAGATGAAAGGACAGGAGCAGACGTGATCGATTAGAGGCCGCACCGGAGGCTAAGGGTAACCCACATACACCCACAAAAACACTCACCCCCACATACAGCAGAAGAGCATCACAGTTTAAGGTTTAAACAACCATATGGAAATCATGCCACACAGATAAATGTTTCCCAATATTCTCAGTAAGATGTTTTCTATTGCAGCTACCCTGCATAGGACAAACAGTTTAGAAAATGGATGAATAGATAAATGTTTTCAATTATTTAAAGCAGAGGCTTTTCAACTGGGGCCCCTATGGGGCCACAAGGGGGTGCTAATAATTGTAATAATAATAATAACACATTTTTTCAGAGCACCAAATCAGGATATTAAAGGAGAAGTTCACTTCCAGAAAAAAAATTACAGATAATTTACCCACCCCCTTCTCATCCAAGATGTTCATGTCTTTCTTTCTTCAGTCGTAAAGAAATTATTTACGACTGAACAACATTTCAGTATTTCTCTAGTGGACTTCTATTGTGCTCCAGAGTTTGAACTTCCGAAATGCAGTTTAAATGCAGCTTCAAAGGGCTCTAAATGATCCCAGCCAAGGAAAAAGGGTCTTATTTAGTGAAACTATCGGTTATCTAAAAACATTTGACAATTTATACTCTTTTTAACCTCAAATGCTTGTCTTGTCCAGCTCTGCATGTACTCTGTGTATTCCAGACAGTTAGGGTAGGTCTAAAAACTCGCATCTCATTTTCTCCTCCAACTTCAAAATCATTCTACATCGCTGCAGAACTGACCCAGTGTTTACAAAGTGAACGTGCAAAGAAGATCTAACGCCCTTTACAAAAAAAGGTAAAACAGCGATGTAGAATGATTTTGAAGTTGAAAGAGAAAATAAGGTGGGAGTTTTTCGACATACCCTAACTGTTATATACCGGAATACACAGAGTAGATGCAGAGTTAGACAAGATGAGTATTTGAGGTTAAAAATAATCGATCGTTTTTGCTAGATAAGACCATTCTTCCTCAACTGGGATCATTTAGAGCCCTTTAAACTGCATTTTGGAAGTTCAAACTCAGGGGCACCATAGAAGTCCACTATATGGAGAGAAATCCTGAAATGTTTTCCTCAAAAAACAATTTCACGGCTGAAGAAAGAAAGGCATGAACACCTTGGGTGACGAGGGGGTAAGTTATCTGTACATTTTTGTTCTGGAAGTGAACTTCTCCTTTAAGTAGATTTTTGAAAGATCATGTGACATTAAGGATTGGAGTACTGAATGCTGAAAATTATACTTTGCCATCAAAAGAAAAAAGTACAAAATGAATGAGAAATCTGATCTGTTCTAGTGAAAACTCCACTCAATAGACCCATGAGCTCAACACTCTTCCAGTTATTCTTCTTACCACAGTAAGGATTAAAACATGCTGATATATGGACCAAAGGTCAGAGATCGTAAGCATACAAGTCCTGAGATGGCAAAGCATTCATTAGCGCCTCTAAGCAGTACTTAAGTTCTGACTGACATAATAGTGGCATGGTCTTTCAGATGACACAACAGAATAGTGTCAGCGAGACACCTGAGCTCTCATTCTTGAATCTGCTACCCTATATACAAACATCTGGTGTGTCTAGATGGAACAGTATCTGTAAGCGTCATTCAAGTAAGCTCTGGGGTTTTTAAAGATACAGCACAAGTACAGGAAATTACACGTTCCACATTGCTATGCAAAATAATGCATGACATTTGATCTGAATAAGATCCAGAAAGAGCATTATTGGCAAAGTGCACTCACATACACAAGAAATTTGTTTCGGCTTGCAGGAGCTTTAAGCACTCACACATATATATACAAGAAGAGAATAAGAATAAACATCTACACAGTGTAAACAGAACAAAAAAATATATATACATGAAAGTGTGTGCAAATTGGGCAATAGTATATCGCAACAGCATAAATATATATTTACTGAAGCGTCATGCTGTCTGGTGTAATACCTTTTCACAGTCAGCCTCATAATGTTTCAAACTATACTTTTTCATCTGTGGATTCCAACAGGTTTCAATCTACAGCTCAACTTTCATACACAATTAATTGTTATATTTATTTATTTAGGATGTTTCCTGCAACTGCCAAACCACATGGAAAAGATTGTGGGATATCATAAGCAGTTTAAAGAAACGATCTGAGGAAGATATCTTAATAGACAAGATGTTATGTAAACAGTGAGATTCAGATGTGCCTTGATCCTCTGTAGATTGTCCATAATACATCTTTCAGGTTTTCAGACCATTATTTGGTCTATTATACAGGTGAGCCTTGATAGCAGCACATGTACAAACTACTTTTCCTTTCTTCATCAGACAACTAAGGACACACAGACATTCACACATGCGTTAGACAATAATCAGGATTTGATGTCACCGGAAAGGAAGATTAAAGTAAGGGAGCGTCCCGGTTGCTGTTTCATCTAAAGACATTATTAAAAAACAAGAGTGATCCCTCTAAGCCTGCCGTCAGTGATCAGATGAAAAGTGGGCAGATTTTGGTGCTTGGTGTTCTTGGGAAACAAGCAGATGAGGACATGACCTTTCCTCACTGTCAGATGGGCCAAGCTTTCTCTTTAACCCCTCAGACCAATATGCAGGCCAATTATATGCAGCTATATCACTTTCCCCTTTATTGGCAGCACATGTTATATGTGTCTCCTTACAGCCAACATTCTCTCATGGCAAACTAATTCATACATTTTAGCGGTTAGGTTTAGGGGCTTACTTTTTGCTGCTTTTTCTGAAAATCAAATGTTTCTGTACAAATCACATAGTACAAATTCATATGAAATCGTCACTTCGTAAAATAGTTGTTTTCTCATGAGTTCGAGATGTTACAGGCCAGTCAGCTGCCATTTATTTGTTGATTGATCTCCTGGTATGGCAAACATGCAAGTACTCTGACAGCTAGTTTCAGATGTTCTTCAAATTCTCTCACTTGAGAAGATAAACTGTGGCATACAAATGGTGTTATAGAAAATACCTGTTTTATGTTATAGAAACAATATATCAACAAAAAGTAGCACATTTTAAGCTGAGGAAAATAGCAAGGGAGGTAGTCCCTCCTCAAAATATTGGATGAGAAAATAAATTTGTAGTACAAAAAAAAAAAAAAAAAAAAACACACACACAACAGCAATATCATAAAATATAACATTAAAAAGTGTACAAACCACTCTTTTTTTTTTAAATAAACATTGTCCAACAGCAACACCAGTAGGCAGGGGTGTAGCCATCATTTTAGAAGTGAGGGGGACAGAAATTAAATATTAAGTATATTAAGTATATATTACATTTCTGTAATATATACACTACCAGTCAAAAGTTTATTTATTTATTTAGTTATTTATTTAATTTTTAAGAATTCTCTACTGCCCACCAAGCCTGCATTTATTTGATCCAAAATATAGCAAATTTATAGAAAGTAATACTTTTATTTAGCAAGGATGCTTTAAATTGATCAAAAATGATGATAAATACATTCGTAATGTTACAAAAGGATTTAAATGTTGTTCTTCTGAACATTCTATGATGCTAAAAATGTTGCTTTGAAATCACTGGAATAAATTACATTTTGAAATATAATATTCACTTATAAAACACTTAATTTAAATAGTAAATATGTTTCATAATATTACTGATTTTGCTGTATTTTGGATCACATAAATGCTGGCTTGGTAACTAGAAGATACTTAGATAAAAAATGTCAGGCAGGTGCAGTTGAGGTCAAAAGTTTGCATCCTAATTTCAGAATCTTACAGAAGGTTCAAATGCTCACTGATGCTTCAGAAGGAAATATAATGCATTAAGAGCCGGGGTGTGAAAACTTTTTGAGTCAGTACTAAATAACCAATAGCATGCATTTTTGTATGATCCACCTTATTTTGGTAAAATAATTAACATTTTGAAGATTCTGAAAGGGTTTGACCTCAATTGTAAGTTTGATAAAGATTGGAGCAAAACTCTGCAGGATAGTGAATCTTGAGGGCCAGATGACCCCTGGCCTAAAGCGTGCAGTGAGTTTGGTGAGGGGTAATTTAGAATGCATGGGGAAGCATCGCATGAAAGGAGGCAATGCCTCCATCGCGATATGACTGGATATGACTGGTTGTGATCGGCTGTGATTGGTTCATACAATAAATACCGCCTCTTGTGTTTGTGCGCATTCCGCATTCACAAAACAGTCTGACTGAACAATATAATGGCGTTAATGGGAAGACTAATTTTTAAAAGTAAACAACTCACACACTTCAAAATACTATATCAACTACACACTACATCAAAATAAGACTTAAAATGGCATGAAAACATGGTCTGTGAGAGTTTCTCTCTGTGTCTGTGACCAATTTTTACCAAGCTTTAATGGCCGATGATCCGAAAAATTAAAAAATGGTTAAAAGTTAACTATTAAAAATAATAAAATATATTGTTTACATTTTTACTGCCTTAAGTTATTGTTTTGCCTTAAGTTATTGGCAGCACTAAATGAAAAATTATGATATTTAGGCAAAATATTGCCTCCATTCTGTTCAAAAGTTTATATGAGCATATATGAGTCCCTTAGTTGTTCTCAGTGTGAAAAGATGGATCTCAAAATCATACAGTCAGTGTTGGAAAGCGTTCAAATAAAAAAAATAAATAAATTAAAAAAAAAAAGATGGAAAACCAAAGAATTTGTGTGACTTGAAACCCTTTAGTTATTGTTTTGGAATAAATGTAAAATGCTTAAAAACCTTGACCTGATAAGATTCGTACTTGGCTTTAATAAATAGATTACTGATTACATTGTTAATGTAAAAATATAAACTAGATTTTTTTTAGTAGGTAGACAGAGAAACACCATCTTCAGTTATCTGACACTAAATAAGGGCAAAAGTAAACATGAAGTCAATATACTGCATGACTGTTTAATACTTTTTCTTTGTTTAAGCCTAAATGATGACTTTAAACAATGTTAAGTGGCTGTATGTTATTTAAGCATAAGTAGATGTTTTTTTGGCATTCACACTCAATATATTTCCTCAGCAGCTTACCATCCCCATCACTTCTTTTAGCTGCTCACCACCTCCCCCCAGTGGCAATGCCTTGTATGATGAGTCTGGTGTGATGACACCATTCTTGAAACATTTCATGATTCAGCGGGTTGAAGGAGCCCCACTCAGGCACTGCAAGAGCTGTTTAGGGTAAGCTGTGCCGAACATGCAACTCTAAGCTTGAGAGGCCTGAGAGGATGTGTATACAACAGACAAGAGGGGCCTCTTTCCGTTCTTTGCTCCTGACTTTATCAACATCGGTTCTCATCGCAAACTCTGTCCAAAGCTGCTGCCAGCAACCAGGATCTCATTCCGACAGGGAATACCCTTCTCTCGTGACTCCCTCAGGCACTCTGTTGCCATAAATTACGCAGCCCAGCGCAGGAAAGTGTGTCTACACCTGTGTTATTGGTAGACTCCCTCTAGGATGGTAAGAATGTGCTTCAAAGAAGACAACATCTGCAGTACGGGAAGGTCATGCCTGACCCACATTTGCCACTGAGCGAAACCCTCTCTTATTTCCCATTCTCTATCTTTCAATCTCCATTTGTGGTTTTCACCCTGTCACCCTACGTTTTCACCCTATTCATTCTCCTTTGGCTGTCAAAAGTATGTTCACTGCTGTCTCAAGTTTTTCGGTCTCTCATTTATAATAATTACTTAAAGCAGCAACCTTCCAGTTCCACAGGCTACAGAGGAACCCATATTTTGGAAACGGTGCAAATGAATCAGTTGGAGCATGTCTGCACTTGAACAGCTTTATTCAAAGAGTCAAGGTGAAAGGCTCTGGAAGCTGAGACTGCATGTTTGTCTATTTGTGGGTTCATTTAGCCCTATATTTTGTTTCCTGCTCCCTTAATCCCACATCCAACCTGGTTCCAAGCAAAATATAGGGTTTACGCTGGAGTTTTTTTCCTTTAACCCAATCTGTTTTGTTTACAATTTTTCCTTATTCTCCTGTCTCCCCTGCTATGAAGCGTCCTCAGACCCCCACTGCTTAAGAACTCAAACACCACAACAACCTCCTCCACCCCTGCACATGTGTAGAAATCATTATGGTTAAGATCCACCTCGTGGAGGCATCCGATGCAAGTTCAGGGATAAGGTTTCCTCAAGCAGGTAGCACCGCATGGAGCCAAGCCAAAGAGGACGCATGTTTGATTGTGCTTGGTCCAGTAAGATTTCCCTGTGCTGGGAGTGTGAACGCAAGTTTCTGTTAAACCCGTCATTAATCTAGAAGCTCACACTCTGTGCTGTGGCCATATTATTGCCATTGCTTGCCAACACTTCTGGCTGTGTGGTTTCTGTAACACTCAGGTCAGATGAATCCTGATTCAAATAGACAGCAGAATACCTGCAGCCACGGTTCTAAAACGGACAACTAATCTAACATCCAAACTCATAAAAGCTGAGAAGAACAATAAAAACCTGGCCAAAAATTATGAACATCTGAGCTGTTGGATAAGGTTTGGGTTTTAGCAGGTTTTAAGTTTATAAACAGCAAACACCTTCCTGTTACTCAAACTTTTTAAACAACAATTCTGAGAAACTAAACAATTGAAATGGGAATCACACTTAAGTTAATAATTATGATTCCAAATTGGTTCTGCAGCATTTGATTGACTAAAAAACACTGGATAACATGGACCTTTCTTGCAGAAATCTCTTTTTAGAAACAAACCTAAATATAACATTTGTCCCATTAAAGGGATAGTTCACCAAAAAAATAAAAATTAGGTGATTAATTACTCACCCTTATGTCGTTCCAAACCTGTAAGGCCTTTGTTCATCTTCGGAAGACAAATTAAGATATTTTTGATGAAATCGGAGAGCTTTCTGACCCTGCATAGACAGCAATGCAACTGATATGTTCAAATCTCAGAAAGGTAGTTAAGACATCATTAAATAGTTCACGTGACAGCAACCGTAATGTTATGAAGCTACAATAACTTTTTTGTACAGAGAAAATAAAAATAGCAATTTTATTCAATAATTTTTTTATTGAACAAAGGACAGAAAGCTCTCGGATTTTATCAAAAAAAATATTGATTTGTGTTCCAAAGATGAATGAAGTTCTTACAGGTTTGGACGACATGTGGTATGAGGAACACAAGTTGCGGTTACCATCTTTCCCACAATAGAACACCCCTCTGGCTGCCTGCATGGCCTTATCTCTCTATCCAAAAAGTGGTGACATCATACTTTCAGTGGATAATGGGCTCCATCAGTTCACAGTTAACATGGTAATAATCACTGTCAAATTTAACCACTCACTGGTGACTAATCACAGACACACAAAAGACTGTCGGAGGAGAATGAGGGGCCTGAAGTTTACAGTTACCATTTTTTCATATTATATTTTATTTTTCCACTGACTCAGACACTCCCTGCAGTTGTCCGTTTGAAACTGTTTGTTCTGTAAAATGAAACAGCAAAGAGATAAAGCAAGTAACATTTGCTGGAGCGTAATGATTTACACAGAGCAGGCTTGGGGCATAAGTCCTTCTGCTGATTGATTCACCACTGGCTACTCACCAAATAAACAATTATATGGACAATTGATTTCAATTTAAATTATTTGATAATTTTACCTGTATATTATTGTCACTTCTCCAAAAAAATAATTTGTTACAAGAGTATAAAATTATTAAAGCCCATTTCTGTCACATGAGTGAAAAAAACATCATGCATTAAAAATCAGAATTATAAGATACTAAGTTAAAATTGATTTATTTATTTAAAAGTCATAATTTTGAGATAAAGTGTAGAAATGATGACCTTGAAAGTCACAATTACAAGATTAGATTTAATTTTAATTTCAGAATTTTGATTATGACTATTTTGACTATTTATCTCACAATTATGACTTTTTAAGTCATAATTTCAACTTAATATGTCAATTTAGACTTCTTATCTCATAATTATGACTTAGTATGTCATAATTTCAATTAAAACTCAATTTCAACTTTCTTCTCAATTTCAATTTAGTATGACAATGTCGACTTTTTATCTCTTTTTTACCTTTTTAAGTAATAATTTAGACTTTTTATCTCATAATTTTGATTAAGTATGTCATAATTTTAATTTAAATTCATAATTTTGACTCTCATCTCATAATTTCAATTTAATATATCAATCTCGACTTTTTATCTTAATTTGGATTTAGTATGTCATAATTTCATGACTTTTTATCTCATAATTTCGATTATATCAATTTTGACTTCATCTCATAATTCAGACTTATCTAAATTTCTACTGTTTCATCTCATTTCAATTTAGGATGACAATTTCAACTTTTTATCTCATAATTATGAATTTTTAAGTCATAAATTCAACTTAGTTTTGACTTTATCACAATTTTTACTCAGTATGTCATAATTTCATGACTTTTAAGTAATAATTTACTTTTTATCTCAGAATTTCGACTTTGTCAATTTTTACTTTATCTCATAATTTTGATTTAATATGTCAATTTTGACTTAATATGTCATAATTTCAACTTTTATCTCATGACCTCATAATTTTAACTTTTCGACTTTGCCATTTCAATTTAAATTCATGATTTCGATTCTTTCATCTCATTTCAGTTCAGTTCAGTTTTTGACTTTTTATCTCATAATTATAACTTTTCAAGTTATAAATTCGACTTAGTTTTTACTTTTTATCTCCATTTTGATTTAGTAAATCATAATTCTAACTTTTTGTCCCACAATTATAATTTTTTAAGTACTAATTTAGACTTTTTAACTCAGAATTTCGCCTTAGTATGACTATTTTTATTCTTAAAGTCATAACTTCAACTTTTTCTCATAATAATGACTTTTAAAGTCATAATTTCAATTTAGCAAGTCATAATTTCAACTTTTTAAGGCATTCTTTTTCTTATCTGGAGAAATGGGCTTCCATACAAAACAGACTAGCAACAAGATGAAAGGTGCAACAATAGTATAGCAATTATTAGTACTGACATTCTGTGAGGTAATTTTCATTACAAATAGATTTATAAGACACAAGATGTGTTTGTAAGAAACAAAAAGAGTGAATCCATGAAATGAACAGAATTTTTACTTACAGAAACAAACTGTTGCACTCTAAAAAGTAGCATACTTCAGGGAATCATTTAGCAATTGAAGCACAGACTGAACAATAAATTGACCAACAAATGATAAGCAAACAGCATAAAAAAGGCATAACTGAAAATACATGACATCTTAGCCCTTTCTGAACTTTAGATCTATGTGAGTGTTGAAAGATGCAGTATATGTGTTCCATAAGTGACGTCATCAAGCTGAAATTCACAAAATGATGTTGTATCGACCTTACAAACATCAAACATGCAACTTAAATCACATTAGCAACCTCTGGTATTTATATGCCATGTTGCTACAACAGTTATGTGGACCTCAGTGCCAATATAGCAATACGCCAAGCACAATACTATGCCTGAGGTTCAAACTTGACTAATTGATAAAAATTAGACCTTGTTTTCTTTGTGTCCGCTTTTGAGTAGGATAATTTCAGGTGTCACACATACCATTTCAATCGTGATAGTAATTTGTACCCTGAGTATTGATTTCCTGAATTGTTTCTCTCTTGACATGTCAGACAGAATGCAGTAAAGCAATTTGAATGTCAGTTGCGAGTAAGTCAAAGAGTCTGGATCACGAACGGCCGCAGACTGTCACTGTATGATTTGTGCATTTCACGCAACTTTACTGACTTTATTGCTCTTGCACGGATTGGAGCGCTCCCAGAATTTCAGGAGGTTTTGTTTAGTGAGATAATCTCCGCAAAACAGTTCAAGTTGACGGGTGCGTCCCTCCCCTTGTTCCTGTGCCGACTGTGAAGTGTTTGGAGACTAGCAGGCATTACATTGTCAATGATGGATTGTAATTTTATTCTTTCATGTGCTGGCTTCCTGAGTATTTTAGAGGAAGCCAAATATTGTCAGGATTGCCTGAGGACACAGAGTGTAAAAAGTATGTGTGTGAGAGAGAGTATATAAGTATATAAGTACATCATAAGTCCTCATTTTAAAGAGCAATAAAAGTGTGAACTGTTCTGGAGAGGTAGTGCAGGGGCATACGACTAAGACGGCATACTGGACAGGATAACTACCTTGTAACTGCCATATAAACTACAGAATGGTTTCAAGCACAACAAGGGGTCTAGACAGTAAAGGACAATGCAGGTTACAATAAACCGATGTCATCTCATTAGTAATTGTGGGTATTTGTATAAAGTGTGGCTCTAGAACACATACATTTTAGTATGTGTGCTAAATGCTAAAACATTCACATACATATTGAAAGCATCTTTTACATAAGCATTTTACATGTTAACAACTATAGAGATGTACAAACATTTAGGAATCCTTCCTTTAGGAGTCCATGAAACAGAGTTTTTTTTTTATTGCATTTAATCAATAATCAATATTTTACATAGAAGACATTTACACATAGTCCACCAAAATAATAGTTGAATTTATATAAAATTACCCCGTTCAAGCTTACATACACTTGATTCTTAATACTGTGTTGTTACCTGAATGATCCACAGCTGTGTCTTTAGTTTTTCATGAGCCCTTTGTTTGTCCTGAACAGTTAAACTGCCCTGTTCTTCCAAAAACTTTTCATTTCTATAAAGCCCTTCAGTCTTATACAACAGCCTTCCGCTTTGCGTCGGGCTGCTGACAAGCCTGTCGGGCTTAATTCTGCAAACCTGCTTGACAACTTCGATACTGACTGGTCAGTCACCACATGAACCAGTAACAACTATTATTACATGGCTTTGTGGAATACTCTATTCTAATTGGTCAATCACCACATGAACCAGTAACCACTATTATTACACGGCTTCATGGAATACTCTATTCTAATTGGTCAGTCACCACATTCCAAGGTTTGATATTCCCAGATAACAACCGGTAAAAACTAATAACACAGGCTCATCCAGGTAACTGCCTGCAGTCAGCGCTGCTGGGAACATTTTTTCTTTGTGGAAACTTTGTGATTGGTTGGCTTATAAAATATTAAAACTCAATTCAATATCACAAGTACAGTTCTTCAATTCATAATGTCATCCTGGTATTGCGAACTCCCTCTCTCGTTTCATACTAACGCAGCTGCTGTTATTTTGGGACGACTGTTTTGTACACTGTAATGCATCATAAGACAAACTGGTAAGATTTTGAAACCTTTTCATCTTAAATCAATCAAATTTTTTGTGGTGAAATGTTGTGTAATAAGTGCTGCACAATCTCCCTTAAATGTCCGTCTAGTTTGAACTTGCCGCCGATGCTTTGCGTTCAAATATTTCAACTCAGATCAAGGTTTATGCCTAATTATTTACTTTTGTGGCAAGAAGCAGTGTAATCAGCGGCATAATGTACATCCAGAAGGTTGTTGTCACAGAATAAAGCCCTTCAGTCTTATACAAATATACATATGTACAGTGCTGGAAAATAATGGTGGCCACACAAAACATTTTCACTTAGGGGTGTACTCACTTTTGTAGCCAGCGGTTTAGACATTAATGGCTGTGTGTTGAGTTATTTTGAGGGGACAGCAAATTTACACTGTTATACAAGCTGTACACTCACTACTTCACATTGTAGCAAAGTGTCATTTCTTCATTGTTGTCACATGAAAAGATATAACAAAATATTTACAAAAATGTGAGGGGTGTATATATACAGTATATATTCATGTCCTAATTAGATGACAAGCACATGAAGCTTTGTGCCGTGCTGCATATATTTACCTACTTACCACTTACAATTGGATTTTGCCCTTCCGTTTCAACTGACATGGTTTCATGTGACTTTTTTATTTCAACTGTTGATTACAAACAAATGATTAGTGTCCATGTAAACACAGCTATTGTCTTGCTGCATAACCAGTTGTGCTTGAGCTTTAACTTACAGACTGAAGACCAGGGCCTGTATTCATGAAAATTCTTAGTGCAAAAAGTTGCTTCTAGTGACAAAATTCTAAGAAAATTCTTAGAAATGTGGATGTTTTCCATACAGAAAGCATCTTAACCCTTAAAAGAGGTCTTAAGGTCCAAAATTGTTAGGAGTACGGATGAGGACTTTTAAGAGGCTTAAGAGTTTCTTTAGCAGTGAAGAAAATGGACGAAATATGAAGAGGGAGAAGAAATATGTGTACGCTATGCATGACAGTGAGTTAATCAGATGCTGCTACACATTAGATTATGTTTGTGACTGATTTTATTAGAGACATGCTAACATCTCAGACAAAGCACAGAAATGTTGTAGTGCCAGAAATGGAAGCAATCATCAAATTAACTACATTAACATATTTGGCAACTGGAAAAATGCAACTATGCAGAAGTGATGATTTGGGTATGTCACAAACAAGCAAAGTGATTACACAAACAAAAACCTTGCTAATTTAGTTTCAAATACATTAAGACATTAACAGCATGGTAAATAAATAAAATAAAGAATACATATATATTTATAGTGTGTGTGTGTGTGTGTGTGTGTGTGTGTGTGTGTGTGTGTGTGTGTGTTCATTAAAACAGGAAAAAAAATACGCCTATAATTTCAAAGTAAAGTCTTATAATAGACCCTACACTTAAAAGTGCTCTTTTATCTCCTGCTGGGACAACCAACCAATCACAGTCTTCAAAAGGCTGTGTCATATAGCAACAGGGTCAGCCCCGCCTTCTCACTAAGATAAAAGTTTTTGTCTTTTCCTCGCTCAGAGTTGCTCTTAGATTGGTCCTGAACAGTGTTGGACAGTAATTAGTTACTAGTAACTTAGTTACTGTAATAATATTACTTTTTGCAGTAACTAGTAGTGTAACTAATTACTAAGATTTCAGTAATAATATTACAGTTACTATCCATAAAACAGCTTAGTTACTTAGATTTGATGCCTCAACCCTGCTGATTAAAAATCAACAATCAAATAATTCCTAGATTTATATTCATAATTTTCACGACTCTCACATTTATGTGATGTCCCCAGTGCAGCAGGCAAGCTTGGAATATGGAAAAGATTACATTCAGCAGATAGAAATATTGCATTATATTGATTTTGTCAGGAAAAAAGATGATCTGAACACTGTTGTGTAAGTTGTGGCTTTACTTTACTCTGGCATTACATCTCACCCACAACCCTCTAAACAGCATGTGGTACAATACATTATTCTAATTAAAAATCTTTTTTTGGAAAATTAAATAGTTTCTTACAAACTTATGTGATTTGACAAAATATATAATGAAATATAATCGTATATGTGTGTAACGGAGAAATTACAATTAGCTTCAAACTACATGACAATTAATGAGATTAATACAAAATACAACACTTTTACTTGAATGTCACTATCAATCGCTATTGAGTGTTTGTAATAACTTCTGACTGCGATGCAGTGTAGACTTTGGTCAAATGATGAGGCAGAAATATGTTGTAACATTCTAGAAGAATTTTATATGGAAGACATTTACAACAATTACAACTTCTGTGGGGTGTGAAGAAAAAGTAATGTAACTAGTAGTGTAATTACTGTTGCCAGAAAGTAATAAGTAACAATATTATTTTTGAAAGGAGTAACTAGTAATGAGTAATATATTACATTCTTTGAGTAACTAGCCCAAAACTGGTCCTGGTCCTGACTCCTACGTAAAAAATTTTAAGCTAAATTAGGAGCTTTCTGAGATTCTTAGAAGCTTTAAGAATACGGGCCCAGTGTTTTTCCTTTAAGACTTTCTGGTAAAAAGCAGAATTCATGTTTCCCTCAATTACTGCAAGTTTCTAAGGCCCTGAAGCAAAACACCACTACATACACGCACAGATACGGAATGTAGTATATACATTATACACATTACTACGGTTTTCAGTGTCACACGATCTTACAGAAATCATGTATGTGAACTCACACACAAACACACACATACATACTATATTTACTGTGTGTGTGTGTGTGTGTGTGTGTGTGTGTGTGTGTGTGTGTGTGTGTCTGTGTGTGTGTGTGTGTGTGTGTGTGTGTGTGTGTGTGTGTGTATATATATATATATGCACGTGTGTGTGTGTGTGTGTGTGTGTGTGTGTGTGTATATATATATATATATATATATATATATGAAGAGTTCAGATGCAAAACCCTCTAAAAGCCATCTCGGTCAAAAATGAGATAATGATACTGAGTGAATGCTCTTGACAGATATTATACATCCATAAATACTTTTACTTCAAACTCGCTAAAATCCCACCCTCAGTCCAATCAGAAGTGCCAGTACTTACATAGAAACCTATACATCGGAGCCTGAGAAAAATGCATTTTTTGAAGAATTACGTCAGATGGATTTAGAGGCTTTTGCATCTGAACTCTTCATATATATATATATATATATGTGTGTGTGTGTGTGTGTGTGTGTGTGTATATTTTTACAACTTTAAATGAAGATAATAATGGTAATAGAGAAGCATCTAGGACATGTAACATAGAGCTCCTGCTGCTCTAATGGACTTATTGCTGATGCCAAGTGTTGTTTATATTTAAATGAGCATCAACATTCTATGTCAGTACAGCAGCTCCAGTTAATATTTGAAATCATCACAACTGTCTCTGAAATCTTGAAGCCTTATTACAAGTGCTACAAGCTCTTCACGACTCTTCAGTTTGGTGAGTTTCAGTAGTTTGTCTAGTCTGTGAATTTATTCTTGATTTCTCAGCATGGATCAGCGTGGCCTAAGAAGAACTAGGGCTCTTCCCACACACCTGAGGGGATTCTTGGTGGAGGGCATCTCTTCCATTCAAGACCCCTGTGAGCTTTCACAGCAGGCAGCTGTAATCAGGTTAGATCACTCTTACAGCTGCATCTCTGCCAAAGCTCAAAGACCCAGAGGTTTGGAAGAGCGCTACCTGAAGAACGCTGCTGTTCTTCCTGACATCTGTCCAGCAGCCTCAGTCTCTTCAGTGGCACCTCTGTGTCAGCAGGATGAGCCTGTCTCCATCCACGGATGCAGCGTGCAGGGCTATATGGACATTTACCACTCTGTGGCAGAGCCTATGATGAAAACCCACAGCAGTCGGCGCCGTCCCTACAGCCTTGAGCTGGGACTGAAGATTAAGCAGCGCCTTTGGGAGACGCTCAACTGCCCTGCACTGGTGGAGAAAGAGCAGCCTGATGGACGCATCCTCATTACTGAGAGCTTCTCCACCACCAGCAGAAGCTTGGCTCCACAAATCCACGTGGACATTAGTGAAGAGCCCCTGCCTGAGGGACCATGTAGAAAGAAGCCCAGACACTGAGTCATCATAGTGTCACATGGAGCTTCACACAGCCAGACCTATGTACTGTATATATTGTATATAGTTATAGAGTAAGTTTTATTTTATAGAGTAAGTTTTTAACACATTGCAGTGTGATTGTTTGGATGTTTTTGGTGATTGTCAATGCGTTGATATGGGGTTCCTAGGTAGCTGATTTTAGTGCCTTTTTTACGAGTTTGTCAGGATGTTTTGGCGGTTTCCTGAGTGTTGACATGCATTGTGTTTACAGTTAATTTCTGAGCGGTTGTTGTCGCGTTGCTTCGTGGTTGCTGGACTTTTCTGAGCGTTTTTTCATGTGTTGCTTCGTGGTTGTTAGGATGTCTGAAGTGGTTGATTGACATGCGGTTGATTTTGAACAGTTGGGTTAGGGTAGGTTAGGGTCCCTCACATGGTTTGCAGCTTGACGTGCTGTGAGGGCTTGTGTGCATCAGTGATGCTGAGAGCTACACCACTTGTACTTCACAACTACTGGTAGGGTCACCCATAGTGGACAGGTCTCAGCTGAGATGCCAGACGAAGACAAACCTGATTCTGGACAACAGCAGATTGGCCTGATGTTCCTGGCAGAAGATCACAGTCTTGTGTATTCAGGTAAGTTGGGTATAAATACAGTATATAATAGTTGTAGATTGAAGTTAATAATGGATTTTGCTCTGGAACTGACAATTATAAAATTGCTTTCAAATTTTAATCAGTCGAATAAAATATCTAATCACAATCATAACATTAATCACAGATTTTGAAAATGCTGAAATCTCTAATGATCTTGTCATTTAATGCATTTAGCTCCTTCTCAAGGAAAGAAAACAAAATACGCAACAATGTTTTATGACCTTTTTTTAAACAAAGCATTACTATAAAGTTCAATAAAAAAAATAAAACATATTCAAAAACTATACAAAACACAAATAAAGTTAAAACTAACCTGAAACACAGCATAAAATAAATTCAGAATCTGAATATGTTATACGTTATATACTTTTTATATAAAGTAGACAATATATACAGTTGATGTCAAAAGTTTACATACACCTTGCAGAATCTGCAAAATGTTAATTTTTTTTTACCAAAAACGAGGGAATACACAAAATGCATGTTATTTTTAATTTAGTACTGACCATAATAAGATATTTCACATAAAAGACATTTACATATAGTCCACATAAGAAAATAATTATAGTAATCATTACAGAAGGTTCAAACACTCACTGGTGTTTTAGAAGGAAACACAATGCATTAAGAGCCGTTGGGTGAAAACATTTTGAATTCGAAGATCAGGGTAAATTTCACTTATTTTGTCTTCTGGGAAACATGTAAGTATCTTCTTTAGCTTCTGAAGGGCAGTAATAAATGAAAAAATATGATATTTAGGCAAAATTAGAAAAAATGTACACATCATTTCAAAAGTTTACACTCCTGGCTTTTAATGCATCATTTTTTCTTCTGAAGCATCAGTGACCATTTGAACCTTCTGTAATAGTTGCGTATGAGTCCCGCAGTCATCCTCAGTATGAAAAGATGTATCTCAAAATCATACAGTCATTGTTGGAAAATGTTCATATACACAAAAAATGGAGAAAAAACTAATAATTTGTGGGACCTGAAGGACAGTGTGCAGTTTAACTGTTCAGGACAAATGGGACTCTTCTATAAAAAAAAAAACAGAACTGTGGATCAATTAGGTAACAACACAGTATTAAGAATCAAGCGTATGTAAACTTTTGAATGAGATCATTTTTATACATGCAACTATTATTTTCTTTTGTGGACTATATGTAATCATCTTTTATGTGAAATATCTTATTGAGGTCAGTAGTAAACAAAGAAAAAACATGCATTTTGTATGATCCCTCTTATTTTGGTTCAATAATTAACATTTTGCAGATTCTGACTTTTGACCTCAACTGTATTCCATAAATGTTTTCCTTGTCATTTTTGGAAGAAGCACATTTAAATTAAAAACATTTAATTAGTCACAATCCTGATTTTCCCTCTCGTCACGTGCGCTTGGTTCCAGAAGAAAGTTTTTCCAAACTAACCAGCTAAGAGGTGAATCACAACTGTGCACATTTTAATTTAATACAAAAGTATTTGAAACTTTGAAACTACAATCCCATGAAGCACTGCAAATTACATAGTGTTTTAATTTTTATTTAAAAAGGCCAATTATACTGTTTTAAGTATGTCTGATATGTGGATATACCATATGTTGTTCTCTAATGACAGTCTGTGTATTTCTAACCTCTGATGGGTGGAGTTCACTCTAGTCCCACATTCACAGTTCATTTGTCTGCAAATTCATACATCACCCAGAGTTCCCCTGGTCCTCAGCACCGCAGCACTGCCGTCTGTCAACCCAATCCAAGTTAAGTAGAGACTGCTGTCAGCTCCCATACACTGCCAAACTGTATTATTCCCTGCAAGCATATCCTGTGGGGAAAATTTTGTGTTTAATATCACAGTTCAGCCTTTTAATTTCAGTGGGGAAGACTTAATTAAATATAAGGCGAGTGTAATGAGCCCTGTTTCCATTAGTTTCCAGACAAATCTCCTAGAACTTGAAGGAGAAAAACTACTATCATATCTTGATCTAATTTCACACTCTACAAACACCAGTATATTCAGAAGTTTAAACACTGTTTAAGTCTGTGAATAAAGTCAGAGCTAACTTTATAAGCATAAATACTCATTCAAATCCACAGAGCTGAAAGTCATCCTATAAAAAAAGTTTAATTAGATATCATGCTGTTAGATACAATCTGAACAAATGAGACTGTTCTATTAAACATGTCTAATTAATAAATAAAAACCCATCACATTCTAAGTAAATTGGTGTTTTGTTCTTCTTAATGAAAAATGATAATTAAAGTGTTTTTATTTTTCTCCATATTAATCTGCAATTTACCATACCCAAATTACAACACTAAGCAGAAGTTGTACCAGTCACATTCTGTGCTCAGTGAAAGCTTGTCTATATAGGCTATCCACCTTATTCTTCAGTGTGAAAGTAAGCCTATGTTTGAGACTTCCGGTTCATTATCTGCTATAGGGAAATAAGAAGAAGAATAACAATGTGCAGTAAATGGTAAAACTGATTACATTTAATTGAGTTTAGCTCCAAACCCAATAAACTTGTTAGCTAATCAAGCTCTTACTAGGCGTACTAGAAACTTCCTGGAAAGTTAGAGCTAAACACTGCAGAACACGGGGTTACAAGGGTTTGGGCACCTCTGCTCTAAAGAGAAGTGAAGGGAAAGAGCTGCACCACAGATTTAGATTAAACGCACTATAAAGCATGAAAAGAATATCTCATTGAAATCTGTATATCCTGCCATCTGCTGGACATCTGGAGTTACACACCTGTATTATGATTATTATACTGTAATAAATTATTGCCTAAATGATTTTTCATTTGTTCCTCTTTCGATTATAAATTGTTCTTTCTTACCCTTTATTAAAGTAAGTCTCTTGTGCTCACCAAGCAAAAACAGTAAAATTGTAAAATATTGCTACTATTTAAAGTTATTGTTCTCTATTTGAATATATTTTAAAATTTAATTTATTCCTGTGATTTATTCCAAATTTATTCCAAAGCTAAATTTTCAGCATCATTACTCCAGTCTTCAGTGTCACATGATCCTTCAGAAATCATTCTAATATGCTGATCTGCTGTTTAGGAAACATGTTTTACTATTATTATTATCATTATTATTATTGTAAATATGTAAAACAGTTGAGTAATTTTTGTTAAGTCTTTGAGGAATAGAAAGATCCTAAGATCAAGCATTTATCTGAAATAAAAAGCTTTTGTAACATTATACACTATACCATTCAAAAGCTTGGAGTCAGTTTGTTTTTTTTTTTTTTAAATAATACTTTTATTTAGAAAGAATGCTTTAAATTGAACAAAAGTGATGATAAAGATATGTATAATGTTACAAAAAAAATTGATAAATGCTGTTCTTCCGAACTCTATATTCATCAAAGAAACCTAAAAAAAATCTACTTCTACTAAATGTTTTTTGAGAAGCAAATCAGAATATTAGAATGATTTCTGAAGGATCACGTGACTGGAGTAATGATGCTTAACATTCAGCTTTGAAATCACAGAAATAAATTAGATTTTAAAATATATTCAAATACAAATTATTTTAGTACAAAATATTACAAAATTTTACTGTTTTTTGGATCAAATAAACACAGGCTTGTGAGCAGAAGAGACATAAAAAATCAAAAACTTTTGACTGTAGTTACTATAAATTTGTGTCATTTGGCCTCCTACTGTTTATTTTAACATTAAAGTAGTTCAATTCCCTTGCCCCTTTTCAACAAACTGCATATGAATGCACTGATTCATGCTGTAATTTTAAGTGAAATGCAATGTTAAATTGATTGATTAAGATTGATTTATTTTATTTTTATCAAATTATTTACACCAGAAAGAAAAACATTCTATTAACTTTTTGACATATAAATAGGTAGTTTATGTAGAAATTAACAACAAAGCATTTTAAACACTGTACAAAAGCTATCATGTAACAACTCATTACATTAGCCTATGTATGAAATAGTAAAATGTGCTGAATTCATTAAAAACCTTCAAAGCTTAACTGATGGGGGCAGAAGATTGTTGGGTCATGTTAGAAGGAGTTATGTTTTTGAGCTGACAACACCAGTGACACTGCATGGATTTTTCTTCTCATTTATTATATTTACTGTTCACTTACAGTACTCTTACACAGTTGTATGTATATGCCATGCGTTTCTGCTTATATAAAGCTTTTGGACCCCACTGACTTTAAATGAACAAAAACATTCTTCTAAAATCTTCTTTGGTGTTTCAGGGGGAAAAAAAACAGGTTTGTAAGGACATGTGATTAAATGACGACAGAATTTGATGACCTATTGCTCCTATTGCTCCAGGCAATAAAAAATCCAGTTTACTTCCCTAAAACAGATCCTCTTCTGCTTTAATAGTAAACACAGATTGCAGCAGACACATGTCATATGATTTTTCAGTCATAAAAGACTGTCAGGGAGTTTTTCATCAGCGTCATCACCCTGACCTTATATTAGGTCATGATGAGAAAGTGAAAAGTTCTTGCTTGCTATAGAATTACATTATTTAGAATAGATTTATTTAGAATTATATTCAAAAACAGACAGTGATAAACACATGAACAGAATCAAATGTATGTTTTGGCTCAATCACTTAAGGTGTCGTGACTCGTGAACAATCATATCCTCTGCAAATACCCTTTTGAACTACTTTTTGGAAAATGATGTAAAGCTGATGTAAATTATGCTCCAATTAATCAATTTCAATATTTAAGGACATTCTTGTTTACTAATATACAATAATTCAGGTAATGATCTGGAAAACAAGATGAAGAGCACTGATCTAAGATGTAAGTGACATGAGCTGATGCTGCGATCCGAAGAAACTTAGAGAGACAGTCAAACAGTATTGAAAAGTCTTGTTTAGGGGCACAATGGTAGAATGTTCAAGTTTTAAAAAGGGCCTATTATGTCAAAAACACAAAATTAAACAACAACATGCGTGTCAGTATATAGAGTGTTTTCACAATGCGTCATCAATCGGCCATATTGGCGGCACTGAGCATAGACAATGCAGTTAAACCGAACAAAACCAGCATATTTTGCTGATTATTGCTGCTAAAAATGATCAATTATTGTCATGTTTTGGGTTGTACTAATCGGTCGGACCAGGAAAATCATTTGGAGTACTATAGACTGCCAAGAGGAATCAAGAGGAAGAGTGCAAAAACTGTCTGAGGAACGAAAGTCGTTTGGCCAGACTGAACCAGGATTTCCAGGGCAAGAATCTTGACAACATTTGTGTTTGTTCTAATAGTTTCCAGTCAGGTAGGTGAAATATTAGGCTAATATCTTAAATTAATACTGCTTGTGTGTACTGTATCTTTACCACCTATTAACTTTTTGTCAAATTATTGCGCCCTTTTCAGCTTCCAGCCTTGCGCAGGGGTGTTTTCTTTAATGTTGCTCCCGCAAACATTCTAATATTTAGGCTAATATAATTTCCGCGCACCACAGAGTCGCTATTGTCACACTTCGGTGTGTTAGGAACATGCAGGCTGACGAAGATGAAGATACACAGTTTTTTAATAGTTCACAAAGAAGGATTCCAAACAGGAGGATTACACACACACGTACACAATGATGAAGACCGGACAAAAACCACAGAACCGGAAGGAACTTATAAAGGGTAGATAATGACAAACACCTGAACTAAATTACACAATCAATTAACGACAGAAAACTAGGTCACACGGAGCACATGGGGAAGAAAACAAAACAAACACAGTCCAGGGGCGTGACAGCTATCAATATGCAGAGCATTTAAATCGCTTTGGATTCAGCTTGTGTTGGATGTAGGGTTGCCAAATCCTCATTTTGTTTTTACTTTTAAACTGTTGCGGCAGGTTGATTTTCTCCTGTGGGTTAAAAGATTGAAATATTGCACAAATTACATTTGACTGAAATGCTTATATTGATACATTTTGCCTTCTACCTGTGATAAAACTGTGGTAGATATTAGTTTAGTGAAGGATGGACACTGTGGTAGGTAGCTTTTCAGCTGTGTTTATGATCAATCTGCATAACTATGCAGTTTTGGTATGGAAAGTACATATTTTGATACCAAAACTAGGACCCCAACCTGATGCAATATATATCATCTACGATAATATTAAAATTGTTGTTTAAATTATATGCAATTTGATATTGTCACAAAAAAACAAACACACTCTTAAGCAGGGGCATAGAATTAGGTGGGGGGGGGGGGGTGCACGGGACATGTCCCTACCAATATCCAGCATATGCATATGTTTTTGTCATTTTGGATGTGTCTGAAATGTCACATCATTGATATATTACCTAAGAAGTTAAAGTAAATAGGCTACGTTAGAAAACTGTGCACTTTCAAGGACGCACATTTAATACATGGGCAGAATGCAGTCGCACACACCTGAGGGGAAGCGCAGTGCCTTGTTCAGGACAACTCACAGGTACTGCACCCAATTGAAGACAGCAAAACAGGGCAAACGGAAAGAGAAAGTGCAATCTATGGCTATTTTTAGCTCCACAGAAAACATACGGAGAGTATGGGTTTATGTCCACACCAATATCAAAAGCAAATCTACGCCCTTTCTCTTAAGGCTTGTGCACACCGGGATGAAAATATTGCACACGATTATCGCCGTCATTTAAAGTCCCCATGAAATCAAAATGAAAGTTTTTTTGGCTTTTGGTATGAATATGTTATCTATAAGCTAGTGTGCTCCAAAACAAAGACAAAATTTACGTTTACAAAATATGAGCATTCAAAACGTACACTCTCATCACTTCTGCCAATATGAATCAACAATTTTGATGACATCACGCTGCACTTCAGCTTCTCATCAAATTTTCCGTCCAATCAAATGCTATCTAGAATCCATAGCATCCTGCCCCCTACACTATAAATAGATGCTTTAGCTGCAGCTGAGAGACTAGTCAGTTGTTCACAGAGTTATTACTTTCTGTATGGTGAATGGTAGGTAGTGTGCAATGTAGGTGATAGGGAACAATTCAGACAGTGTAAATATGCTTTCCGTCGGGGCAAAAGAGGTGTGGTTTTGCATTGTGTGACACGAACCGCAACAGTAAACACGACTTGGTGGAGCTCAAATACAAAACGGTCTTGCAGAGCACACGTTGATACGACGATGATGAGGAAGTAAGAAGTAAGTAGACGGAGATGCATCGATAAAGACTAGATGAATGTAGAGCTGCTGGTCTCGTTGCCGTCTGAACACAGAGCTTTATGACAAATGCAACTATAAAAATCTTTATAATAAGAGGGAGTTGTTATGGAGATAAATTCCAACTTGTGTACCGGTGTATTGCTGCTCATTAAGCGCCCTCTAATGTCAGGAAGTGAAAAACACTGGCGATAACCGCACGCAATATTCATACCGGTGTGCACAAGCCTTTCGAATGCACGCATACACTGCAGTACACTACTGCCTGATTTATTCTATTAAAATACATTCAGCATCCCCCCAAGTTTAAGATAAGAGTATGACTTTTATATTTATATCATCTAACATAAGCCCTATTCGCACTTAGTACTATCTGCGGACCTCGTGTGATTTAGAAATTACCCCCCAACATCTGAATTTCATGCGCAATACTTTCAAAACACTTCCCAGCCTCCATTCTTCAGGAAAGATGGATAAAAAGGCGCACAGAAAACAAAAGCTTTGAAGAAATTATATACGACCCTGACTAATGCTGGCCAAATCACAAAGATGCCAATTCGCACGGGACTAATATTATCACAGGACCTCTGTGTTCGGCAAAATATATAAAGATTATTAAGCATTAAGCATTATTCTGTACAAAAGTAATACAAGAGCAATTTTTGTTACACGTTAAACCATACTTTTATTTTGACAGGCTGCCATGAAATTTCAGCATGATGCTAGACTAGTTTTCTCAAATGAAACGGTAAACTTATCATGAAGTGTCTGTCTTATCATTAAGTTTATATGTTAAAGTCATCATTTAGTGAGACGCAGAGGCCGAAAATCATTGCGAGCCTCAAGCGTTCTTCAATATGTGTAGTAAACAAAATAGCGTCTCCGCCATTCATACATACAGAGACAAATGGAACATGCAGGATTAACGTTTAAGTAATGTAAGTGCCACCCCCCTAAAATAATGACAGGGGAAACGTGTGAGTAATGTTTTTCTCCAAATATCAGTAACGTTACGATTGCAAATGTGATACAGATTTGATGAACAGTTCAATAAACAAGAATGTCATTTTGAAAAATAAAATGTCCTTCATTAAACATTCTGTGTGGATGCATCTAAATGCCACTTCAGATACAGATTCGGTGCTGCCTCTGCATTGCAAAAACACAAATTTTGTTGATACTGATTTACTTTGATTTGTAACAGCTCTATAGTGTCTTACTATTTTAATTTATTGATTAAACGTAAGAATTTGACACAAAAAATATATATGCATGCATGTAATTAGATAAAATGGTTCATTAGAAAATAATGGAGTAGCGGTATAATTTTTCATGGGCAAACAGCAACATTTTACACACTAAAGGAAGCTGAACATGTAAAAAAGCATAATTACTTCTTTAATTACTAAGCTACATCAGCCACATACACAGTAGAAAACATTTCATCACGTCCTGTGTGGGTGTAAATGAAGTCAGCAAGTGAAACAAGTTATAAATGAGAAGTTTGTCCTAACACAGCACATTGCTCATTACTCTGTCCGTGTCATGATGAACCACAGCGACTTCAGTTTAAACTCCACCAGCTGGACTGCAGCTAACCTGGTCAGCAGTGGCCTGATGGGTCTCTGCTTCATGGTTGGAGTTCCTGGTAATATTGCAGTAATTTTTTTCATAGTTTGGCATTTCAAAAAGGACAATTTCTTCGTTCATCTAATGCTAAATCTGGCAGCTGCAGACATCTTGTGTTTGGTAACCCTGCCTGTGTGGATCTACAACCAACTCTACAGCTGGAGTATCGGTCAGTCGTCTTGCAAGTTTTTCACAGCGCTCGTCTACAGCAGCGTATACTCAAGTCTGATAACAGTAACTATGATGAGTTTGTATCGTTGTTTACAAATTCGGCACCCACAGTTGTGGTCCAGAATGAGCAAGAGAAAAGAGAGAGTGCTGCTGATCAGCGGCTGGGCTCTGGCACTGCTTTTCTCTTGTCCTGGTGTACTTACACAGGAAATCATTCGAAGTATATCCAAGGAATCATGTGGCAGGATCTTGTATTCAGAGGAGTACAGGCTTACTGTTGCCATACTGGAGATGCTGCTGGCTTTTTTTCTTCCTTTCACAATCATACTGACTTCATACTGTTGTCTGCATAAGAAGGTGACACAGGGAGTGTTTAGCCACAGGCAAAGATTGACCAAACTGGTGACCCGGATTGTAGTAACTTTTTTAATTTTTTATGCTCCACATCAGATTATTAATTTGATTCAGATTTTTGAAATAGTTTTCAAATCATCTCTACCAGTTTTTTCTGCTAAACTACATGAGATTAGACATTCTACAGGTGACATTGCGGGAAGTCTTACATTCATTAACGGCTGTGTGAACCCCTTCCTCTATGCCGTGGCTTCTAAGACTTTACGTCAACAAAAATTACCAGCTTCTTAGTACAACTGAAGGGACATCTCTGCTCTTTACAAAAGAATCATTCTTATCTGTGAACATAGGAGATACTCTAATGGAAATGTTAAGCAGACAATCTGAATTGTAAAAGAAAAGTTGCTGTTACATTTGGCTGATGCTTTTATCCAAAAGCGACTTACGCTTATAAGCGTAAGATACACATTGCAGAGACTGTGTACTACAGTATATTACGCTGTTGTCACTTAATACACAGATCTTATATGAATGTGTAATTTCTTTCCCAGCTGTTTAACTTCACAGACATAACCAACTGTGTTTTTATAACTTACTGTTGTAAGATAAACTTGTGTGTATTTGAAAGAAAAAAGGATGTGTGTGCTCAGAAAAACGTATATCATAAGTTTAAACTAATACGGCTTTAAAACACATGCATTTCTGTATTATAGACATGATAATCAAAACCAAGCAGATGTTTTTTGGCAGAGTATCTGAGGTAGGAGCTGTAAAGGCACAGCCCTGTTCTGGAAAAGGGGGTGGGAACAGCAGAAATGATATAATAAATGATCTGTGGGTATTATGAGTTGAAACTTCACAGACACATTCTGAGGACACCTGAGACTTATATTACATCTTGCAAAAAGGGACACAATTAGTGTCTTTAAAATTATTCATCTTTACAGTACAAAGAAACCAGTTGTCTCTTACCGGCATATTGTTCCAAAGCTGTATGACTGTCCTTGTTCTGTGGAACAGAAAAAGAACGTTGATGTTCAAACAACATATAGATCTTTTGTGTGTGCGTGTGCGTGTGTGTGTGTGTGTGTGTGTGTGTGTGTGTATACTGTAAGTAATTTATATGTGTAACTGTGTTTGATGTATCTGGTTATATAACTGTATATGGTATAAATGTAACATGGTTTGGATTAGATAATATAAATTGCTTTTAAATTTGTTTTTATAATATTTCTAATCTGACTAATAAAGTAACAAATCATGGTTGTTTTGTATCCCTTTCAATGTGACATCTGATACTGATTCAATGAGGAAGGCAGCAGCTCGCTGTTGCTATAGCAACCTTCTCAGGTGAATGCAACTTATCTGAAATAATCTATTTGTGCCAGGCAACAATTTGTACTGTTGATGTCATATAGTATAAGCCAAACTTTTCATTAATAAAAGCGGAAACTTTCGTTTATAATCTCGTGAACAGCCCAACTGAATATGATAGTACAGAACTGCCATAAGCACACAACAATATGATACAGAATTCGGTAACACTTTAGAATAGGGAACACTTATTCACTATTAACTACAACTTTTCCCTCAATAAATTCCTTATTTGCTGCTTATAAGTTTATGTATTGGGTAGGATTAGGGATGTAGATTAATCTCATGTAGATAAGGCTTAATTAGTGCTAATAAATGGCTAATATTATATCTAATATGCATGCTAACACACTGTAGTGTTACCCAGAATTCTAATTAATTCTTCCATAATAAAGTATTTTAGATTTTCTAGTGCCTCTAATAGTTGTGTTTTTACGTCATCTGGAAACTAAGCCTACAATATTTGACACCTACAAACATGGATGCAGCAGGCAAAACATGCTTGTTGTTACCAATGTTATTGTACGACATTGTAAAGACTTTATTTAAGGGCATATTTGTCATCTATTCTTAGTTTATTAGTCTGAGTACAGAAGGGTTATCACCTGGATAAATTAAAGTGATGGTTCACCCAAAAATGAAAATTCTGTCATTACTCACCCTCACCCTATTTTTGATCAAATCCGAGAGATTTCTGACACTGCATAGACGTAACTTAAATGTTCCCAGCCCCAGAAACATAGTAAGGACATCGATTTCGATGTTCAGAAAAAAAGCTTTCTCGTAGCTTCGTATAATTACGGTTGAAAAACTTATGTCACATGTTTTATCGACGTCTTATCGACCTATGTTTTTGAGCCTGGGAACATTTTAGTTATGTTGCTGTCTATGGAGAGTCAAAACATTCTTGGATTTCATCAAAAATATCTTCATTTGTGTTTCGAAGATGAACGAATTTCTGAACGGGCTTGGAACAACATGAAAACGAGTAATTAATATCAATTTCATTTTTGGGTGAGCTATCCCTATCATATGATGTCAACATGGTCTGCCTAATATAGAATAAAACTATTTTTACTTGCCTACTGATAAAAATAAAAAAATAAAAAAGTTAGCATCTCATTGTAATTGCACATTTTTTTTTTACCATTTAAAGAGGAAAAATTACTTTCTGACGACCTTAGTCCTCGAGCATAGGTAATGTGGCTAGCATCCACTAGATGGCAGCAAAGACATGCTAAATTTTGCTTTTCAAACAGTATTTATATCACGTAGCTGTCTCTATGCTGGTAATCAAGGCACAATGGTAAAAGAAGGCATCAAAACCTCCTGTACAAACGCAATAAGATATGTACAACAATAGATTCCCACACTGAATTTACACATTGTAAAACAGCCACTGTCACAGAGAAGTGATCACACAACACTGAATCTTAAGAAGAAACAAAATGAGAAATCGTGAAAAAAAAAACTTGTAGTACTCAAACAAATTAAATTACTTTTTTTTGTATCTTACATGTACTAAACTACTGAGCTATGCTTTGACTCATCCCAACTTTTCTCTTTTTTTTATCAAAATGTGCTTCTTACCTTGCCATCACAAGATATTTTCAAAACACATTCTCACTCTCTTAACATTTCAAATAACATTCATGTTAGCAGGCAGATTACATTTTCATTTTTTCATTTTACATGTGACCAACAATTTCTCAACAAATATAAAATATCACCATCAAATATTAGGCTATTAAAATGACCTGACCTGACAGAGTTGACACATCTGACAGTGGTTACAAAAACATGAATTTGTAGTAGGCCTATTTGTATTTTGTATTTGTGTCATTTTAACTATCAAATACACTGAATCAATCAATTACTGTATTACAGCAAACAATGAGTATGTTACTGTTTATAAAGCTTTTTCTCAATTTTCACATTTGATTTTAATATATCCTTGCAACAAAAATTATCTATTTTCTCTCATCTCAGAACAGTATGTCTGCTGTGCATCTGGTTACAAGGTAACTTTTAAAAACAGTTAAATGAACAAATAAAACTACTTGTGATGATGATCAGAAAACATGTGATCAGAATAAAAACAAACTGTACTATGTATAGATATGTTTTATACAGTGTTATGTGTTCCCTCAGCCTTATGTTTCCTGAATCTCATGTTCCAGCTAGAAGTGATGAATCCACACCAGTCCACAAAAGCAATATATGCAGTCAGGTGGCATATTTAGTATTTATAGTATTTATTGGTTCAAAATTATACAAAATCAATTTTTGAGCAAGTACATAACCAGCCAGTGTTCAAAACTATCTCCTTACTTTAGCCCGATTCACAACGGTTAGCTTATAATAATGTTTTTTAAACTGAGTGGTACAGGTAGGTTTTCGCTGGAAATTCAAGCATGCCACTGCGTAATTACGTCACGTCTGTAAACATAAAGAAGGTGTCCCGGCTAGTAACACAATAGCATCAAAGAGGGATTCTATACTCTTTGATAGCATGTGAGAATGACGGTGCATTCACACGGGGCGCCAGCGTCAACGCTTCCCATTGACTTTGAATGGGTGACGTCAAGCGTTGCCGAACTGAATTGTGGATCCGTCGGCGGCGCTTCACTGGCGTTGCTCGCGGCAGAAGTTGGGAATTTCTCAACTTTGCAAGCGCCGACGGAAGCGTCAGCCAATCAGATGTTTTTATGCAAATACACTAGCCAGGCGGCAGCCAGTCGCGTTCATCCTGTTCAACAGCAGCAAACTGAGGATAAATTTTAAAATGGAGGAAAAACTTATTATTGCGGTGGGCAATCACCAGGTCCTTTATGACCAATCACTTTATATATACCGGGATTCATACAATCATGCTGTATCCGCGTTTTGTTGTTGAGTTCCTGTCTAATTTCATTGGCTGACGCTGCTATGACCAATATCTTTTTATATTAAAAGATTCAGCTTTTCACATCAGAGCTGTGAGTTTAAATTTAAACTTACAAATACAAGTATTAATATGACAAGTTCTCACATTCAGATCAGCACGCTCTCAAGTTTAGCTACTGATTTACCTTCATACAAAACTTACGGACTGCAGATTTAATGTAATTAAATATGACTTGAAACCTGCAGAAAATCTTACAGTGGTGATATTTGACAGTGAAATTTGGCATTTCTTTCACAAAACAAATGGAGTTCATGTAGTAGCCATTTTGTTTGTTTGTTTTTCTGTTGATGCTAGATGCCAATAGGACCTGCATCAGGGGGTCTGTTAGAGTGACAGCTGCCCCTGATATTCCCTGATTTTTTTTACATTTTAATGAATGTCTGACAGTGTTGACAAAAAGTAGGGACACAACTTTGAAACCTTATGAAATACGCATGTGTCCTTAAAAAAACAATCTTGCTTTGATATAAGATATAATTAAGTGTTGCTTTAGATAAAACAAACTCTTTTTCATCATTAAAATAATAATAATAATAATAATAATTGTATCCATTTTGTAGCTTATGAACTATTGAACCCTTCTCTGTTTTGCTGTAGTAAGATGTGTTATAGATTTAATATAATAATGATACAATTATATTGAAGAGGATAATTGTGTTAAATGCACTCTAATCCCTCATAACATTTACAAGTGAAAATATTTTAAACCTAATAGCAGTTACAATTGCTGGGCATGTTAGGCTCATTGGAAATACGTTCCTCAATATACATTTCTGCAAACCTGAAAAGAAAGTACCTATATGTACGAATCACTGCAGTTTCCAGTTGAAATGAACACTAGAGGCAGTAAAACTTTTATTCCTTTTCACACATAGTATGATTTACACAGAGTTTTGAATAATAAAGCCTAATTTATCTAATTATCATCTAACTATGTTTTGATAAAAAAGCTCAAATCCGCATAAGGAAGTTAATAGCACGGATGCAACACCAAATACATTCTTTAAATCACTTTTGCATTTGTTAACACTATCGGTTAGGTTTAGGGTTGGGTTTGGTGTAGGGGATATTTCCAATATGATTAGAGTATTAACCTTTAGCAACACGCCCCAGATATCTGAATTCTGAACAGCTGCAATACGTATCTCAAGCAGCATAATAAAAACACAGGAATACGTGCCTGTATCAACGTAATTAAAAACGTGCCACGTCACGTATTGAGTGTGTGTTTTAGCGCCACTCTCTGGACATTTCACTTTGAAACTGCTGTGAAATGTGCATTAAGGTAGGTAATTAGGGTGTGGCAGAAGTATATGTAGAGGCGCGTATTTCCAATGAGCCTGGGTTGGTTTTGTCCCATGTCTCATGAATCAGTGACAACATCTTTTCTCACATCCACTGCTGTTTTATGTGGAAATTAGCTATTTCCTGTAAGTCTCTTATATCTAAAATAACCATGTATTTAGGAAATACATGACAAAAAATGCATGTGTAATCATTGGAATTATGTTGCAACTCTGTTTCTCTCATCTTCCCATTTCTGCCAAAGATAGCCTTTCTTCAGAAAGCAGATTATTTAATCTTCCTTAGAGTAGATCAGTTAAAGCAACTTTTGTTTAAGATCCAGTCAAGAAGCAACAAACCGTTTTACTTTTCTTAAAACAAAAAATATTTCAAACATGAAAGGTTTTGGGTGTGTAATATCATGTTTTCATGTAGGCCTATATTAATGGTTTTTTTTTTTTTTTTTTCATGTAATGGAGGGATTTTCAAATATTTTTGTCAGCTAAACTCTTTTTACATTAAATATTTAGGCTATGTGAAATATCTCTGAGGAAATTAATATTTCAATATTGCTGGATTTGAATCATGAGTTTAAAGTGTTTAAATCAAGACAACAACAACAACAGAATAAACATTCAGTTTCTGCTCTGAGTTTATTGCATTTCATTTAGTGTATTTTGAACTTTGGTAGGTAATTTTTTTTCCTCATTACTTTGAATATGCTTATATACTTTGCATAAATATGGTTTATAGCAGGTGTTGCTATAAACCATTAAGGCTCATTGGTTAAAGAAAATGACCACCCGTCCTCCTGTTGTCAATCACCGTGTCACACCACCCACCACATACAATACACTACACCGGTCATTTACGACTCTAAACGGCAAACTCGTGCTGGTCAGCAGGTAAAGTATACCGGTTGATTCTGAAGCCTGTAACGCACTACTGTCAGGCAGATTATAAATGTAATTTGAGCCCAATCAGTGTTTTCAGTCGGTGTTCAAAGTCGTTTGGTGTGCGATGTCTAGAATTTAAGACTAGCTGCTGCCAGTCGTCCTCACAAAGAGTAACCTAGGCCTATTTTATTTATTTTAAATAGTACTGCATCTGTTTCCTAAATTGTAGGCCTATTAATTTAAATAACGAATTTAAAAAAATCACAAACAAAAATACAATTCTGAATAAAATCATTTTATAGCTACACTTGAGTTATATCTAATTTGGCATTTTATATTAATACAGGCCTGTTATATTATTCTTATTAGCCTATTAGGCCTATTTTTATTAAGTTACATGTATTATAATTTGCCCTGCAATAATTTCATAGCGCATCACCGCATAACTGACGCGCAGCAATCTCCAACATGGCTGCGCATCCGGGTAACTGACCAAACCCTGTATTGTTTACTGTGCAGTTCACGATAATGTGTACTTTTACGCAGCAGATAAAACATTTCAGATGAAAAAGAGTTCTTTAAAAAGGATTGCTTTGCTCCAGGTGTAAACAACACCATGGATTTAGATAAACTTGTATATTCACATTGTTAGCTGTCCCCATGTCTAGACAATTAAGATCCAGCCCCGGACGGCAGATCCCGTCAGAAAATATCAGTTTGTCTGGTAAGAGAACAACTCATTAGCAGAGTAGTCTAATACCCAAACCCTGTTAACAGGAGGTCTTGTCTGGTACCCACAATACCCAAAACACTAATATCAGTCTTTTATCAGCCAAAAAGTTGACTTAGGAAAAAAGTGAAAGGAAAGAGCAGAAGCAAGAGATGAAGTAATGATGGTAAAAAGGAGCAGAGTTTATTAAATAGTCTTAGTTTGCTTATGTCTCAATGTTCAGACTTTGTCTGAAGCGCACAATTCCAACAAGTATTGTTATACCAAACTGCTTCACAACAAAAGCCCATAAACCTTGGGTTTCATAAACATTCCCTTATTTCTCTTATTCATGAACACAAACAGCCCTTGAAACCACACAGACTAAAGACTAAACAACAATGGAAAAATATATTAAAAAAACAACAATAATATAACATAATATAAATGAGTAATCAATTAATGAATAAACAAAAAATGATATATAAATGACTAATGATTATAATAAATGATTAAATTATAAAAGGTTATAAATGAATAAATGAAGAATATAAAAAAGACAATAGCACTTTTGACAAAAGCAACAGGAATTGTCCATAAGTAGTATTTTACTCCTAAGAACCTTACAAGGAGATGGAAAGTGTGACTTGTTTTTTGCTTTGTGTGGCTATTCACAGAAATAGGGTTCCTATGAATGTTTTGCAATAAGTAGTTTGTCATCATCATGTCCTAAAACCACTGTATTGTGCAAAAAGCCTAAGACAGTCTGAGAACGAACCATCTGATATATTTAATCTATGACTAATTTTCCCACAATAAGCTGCTATATCCTATATTGAGGTCAGGGTTTAATAAAAAAAAATCAATTAAAATCTTATGAGAAGACATGAACAGTACACAAATCCACAGTTCAAACATGCCAGAAATTTGAATTGACTTCACATAGGTTATAGGGTGCTTTGGACCAATTCTGTTTTGTTGTTGATATTCTGGGGGGTGTTCCATAAAACAAGTTTACCAAATAAGCCAGGCTTATTTCAGTTAGTCTGACTTATTGTCACTTGATTTGGCTCAAAATAAGTCAGACTAAATGAAATAAGCCTGGCTTATTTGGTAAACTTGTTTTATGGAACACCCCCCTGGTCTCTAGATATGATTTGAGACAGTCCTGAAATGCAATTCTTAAGGATTTAGATTATTAGGAAGTTAACATGATTTAATGCATGTCCATCAGGAAACCTACGAAGACTCCTCTGCACATTATCAATGTATAAATGTCAAAAAAACGGATACAGTACCTAATAAATGTCGTAAACAGCTAACTGGAGTGACATCTAAGACTTGGTATATGTAGGTAAACAGTGTGTGCTGGTAAGTAAAGCAATACAATAATCTCTCTGTGTGGGATATTTTCCAGACACCTGGAATCAAGGCCTAATTACACCTATTTTTAAATAAGGAGACAAGTTTGAGCCAAGCAATTACAGACGCAATAGTGTCAATAGCAACCTGTGGAAAATATTCTGTTCGATTATTAATATACGTTTACAAAACTTTCTCAAAACTCACAAAATATTGGAAAAAAGTCAAATTGGATTTTTGCCCAAACATAGAACATCTGACCACATTTATACCCTCCACACTATCATTGATACACGTACACAAAACAAAACCAAAACCAACTCTTAAAATGAATCTAACAAAAACAAAAATAATGATTTTTCAAAAGAGACCCAGGTGTAAGGAAAATAAATACACTTTCAGCGCAGGAAACCAGGTCCTCCAACACACTCATGAATACACCTATCTGGGACTAAAAATCAGCTCAACAGGAAACTTTAATCTGGCTGTGAATGAACTGAAAGCAAAAGGACTGAGAGTCTTCTACATGATCAAAAATACAATACAGTATGAAATTCCAATTCAAACCTGGTTAAAAATCCTAAAAGCAATAATAGAACCAATTGCACTATATGGTAGTGAGGTATTGGGACCTCTAAAAACTCAAGATTTCTTTAAATGGGAAAAAGAAGAAATAATGCATACCCAAAATTGTAAAAGCATCTTAAAAGTTAACAGAGCAACCCCAAACAACTCATGCAGAGCTGAATTAGGACAATACCAATTATTAATTAGTATTCTAGTGCACTTCTCGGAGTGCACTTTTACATCTGCTGCTGAAACTACACCCAAACCAGCACAGCAAAATCCAGCCCAACCAAATCACAGTTACAAAAACAAAATTACATTGACTATTGGAAAGATGCCACTAAAACACAAAAGAAGATGGAGCTGTATCTACAGCTGAAAATAGACTACAAACCAGCAGAATAGCTGAGCTGTGTAAAAGGTCACAAATTAAGAAAGACACTCACAAAATACAGACTGAGTAATCACTGTCTGGCTCTAGAGAGAGGACGGCACAGACAAAGATGGCAGCCACGAGAACAGAGACTGTGTTCACTGTGCACACAGAAAGAGGTGGAAACAGGAACATTTACTAGGATTACTACCACAACATTAGAGCTGCATATTTCCAAAAATTCCAACAAATAAAATCAAATTTTATGACATTAACAAATGCAGAAATGTTAAGTCACATTTTAGGGGAAAATTCCAAAATGATGACAACAGCAGCAGCAAGATATGTATCAGCCTGTCACAAACTTAGAGCCCCTTTCACACCGCCCTTTGATTCCGGAAAATTGCCGTAACATTGCCAGAGTGCCTTCTGTGTGAACGCAACCACGTCCTGGGATTGATTCCGGGAACGATTCCGGGTTGGGGACCTAACATTGCCGGGATCAGTCCTGGAACGAGCGCTGTGTGAACAAAAGCCAGAACCAATGCCGTAAAGGCTATGTAAAAGTGAAGATGCACGTTATTGTGCGACTCTTTTACAGAATGTTTTGAAGGCAGATCTTCTTACTCTCGGCGCTGAAGTGGAAATCGTTCGCCAGTTTAGTGAAACAGTACACGTCGCATTATAACCTAATGTGCTAATGTCACGTGTCTTTACGGGTTGTGTGTGAACGCACGCTCATATTCCGGAAAATCACTGGCAGTGTGAATGAACCAAAATCAAACGATCCTGGGACAATTCCCAGAAAACATTACCCTTGTATTTTCCGGAATCTCTGTGTGAAAGGGGCTTAAGACTGTCAGCCAGTGGACAAAACTGAAGGAAAATAATTTGTTACATGTACTATATTTTTTTTCTTTCTTGTTTCTTGTTTTTGTACTTACGTCTTGTTTCATAAGACTTATGTCTTATGTACTTATTTACTGAATAATTTTACAGATCTATTCTTGTTTTATGTATTATATAATTGTTTGTTCTGTAATGGACAATGCTTTGGCAATACTGTGCAAGTCGTGGCAATAAAGCTAATTTGAATTTGAATTTAATCTCTCTCTCTCTCTCTCTCTGAAAATATTGTTCCTTAATAAAGGTGGTTCTCTCTCTCTCTCAGTGCGCATGCTCGAGTGTTGCGAGCGAGTGGAGTGTAGAGGGTTTTGGTTATGTAATTTTTTCAACAACTGAGACAATGTAGTGTTTTAGATGCAGAGAGACAGGGCATCAAGTTCGTTTTTGTCCTGAGAAAAATAGGGCTACTCAAAACGAGATAAATGATCAAATTAATGCACAGGTTTTAAATGAAGTTGAGCCAACCGTAAGTGCACAAAAGTCTGGTGAAGGTGTAACTGCTGAAAAGGAGAATAGTACTAAGGTTAGTGGGGTGAGTGTTGGTACTGATGCAAAGGCAATATATGGGGAAATGTTGAATGAAGTGTTAGAAGCTACGGTAGACGAGGACAATGTAATGATGGAAGATGAAGATACAGTGTTTAAAATTCCTAAAGTGAAAAGAAAATTAAAACGGAGTGCAGAGGGGTCAAGTTCAAAAAAGCAAACGATGAGTAGTCAAGAATCAGTAAAGGATGGAGATGATTATAGTACTGAGGAAACCTCTGATGATTCTACTGATGCTTTTTCTTTGGCCAGTTTTGATGAGAAAGAATCACCAGTTATTGCAGAGCCTTTGAATCAGAACCTAGTGGGTATAGTCTTGAAAAGGCTCAGCATTTTTTGAGCGTTACAAAAGGTAAAAGGAATGTGGTTGTTTTTTGTGGTTGATTTTTTTCCAGATCGTAAACTTTTCATTGAATCAGCAAGTGTGTTAATGAGAGAAAGAGGGGATGGAGGGTTATCAAGGCAAGATTTTCATAGACTGAAAAAGATTGTACAAAGGTTATGTGCAAAAAAAATGTAACTGAATTTGTAAATGAGTTTTCAAGTCTAAGTTGGTTCTTTCTTTCTTTTTTCTCATGAAAATGTATGATCGGTTTCTACTTATTCTTTTTATAATTGATTTAAAGTTTGCAACTTTAAATTTGAATGGAGCAAGGGATATTAGAAAAAGGAGTCAGTTTTTCCAGTTAGTGAAATTAAAGGGTATAGATATTGTTTTTGCTCAAGAAACCCACAGTAATGTTTTAAATAAAGGGGACTGGAAAAAAGGATGGGAGGGTTTGGCTATCTTAAGTCATAAATGTAGTACTAGTGCTGGTGTAGGAATCTTCTTTGCTAAGAATTTTTTACCAATCTCTTATGAGGTGGAGGAAATTGTGAAAGGAAGACTTTTAAAGGTCATTGCCAAATTTGATGTTGTAACTTTTGTTTTAATAAATGTGTACGCTCCAGTTATGGCAACTGAGAGACTGTTGTTTTTAGAAACACTGCTAAATACTATACAAACCTGTGATTCTGACTACTGTCTACCTCCTGGTTGCAGGGGATTTTAATTGTACTACTAATGATATAGACAGAAACCATTTAGAGCAGGGGTGCCCAAACTCGGTCCTGGAGGGCCGGTCTCCTGCAGATTTTAGCTCCAACTTTATGGAGCTAAAATTATGACAAAACTATTTGGATTTTAATTGTGTAATTTTGAATTATTGACGTGTTATTTAACAAAACTGAATATTATATGGGATTTAAAATAGCTTTGAATTTGTTTTTATTTTGAATCTTAATTTGAATTTGAAATTCTTTTACTTGAATATTGAATATTTGAAATGTAACACAATTGTATGAGTTTTTATTGACATGTATTTTCAAACAATGGATTTTTGGTTCTGAATTATTAGACTGCAGATATTTCAAATACAACTTTAAGTTTTTGAAATGAATAAGAAATTCAGAACATCAAATTCAGTTTTCTAAAATTCAAAACGCAGAATTCAGATCCTACAGAAAGTAGGTCAGAGGTCATCCAGAGGGAAGAGTAGATGATCCCCGAAAAGTCGAACGAACCATTGGCCAATTACAGAGCTGCAGTAGTTTTGTGGCGCAAGCCTGCCATTCTTCTGCCTAATCATGAATGCCCAGAGGTAAGTTCTTTTTAAGCATTTATGGTTTATATTAATATATTATGTTAGCGTTTCCAGCATGTGAAACATTTGTCTAAGCAGTATCTGGTGTTTGTTTTAAAGTGTATTTGGTGTAAAAGGGAGTAGCATGCTGCCGTGTCTATGCAGCGGCGCGGCGCGTCGTACTGCTCTCGTCCGGTCTAGACACGGCGTAAGCATTACATCCCTGTACCTTACTCCATTCGAAGGGTACATCCCTGTACTTTGGGAAGTTGCATTCAAAATCCACTTGGATAAAAATGTGGATGGAGTAATGCTTACACCGTGTAGAGACCAGACGCGAGCGGTGTGACGCGCTGCGCTGCAACAGAATACAGTAGAGCCTGTTGATTATATTCGGTGATATTGTCTACACTGAATGCGACATTCCCAACAGCAAACGGATTCTCCGTTCTATTTCTGACATAGTCCAAGCACTTTACAACGGATGCTTTGTCACTTCAAGCTGATGCGTCGCTGCGCGTTCGCGTCCGGTACAGACACCGGGGGCATGCTAATCCCCTTTACATCGAAAATACTTTAAAACAAACACCAGAGACTGCTTCGACAAATGTTTCACATGCTGGAAACGCTAACATAATATATAAATATAAACCATAAATGCTTAAAACGAACTTACTCTAGGCGATTATGCAGAAGAACTGCGACCCCCTAAATTGATGTCAGTTGCGTTCGCACTCTCTCTCACTTGAAGGAATGTTGCGTGTTCTCTTCAATGGCGAAAAGACGCTGTGGTGGTTCAACGAACAAAACTAATGTAGGCTACATGGGTTCTGCAAGTCTTCTGTAGAGGAAAAGACAAGACCCACAAATCTGTGGCTACAGAACAGAAGAGTATGAACGCGCATGCATTAAGCAATATTAAAAGGACCAGCCCCGCAATGCATTAAACTGCATGTTAAATATTTACCTCCCAAAAAATCATTACAGCCTAAATAAAACACGTAAAGTAGCTTAATGGCCAAAATGAGATAAAGGGCTGTAGACTATGTAGACAGTTTATTCCACACAGGAAAACGCGAAACTTTGCGCTTTGCGTTTATTCCGTGCTCACCTGCTTGTCTGTACATATTAGTTACGTTTTAATAGCCTAATGAAGAGGAGCAATTTGAGTTTGGACTTTATCATCTTAGTCTGTTATGCCACGTTTTGCGGTACGAGAGGAGAACACTATATACATTATATTAATAGACTGTAGGCTATATTAAATTTGGTCTTTTAATTGCACTTAATGTATACCAGGCGCGTAGCTAGTCAGTTCATAAGGTATAGCCTAATCAGAATCAGCTCATCAGAATTCTCGGCCCAAGTCCGACCTGACCTGAGTCCGTCTTTTCCCCTCTTCTCCCAGAATAGTGTATACTACTATTTCAGCTATTAAAATAGTTACATTTTGTATGTAATGGCAAAGTGATTATATTTCGTTTCGTTTTTTTATTAAGTTAATTTAGAAAAAAAGAAAAAAAAAAAAAACTTTTGGAACATTTTTGTTTGCTAAATATAAGTTTTTGTTTTTTAAAGTAACGAACAGCGGCCAACGGAAGACTCCAGCCTGATCTTTGCCTTCTCACATCATCACGACTTGCATAAAATAAAATCTATAGAACTAAAACAGTTAAAAGTAGCTATAAAACAATGTTAGTTTAAATTTTAAACCTATGTAAATGTGCGCTATTAGGTGCATATGATTTATTTGAGAAGAAAAGTATAAATAAATACATAGAAAGCTTTGAATTATTACTTAAGGAAAGAAAACAAATCGGGAAAATCTATTTCATTAGGCCTGTAATCCGTAAAGATGCATTTCTTTCTAAAGGTACGTTCAAAGAGGAGACTGCGAGTCGGGGTCTTTGCGACACTATCTCAAAATACACCAGTTAATTAATGGATCATTCATATCTCCTTACAGCGTCTTTTCGCCATTGGAGAGAACACGCAACATTCCTTCAAGTGAGAGAGAGTGCGAACGCAACTGACATCGCAATTTAGGGGGTCGCAATTCTTCTGTATAATCGTGAATCGCCCAGAAGTAAGTTCGTTTTAAGCATTTATGGTTTATATTTATATATTATGTTAGCGTTTCCAACATGTGAAACATTTGTCGAAGCAGTCTGTGGTGTTTGTTTTAAAGTATATTCGATGTAAAGGGGATTAGCATGCCCCGCGGTGTCTGTACCGGACGCGAACGCGCCGCGACGCAACAGCAAAGCATCCGATGTAAAGAGCTTGGACTATGTCAGAAATAGAACCATAAATGCTTAAAAAGAACTTACCTCTGGGCATTCATGATTAGGCAGAAGAATGGCAGGCTTGCGCCACAAAACTACTGCAGCTCTGTAATTGGCCAATGGTTCGTTCGACTTTTCGGGGATCATCTACTCTTCCCTCTGGATAACCTCTGACCTACTTTCTGTAGGATCTGAATTCTGCGTTTTGAATTTTAGAAAACTGAATTTGAAGTTCCGAATTTCTTTTTCATTTCGAAAACTTAAAGTTGTATTGTGTTTAAAAAAAATACAATTGTGTTACATTTCAAATATTCAATATTCAAGTAAAAGAATTTCAAATTCAAATTAAGATTCAAAATAAAAACAAATTCAAAGCTATTTTAAATCCCATATAATATTCAGTTTTGTTAAATAACACGTCAATAATTCAAAATTACACAATTCAAATAGTTTTGTCATAATTTTAGCTTCATACAACTTGCCTCAACACACCTACCTGGAGATTTCTAGCATGCCTGTTAAGACCTTGATTAGCTGATTCAGGTGTGTTTAATTAGGGTTGGAGCTAAAATCTGCAGGATACCGGCCCTGATTTAGAGCCACATATAGTTCTAGGTTGTCCTTGATTCGTTTGATTGAAACCAATGATTTAGTGGATGTATGGAAAAACTTGAATTATAATACTAGACATTACACATGGTCACAAATAAGGGAAAGTGGAATTTCTATGGCAAGGTTGGATCATTTCATTGGAAAATATGCTACATTAATCCTGTGTGTTTTTCTGATCATTCAATGGTGGTAGCTAAAGTTTTTATACGTTTTTTGAAAGCTAAAAGTGCTTATTGGATTTTTAATAGTGCCTCGTTACAAGATTTGCATTTGAAAGAATGTAATTTTTTTTTTTTTTTTTTGAAAGAATGGAGAGATAAAAAACAATGTTTTCAAGTATTCAGCAATGGTGGGATTTGGGGAAGAAGCAAATAAAACAACTTTGTGTGCAATACAATTTCAATGTCACCCAGAATATGGTTTAAAAAATGGGAGCTCTTGAAAGTGATATTAATGTTTGACAGGAAAATTTGACAGGAAATCAAGTGAACTCTCTTATTGGAAAGAAAGCAGAATTAAGGGATCTGCTAGGATGTAAAGCACAGGGGGCAATGATCAGATGTTGGTTTCAGAATCTTTCTGAAATTGATACTCCATCCAAGTTTTTTTTCAGCCTGGAGAAGAAAAATGGCCATTGTAGAATCATTCATTGTCTTCGGGCAGCTAATGGGCAGGAGCTCACTGTGTTCTATAAAGATCTGTTTAAATGTGAATATGCAGAAGATCATGGGCTTTTGCAAGGATTTCTCAGAGGCCTACCCCAAGTGCAGGAGGAGGCAAAAGGGACAACTGCCTTTTAGCTGCAGGAGGGCAGTATTGACCCTTTTGCTCAAGAAAGGGGATTTAAAAGAAATCAAAAACTGGAGGCCTGTCTCCCTGCTTTGTGTGGATTTTAAGATTTTATCAAAAACTTTGTCCAACAGGTTGAGAAAAGTGATGGAGCAAATACATGCGGATCAGTCTACTGTGTACAGGGCAGATCTATTTTCATTTCAATATTGGAATAGACAGTTGAAACCTATGGCAAAGTGTCTTCAGCAAAAGTTAACTGGTCTAAGTGTGCAGCATTGGAAGTAGGTAGGTGGCCTTTAGGGAAACCAAGTTCGCCAGGCAGATTGTCATGGGTTACCGAAGGTATTAAATATTTGGGGGTTTTCTTGGGAAATGAGCAATTTGTTATGAAAAATTGGGATGGGATTATAGAGATGGTTGAAGAGAAAGTTAAAAAATGGAAGTGGCTATTGCCATGAATGTCATATAGGGGATGGATTTTAATTATTAACAATTTGGTAGCAGCAACTTTATGGCATCGTCTGGCAGTACTTGAACCACCACCCGGTCTTTTATCAAGAGTTCAGGCTTTAACTGTTGATTTCTTTTGGAATAAGTTGCACTGGGTACCACAATGTGTGTTATATTTAACAAGGGATGAGGGTGGACAAGGCCTCTGTAGCGTCTGCACAGGATCAGTGAGGATCGTTCAGGCAGTAATGTTTAAAAAAAAACCTTTTAGTCTTTAACATTTGCATATAAATTACAGACAGGGCCCCCCCAGTCTGCATTTATATGGGTGTTAAGTGGCCCGTTATCAGGAGATGATAAGAATGATTCGAAGTCCCTGAATGTGCGATTCTATTTGCTACATGCTATATTTTGATTTTACTGTGAGCTAAGTTACTGTTAGTACTGACTAAAGTAGGAAAGTTAATCTTTCTTGGTCAGAAAATAATCTTTCCTAGAATTGATAGATGATTATACTGTCTATTCGGTGGACGAACAGATCTAATAATTGTAATATTGATTCTACTACAGTTAATTCTAAGAGGTCTAAAATATTGACGATTAATCATAACCAGTTATGATTGATCATAAATATTTGACCTTTGAGCTAATTCGCTACACCTCATACATTCAGAATGCCGCAAAGCAGCTTTTAGATTGCAGTTTATTCAGAAATTTTGTTATGGTAAAAAGAATGTATGGACAGCAGGTATTAATCTTATTTTGAAAAAAGCAGGACGTTTGGGGTTGCACAACACCCTTTTTTGGACTAAATGTGAAATTGGAGACGTAAAAAGTCTTCCTTTGTATTATCGTAGTGTTCTTAAGGTATGGTCATTAGTAAGAACTGTAAGGAATTTGTCTATGCCATCTCTTTATTGGTTGCTTGAAGAACCTTTAGTTAAAGGTGCAAGACTTGATGTTACTGGACAGATCATGTCTGGAATGACAAAAATCATATTAACTGCAAAAATGATCACTTTGGGACAAGTATTGGAAGTTGCTGGAAATGGCCTTGAAAAGGTGGATGCCGTTGCACAATGTTTGAGACTCAAATCACAGAGAATCGTGATTTTGGATAAGATGAAGGAACTCTTGAATGATGAAGACAGTGTTCTAATTAGGAACTTTGATTTGATTAGGAACTGAAGAGAGTGACTTTTTTCCAAATATGGATATTTTACCATTGTTTATAGAAGAGGATTTTCATTATTATTTTGCATCTAAAATGTTAGAGGGTTTGGTAAAGGGCAGGTAGAAACGCCATGGGCTGCTCATTTTGGGGTTGGAAATGATTGTAAACCTGCACAGAGAAGTATGTACAAGCCACCATTGCCCAAAGCTAATGGGGATTTGCAGTGGAGAATCCTGCATGGTATTGTTGCTGTAAATGCTTTTGTTAGTATAATTAACTCATCTGTTGACAGCAAATGTCCAAAAACCATTTTTCACTGTTTTGTACATTGTAACAGGCTTAAAAGACTTTTTTAAGGTTATATTTTCTAAGGTTGGTTTAATTTTTGGTTTGGTAAAAGAAAGAGAAAGAAAGGACAACTTATACATTTTATCATTGGAAAGGCAAAATTGGCTATTTATCTGACTAGAAAGGAAAAAACAGAAGGTGATGTTGGTTGGGATGTAGTACGTTTTTATGAGTTTAATAAAAGTGAGAATTCTCTTTGATTTTTTTTTTATTTTATAAGAATATGAGAAATATTGATGAATTTGAAAATGTGTGGGTTTATAAAGAAATGTTATGTTCTGTTAAAGATGAAAAACACATTTTTTCTAAATGCCTTGAGTGAAATGTATGTCTGTTGATTGTTTTAAAATGTTTGAGAATAAAATGTACACACTAGATCTATGAGATTATGAAAGAAAACATTTCATAAGAACTCTGTGGGTGTATATCAGGAAGTGATGAAATAAGGTGCATATAAGTGTGTATAAATGTGAAAGTAATGTGAAAGTAATGAAGAAGTTGTCTTACCAAGACACCAGCGCGTTAGTGTCATGCAGAGCTACTGTTCAAACTCCACCGACTGGACTGCAGCTAACCTGGTCAGCAGTAGCCTGATGGGTCTCTGCTTCATGATTGGAGTTCCTGGTAATATTGCAGTAATTATTTTCATACTTCGTCATTTCAAAAAGGACAATTTCACTGTTCATCTGATGCTGAATCTGGCAGCTGCAGACATCTTGTGTTTGATAACCCTGCCTGTGTGGATCTACAATGACTTAAAGAGCATTGACCAAGTAACCTATACGTTTTTCATAACACTCGTCTACTGCAGCATGTACTCAGGTGTGATAACAGTAACTATGCTGAGTGTGTATCGTTGTTTACGGATTCGGCACCCACAGTTGTGGTCGAGATTAAGCAAAAGAAGAGAGAGAGCGCTGCTGAGCAGCGGTTGGGCTCTGGCACTGCTTTTCTCTTGTCCTGCTGTACTTACACAAGAGATCGTTCCAAGTGAATCCAAAATGGAGTGTGAAAGAATCCTGAATTCAAAAGCCAGCCTTATTGTTGCTCTACTGGAGTCGCTGCTTGGATTTTTTCTTCCTTTCACAATCATGTTGACTTCATATTATTGCTTATACAAAACGGCCACACGGGGAATGTTCAGGCACAAAAACAGATCGACCAAACTGGTCACGCAGATCGTCATCGTTTTCTTCATTTTTTGGGCTCCACACCAAATAATAAAATTAGAGAAAATCTGTGCGAAATTGTCTGGATCAGAGCCAGTCCTATCTGCCGACGGTGACATTGCTGGAAGTCTTACATTCATCAACAGTTGTGTGAATCCATTCCTCTATGCTTTTTCCTCAAAGAGTTTGCGTAAACGCGAACAGCCAGTGGAGCCTGAGGTAACTAAAGGCTCACAAAATTTACAGAGGGATCATTCCATACCTTTGAGCAGCTCAATAGTAAAGCCTAACACCTTGGACTAAGGAATCGCATTATATCAAAATATGCAGTAGAAACTGGACAGCTAAATATGTAGCACTTTTTAGAGAGTTTTTGATGAGTTTAATACTTTAATGTATCCCTAATTGCATCTGATCACCACTATAATGTGCTTATGAATTATTGTACATGATCACTTTGAACTACAGTGCATAAATGAAATGTCTAAACAGCAAATGATCATATGGTTAATGTTTAGAAGCATTAAACATGCTTTTTGTGTTGTTCATCAGTCATTATTTTACCTTTGACGTATTGTAAATGTAAGATGCTGCTTTATCAAATGTAAAATGCATAGTTTTTTGTATCATTCATCATTAAGCCCTTGTGTGAACTGTTTTTAGGGATTAAGAAGACTATACTGCAATTTGCTGTTAGCATTGTGTGCAATAAAGTTACTAGAAAGAAAAAAAAACACTATTTTATAAGTCACAAGTCACGTGTTTTAATATTAATTTTTATCTGTGTGTTTTAATATTAGTTTTTACCTGTGTTCCTGTTTCCAATCAGATCACATGTATTTCTCAGATGACAGTGAATAAAACATTTTCTAAGACTGATATGGTTTGAGATTAATAATAAAGTATGTGAGATTCTGATTTCAGTTATCTGGAATTTATTTTGTCAGATGATAATTATTTTACCAAAATAAGAGTGATCATACAAAATGCATGTTATTTTTTTATTTAGTAGTGACCTGAATACGATATTTCACACTGGCCCAACTTAAACCCTGCTAATAACTAAATGTCTTCTATCAGCCAAAAAGTTGACTGAGGAAAAAACAGTGGAAGGGAAGAGCAGAAGCAAGAGATGAAGTAATGATGGTAAAAAGGAGCAAAGTTTATTAAATAGTCTTAGGCTGCTCATGTCTCAATACTGAAGAACACAAATCCAACAAGTATTGTTATACCAAACTGCTTCACAACAACATCCCATAAACCTTGGCTTTTATAAACATTCCCTCATTTCTCTTATTGATGAAGACAAACAGCCCTTGAAACCACACAGTCATAAGACTAAACAACAATGGAAAAATATATTAAAAAACAACAATAATATAACATAATATAAATTACAAATCAATTAATGAATAAATCAAAAATGGATATATAAACGACTACAGGTCCTTCTCAAAAAATTAGCATATTGTGATAAAGTTCATTATTTTCTGTAATGTACTGATAAACATTAGACTTTCATATATTTTAGATTCATTACACACAACTGAAGTAGTTCAAGCCTTTTTTTTTGTTTTAATATTGATGATTTTGGCATACAGCTCATGAAAACCCAAAATTCCTATCTCAAAAAATTAGCATATTTCATCCAACCAATAAAAGAAAAGTGTTTTTAATACAAAAAAAGTCAACCTTCAAATAATTATGTTCAGTTAGGCACTCAATACTTGGTCGGGAATCCTTTTGCAGAAATGATTGCTTCAATGCGGCGTGGCATGGAGGCAATCAGCCTGTGGCACTGCTGAGGTGTTATGGAGGCCCAGGATGCTTCGATAGCGGCCTTAAGCTCATCCAGAGTGTTGGGTCTTGCGTCTCTCAACTTTCTCTTTACAATATCCCACAGATTCTCTATGGGTTTCAGGTCAGGAGAGTTGGCAGGCCAATTGAGCACAGTAATACCATGGTCAGTAAACCATTTACCAGTGGTTTTGGCACTGTGAGCAGGTGCCAGGTCGTGCTGAAAAATGAAATCTTCATCTCCATAAAGCTTTTCAGCAGATGGAAGCATGAAGTGCTCCAAAATCTCCTGATAGCTAGCTGCATTGACCCTGCCCTTGATAAAACACAGTGGACCAACACCAGCAGCTGACATGGCACCCCAGACCATCACTGACTGTGGGTACTTGACACTGGACTTCAGGCATTTTGGCATTTCCCTCTCCCCAGTCTTCCTCCAGACTCTGGCACCTTGATTTCTGAATGACATGCAAAATTTGCTTTCATCCGAAAAAAGTACTTTGGGCCACTGAGCAACAGTCCAGTGCTGCTTCTCTGTAGCCCAGGTCAGGCGCTTCTGCCGCTGTTTCTGGTTCAAAAGTGGCTTGACCTGGGGAATGCGGCACCTGTAGCCCATTTCCTGCACACGCCTGTACACGGTGGCTCTGGATGTTTCTACTCCAGACTCAGTCCACTGCTTCCGCAGGTCCCCCTCTCGTTGTGCAGTGTTTTCTGCCACACTTTTTCCTTCCCACAGACTTCCCACTGAGGTGCCTTGATACAGCACTCTGGGAACAGCCTATTCGTTCAGAAATTTCTTTCTGTGTCTTACCCTCTTGCTTGAGGGTGTCAATGATGGCCTTCTGGACAGCAGTCAGGTCGGCAGTCTTACCCACGATTGCGGTTTTGAGTAATGAACCAGGCTGGGAGTTTTTAAAAGCCTCAGGAATCTTTTGCAGGTGTTTAGAGTTAATTAGTTGATTCAGATGATTAGGTTAATAGCTCGTTTAGAGAACCTTTTCATGATATGCTAATTTTTTGAGATAGGAATTTTGGGTTTTCATGAGCTGTATGCCAAAATCATCAATATTAAAACAAAAAAAGGCTTGAACTACTTCAGTTGTGTGTAATGAATCTAAAATATATGAAAGTCTAATGTTTATCAGTACATTACAGAAAATAATGAATAATGATTATTATAAATGATTAAATGATAAATGGTTATAAATGAAGAATATAAAAAGAAACACACAAAACAAATGTATGGTTGCACTTTTGAAGCTAAACACACAGTTTGCATTTGAGGATCCTCAGATACTTCAACATTAGACTTTACACAATAGCAACGGGAATTGTCCATAAGTAGTACTTTACTTCTAAGGACCTTACAAGGAGATGGAAAGCGTGTGACAAATTGTTTTTTGCTTTGTGTGGCTTAGACTGCTCACATGTCAATGTGACACATGCAGCCAATTTGGAATCCACCCAAGTTGCTACCCAAACTGGTGTTCCTATGAATGTTTTGCAATAAGTAGTTTGTCATCATCATGTCCTAAAACCACTGTATTGTGCAAAAAGCCTAAGACAGTCTGAGAACGAATCATCTGATATATTTAATCTATGAATAATTTACCCACAATAAGCTGCTATATCCTATATTGAGGTCAGGGTTTAATAAAAAAAAAAAATCAATTAAAATCTTATGAGAAGACATGAACAGTAGACAAATCCACAGTTCAAACATGCCAGAAATTTGAATTGACTTCACATAGGTTCAGAGGTCGCGTTAACCGAATATTCTCCGTCATTGACAGATTTTTTTTAAAAATGACGGAAAATTCTGAAGGGCATCCGTCATTTTGACGGATTACGCTGAGGGCGATCTATTGTTATTTATAACTGTAATTCCCACTCCTTCCAGTTGATGGCGATTACCCCGTATTAATTAGCTATTGTCTTGTATTGTCTCGTCTTTGTCACCGCTGTATACATTTTCAAAATGTCGCGGCAGCTGAGCGTGAAAAGTTTTTTTTAAAAGGCCAAATAGTTGTGATATTGTTAATAAAGGTGAAAAAAGAGGAATTGATGCAGAGGAAGATGAAGGACAAACGGACAAAAATGATCAGTCACCGTTACCGACAACAACTGTTACGGGACAACCACAGCAAAGCGGCAGCAGGGAGCTCAGGAGGGAATATCGTGTTCAGTGGGAGCAGGAGTTTACTCGGCTGAGGAGAGAAGGCGGCAAAATGTTCTGCGACATCTGTAGAAAAGCAAAAATGAGTAATGGATTTGTCCGAGGATGCACCACGATGCAGAAATCAGCACTGACTGATCTTAAAAGTAGCCAAAGCCACAATGAAGCTTTACGAGTGGTCAACCAGAGCGTGGCAATGAGCAAGCATGTCGAAAAATCACAGGCTGCCTGTAACGAGGCATTAAAAACACAGTTTAAGGTTGAAAATTAAAATGACGGGTAATAATAAATTATGACGGAATTTTTACGATCCTTTCCGTCAAAATGACGGACAAAGAAAAAGTCTATCGCGACCTCTGCATAGGTTATAGGGTGTTTTAGGCCAATTCTGTTTCTTGTTGATATTCTGGTCTCTAGATATGACTTGAGACAGTCCTGAAATGCAGTTTCTAAGGATTTAGATTATTAGGAAGGTAGCAAGATTTAATGCATGTCCATCAGGAAATCTACGAAGACTCATCTCCACATTATCACAATGTATAAATGTTTAAAAAAGGTATACAATATCAAATAAATGTCGTAAACAGCTAACCGGAGTGACATCTAAGACTTGGTATATGTAGGTAAACAGTGTGTGCTGATAAGTAAACCTTAGAGAGGCAATTTATACAATAATCTCTCTCTCTCTCACACACACACACACACACACACACACACACACACACACACACACGTATACACTAGATGTATGAGATTATGAAGGAAAACATTTCATAAGAACTCTGTGGGTGTATATCAGGAAGTGATGAAATAAGTTACAAATAAGAGTGTATATGTGAAAGTAATGAATTCTGAAGAAGTTGTCTTACCACGACACCAGTGCGTTAGTGTCATGCAGAACCAGAGTTTTAACTCCACCGACTGGACTGCAGCTAACCTGGTCAGCAGTAGCCTGATGGGTCTCTGCTTCATGATTGGAGTTCCTGGTAATATTGCAGTAATTATTTTCATACTTCGTCATTTCAAAAAGGACAATTTCACTGTTCATCTGATGCTGAATCTGGCAGCTGCGGACATCTTGTGTTTGATAACCCTGCCTGTGTGGATCTACAGTGACTTAGAGAGCATTGACCAAATAACCTGTACCTTTTTCATAACACTTGTCTACTGCAGCATGTACTCAGGTGTGATAACAGTAACTATGCTGAGTGTGTATCGTTGTTTACGGATTCGGCATCCACATTTGTGGTCGAGATTAAGCAAAAGAAGAGAGAGAGCGCTGCTGAGCAGCGGTTGGGCTCTGGCACTGCTTTGCTCTTGTCCTGCTGTACTTACACAAGAGATCATTCCAAGTGAATCCAAAATGGAGTGTGAAAGAAACCTGAATTCAAAAGCCAGCCTTATTGTTGCTCTACTGGAGTCGCTGCTTGGATTTTTTCTTCCTTTCACAATCATGTTGACTTCATATTATTGCTTATACAAAACGGCCACACGGGGAATGTTCAGGCACAAAAACAGATCGACCAAACTGGTCACACAGATCGTCATCGTTTTCTTCATTTTTTGGGCTCCACACCAAATAATAAAATTAGAGAAAATCTGTGCGAAATTGTCTGGATCAGAGCCAGTCCTATCTGCCGACGGTGACATTGCTGGAAGTCTTACATTCATCAACAGTTGTGTGAATCCATTCCTCTATGCTTTTTCCTCAAAGAGTTTGCGTAAACGCGAACAGCCAGTGGAGCCTGAGGTAACTAAAGGCTCACAAAATTTACAGAGGGATCATTCCATACCTTTGAGCAGCTCAATAGTAAAGCCTAACACCTTGGACTAAGGAATCGCATTATATCAAAATATGCAGTAGAAACTGGACAGCTAAATATGTAGCACTTTTTAGAGAGTTTTTGATGAGTTTAATACTTTAATGTATCCCTAATTGCATCTGATCACCACTATAATGTGCTTATGAATTATTGTACATGATCACTTTGAACTACAGTGCATAAATGAAATGTCTAAACAACAAATGATCATATGGTTAATGTTTAGAAGCATTAAACATGCTTTTTGTGTTGTTCATCAGTCATTATTTTACCTTTGAAGTATTGTAAATGTAAGATGCATAGTTTTTGTATCATTCATCATTAAGCCCTTGTGTGAACTGTTTTTAGGGATTAAGAAGGCTATACTGCAATTTGCTGTTAGCATTGTGTGCAATAATGTTAGTTACTAGAAAGAAAAAAAACACTATTTTATAAGCAGCTGAGCTGTTGTCACAAGTACAGCAATATCAACTGAGGATTAAGTTTCTCTATTAGTTTTTATCTGTGTTCCTGTTTCCAATCAGATCACATGTATTTCTCAGATGACAGTGAATAAGACTTTCGAAGACTGATATTGTTTGAGATTAATAATAAAGAAGGTGAGATTCTGATTTCAGTTCTCTGGAATTTATTTTGTCAGATAATAATCATACAAAATGCATGTTATTTTTTATTTAATACTGACCTGAATAAGATATTTCACATAAAATGTATTTACATATAGTCCACAAGTGAAAATAATAGTTAAATTTATACACATAATCCTGTTTAAAAGTTTACATTCTTAATACTGTGTTACCTGAATGATCCAAAGTTGTTTTTTGTTTTTTTGTTTAGTGATAGTTGTTCATGAGATTTGTTTGTCCTGAACAGTTAAACTGCCCACTGTTCTTCAGAAAAATCCTTCAGGTCCCACAAATTCTTAGGTTTTTCACATTTTTGGTTTATTTGACTGTATGCTTTTGAGATCCATCTTTTTACACTGAGGACAACTGAGGGACTCATATGCACCTATTACAGAAGGTTCAAATGCTCACTGATGCTCCAGAAGGAAAAACCATGCATTAAGAGGCAGGCATGTAAACTTTTGAACAGAATGAAGATGTGTGCATTTTACTTATTTTGCCTAAATATCTTTTTTTTTTTCATTTAGTAGTACCCTTCAGAAGCTACAGAAGATACTTACATGTTTCCCAGAAGACAAAATAAGCTAAATGTACCCTAATCTTCAAATTCATAGTTTTCATCATAATTGTTGCATATGAATCCCTGAGTTGTCCTCAGAGTGAATAGATGGATCTCAAAATCATACAGTAATTGTTGAAAGGGTTCAAATACACAAAAATCCTGAAAAACCAAAGAATTTGAGGGACCTGAAGGATTTTTCTTAAGAACAGCAGGCAGTTGAACTGTTCAGGATAAACAAGGGACTCACGAACAACTATCACTAAATAAACAAACAAACAAACAAACAAACAAAAAAACAGCTGGGGATCATTCAAGTAACAACACATTAAGAATCAAGTGTATTAAAGCAATAAGTCCAAAGAAGCCGTGGTTTACAGTGCATTTATAACAGCTAAGGGACGTTGTTAGGCATGATGCAAAGCTGTTATAAATTCACTGTAAACCACGGCTTCACAGGGCTTATTGCTTTTATAAAATGGTTATTAGTAGTATGTTTTCACTAAATAAAACAGAGCAAATAAAGTGTAATGATTTTAATAAGAACAGTATTCTTCCTCCAAACAATGTAGTTCCTCAAAACAGGGGCCGATTGCATAAAAGGTTTAGACTAGTCTTAAAAAGTTAGTTAGATAATTTTTTCTTTAAAACTGCACATATTTCTTTTTTAATGCAGTTACGGAAAAATGTAGATTAGTCCAAGTTTAATCCAAAAAATAAGATTGATTACCTTTTGGTTAACTGATAGTTGTTAAGACACTGTCTTAACATAGAGGATAAGTTTATGCAACTGGCCCCAGTTGTGGTTGTAACAAAGTAGGTGCCAAGCAACACACAAAAGTAAACAAAGGTGTGTGTTTTTAAATGCAGCTCAGCCAATCAGAATCAAGGGCTGGAACTACTAGAATGTAAACCTTTGGACATGAAGTTATGAAGTAATTTTCATAAATTCAACTTATTTTCTCTTCTAGACTATATGTAATGTGAAATGACTTATTCAGGTCAGTACTAAATAAAAAATAACATGCATTTTGTATGATCCCTCTTATTTTGCTAAACTAATTAACATTTTTCTCACAGATTCTGCTAGGTGGAAACTTTTGACTTCGCCATAGTAAGTAACATAGTGAATAAGACTATTTCTAAGACTGATATGGTTTGAGATTAATAATAAAGGAAGTCAGATTCTTTGAAAAGAAAAAAAAAAAAAAAAAAAAAAAACTACTTCCTGTTTTCTGCTTTCAGTTCTCTGAAAATCAGAGTATGAAGTTGGCTTTGTAAACACTTGGTCAGTACTTCCACCTACGTCATGCGTAGGGTGACCATCCATCCCGCTTTGCATTGTACCGCACAGCATTTTCACCCCTTGTCCCGCACATCGCATATTGAGAAAATGCCGCGCATTGTTTTTTAATTATCATATTAAGAAAACATGCAACAATGGCGTTTCGTGTATTCAAGTTGTTTACAGTGTTAAAGAGTTGGATTCTAATGTTGAACATAGCCAAAGTTTAAACAAATAATTTGGACGAATCATTGACAATTTCTGTGCCGAAAATCGTACTTCTGGGTTTTTTTTTTCAATCGTGGCTGTAATGACATAGACGATGGTGGAACTTATATGAGCATTTCTCCCAGAAAAGCGCGCCTGCGCACACGTCGACTACACCGAGAGAAAGAGTGCGCCCATCATCCCGGGGGAAGAATGTCTCTAAAGAAGTGTGGTTTTGGTTGTAAGGCAAAGATAACTTTACTCAGCTTCCCGAAGAACCCAGCGTTACGTGAACAGTGGATGCAGTTCCTTTTTCCGGGGCAGCAGTGGAGATTTGCAAGTGTGTTTGTTGAGGAACGTTTCATATACATGGCCCAGTTCGGCGCTGGATTTGCGCATTGTTTGATACTGAAAGATGGAGCGGTCCCAGCTATAAAAGATACCGGTCATGATTCAGAACTGCAGATGGTAAGTGAAATGCCATCAAATGTCTGTTTTATTGGCAATCAGAGTGCGAGTGATCATTGAACTTAACTCCGCCCACGGAGCACCTCCAGAGGCTTGGCTTTTTCCGGAGAGAATTGAAAAGCTGTAATTTTCTTTTATAAATATGATAAAACTAAAGACTTTTTGGAGATATTAAGGATTCAGTACTACTCTATAGGTACTCAAGATTAACATGAGATTAGGTGAAACTGTGTATGTTATGTACCCTTTAAGAACATTTATTGCCTGCACAGGCATACCAGTGTAATGCAATGATTAAGAATTATAGTATCTCCTTTTCACTCATGTAACCTACCCAAAGGTGACCCTCGTGTGGACAAAAAGGAGACAACGGTGAAAACAGACCTGTCTTCAGCTGAACACACACTGTGACTTTAAGGGGACTGTTAACTTTTATGAGGGTTTTAAAAGTGTTTTATTGCTTTTCTCCAGTGGTTGGCTTGATTTATAATATGGCCATGGTGAAGTGTACATTCATTTGGATAGGTACTGTACCACTGGGTGTAATGGTGCGTTGATTAATAACACAGCTCAGAAAAAAAAGTGCAGTAGGACTATATTCAAAAGTGCCAACCTTCTTATAGATTAAGCCATTTTATAAATGGACTGCCCAAAATCAGCAAAAACAAGCCACCCACACTTGCATATGATAGATTTTGGCTTAATATCTTGTAATTTAGCTTTGTTCAGCCCTTAAATGCCCGTGTGTAATCTTGTTTTCATCCATTCAAAGCTTCTATTTGGCCTCGGGGGTAGATACAGATTCTTCAGTCTCTCAGTCTAGTCTCTGTGTTCAATATATTGTTTGTTTGGAACTCATTCCTCAGGAGAACTGCTGAGACTTCTGATCACTCTGACGTACACTAAGTGGAGGCTGATGGCAGTGGTTGGCGTGATAAATAAGGATCTTGGTCCAAACACCCACTCAACTCGGATAAACACGATTTCTGCAGAGGTTGTATCCTAATAACCATTTATGCAACATGCATCTTTTATGTTGCTGTCAAAGATTTAAGGTTTTCAATGCAGTTGACAAAAAGAAAAGGCCAGAAAAAAGTGTAATTAAGTTAAAACATGGACAGTTTATTTTTCAATATATATTTTTCTTCAGTAACAATAGACTGAAAATACTGTTTAAGAACATGGTGAAACATTCAAACATACATAAAGGCAAGTGACACATGATACATTAACTAGTAGTCATAAGCTCTGAGGTAAACCGACAACAGATTCAAAATGAAAAACTACATAAAGTTAAGATAGATTTGTATACTATATAATCAATGCTTTCAAAATAAAAACACTTGCAAAACAGCTTCTAGCTTCTAGCATTTATGTTCACAACCAACATCTATATCACTCTGTTCGACCCACATCCAAAAATAATGACATGCAGTTAATTCAGTACCTTCCTGTATGATGTTAGGAGATTTTGACCTTCAATTAGTTAGAATAGTTTAAAATAAGGCATGTGGTTCTCTACACATAGCCAAGTTTAATGCTTCGTAAGATGAATAAGCTGTGGGAGGTAAACTGTGTTTTTAAAATAGATGCAGATCCTTCCGTTAAGGTCCTGAAAGAATATATATTTTTTATTTATATACTATATAATATATTCTAAACAAAAACAATCCTATGTTAGCATGACTGGGCTTATGTGGCAGTCTAAGTAAGGCTGACAGGAGTATGTGGTGCGTTAGCTGACAGAACACGGGTCATCTTTACTGGGCTTCACCTCTCCCTGCAGCAGCTGGATCATTACTGCCTTGGTCAGGTAACTGGACGTGCCTCGTTTCCCCAGGGCTGGTGTGTTGTAGAAGGCCTCCATGTTATCCTGGGGATTTTATTTAGCTTAGTAACATCACCAACAAAATGCTAATGCAAGCAGGCATGCTTTTCAAATTCATACTGGCTGCTGTGCTTTAAAATGAATGAAATATTAGGGCTCTTAATCTTTTAATTACATGATACGCTGATTATTTAATTGCGCGTATGAATATTTACTTAGAAAAGCCACCAAATGAAGATAATTTAAAGACATTACATAATTGTGAAAGGTGAAAAGCAGTTTAAGACATCGTAAAAACTGTTTTTAGTCAATGTATTGTTTGTTTTACTACAATATACAGTTTCAAAAGAAATTAATACTTAATACTAATTCTGCAAGGATGCATTAAATTGATCCAAAAAACAGTAAAGGGGTTATAATGTACAAGAGATTTAAAATAACATAGATAAATAAAATTCTATTCATCAAAAATAAAAATATAGCAGTTTTCTCAAAATATTAAGCAGCACAACTGTTTTCAAATCAGCATATGCAGCATAAACGCGGTAAACGCCATTTTTAAAAAAATGAGTTATTGCTAACATCAGTATTGTATCTAGTCGGTATTAAAAAGTGCATTATTAATTTTACACAAAATGCGATATCCGCAGTGTTATTCTGTCATGTTTTCTTCCTTTTTTTTCTCCAAACAGAGACAAACGACAGTCTCCTTTCTCTGCAAAATGCGATACATTCGCTCAACCAATCACAGCGCACTATTCCACGCATTGTAAACAGCAAAGGCAGGGCTTTGAATACAAGCCAGCATCGTAGTTTTCCTCATCTACTTTGTACTTTGGAATCAACAAACAAAAAATTAACAATTTTGACTGCATTGATGAACCTACGGTGGTTTCTGCGTTGAGGATGAAAATAAGCCATAACTTTGTGAGATTACGATGAACTAACATGAGTGACAGCTTTTAATGATTTTTAAGGGAGTTTGTGAATGAGATATTGATTTAATACAACAGTTAAATAAACAAAAAGGCAATACGTTACTTACATTGTCTGACTCTAACACTATTGCCCGATTTTGCTCCATTTCTTTGTGAAAAATAGTTTGAAACAAAGTCACAACTGAGCCACTGCGCATCTCCATTCAAACACATCGATGTCTCGTTTATAAATGAACGTGCATTTTACACTAATCTAGTGAGTCAATTTCCCATTCATAAAGACAGTCACTTGCTTTATTCCTCAATGAATCAGCGGTTCGAACGAATCAAATGAATATGATTCAGTAATTAAGTAAGTGTCTTGACGCCACCTACTGGCTTGCACTTTTATTTACACGGCTTGTCTATTTTCAGTGATTTAAATCATTTAATATTTCTATATTCAAAATTTTATATGTAAAACATTAAACTCAACATGAATTTATGAATTTGATTGCATGCACACATGCCACCTCTGAGCCTCATTAAACATATGAAAATACACCTGCAAGACCACGTCTGTAGTACAAATTAATTTTGTTTATGCTGATTTCATTTGATTGGTAACATTCTTATTCTATTGTTTGCTTATAAAATATATTTTTTAAAAAAAGTGACATAAAAGATGACATACTTTTAATGAAGTTAGAAAAAATGTATTGCATTTTGGGGAAAAAATATTCAGTTTTTATAATAATTCTTTGAAAATCAAAATCTGGATTTGAATTTTCATGTAATTATAACCTAAAGATGCTATGTGAAAGTTTGAAACAAAATATTGGTTTTCATCTTGCCACTTTCTTGGTCAAGAAAACACATTTTTACTCAAATTAATCAAAAGGGATTTATAGCGTTTTGGAAAAGAGCTCTTCATATTATAAATTATTTCTGAATTATCATGTGATACTGAAGACTGGAGTAACGGCTGCTGAAAAATCAGCATTGCCATCACAGGAATAAATGACATGTTAAAATATATTAAAATGGATAACAGTTGTTTTAAAATGTTTTAATGGTATTTTTGATCAAATAAATGCAGCCATAAGTGCTTTTAAAAACATTTATAATTTTTATTTACCCTAAACGTTTGAATAGTAGTGTAGATTAATCCAAACATTTGCTCACATTAACTGAACTAAAAAGCTTTCACATATTAAATCTGTTTTCACCTGTTTCTCAGATCCATCCAGTTTGCTCCGGTCTTTCTGAAAGTCAGCAAAGGCATCCTTAACCAACCGGTCCAAATCCACAGCCTCCTGAAACTCCAACTCTGGGTTTCTTTCCAGCACAAGTGACACCACCATTAACAGCTGCATTCAGGTCATCAAAGACAAACACAGGTGGTCAAACATCAGGCGAATGACATGTCAGATTACAAATATAAGTGTTGCAAAAATATGTTAAAGGATTAGTTCACTTTTAGAATAAAAATGTATTCTTGACATCCAAGATGTTCATATCTTTCTTTTCTCAGTAGTGAAGAAATTATGTTTTTTGAGGAAAACATTCCAGGATTTTTCTCCATATAGTGGACTAATGGGAACTAACGAGTTGAAGGTCCAAATTGCAGTTTCAATGCAGCTTCAAAGAGCTCTACATGATCCTATCTGAGGAATAAGGGTCTTACTTAGAGAAACAATTGGTAATTTTCTAAAAAAAAATGTCAATTTATAAACTTTTTAACCAAAAATGCTTATCTTGCTTTGCGACGCACGTTTACGACTACGAAAAAGTCACGCTTCATCTGTGTACTCCGGTTTAAAAAAGGTAGGGTAGGGCGAAAAACTCCATCTTATTTTCTCCTCCAACTTCACAACTGTCCGGAATAGTAGCTTAACATTTTTTGTAAAGAACGTTTGACTTTCTTTGAATGTTTGCTTTGTAAACACTGGGTCGGTACTTCTGCCTACAAAGTTCGTGCATGACTACATAATGTGTAAGGCTAAGCTAGTGCAAGACAAGCATCTGTGGTTAAAAATGTAAATTACATTTTTTACATTTTTTTTTTAGAAAATGGCCAATCTTTTTCCTAGATAAGCCCTTATTCCTCGGTTGGGATCATGTAGAGCCCTTTGAAGCTGCACTGAAACTGCAATTTGGATCTTCAATTGGCTCTGCTATGTGGAGAAAAATCATGGAATCCTTTATTTCTTTTTGACTGAAGAAAGAAAGACATAAACATCTTGGATGACATAGGGGGTGAGTAAATTACCAGGAAATTTTCATTCTGGAAGTGAACTAAATCTTTAAGGGTGTGGCAGGGACAAATTCACCTCACCTCCACAATGATCTGCCTGTACTCAGGCAAAACAATGTTCTTCAATGTGTCTTCAACCAACAGCGAAAAATTCATTTCATACATGGTCATATCTGACAGGGTAGGTTGCTGCAAAAAGAGTGAAAAATTTAGGTGGTCATCTCAAAATTTTGAACACATTTAAATTGACCCTTTAATGATGCCATTATTTATCCAGACCTACAGGTCCTCAACAATACCATGAATAATATTTCCAAAAATATTTAAACAATTTAGAAGAGTTACCTGAGGGAGATGTTTTCCTCCAACCATGATGCCATTACGGGTTCTCTCCAGGATTTGCCAAACACGGTCATAGAAGCCGAGAGGCGTGCGGTTGAGGGAGCCATCGATCTGACGTCTATTCAGCCATGATCTATGGAAGTATGGAGGATTAAAATTAATCCTCAGAACTGTTGCAATGGAGAAAATCTTGAACGTTAGCTCTGCAGCAGGATTCTTTTAAGAAAAATGTGAACATTTATTTTATAAAAACTCTCATCAATGCTTCTTAGAAGGAAAGACAATGCATTAAGAAAACTTTTTTAAGGTCAGGGTTAATCTAACTTATTTGTCTTCTGGGAAACATATAAGTATCTTCTGTCACTTCTGAAGGGCAGTACTAAATGAACAAAAATACGATATAAGCATTCTGTTTCAAAAGTTTACACCCCTGGCTCTTAATCCATAATTTTTCCTTCTGAAGCATCAGTGAGTGTTTTAACTTTCTGTAATAGTTTCATATGAGTCCCTCAGTTGTCCTCAGTGTGAAAAGATGGATCTCAAAATCATACAGCCATTGTTGGAAAGGGTTCAAATACACAAAAATGCTGAAAAACTAAATAATTTGTGGGACCTGAATTGTTTTCTGAAGAACAGCCGGCAGTTTAACTGTTCAAGACAAACAAGGGACTCATGAACAACTATCACTAAACACAAATAAACAAACAAAAAAACAGCTGTGGATCAACTCTTTTTTTTTTTTTTTTTATTAATTCAACTATTATTTTCTCTTGTGGACTATTTGTAAATGTCTTTTATGTGAAATATTTTATTCAAATAAAAAATTAACATGCATTTTCTATGATCCCTCTTATTTTGGTAAAATAATTAAATTTAGCAAGGTGTATGTCAACTTTTTACTTCAACTGTATATAAGTTCAGCTGTAGCTTGACAACGTGAAATAATAAACTAATAAACCATTACAACTACATTATCAGAAGACAAGATTCTTTTGATAATTAACCTCAGCTGCTCAATTAAAAAATAGGATTAATCAAATGATGATAAACTGTATACTACTGTTGCATTTGGACACAGCAGATAATTCAGTCTTGGCAGGTATCTACAGTATCACACAGATGGTGGGCATCCTGCACCTGCCAGTCTGCTGAGGCTGGAGGACATCCAGCAGGAGCTGTTTGACATCACTAGGGGACATCTGGTAGATGTCCTGAGGTGGCATGTCCCCAGCACGAATCTTCAACTCATGCTTCATGGCTTGAACAATCCATCTGATTGAAAAATAGGCATGACAAGTAAAGTTTGTGTAAGGTAACCCATGTAAATAATTGATAGAAATCATCTGGGTAATAGATCATGTTATTGATAATGTTCATTTAATTATTTCAGAGGAGAGGTGATGACGTACCCCACACGGATCTTCAGCATGCCACTGAACAGTTCTGGATTGTTGGAGATGATCCAGCCAATGTGGATGACGAGCTCCTGCTGCAACACAGCCTCTCGCTCGCCGTGGGGGCTGCACTTGCTGTATATAATGTCTTTAATGACCCCTGGAGACAGGGGGTTAGAGATCACAATCTCTTCGTGCCCAAACAGGCCGAGAGTCACCTGGTAAAACAGAACCGCTGTCAGTCTGTATCATGATGGATGATTTCTCAGAGATGCATTTTTGGTTGTTTCTTGTTCTTTGAATGGGTTTGAATGTACTGCAATGACTCAAAACAGGATTACTCATTTTAAAATGTATAAATCCAACCTGATCTCACGGGAAATTGTAACTTTTTAAAAAGACTGTGCCATGAAGGTCCACAGCTAAATCTAATAGTCAGACTGGTGAAGTCAAGTCGTATAAAAGTGTACGAATGACTAATTCGCCAAAGCATAAAATGGTTACGAATTGCGTGTGTTGTATAAATCACTCCAGTACATTCTTTTCAAGAAAAGCTCCCATAATTTGAATGTAATTGGTAATAAGTCTATATAAGATGTCCTATTAAACATTAAAAATGACAACATTATTAGAGTGGCCCAAGGCATTTGGACATACTGCTATACATCAAAGTTGCCCAGACTTTTTACTGCGGAGGGCAAAAATCTAACTTAATTGGTCATGGGCCATGGGCCAAAGGTCTGCTTTACATCCAACTGTGTTTTTAAATTTTATTTATCAAATTCACTTGTATTTTCTAAATTTCAATGCAAAAATAATAACATCAATTGTCATTTACAGTTTTTTTTTTTAAATGGCAGCAATTACTTTTTTTGTTGTTGCTTTTATGAATTTTATGAAAAGCTTTTAAACTTTTAAAAAGTCACTTCTGTTCACCAAGCCTGCATTTATTTGATCCAAAGTACAGCAAAAACAGTAACATTTTGAAATATTTTTACTATTTAAATTAACCATTTTCTATTTTAATATATTTTTAAAATGTAATTTATTCCTGTGATCAAAGCTAAACTTTTAGCATTATTACTCCAGTCTTCAGTGTCACATGATTCTTCAGAAATCATTCTAATATGCTATAATATCTGTTCAAGAAACATTATGTATTATTATTATTATTTAAAACAGTTTTCAGGATTCTTTGAATAGAAAGATCCAAAGATCAGCATTTATCTGAAATAAAAAGCTTTTTTAAACATTTTATTATAGAAATGTTTTAATTATAAAAATGAATACTGTTATTTAGCAAGGACGCTTTAAATTGATCAAAAGTGATGATAAAGACATTTATAATGCTACAAAAGATTTCAATTTCACATAAACGCTGTTCTTCTGAACAGGTTTTCTATTCATCAAAGAAACCTGGAAAAAAAAAATGAGAATATGGACCCTTTTCACAGGCCTGTGATGATGCGTTTCAATGGTTATCAGCATCGTACATTTTTTATATTTTGATTTTGTTTTTTTATCTATGAACATTTATGACATTATACTTTGTATTATATCTCCTATGCTTTAAATTTGACATAGTTTTCTCTTTTGATTGCCGTTACCAGTCTCTCTCAATTTTTTTTAGTTTTCTTTTGCTATTTGAGTAAATCGGAATGCAAAAATTATATTTGTGATACTTTCCGATTCACTGCTCTCGAAGTAAACCCAACTATGACGTCTTCTGTTGCCGAGAAACCCGGAAATGTGAAAAAGGTCCATTACAATGATTTCAGAAAGACCATGTGACTGGAGTAATGATGCTAAAAATTCAGCTCTGAAATCACAGGAAAATATACTTTTAAATAGATTCAAATAGAAAACAGTTATTTTAAATAGTAAAAATTTTGTTATTTCAAAATTTTTTGCTGTACTTCAAATAAATACAGGCTTGGGGAGCAGAAGAGACTTCTTTAAAACATCAAAAATCTTACTGTTCATAAACTTTTGACTGGCAGTGTATTTGGGTACTTTGTGTTTGTGTCTAGTATGTCTAGTATGATTTTGTTAGCAGATGCCACTTGGTTTATCTATGTAATGAAATGCATATATTTTTAAGTGTGGTTTAAGTATGTGGTGGTTTGCTTCGCATGATCTGCTGTTGTATCTCCTTGCAGTTTTCTGCAATCAATATTGCTCTACTATGGCAATTTACCCAAATACACATTAAGCAGGGAGCAGATAGAAGAGCTCAGCTTCTTTAAATTAAATAAGGCTAAGACTCAATAATTCTACATGCAGGTCAGCTCAGACTGCTCTTGTATGCAAAGAATGACCCATTTTCAAACCAAAACGTACCCATTTATCTTACCCACAACATTAGGCCCCTAGGATGCAATTTATATGCAGATTCTCTACTAGTGCGCTACTCTGATGAATCATTTCACAACCACCAGGGGCTAAACAGGCCTATGTTGGGAAACTATGGCAGTTCATTAAACAAACACTCCACACCACACATAATGTTTGGCTCAACACAAAGCAAATAAAAGGTAAATGTACAACGATGTTAAATGTGATGCACAAACAATGGGGTGGTTTGCAGGAGTTCTGGGTAAAAGCGATTTTGCTGCAGGAATAGTTAAGCGTCAAATGAAAGGGCAGCAGGTTAGCTTTGGCAGTGATGACTGATGCAATTAGATACTATCATGTTGCATAATAGGAAGAGGAGTCCATCATGACTTGATGTGAATTCAAGGCTAATTTGAACCTATGTATAGTCAGTGAACATTAAAATGTTTATGGGAAATCCCGGCTTGAAATTCATATTGTTGACTTCAGTTTTGGTTTTGTTCATATCAGTTATTTAGGCCCCTGTTCCTGTTTTTCCACTTACCTGCTTGCCATGCACTAAAACGCTAGTAATGCTCGGTGCAAGGCTGTCCACTAGTTTAGTTAAGAGACTGGCAGCAAGGCGCACAATGGACCTGGTGAACACAACACAGTACAACAGAGATATTCTCACTCATTCTGATATTCTCATTCAGTGGAGCCAAACATAAATGGGACTGGACTACAGCCCATTACAATATATAGCTTATTCCTAAAATATAAACACTACTGTTTGGGGTCTGTACAGCAAAGACATTTATAATGTTATAAGAGATTTCTATTCAAAGTTCTTTTGAACTTTTTATTTAAAAAGTGTATCATAGTTTCCATAAAAATGTTAAGCAGCGCAGCAGTTTTACAGAAATGCAACATGAAATGTTTGTTTAGCAGCAATAAGCATATTATAATTATTTCTAAAGGATCATGTGACACTGAAGACTGGGGTAATGCTTGCTGAAAATTCAGCTTTGTCATCATATGAATAAATTACATTTTAAAATATATTAAAATCAAATAAATGCAGGCTTAGTGAGCATAAAATACTTTTTTCAAGTAGATTCAGAGCTGGGTAGTAACTAATTTACATGTAATCTGGATTACGTAATCAGATTCCAAGAATTAAGTACATGTAATTAGATTAGATTACATTTTAAAATGCTCGTAATTAGACTACAGTTACTTTTTATGGATTTCATGATTATGTACAATAGCAATATATTAGTCATAATTTATTGAATCTCCCTTTTTTTATCTTTTTTAAATTTTCCTTTCTAAAACAGCCTACTGCTTATATACATTCAGGAAGTCTTCAAGTTTTGTGGACGTTTACACAAAGATCAGTCATTATTCAAGGTGGCAACAGAGCATTTGACCACTGATTTACAAAAAATATTTTAGATTTAAGAAGTTTCAACATTGATTTTAGAAGATTTAAGAAGTTTCCACGTTGACTTTTATTTGAATTATCACTCTGTAGGTTATTTAACCATGTATTTCTATGTCTGTGGAAGGCTTTTGTCTTTCAACCACATTAAAATGTACAAATTCACAAACTTTTTTGTCATCTGTCATCATCTTTCATCTAATATAATTACTTGAAGTACCCCTGAGATTCTATTTTTTTTTTAAATAATTAAGTATCACTTCTGCATATTCATTGGTTCTCTGACATTGATTACGGTCACATGACATGAAGGTAAACAAATAAAATATTATTTTTTTGTAAGTTTTGTTCTTAAAATGATAATTCAACCTTTTTATTTGATTTAATTAATTATTCACTTTTTTTCACTTGTTAATAACAACAAACAGATTTTTTTTTGTCAATATTGTACAAGATTATCCTATTTAAATAAAATGTGACCCTGGACCACAAAACCAGTCATACGGGTAAATTTTTCAAAAAGTATAAAATGTATAGATTATCTACAAGCTGAATAAATAAGCTTTTCATTGATGTATGGTTTGTTATGATAGGACAATGTTTGGCCACGATACAACTATTTGAAAATCTGGAATCTGAGGGTGCAAAAAAATCTAAATACTGAGAAAATTGCCTTTAAAGTGGGGGTACAATGGTGTTTCGTATATTCAGAGTTGTTTACAGTGTTAAAGAGTTGGATTCTCATGCTAAACATGGGCAAAGTTAAAAAAAAAAAATTTGGACAAATGACTTCCGGGTTGGTATAAGTTTCGGCTGATTTTTTTTTAGATCGTGGCATTGATGACGTAATCGGTGGTGGAACTCCTTATATGAGCGTTTCTCCCGGAAAAGCATGTCCGCGTCGCCCGCGATCACGTCGGCTAGACCGTGAGAAAGAGAGCGCGCCATCAACGTGCTTCATTCGGCTGCACTCTGCAAGGGATTCATTCGGGAAGAATGTCTCTAAAGAAGTGTGTTTAGGGTTGTAGGGCAAAGATAACTTTGCTCAGCTTCCTGAAGAACCCAGCGTTACGTGAACAGTGGATGCAGTTCCTTTTTCCGGGGCAGCAATGGAGTTTAGCAAGTGTGTGTTTGTTGATGAATGTTTCATATACGAGGACCAGTTCGACGCTGGATTTGCACATCATTTGATACTGAAATATGGAGTGGTCCCAGTTATAAAAGATCCCGGTAATGATTCAGAACTGCAGATGGTAAGTGAAACAACATCAAATGTCTGTTTTATTGGCAATCCTAACGCAAGTGATCATCGAATTTAGCTCCGCCCATGGCGCACCTCCAGAAGTTCGTCTTTTTCCGGAGAAAATCGGAAAGATGTATTTTTCTTTTAGACTTTTTGGAGATATTAAGGATACATTACTACTCTATAGGTACTCAGGATTAACATGAGATTAGGTGAAACTGTGTATGTTATGTACCCTTTAAAGTTGTTCAAGTGACGTTTTTAGCAATGCATATTATTTTAAAAAAATTAAGTTTTGATGTATTTACAGTAGGAAATGTACAAAATATCTTCATGGAACATGATCTTTACTTAATATCCTAATGATTTTTGGCATAAAAGAAAAATCAATAATTTTGACCCATACAAAGTATTTTTGGCTATTGCTACAAATATACCTCAGCGACTTAAGACTGGTTTTGTGGTCCAGGGTCATAAATGTGATAAATGCGTTACGTCAAAAGTAATCTGAAAGTAATCAAAAAGTAGTTTAATTATGTTACCTAAAATGTGTAACGGGTTACGCTACTAACTAAAATTTTTGTCATGTAATATGGAAACAGTAACAGATTGCAATTTGTAAGCAATCTACCCAGCTCTAAGAAGATTTTTTTAACACTACTGTATAAGAATTGCTGCCTCATAAGCAATAACAAATGATGTAGCTGGAGGTCAGAAGTAACTCATTTCAGATATACCGTATCACCAAAATGACCTCTTACAAGAACTTTGTGATCTCCACCAAACTTCTTTGAACTTTAGATTTTTTAAAATCTAATTGTAATGCAGCAAGATGCTCATTTGAATAAATGAGATGTTGTTATATATTCCAAGATTTTGACCCCCTGTAGCATTTAAATCCTCATTAATATTTCAAGCTGGGCCCTCTGGGATAACAACGATCAGAAGGGCTCAGCATCTCAAAGTGACAAAGTAGCAATGGGCATTCAGACACTGCTGTTGTTGCTCATGGACTGTGCTTTAATAATACGAAGTTGTACTTTCTACACTTTTGTAATTTACATGTCCATTAATTTATTCATTTATTCCGCAAGCGCTTTTATCCAAATGTACAGTGTATTACGGTTTTATAAGTAGGTGTCTTCCCTGGAAACTGAATCCATGACTTCAGCGTAATTTGAACTATTTTAATGTTCACCATTTCACCTGTTTAGCTGATGGATTCCTTTGAGGAATTACTATAAATAAGTGTTATGGACTGGTTATACTGTCACAGACAATGGGGTTTAACTCACAAACAAATTGCAAATGAGACACTGTTACAGTGGTATCCCCAGCTATGAGACATAATTTTGTGTTATGAAGGATATAAAATAGCTCAACTACAAAAAAAAAAAATATATATATATACCATACGCGCAAAATAACAAGTATAAAAGGAAAAGACAAACAAGTAATGAGCTGCATGGTTTCTCTGTGCACGATCATAACAGCTTGAGTGATGTAAAGAAAAACAACAACAAAGGATGAGTGCTGCGTGCTCATGAGTTAACACATCCGTCGGCACAGAGACAACAGTTATACCACACATGCAGAGGTCATATGCCCTACTGGCCAATTACCTGCTTGCCATGGACCAACATAGTGGTTATATGAGGAGCTATAGAACCGGCAAACTTCTGGATAACGGCCGCAGCATTACGCACCGCCAGCCTACATCAGGTTTGCGAGTTTAAAAATATATATGCGCATAGTGTGTTCAGTTGTATGTGACATTAGACATATACAAAGAACAGGTAAAAACAAAAATAGCCATAAAAATATCAAGAGTTGGTCAGTTTTACCCCACAAACCAAAAAATAGTAAAGTTCAAAAGTTCACATATATTTTTAATACTGATAGTTTAATTATGATTCTTAATACTGTGTTGTTACCTGAATCATCCACAACCGTTGTTGTTTTTTTTTGTGATAGCTGTTCATGAGTTCCTTGTTTGTCGGAAACATTTAAACTGCCCGCTGTTTTTCAGAAAAATCCTTCAGGTGCCACATAATCTTTGATTTTTCAGCATTTTTGTGATTTGAACCTTTTCCAACAATGACTGTATGATTTTGAAATCCATCTTTTTACACCAAGGGACTCATATGCAACTATTACAGAAGGTTCAAACGTTCACTGATTCTCCAGACAGAAACACTGTGCATTAATCTTATTTGAACTTGAAAATCAGGGTAAATTTAACTTATTTTGTTTGCTGGGAAATACGCAAGTATCTTCTATAGCTTCTGAAGGGCATTAAAAAGATATTTATGCAAAATAAGAAAAATGTACACATCTTACATTCTGTTCAAAAGTTTTCACCCCCAGCTCTGAATGCAGTGAGCATTTGAACCTTGTGTAATAGTTGCATACAAGTCCCTCAGCTGTCCTCAGTGTGAAAAGATGGATCGTAAAAACCATACAGTCATTGTTAGAAAGGGTTCAAATTCACCAAAATGCTGAAAAAACAAAGAATTTGTGGGTCCTGATTAACTGTAGTTAAGCAGTTTAACTGTTCTCGACAAACAAGGGACTCATGAACAACTATCACTAAACAAAAAACAAACAAACAAACAAAAACACAGCTGTGGATCATTCAGGTAACACCACAGCATTAAGAATCAAGTGCATGTAAACTTATGAACGGGGTCATTTTTATAAATTCAACTGTTATTTTCTCTTGTGGACTATATGTAAACGTCCTTTATGTTAAATATCTTATTCAAGTCAGTACTGAATGAAAAATATCATGCATTTTGTATGATCCCTCTTATTTTGGAAAAATAACATTTTGCAGATTTTGCAAGGTGTATGAAAACTTTTGGCTTCAAGTGCAACTGTAAATGCTTCTGCAGAGTGTTGTGAAAAGTGAAAGGTCTTACCAAAGCTTTCTGCTGCCAGCTCTTCTGTAGATTCTTTCCAAGTCATCTTTAAGATTCTCTGAACATAAAGGTGGTGATAAAAAACACATTTTTAACCTTGGTGTACTATGTTAGACAACATCCCTGGCCCAAAGACATACGGAAGCTCCAGCTTGCAACATAAATTCACATATAAGCATATATTTAATCACTCCACGCTTGTTCAATAGGTCCGTTTAAGAGTGTGAACCGTCTTGAGCTACGAGATAAACTGTAACTACGAGAATTAAGACCGTGACAAGGGTGTGAGCTAGCATTGCCAACCCACTTGCTTAGCCATGAAAGCACTAAATGGATTACAGCTGTGGACATTTCATTCAGATGAGCTTTAAAAGCAGCCATGCGGTAAGAAGTGTCCTGTGGCAGTTAAAAAAGCTCACCGTTTTAATATTGCTGAAATACTTCAGCCTTACACATTTAATCATTAAAACGCTAGGCAAAAATCAAGAGAAACTGCATACCGTTTTTATTGAAGAATTCAGGGCCTTCTTTTTTGAGGAGAATACTGGCCAGCTGGGCTTGACTGGCCAGACAGTCACAGTCCTGATAACAGAATATGAGTTATATTTGAGCACCTATATTAAACTCATAATCGCACATGGGGAGGAAAGTTAGGCTCACATTGAATTTCTGTAGAATCTCGAATGTGGATTTATGGGACCATTCCTCGATGTTGATCTCGGGCTGCTGCTCCAGGTCGGAGGCGTTCGGCGTGCTGGTTTGACGCTTCACTTTTGAGTGCTTGGGCAGTTCCAGTTCCTCAAAGCTTTTAAACTCTGGGATCCTACAGATGAATATAAAGGAAGGTATTTTGCCAGTAGGAAATGGGAGATGAATCTGAGGCATGCATTACAAAGCATGAGGGCAATTTCTTTCTAATGCCTCAATAAGTGAACCATACTGAACATAAACGTGGAGAGGAAAATAAATGGAGTAAATGAAGGTTAATTCTTACTCAGCTTCATTGACACGAAGGAAATCCAATTGTTCCACCACAGCGCCTGATATCAGGGTCTACGGAGTTTCCACAAAGAACATTATATTACACCGAAGGCATGCAATGATACATGTAATATGTTTTAAATGACTGTTAATCAACACGCTAAGCAACTACAGTATCGTAAAAGAGTATTTGCCCCTGTTGTGATATTCTCTATTATGCTCTCTATGGCTATATAAAATTAAATATTTCATAAAGGGAACCTAGTACAGAGACAGTGCATATTTATTATAATGATTCAAAAATAGATAACACAGACTCTCTGTCAAAGTCTTATCTCTTTCAAAGTCCAGAAGTCTGGACTTCAGCTAGGACCCTCCAAAATCATTTTATGTCTTTCCAGCCATTCAGATACGATCTTAATCAATGTTCTGCTGCATCACCCAATTACATTTAAAGTCAGGATGAAATGTCAAGACATCCTATATAGTTTCTAAATGCCATCAATAACACTTTAATCAAATGTTACTGAAATTACTGTGAAAAACTGACCTTGTAATTTTTTATAAAAACATCATAGAATTCAGAATTTTCCAATAATTTTTATCTGCAATCTGGTCTGAATGCAAACACGCATTCAAACTATCCTTCAAACTGATGATACAAAAAAAATAAAAATAAAAAATAAAAAAAAAACTGGAAAAAGTATTATAGGAATTTAAAATAAGAGTTTTCTATTTAAATATACCTAAAAATATAATTTATTTCTGTGATGCAAAGCTGAATTTTCATCAGCCATTACAGTCCTCAGTGTCACATTATCCTTCAGAATCATTTTAATATGCTGATTTATTATCATTGTTGGAAACAGTTGTGCTGCCTAATATTTTTTTGGAACCTGTGATTTTTTTTTTTTTTTTCAGGTTTCTTCGATGAGTAAAAAGTTAAAAAGAACAGCATTTATTCAAAATATAAATCTTTTTCGAACAATACAAGTCTTCACTATCACTTTTTTATACATTTAACACATCTACCTGTAGACATTTTGAGGTAACTTAACTCTAAATGAATGGTTAAATATATTGTACACAATTTTGGGCAAAAAGTAAGCATAAAGGCCCGTTCATACCAAGAACGATAACGATAACTATAAACACAACGATAACTATATTTGCGTCCACACCAGAGAACGATAACTGTCTGTTTTTGTTGCATTTACATTACTTCAACCAGTAGATGTCCTCAGCACGTTTCAAAGCGCATCTAAACAGTGAATCTAGATCTATCTGATCTATAACGCAGGCAATGTAGTGGAATAAAAATAATACCGACTCTTTTCTACTGCACCTTCAAATGAGGCAAGACAATGCTGCGCTGAATTCCGGAGGTAATTTTATATTTTATGTTACTCTGTTTGCTGTGCAATGTCTGTTTGCTTTTATACAATGTTGTCTGCCATTTCAAATGCGCAAGCCTTTTAAATTTGAATGAACTCTAATTAGCTGTCAGTGTTTTATCGTTTATCAGCTATAAAAAAATTGTTCTGAAAGTGATTCTAACGATATCGTTGCCCTGTATAGTTATCGTTATAGTTGTTGTGTGTGAACTCTGCTATTCTCTTAAATTTGAAACGATTTTTAGAACGTTATCTTTATAGTTATAGTTATCGTGCTTTGTGAAAGGGCCTTAAGGAATTTCTTACCAACCCCAGACTTTTTAATGGTAGTGTGTAAACGTAATTACTAAGATTTTCTTGTCTCTGTTTCAAGACCTTAGAGGGTAATATGAGTGAGTAGCTTTGTGACTTATTAGGGGCCATTCACACAGAATGCGTCTTTGTGTAAAAACGTGAGATGCAGCACTCTGGAATGTTTTTTTTTTAAAAAAGCGCAGCATAGAACCCGAGCATCTCGAAATGCGCTAATAACAATAACGGAAATAATGCAAAGAGATTTCTCTTTTTTAAGGAATAAGTTGTGATAATCGCTTGAAGAAAGGTATATAATTGAGTGTATCCGGACACAGCTACTATGAGCACCTCCTCCGCCATGTTGCCGTCAGATAAAACAGTTGTCATGCCAATTTTCTAATGTAAACAGAAGCTCGTAACCCTTGCCCCGCCTCCAAGTTCTTTTGATTGGTCCCCTGCTTTGGAACTGACATTGATGAGTGGTGCTGCGTGTAAAAGTTTAAATCCTTTTAACTTGATACAGCGCCTTAAAAACGCGGTGCTCCTATGCGATGCGATGCGCTGCAAAAGAAGCAAGACGCGAGCATAACATCTGTCAAGTGCATTTACATAGAAAAACAATGGAAAAGTAGCGCATTGGAATGGAAAAATGTGTTGTGTGAATGGTCCCTTAGACTTCCCTCATCTAATTTTATTCTACAATAAAGCCGCCTTTCCACTGCACACGACATTCGGACACGACTGTCGCGTTTCTCCCCCTAGTGGCAGTCACAAAGAACTTTCAAACTGGTTGTGCAGCATCCGTCACCTGGCATATTCACCTTGGTAAAATTAATAATTTTAATAAATATAATCAATGTATGAATGTATCGTCACAAAACCCCCAAAATAAAAACATAGTAGGTTTTCTGGGGCTTATCAACGTAAATAATGATTTAATAATTATACAATAACTATTTCTGCCTTAATTATTCTAAAGCACCATTTTACAGAAGTAGTTTTTAAAGAATAATGTTAAAGTGAACAAAATATTGGTAATTCTAGACTTAAATTCATAGTTTTTAATAATATACATCACATCCGGTTGGGCGGTTGCATACTAGCCGCAGTTCTTCACATATTTTAATGCATCCGCAGCTCGAATCGGATCCGAAATTTCTGCATACGCATATGATCGGAACTCCACGCAGCTACTACTACTCTCCATTGGAAATTAATGATTTTAATCGGCTTAAAACTGTCCATTCAATTAATAATATTAGAATTAGTGGTGTCAAAATTAGCACGCAAACACTCACAACTGCTAAAGAAATGCGTTTATTTTGATGTGCAGAGCATCTTTACGGGCACATCAAAAGAGAGACTTTTCAGACAGACGCTCCAACTTCACTTCAGCACCAGACACAAGTCAAACGAGCGTGGAAGCGGTTTCACTGAACTGCGGTCAGATGAGATGTTGTCAGGCCATATATCGATAAAAACGAATTCATCTGTCCTCTCAGCCATTATACTGTGCTTATGGCATAGTAGATATAGGCTATATTAAAGCTCTGTATCAGAACCCAAATGAAACTGTGAGTATGCAATGTTGTAGTTATGTCTTCAGTTAAGACATGAATTTACAAAAAAGGTGATTAAAGCGGCCTTAAAGCTGTGCATGTAAGTATTTATTATTTATAGGTCAAAGCAGTGTCAGATCCGCATCAAGTTAAGCAGCGGCAGCTTTTGTAACAGCTGCCAAAATATATTAATAACCAGCTGCTATGATGTCTGTTAATCAAAGAATAACATTAAAAAAAGGGGAAATTAAGAATTTAGAATTTTATATAATTAAGTGTTTGATAACTTCAGGCTATATTTTCTTGCTGAAGGGCACAAGTAGCTAGCCTTTATGACATTTATTATAATGGGTTTGTTTGAAGATTGTTTCAAGTTCACTTGAGTTAGAAGGTTTTTTTTTTATTATTCTAATGAATGTTAAAGTGTTGAATGGTTATATTCAATGGTTAAATATTAGGAAAAAAATGCATAGAGGCATCAGTTGGAATAATAGATACTTGCTTCCTAATTTGAATACTTTCTGATCTCAGAAAAGGTGGGAAAAGTCAAAAAGACTTTCATATAAAATAATTGAATTTAAAGAGCAGCACACCTGAAGCCTGTCCACATGGACTTTGACTCCTCCAATGTTTCCCTTCTTAAAAGAGGCCAGCATGTCCAGGATGGGGTTGAAGCGGCTTCCCCTAGGAGGCAGGAGATGACATTATTATACCTCTCATAAACAAAATCACGATCTGAATGATGAGAGAGACTCTTACTTAATGTTGTCCTCTCTGATAAGAGCGAGGAACAGAGGCCGGCCTGGCATCTTCCAGTACTGCTTAATAAACTGCAAGGCATTCTGCAAAACACATGTAAACACAAACACGTTAATACAGTGCAGACAGCAGAAGAAACGCTCTGTAACTCCGAGAGCTGGCACTGATGATTTATGGGGAACGTTTCTGTCCATTGCCCATTTTCTGCCCTAAATTTGATTCTTTATATAGAAAGATAGACAAAGTATGGAACATAAAGTGAGCCCTCTTCTTATTTCGTCTGACGAACCAGTGAGGTGTGATATCGCCCAACTCACCTTAATATCATCTATCAAAAGCATGACATCCTGGGACAAGTAGAAGTCGCTAAGATCGAAGACAATTGGATAGCAGACCACAGTCTTTCCAAGGATTCGATAAATCTGAGGGGGAGAGAAATGACCCATTGCGTTACCTGCAACTTTATGGATGACTGGTAGATCTAGAAATATACTTTACCTCAGACAGGATATGAAACATACCATCTATTCTACACGGACAGACATATGAACAGCCCTCTAACTCCTGTTGTATTTCAGTGAGAATACTGTCCACAACTGTCATACTAAACATAATCAATTCTCCATCAAATACAGAGGATAATTACTCTGGAGTTCTATTTTTATCTTCCCAAAATGTCACTATGCTTAAAAACAATGTAGGCAGTGAGGCTCAGCAGGTTTGGGAACAGAACAATAGTCTTATAATCAATCATCTATAGTTCATATTTGCGTCTAGTTAAAGGGGTAGCTCACCCAAAAATACAATTCTGTCATAATTTACCCTCATGCTGTTACAAATCCATTTGACTTTCTTTTGCAGAATGAAAAAAATGAAGTATTATCTATTATATTTTGAAGAATCTTTATGACACGTCATAATGACCATGGTTGTAAAGCTCCAAAAATGACAAAACATCAACAAAAACTTAAAAAAACATAAAAGTACTTGATGAGTTTGAGCTGAGTGTTATTTTGCCAAGTCTTTAAAAGCCATCAAATGCCATCAAAGGATGAATTTGTGAAAGCAAAAAACAAAAAAACGTTCTGATTAAAACTGTTACTCTGAGCCTTTTTTATTATGAGGTTTCACCACAAAGATCTGTAATGAGCAGGAGCTGAAAAAAATGAGAAAATTTTTGTCAGGAGAGCACACAGAACACCGATTACCTTGCAAGTGCCAATGCAGCCAACAGGCCTCTCAGGTCTCCCAGTCAAACCAAGCTTCTTATTGATTGCAAGGAAGCGGTACGCCTGGAAAAATAAAAATCGCACTCATTAACGAATATAATGCCTGTCCATTATGTGTGTAAAGACATTATGTGAGCCATTATAGCACTGGAACCATGTGGTTTAATTAATACCGCTGTGTTTTGTTCAGTAGTTGATTCTAAAAGACTGGTTATTTCCCTGGAGAAAAGGTCAACAAAACAGCCATGACAGGGTATGTGTAGGCTTTTGTATGACTGGAACAGATTAAAGACTCCAGCTTTTCTTGAGTGGTGTGCTTTTTATGGCATGGCAGTGTTGAGTGAGATATCAGTAGATAAAACTGTATCACATGGGGATCACCTGTTACTCAGAATATTAATATCCCCTCATACCTGGCACAACACAGTGTGTGTCACAGAAGAATCAGCATGAGCAAGACAAGCCAGTTTACCTTGTAGTTTTAAGTTGTTCCAACGCCGCTGTGATATTTTTCACAAGGTCTTTGTGCCATTAATTAAGACGTAGAGATCTAAGCAATTCAGCCATTATTTGAGCACAACAATTTCACAACAACTCCTGACCTCAAGGAAGCTGCTCTCTTTCTAAGCATCACTAATTATTAATTTATCATTTAGCTGATACTTTCATCTACCACAACTTTCAGTGCATTTATTAGATTCTCTGGATCAACTTAGTATTAAGTGATTTACTCAAGGGAACAATGGTGATAGTTCATAGTTCCTTTTAAACACAGATTTTACATCATTACACTGCTGGGTAAAATTGTAGGAATAAACAGATTCAAACATTTTCTGAAAAACCATTTCTCACAATGATGCTAGTGGGCTAGGTAGTTTCTCACTGGCCTAAGTCTAATAAGACTCAACCTGTTGTAATTATTAGAATGGCCAAGGATCAGCAATCTTCACATAAAACTGATCGTGTGGACCAAACCATACGTCGTAGAGACCTGAAACTCCGACAATGTCACTAAGGCTCGCCCCAATCAGCCTGACATGGGCGCTACAGCGATCTAAAGTATGAAATTGCTCGTAACTCCTAAACCGTCAGTCTCAAATGTCTTATGTCATTGGAATCCTTGGCTCAAAAAACATATGCCTCAGATTCGATCGTGAGCCAGGCGAAATATTCGTGTTTTTTAGATTTTTTGGAGGAACCTACTTTTGCAAACTACTCCTAGGTTTTTTGCCCAATCAGAACCAAGCCAGTGCAGAAAAATGTAACTTTCAACTCGCCGTCACAAAGGGACACCAAAATGTTCGAAAGGATCTTTGCCAAACTCAGAACACTTATGTAAGAGCTCAATCTGGGGTCACAGGACAAATATCATGGCACTTGGCTATACCTACACAACCATTTGTTCTATCAACATGAAAATCACTGTGCACAGTCTTGGTCCAAATTGCCAAGTGTCTATAAGAACGTTTTTGTATCTCAAAAAAACATTGCCGCTACTGGCCAATGAAATTTGGGCACCCATTAGATGAGGTTAATGAAGGCTGACTGGAATGAAACTTGGTGGGCCTGTTTGACTCATGGCCCTAAAGGTCTGTGAGAATTTGTTAGAAATTGGCCACTGAGGGGGTGGTATCACATTTTTCAATGGTGTAAACAATTGTACATTGCATGTTTTTTTGCACATATACGCAATATTCGTACCATGATACAACTCTTCATTCTGGACAACTTTGCCTCTAGAACCACTGCCGTGAATCATACCATTTGTTAAATGATTGAGAAGGTTACAAATCCTACTTTTACTAACTAGTCCAAGGTTTTTCACTGCACGCTGCAATACAATTCTCTGGAATCTGTAGGTCAATAATTATAAAAAAATGATTCTTATGCTCACCAATGCTGCATTTATTTGATCAAAAATACAGTGAGAAAAGTTATACTGTAAAATATTTTTACACCTTAAAATAACTTGACAAAATAATTGCAAACAAAACAATTTTAAAATGTAATGTTTTTTTATGATGGCAAAGTTGAATTAAAGGATTAGTTCACTTCCAGAATAAACAAATATCTGATAATTTACTCACCCCTATGTCTTTCAAGATGTTCATGTCTTTCTTTCTTCAGCCAGAAAAAAAAATTAAGGTTTTTGAGGAAAACATTCCAGGATATTTCTCCATATAGTGGACTAATACAGTGGAATTTTAATTTTTTTGAAAATGACTTTGATTGTTTAGCTAGATAAGACCCTTATTCCTCAGCTGGGATCATGTAGAGCCCTTTGAAGCTGCATTAAAACTGCAATTTGGACCTTCAGCCTATTGACCACCATTAAAGACCATTATATGGAGAAAAATCCTGGAATGCTCCTTAATTTCTTTTCGACTGAAGAAAGACAGACATGAACACCTTGGATGACATGGGGGTGAGTGAATTATCAGGAAATTTTTATTCTGGAAGTGAATGAATCCTTTAATATTCACTACAGTGTCCTTTCTGTTTATTACTATTAGTGTAAAATGAATGTGCTGCTAAATGAAGTATAGAAAGCATGAACATGTTTTTTTTCAGGATTCTATGATTCTATGATACAACATTATTTGAATTTTTTTTTTTAACATTATAGATGTCTTTATTGTCATCTTCGATCAATTTACATTGTTCTTGTCGAATAAAAGTATCACTTTGTCAAAAACTTTTTTTTACTGAACCTAAACTTTTGAACAGTAGTGAACAGTAGTGATCTTCAAACACATAAACTAGTTTAAAGGTGACTCGACAACCACATCTTGCCAACAAATACAATACCAGGGCAAAACACTAAACAGTGTTTACTAAGCAGTAACTGGGATGATTTATTCATGCCACAGTGCATGATGGGAATAGTAGTCTTGCCTCCCTGCCACCCTATTTCACCAACGTCCACCTACTTGGAAATTTATAGCCTCTTCACTGCTCAGGTTCACCTTTCAATCTAAATTGATGGGATTTTTCAGCCATTTTATTGTCTTCCAAATGGAAATAACAAGTCTGATTGCTTAGAAAAGTAATAGTACAAATCTCCTGAAGCGTAGCGACATAAAAGGCTAAGAACAAAGCTCTCACCTTGCGTATGTGCAATAATAGCACTTTGCAACGCTTGGCTCAGTAATAATACTCCGTCGCAGAGAGGACAAAGTCAGAGTGTGCTGACATCTTTACAACATTAGATGGAGCTCTATTTCTCTCTGACCTCCTGCAGTCTGACATTCTCAGAATAACATTCCAGTACAAAAGTGTACTGCACAACACACGGCGAAAAGAATTAAATAACAGAACAAGCAGAATAAGCCCCTGCTGAAGAAAATCCAGCTCATATCCAACTGAAACGGAAAATAGCTGCTAATTGAGACAAAATTCAGTTGTCAAAACGAACATTTTTTCGAGAGCGCTTTATGCTCCACAACTCTTTTTCTCTCGGTGCGGATCTCTGCACCTTGGAAAATTTGTGTGCAGAATAGCAATGAGGGGAAGACACAACTGAATCGAGAGTGCCCTCCCTCTAATCAGGAGCTCAACATGCCTGACACGAAACCTGCAAATGTCACGCATGTTAAGCCTGTAGCACATCAAGAGGGGCAGCGAAGCCAGTTTGCTGATGTTGAAACAAACCTCTTTAATACGCAGGATTCTGCAATAAAGACGTTCACGCTCGTTTCGCTTTCAGCAGGCTTAACGCCTGGATTAGAAACAGCACGTCAACCTCTGAACCGCTCTCTTATCTGTGATTCTATTTTACATGATTGTTCAAAAAAATCAGGTTCTTGGATTTGCTAAGGACAGAGCTGCATTAGGGATGCACAACTGATCAAATAAATAATTGAATTACAATTACATCCATGATTAAGTAATCATTCCATTCAGATGCATTTTTTATTTACAGTACATCACATTTTACAGCAAATGAGCACCGCAACCAATCACAGAATTTGTTTCAGTTAAGTTTACAGTTCATCTAAAACGACAAACAGTCCTAATGAGCGTGTTTGCATAAGCAAAATCTGATCCATGAATGCATTTTCAATCTTTTTGTCGTGGCATACGATAATGAGGGCTGAAAAAACATAATCTGACAGAAAAACAAGCTTGTGTAGAACCAAAGCAAAACGCATTGACAGTTAGGAAAGATTTTGGATTTGTATGTTGCACTGTTCACCATGTAGGATTGAGTAACAGCCAATATACATTGCAAGAAAGTAATTATAATCAACAAGGTGAAGAAAGCGTAAATAAAAGAGTGTAGACAGCTTTGATGATTATAATAAGAGTGTTCCTCAGAGTCCAAAACTCTTTAAATGTTGGGGGTCAGTATGATTTTTGTTTCCTTTAAAAAAAATATACTACCAGTCAAAAAGGTTTTTTTATGTTTTTAAAATAAATGCTTTATATTGATCCAAAGTGATGATAAAGACATTTATAATGTTAGAAAAGATTTCAGATATCCATCAAAGAAACCTGAAAAAAATTATACTCTGCTGTTTTTAACATAATAATAATAATAATAATAATAATAATAATAATGTTTTTAGCAGCAAATCAGAATTTTGAAATGATTTCTGAAGGATCATGTGACTGGAATAATGCTGCAAAAAATTCAGCTTTGAAATCATAGGAATAAATTACATTTTGAAATATATTCAAATAGAAAACGCTTATTTTAAATAGTAAAAATATTTCAAAATTGTATTGTTTTCGCTATACTTTGGATCAAATACATGCAGGATTGGTGAGCAGAAGAGAATTCTTTAAGAAAAAAAAAACATTAAAAATCTTTTGACTGGTAGCATACTTTTATTCAGCAAGGGCACATCAAATTGATTAAAATAATAATGAATGAATCTACTGTAATTTTTGAAGAATTATATTTAATTCTTTTTTCTAATTATCAAAGAATCCCTGAAATAAATGTATCATAGTTTTCACAAAAATATTAAAGGCATAGTTCACCCCAAAATTAAATTTTTGTCATTTATTACTCATCTTTGTTTTGTTCCAAACCCCTGAGACATTTATCTTTGGAACACATAGACAGCAACAATTTTCTTGCGGATTTATAACAACATGAGGGTGAGTAATTAATGACAGAATATTCATTTTTGTGTGAACTGTCCCTTTAAGCAGCACAACTAATAACACAAATATTAAGAAATGTTATTTGGGGACCAAATCAGCCTATTAGAATAATTTCTGAAGGATCGTGTGACACTGAAGACTAAAGTAATGGCTGCTGACTTTTACATGGTAGTGTAAATGAACACAAATTATATTATTATAAAATAATAAACAATCAACCTAGTGTTATTTAAATAGTTATAGTGAAGAAATTCAAATGTGTCAAATGTGATATTGTGTCATTTACCATAAAAGACAACAGAAATGAAGGTCTTGCAGATGATTTAAAGTAAAGCAGCCTTATCCATAGAGCTCCAGCTGTCTCTGATAGGTCAGCCACTGAATAAGCATCCTTACAAAGGCATACTCAGCAAATCATCACTCTCTCTAATGCACATTGGAGCGCGCATACACATAACTGACCGTGGAAAGAACAGATTTAAGGGAAGCAGATACTGGTGGGTTTCTGATTTCAAACAGCTTTTAAACCAAACTGCAGTAAATTGCACGTTTTCGGTGACAAAACCTTACCACCCACTCACACACCCACAGACAGACAGAAGAACAAACACGTAAACACTCTCGCACACATTGCTCTGCCGATTAGACACAACAACAGCAGGAATAACGTTTACCAAATGATTTCTGACCCATACAATTTTCTAATAATCTGATTTATGGTGACAAGTTTATACCAGGTTGGTCATTAAATGAACACTATATTCTATTGATATACCGTCACAATGAATTAATATTTTGCTACTATGCTCACAAAGGACATTTATATATCTGAGAAAACATTAAAGTCTATTTTCAGAGTGTCTTGTCAAACTGATTTAATCAATAGTGCAATACTGAAGTTAAATCCATGGTGTAAATCTTTAAGAGCATTCAAAAATAATTCACTGACTGACATGACTGATGTGGCAGTTGGTCCAAACTGAGTGGCCACTTGATAAACTGACCAATGGTCTAATGGAGTGACTGTCACTGAAATGGATCAGTCTGGAAGATTTGTTTGTTGGTGAGTTTGATTGATTGAACAGGCATACCTTCACCAGCTCTTTCTGAGGCCAGATCTGAATGGGCTCCACCTGCTGCGGAGTTTGAGTTTGGATGCCATAGGTGTTAAGGAAGACCTGCAATCTGAAAAACAAAATCAAGACAGAGACTTTTAAACATTAAATTCAATTACATAAAATGTTCTGCTGTCCGCCATTTTCTCTGCACTTGCACGTCTCATACGCAATCAGGTGTTTTATAGTTGGATGTAAAAGTCAACATAACCCCAGTTTTTGTTATGACACTGAATACTCTCGGAAATCTGTAGCAGCAGTGACAATGAAGTTACGCTGATGTGAAGCTGACATGAAGCTCAAGCTTGCGGTGTAAAACAGGCATACGATTCTTCATTTTCTCTTAACATCAGAGTCACTGAGAATGGAGTGGATTAGTTTTGTTTCTGATGGTAACACATCACCGAATACAATAAAAACAGAAGAGAGGGGCGTGGTGAGCAGAGCTCATTAACATTTAAAGACACATGCACCAAACGGCTCGCTGTGAACAGAGCTGTTTTTGACAATTGAGACCATTGAGAAATTTTAACCAAAGTATGTTGCAGACATTTCATAAAGATTCTAAAGAATCATACCAACTTGGGAAAATGGGCATCCAATGTTCCCTTTAAAAGTAATGTGTATAGTTTCTGCACCATTAGTGGAACCAAAAATGATAATGGCAGACATTGATATTGCAACCTGTGTTCTTCCATGTGTTTAGAAAAAATCATTCTATTGTAATTCCATTTGGTGCAATTGTTGTGCCACATTCTATCCCATTGTTCTAAAACGAGGAAAAAAATACTACTGCACTGTATTAGAGGTGAAAACATTGTTAATTGAACATGATTTAAAGTTTATTTAGAATTTGAAAAAAAATTGTAGTATTTTGCATCTTTGAAATTTGTATACATGCTTGCATACTAGGCAGTAAGCTAATATAATGGTAGGCTAATTGGCTAGTAATATGCTAAACCTAATATGTTATCAATTAGCTTCTAAGCTAAATTAAACAAAATGTTTAAAGAATGATCTTTTTCATATAAATTCTTTTTTAAACACATTTAGAGCCAGATTTGCTACACAGAGCAAATTAGCATTAGAGTGTAATTCCATAAAAACGCAGATGGGAAGGGAAAATTCTGCATGTGATTTACTGACAATGCACACATTAAAGAACACAGACATCTTTTTTTTTTCAGGCATTAAACAATGGTGCAAATACCGGTATTTTGACGAGCACAAACATCAGTTAATCACGTTGCGTGATTCATTTGAAAACTCTTTGGGCCTTTTCATCTTTGGTTATATAATAAAAACCGTGATATAATTTTACAGACTTCAATTGACATATTTACATAGTTGACAGACATCATAATGCTGTTATGTAGGATTTATAATCAATTACCGAAGTCAGGTGTCAATTAAGGTCTAAGGGGAACACAATCTTGCAGGCACTGTGATACATAATGGCGCTTTTCCACTGCATGGTACGACTCGGCTCAGTATGGTTTGGTGTGCTTTACTGAGGCTCAGTTTGCTTTTCCATTGCAGTTTAATACTGCTTCAAAAGAGTGGGATTATAGATTGATCATTAAAGTTGTGCCGCCACCTCATCTACTGACCATAATACAGCCATTTCTCTTTTTAAGAGATAAAAAGATGTGCAAACAAATGTAAAAACAAAACTATTTAATTCTAGTGGGTTTGGTGTCTCGTGTCACAAATCCAATGATGCTGGTAGTGATGGTCCTCTCTGACTATTCAGTGATCTGCAGTGTGTACGCATCACATTTTTATATTGGAATGGCTTGCTAAAAAAAGTACCAGGTCCTAGGTACTGTACCAAGTCATACCATGCAGTGGAAAAGTGACTTAAATGAATGGTCTACAGCCACTTCTTACACTGTGGGATTCAACAAAATTGTAAGTTTACAAGCAACTAGAATCTCTACTCCATCTTCCATTATAATATTTAAACAACACTATTCAAGCTTTGCAGAGAAGGTGAGGTGTTAAGTGGAACTTGCTGCTTTAAATGAAGGTACTGAGGTTGACTAAGACAAGTAATCCTGATTAAGGTTTGCAGGGTGAATAAGGGAAGAGGTGGGTTAAGTGCTGGGGTGAACAATGTTAAATGAACAGCAGAGCAGGCCTGGCTGGGACCAGCTGGCCACACGACCTCTTTCACCTCCCCCTCTCACCAGAAAAGCTTTAAATGAGAGTGCTGATAGATGAAGGCTACAGAATAGCCCAATAATTAGTGTGCATGCATCAATTAGACCAGAGGACGAAGAGAGAGAGACATGAGGAATTTATTTACCTTTGACTTTCTGCTATCAGGGCCACATGAATGACGACATCGTTCTCAATGGGACCCTGCAGGAAACAAGCAAAGAAGATGTATTGGAAAAGTTTAGGTCTCAACGGAGTAGACTCAAAGGCAAGGGCACAGAGTGTAAAATCCATCGCCTCAGAGTTCAGGAGTGAGTGACTTCACTAAAAATGAAGAAAGGAGAGCGAGACCTTAAAAGTGGAAGAAAAGTCAGAGCTGTTAAGAGTATAACCGATGACTGGGTGCTGAGGAAAACAAGCTTCATTGAGAGGGAGAGAATGAGAGACTGCAAGACAAAGATGAGGGAGATGATGGTGGATCAGAGCCCTGATTCTTTATGCTAGCTCATTACAGTCGTTTGGGCTGGATGATGTAGTAATTTCGCTGAGATAATGAGCTGCTGATTGCTGAAGGTTTAGGTTGGGTCATATCAATCAGTAGCTAAAGCCCTCTGCCTACACACAGAGGACAGCCAGCCTCCATTTAAACCTTCCACTGCCACAACTCCTAAACGGCAAGAGCATCTTAGCAGCTAATTTGTCTTGTTTTCTCGAGATCACAACTTGGGGGCTCCGCTGTGTTTCAAAACAATCATTATTTCTGCCTCTCTGCTTGGTGCTACGGTCAAACTAATAATAACCAAGGTTCACAGGCACTTCTCTGGCAAAAACATATAGCACAAAGCCAACATTCCTTTAAAACTTCTGCTACAGCTCCGAAAACTGTAATTTTAACCAGCTAATATGTAAATAACACATCTTTGAATGTGCTACGATGCGTCAAATGTCGAGATAGACAGATCTGTTAGTCTGAACGGAAGATGGCAATATATTTGTGATGTAGGCTGTTTGTCTCATCTGTTGTTGTTCGCTTCCCCTGAAACGGGGGAGATAAGTGCTCGGGCAAATCACAGCTTTGGGTTAAATGACATATTGGCACAGCCATTTTGTGGAGGCAGTGCAGTGAGTCATCACAAGGGCTGATCAACAGAGACTATACATGCTAATTCTGCCCTGCGTGAGGGCTGCAGAGGAGGATGGTATTTTGTTCAGGTGGATGGGAGCGGGTTCAAGCTGCCCTTGATGGATGGGAAGTAAATGTCTGGGTATGTTATTAATATGTGACAGAAGCATTCAGAAAGTGAAAAGGTGCCAAGTAACTTTAGTAGTTCGCACTGCGCTAAAAACAACACTGAAACAACTTGGAGAGATATAAATGGTGGGGTTAAAGTCAGTCATTTATGCACCAAACATAATTGCAAAGCAATCAATTGCAAAAGCATCAACATTAACATTTAAGCATTTGCCAGATGTGTTTGTATAAAGCGTCTAATGGCTGAAATACACTACAGGACTGAAATTCAGGGCAAAATCTGAAAAACACTATAAGCATCATACACTTTTTTGTAGAGATTTTGAAGAGAAAAACCGGGCATCATACACAGTACTCAAGATCACACAAAACCAGACGGTCAAGTTGTTAGAATACAACAAACTCACAAAGAAACATGCGCCTTGTTGCTAGGAGACTCATGACAGATGAAAACAATATGTGTTCTAAAATTGGCTCAAAATATCAAACATGTTTGAAATGCTCCGAATGGATGAAATCATAGTCTGAAGCTTAAAAAAAAAAAAAAAAAAAAATGCATCTGGGTGTCACAATATGCTAGATGGTTCTCTGTGAAATCTGTCAACTCCGACTGCCCAAAATCTGACTCTGACTTTTGGTGTTGACTCCTCTAGACTGCAAATTGGGGGGAAAAATTGCTGGAACATTTGTGTAGTGTAGTGAAGTGCCTTAATAATACATTTAAGGTGTTTTATTGGTAACATTTTAGTTTAGGGACTTTAGTTTAGTTCTCATGATTGCTTATTAACATGTATATTACTAGCATATTGGCTGTTTGTACAGTGGTAAAATCTGGGCTGTTTAGTAGTAGTTATAAAGCACATATTAAGTAAGAAATAATTGACGAGTGTTATTCTGCTTATACGGTTGCCAAAACTTAAGACATCGTTCAGATGATTTATTTGACCCTGGACCACAAAACCAATCATAAGTAACAAGTGTATATCTGTAGCAATAGCCAAAAACACACTGCATGGATCAAAATGATACATTTTTCTTTTAATATTAAGATATTAAGTAAAGATCATGTTCCATGAAGATATCTAGCAAATTTGAATAGTAATGTGCATTACTAAGAACAACTTTTGGGCAACTTTGAAGAAAAATTTCTCAATATTTAGATTTTTTTGCACCCTTCGATTCCAGAATATCAAATAGTATCTGGTCAAATACTGTCCTATCCCAACAAACCATACATCAATGGAAAGCTTATTTATTCAGCTTTCAGACAATGTGTTACACTCAATTTAGAAAAACTGACCCTTTTGTGGTCCAGGGTCACATATTTTTAAGGTATTATTCTGGTTTTTGTCCTCAAAGAGCTATTGTGAGTAGGAATAATTTCCTACGCATCGCATCCAACATTGCTAATTCCAAAACGTCATTTTAGACCTAGAACAGCGCCGTTGTTACCTTGCTTGTGAAAAATGTCATGTAGTTTTTAAGTTGTTAAATTAAGTTACTGATAAAATTGCTAGAGCAGCACTAACAGCATTAGCTCATATGTTAACGTGTACAAACTGTGTGTGTGCGTCTATAAGTGAGAGAGAGTTGGAGAATTAGAGTATGTGCTTTCCATTCATAATAAAACATAATATTGTGGCAAAGACATGGAAATAATCTGTCTTTTTTCATCCTGTTGTTTCCTGTATTAATTTGTTTGGCCAGTGTCCTTGTGGGTTTTGGTTACTTTGCTGTTTTAGGCTGTAAGGACTTTTGAAATAACTGAAATCATCTGGCGAAGTCCTATAGACATGTAATGGGGTCAAGACCTACCTAGAACTACGTTTGGCGTGCGTTTCCCTGAAAGTAATTGCACACCTTAGAATGTTCGTCAGCAAATCAGATTCAAGAATTCAATGGCCACGCAACATAACGCATTATTCTGCATGACCATATTTTAGATTCCTTAATCCTATCTCATACCTAAACTTAAGAACTACATACTAACTATTAATAAGCAGCACATTAGAAGTTTATTGAAGCAAAAATCATAGTTAAAGGATTAGTTCACTCCCGAAAAAAAGTTAAGGTTTTTGAGGAAAACATTCCAGACTCCAAAACATCGGTCATTAAAAAAAAAAAAATGTAACCACAAATACTCATCTTGCATTAGCTTGACTTCATGCATTACGTAATTACGTTGGAAAGAATGTGCAAAGAAAGTCAAATGCCTTTTACAAAAAAGGTAAAACAATGATGTTGGGTAATTCTGAAGTTGGAGGAGAAAAACGAAATGATTTTTTAGCCCTACCCTACCTTTTTAAACCTAAGTACATAGATGAAGGCCTTTCCAGTGTGATTACCTATTGTGTGAAGTCATAGACGTGCATCACAGAGCTAGTGCAAGACAAGCATTTGTGGTTAAAAAGTATAAACATATAATATATATATATATTTTTAAGAATGTGACATAATGTTTCGCTAGAGAAGACCTTTACTCCTCGGCTGGGATCATGTAAAGCCCTTTGAAGCTGCACTGAAACTGCCATTTGGACCATTTGGAATATGGAGAAAATCCTGTTGTGGACACTTAATTTCCAGCGATATTGTATACTAATTGAACTGAGCTGGATGATAACATCACTAAATTCAATGATTAATTCCCTTTAACTGAAAATTGTTTACTGTTTCTTTTTGCTTTATTGACACATTACCTTCCTATTTGATACTGTAAAGTTGCTTTGACACAATCTGTATTGTAAAAAGCGCTATATAAATAAAGGTGACTTGACTTGACTTGTGAATGTTTTCCTTGAAAAGTTCTTTTTAACTGTAAATTTTGGATGGTGAGTAAATTATCAGGATAATTTTACGTCCGCTGTATGTGTGTAACTGTTGTTGCATTTCTGTGTTTTCTTTTATAATGTGAGGTTTGAAATAAGTACAAGCATACCTCATTAAACTGGAATAGAAGATGGCTTTCTTTTTTTTTTTTGAGGAAAAAACAGCTCACCTTTGATATTCACATTTTCTCTCACAGCAGTGTACTGGCTTTGTAGTAATGTTATAAAGAGATTGAAGTTTTATTGGAAGTGGTGTGAATGATGACATGGTAGTGTACAAACCCCTGCAAGAGCTACTAGTGGTACTGATGGGAGCCCTTCTGCGCTCTGCAGACTCCTGCAGTGTCTCTTTCTCCACACTGAAGCAGCAGACAATAAACTATGAGCAGCTCAATAGGACTGACAGTGATAAGAAATGCTCTTTATTAATGTCTCCGTTACCAATCAGTCAAATGATCTCCATTCATAATGTGGCTCCAAAAGCCCCACTGTGAGTCAAACAGTCAATATTTACCTCTAATGACAAATCTGTCTTCCTCTAAGAACAATAATAAATTTGAGACCTAAACAACTGTCATAAAAAATGAACAAATGAGGACAAAAGCTCTTGTGACTTTTAGAATACTCATGCTGTATCTGCAGAGAAGCACAAATTAGTCCCAGTAAACATCTGAGGCACCATACCATGACGGTATCAGATGTTAATGCTGTGCTACTTTGATAAATAATACATCAGGGTCAGAAATAAACTTTTGCATTAGGGGGCAATATTTGCCCCCTGGAGTTGACTTCCAGGGTCATTTTTTACATTTGTGAGGATAATTTTTATAATCACCTTTTGTTGTCTTTAATGGTCACTTAAAATTACCCAGTTACTTTAACCAATATTTTAAACAATAGACTGTTTAAAATGATATCTAATAATATGCTCTTCATATTGTAATAATGTTTAATTATATCAATATAAAATACAATATAAAATGTTTTGGGCACTTCACATTCTAGTTTCACAGACATATTTGTTAAAGATGTTAACGAAGTCTAGAACAAGTTATGCAAAATCTCCTGTTATAATCACTGAAGCTACGAAATTAAATCTTTTAATTTAGATCGAATCTGGACTTTGTTGAGCATGCACACTCAACAGCTCCAGCATTTAACTAATCTCAGTGCCTCAGATTGATGCATTTTTAGCGCTGACTAATCTAATCGCTTCTGATTGGCCAATGCATTACTATGTTCAACAGAAATGCGTTTGATTGGTTGTAATGCTCAACATAAATCTAAATGTAATTACACAAATTGACTTCCTTCATTTTCATATTTTATTTTAACCAGGACAGTCATATTTCATTGTTTAATTTTGTAGAATTCAATTTCTTGAATTTATAGGACATTTTTGTTCTTTTTGGTGGCATTTTTGCCACAAGCCCTCGTTAATTTCAAACTCTGTAACACATCTATGTATGATAACAATATTTATATGGTATGTATTTACTGCTACTTTATCTTCAAATAATACAATGGTATTATGATACAGACCTTCAGGGTAGCATCCCATTTAATTTTTGACATGAATGGAAACGAGGCTGTGAGGGATAGAAGTACTTGGAGTTCAGTGGACTGTACTGTTGTTTAACAACTAATCGATTGTTCAACTGATGTAATGTCTTTCTGGAAGAAAAAACTAATTTTAGTAGACAAAACTTTTGGAAGTTGTGAGTTTATTCCTTTATACTCTCTTGCAGCCTTGTTTTTATCTGTGTAAAATCAATATTGTGTCTAAACTAATTAAGGTCTATAGTCTAAACATTTCTTGTGAGAGTAATTTTAATATAGGATAGGATCTTTTCAACATTTGGAGCTTTCACAAATTCAAAGCATACGTTGACAGGCTTTGACTATAACAGTATCTAGGTTAAGACTGACTGCAGTGAAAGCTGCCCCTGCGTGCTGAGGAAATTTCATATCTGATGTAAAGAGCACTTGAAAAACCTCCCCTTCGGCAGCTAAGTGATGTTTTCACAGAGTCTGGAGCTGCTGGAATTGAGATGGGATCACTAATGGCAAAACTCCACAGCTTTTGAGCGTATCACAAAGGTGTAAAAATACAAACGAATGAAATGCTATTACTGCTGCCTTAGATGCAATATAGCGTAATACAGAGATCACATTTCATGTTATTATATTTTCTTTTTCTGAAGACAGTAGTGATAAGTAGTACAAAACCACAAACTAAATATAAAACCACATTCTACACAACACCGGTGTTGCTCATGTGACTCATGTAAATATTCTGTTCTATATCTCAGATTTGAATGAATCCATTGTTCCAACAAATGATTGCAAATTCTATGCTACTCTCTTTTATTCGATTCTCATTGCAAACTCAATGTAGCTGTAAAGATTCTATTCCAGTCGGGGAGCCTGAAATAAGCCCCCTTTTTCCTGAATCCATTTATGTGACAAATCAATGCAAACCTAATGGACTGTCTCTTGGAGATATGATGTGGATAAAAGAGATCTGGCAGATCCACATTCTCATTGTAGTTTGTTCTTCAACTGCTCTTCTGCCAAAAGGCAAAATCATTAACTGATGTGAACTGCTGCTCTTTAAGACGTCTAATGCTCCTTTAAGGATCAAAATTTGAAGAAGTGTCTTTGTTGATGCGCAGTTCTCACTGTTAAAGCCTGCAGCTGGCAAGTTCGAAAGCTGTAGGTTTATACATTTCACTTGATAAAGCAAAAGAGACAGATGATTCTAAAGTCTGAGACCACACTGAAAATCTGGGATTCAAAACTTAATTTAAAGGAGTTATTATGCCCCCTTTTTTTTCTCTCTTTTTTTTTTTTTTTTTAACAACAAAAAAAGGTATCTTCCAGAATGTGTCTGAGAGCTTTAGCTTAAAATACCCCACCGATTATTTATTGTACTATTTTGAAAATTCATTTTGAGTGGAAGCAAAAACACACTGTTTTCATGCATGTCTCATTTAATGCAAATTAGCTGCTGCTCCCCGCCCTCTTTTCCAGAATAGGGCTGTGCCTTTACAGCTCATACCTTAGATATTCTGCCAAAATCATCTGTTTGGTTTTGATTATCGTGTTGAAATAGTGTGTTTTAAAGCTTGTTTAAACTTCTGAACGCACACTTTCGAAGCACAAGCACAGAAAGCGGCTGTCACATGTCATGTGAGTACTAACCTACGTTTTCTTTCATGTCTCATTGCACTTAAACTGTCAAATACTCACAAGTTTATGTTAAAAAAAACACACTTGAGTTACAAAAACAGTCAGTTGTGTCTGTGAAGGTAAACAGCAGGGCAAAAAATGTACTTGGTTGTTCTTGCTCACGTTTTCGGGTTTAGCAGATGCACCAGGGACGTGATTTTAACAGCTAAATGTGGAAAAAGTCAGATTTTCATATGTTGCCACCTTTAAACCTGGAAAGTTTTAGGATTTTAAAAAAGCTAAGCATTGGTTGCAGACTTTTAGACCCCACTGTATTTACAAAAAAACTCTTTTTAAAGTAGAATGGAAAAAGTGCTTACTTTTTCAACTCCATTCCAAATCTTATAATAGAGTGAAGGGGCTCCCTATGCAACAGCGCAAGTCTGGCCACAATCACCTTAAAGAAATTGAAAAGGTTGGGGATTGGACTTTTGAGAAGGTGGGAGTGTAATTGTGAACAAAGGCTTGCTGTGAATTCGATACACATCACCCCTCTCTAGAAGGACCACAGATATATTAGATCTAGTCGGCAATCCTTATGACACGAAGAAAAAAAATCAATTTATATTAAAGCGAGGCTGGTGAAAGCCTGGGGAGTCTGGTGCTTGTCAGTGGTGTTGTATGTGATGTAATTCCCATAAAGATGCAGTGTGTGGAGTGAGAGGAGATAAGGAGGCTGATTACTAATACCTGTTGAGCTACTCCATGGGAAAGTCTGTGCAGTGCCATTTCAGAAAAGTGTTTTCAAGTCTCTGATAAAACACACAGTCACTAGAGTAATTTGAAAGAAGATGACACAGAGCCAACCTTGACACTTATTTGTAATTCCTTTTCACAGACTCCCTATCTAATAATCATCAAACATCACTAACACACAATAAAAAGCTTTGGTTTTAGATGTACGTTCATGTCTCCCTGCATAAAGCGACAGAAAAATTCTGTATTTTCTGTATTTTACTTATTAAAACGGGCTGACAGATTTTATTGGTCTGGGTCTCAAGAGGTCCACAGTTTTGGTCTGTGTCTTGAGGGAGTCTGGTGTTAACTTGGGTCTTATTCAGATCTCAGTCTCATCATGCTGAATATTACTTATTAGGAGGTGGCATGAAATATTCTATGCAGTGAAACACACTCCAAATGTTACGGCGTCAGAGTGACACTGGATTCCGATTCTCACACTATAAAGTCTAGCGATATAATAACTGAGTGAGTGACACATAAGTGATATCTTGCCACATTCATCACGTCTGCTGGCTGTCGGTGATAAACATACAACACATCTGTCACCACTCCGCAGACGTTTGAGAAACGACTTTTAGAACCAACAACAAATATGTTTCCGCACAGACGTCAGCACCGAAACCCTCAGTTGCCTGCCCAAAAGAATGGCCCTTTTCCTACTCTCTCTTTAATATTTTAAACCCATCATTGCTATGAAGTGTTTTGTTTGCATCTCTCACCACGAAGGTGTACAACTGAGGTGTTTCAAAGCAGGAAGTGTGCATGTGTGTGTGCATGTGTGTATGTGTGTGTATGCATTTGTAGTGATGATGGCCATTGGAATTTTTCCATCAATCTTTTCAGGACTCACTGCTTATACACACATACTGCAGGCTTACATTTATAAAGAGTAATTTCCACCAGGAAGAGCAACCTTAACAAGTACAAGGTGAATTAGCTCCTCAATCAAAGGCGAGATGTGTGCATGTGCGTAAATGTGCACCTACTTACAGTACTTCCAAACAACATAGTAAATGTGTATGTGCATATGCCAGGGCTGTGCAGCATTCAGAACTGAATAGAGAATGTTAAAAGCCAGTTCCTGAATTTTAATTGATGATGTAGAATAGCAATTCGAATTTGAATGTAAGTGGAACTGAAATAAATAGTAATTCAATGAATGGATGGATGAATAATTATGGATGGATGGACGAATGAATGGATGGATGAACGGACGGACGGATGGATGGATAACTATAGATGGATGGAGGAATATCTATAGATGGATGGATGAATGGATGGATGGACGAACAAGTATGGATGGATGGGCGAATGGACGGATAACTATAGATGGATGGACGAATATCTATAGATGGATGGATGGATGGATAACTATAGATGGATGGATGGATGAATAACTATGGATGGATGGATGGATGGATAACTATAGATGGATGGATGGATGAATAACTATGGATGGATGGATGGATGGATGACTATAGATGGATGGACGAATAACTATGGATGGATGGATGGATGGATGGATGGATAACTACGGATGGATGGACGAATAACTATGGATGGACGGATAGATGGATAACTATAGATGGATGGACAGACAGACGAATAACTATAGATGGAAGGATGATGGATGGATGAATAACTATAGATGGATGGATGGATGGATGGACGAATAACTATGGATGGATGGACAGATGGATGGATAACTATAGATGGATGGACGAATATCTATAGATGGATGGATGGACAAATAACTATGAATGGATGGATAATTACAGATGGATGGATGAATAACTATAGATGGATGGACGAATAACTATGAATGGATGGATGGATGGATGGATGGACAGATGGATGAATAACTATAGATGGAAGGATGGATGGATGGATGAAATGTTATAACGATGGATGGATGATGGATCTAGATAGATAGATAGATAGATAGATAGATAGATTTAGTTTTGTAATTTACACAGAGTTGGACATCTGTGCTCATGTCACATGCCGTATGGCCACTGATATCTCTTCACCGTTTACGTTGTGTTTATTCGTGGTGTGTTCTAGAAATCCCTCCGGGTGTTTATGAAGTGACTCAGCCCAGAGAAAAAGACATGCAGACAGGAGATTTCATGTGGAACGAGTTGTGTCCAATCCCCATAGTCCTATTCTCAAACCCTGAACAATCACTTCCTATAAGACGTACCACAGGAACATCCTGTATTTTCACATTAAAAGATACAGTCGTTGAGCACAGCCAACAAAAACAATGGGGCCGTGTTCTGTTGGAATACATTTGTCTTAATGCATCAAATTAAATATGAATCAGAGAAATATACGGCTGCAAAGCTAAGTAACTGAAAAAGGCCTCTTCCCCTAAGCTTGTGTATGTGAGCGACGGAAACATTTCAAAAGCTGTTCTCGGTGTTTAAAAGGCAAAAAGATGAGGCTGCTTCCTGCACCTTGACTGCTCTGCTGAACAATCGTTTCTAAATTTAAACTGAGCTCCATCTGTGCTTTGTTGAAACAGGGTACATCCATCAATCAGGAAAAAAGGCCTGTCTAATCTCTGAGCAAGGACATGGTTCAAAATGAAGATCTGCCTTCATACTGAGGACAAAGTATGGGAGATGTTAGGAGGACAAGTGTAGGCTGAGAACAACCTATGCATAAACACAAACTGGCAATCATGTAGTGCATGAGTACTCACATAAATATTGCAGAAAGGTGCTCAAAGACAGGCCGTAATACATAAACATAAACTGACACTTTATATGGCTAAATCCATCCACAAACACACACTACCACGCAAACAAACAGCAGCCACAGCAACGTGCCCTTTAGTCAGTGTAGCCTTTGATGCAAAAGTGAAGAGACAAGCACGCCACGCATTACTGTGCAATATGCAGTGCCCTCCTTCAAACCAGCAGGGCTCCTCCCAGTTTCCCATGCAGCGGTGCAACACTCATGAATAAAACAGCCGCCTGCCCCTCACAGCCTCTGATTAGACAAACTTGCGCTCCCAAGCCAATATCAGTCAAATTACAGCTACATCTCAACTAGGGCTGAGCTTATTCGGGATGATTTTGATGGCAATATACAATTAAGCAACATTGAGTTCATTTGAATGTGTTTTTCATTTGGCGTTAAGTTTCCTGAAGACCACATCATTAGGCTTGTTTCATGGTGTGAGGATACATTTCTTTGAGATGTCAAGTGTCTCGCCTTGAAAGTAGAAAAGTGAAGGCGGCTGCAGTCAGGGAGGAATGAAAGAACAGCTGGTATGCCTGACAATTCACAGATCTTGTGGCAGGCAGGTATCACATTTGCATTTTTTGTTGCTTATGAAATAAATGGAGTCAAAATACTGATGCTTTTAATGAGCAAGTGAATATGATGGATGAGTAATTCAGTGTACCTAATATTTAGTAGGAGTATCCCTCCGGCATTTTTGAAACCATTTTCAGACATAATTTCAGAGAGATAAATTAATACGATTAAGATTAGTGGACTGCATTGTCAAAGGACAGTAAGTGTTCTGTCATAATACAAGATTAAAAAATGATTGACAGATGTTGATTTCAGTTGGCTGAGACTGTAAAATTGTGAAATATTTATTTTAAAACTCAATTTACATTACCGGTCAAAAGGTTGTGTGGTTGGTTTGTGGCTGATTTGTTATTGTTATTATTTAAAGAAAAAAAAGTCTCATATTCTCAAGTTATTGGCTTACACTGTAAAACGCTGTAAATTTGAGCAATATTTATTTTAAAATTCACATACAGTTGAGGTCAAAAGTTTACATCATCCTTTCAGAATCTGCAAAACGTTAATTATTTAGCCAAAATAAGAGGGATCATACAAAATGCATGTTACTGTTTATTTAGTACTGACCTGAATAAGATATTTCACATAAAATATGTTTACATATAGTCCACAAGAGAAAATTATTTTTTATATACACTTTTTACTTACACTTGATTCTTAATACTGTGTTATTACCTGAATGATCCACAGGTTTTTTTTTTTTTTTTTTTTTTTTTTTTTCAAAAAATCCGTTACTACAAATGCTTTGGTTTTCCAGTATTTCTGTGTATTTGAACCCTTTTCAACAATTACTTTTTGAATTTAAAGATCAGGCTAAATTTATCTTATTTTGTCTTCTGGGAAACATGTATGTATCTTCTGTAGCCTCTGAAGGACAGTACTAAATGAAAAAAAAAAAACATGACTGTTTTTTTTAGGCAAAATAAGAAAATTTTACACATCTGTTCAAAAGTTTTCAACCCGACTCTTAATGCATGTTTTTTCCTTCTGGAGCATGTGTGGTTTGAACTTTCTGTAATAGTTGCATATGAGTCCCTCAGTTGCCTTTAGTGTAAAAAGATGGATCTCAGAATCAGAATACAGTCATTGTCATTGAATTTGAGGGACCTGAAGGATTTTTCTGAAGAACAGCAGACAGTTAAACTGTTCAGGACAAACAAGGGACTCATGAACAACTATCACTAAACAAAAAAAAAAAAAAAACAAGATTAGCTGTGGATCTAATCTAACAGGCAATTTTTGGTCTCGTTAATCTATTATTTGTTCCAGAGCAAATCGATTTGACTGAGGGCAAAATCTCATTATATTATATTTAATGTAACTTCAGTGCAGTATATCAGAGCGCTGTCTTTGTACTTTTGACTGAACTGCCTATAAACGTTTATTATGGCTGTTGTTTTTTGTTTAGATATTATTTAATAAATAATATTTTATATAAGTAATAGTAGTATTTAACAATAGTATTTAGCATTTGGAAATGGTATGTGTGTTTCTGATGATAATTAGTTTTATTGTTCCACCAGTAGACGGCGACAAGAGACTGTTTTTATGAGTGAGTTAGCAGAAAAGCCTTTTTTTATATTAAAATGTACTGAGCAGCGCTGTCATCGGAAATCATCCCTAACAGAATAAAGGATAGTACGACAAAGATATCGCTTTCCTCAGCGGACATTCAAACTAATGTTTTATTGTAAATATAAGACTGAGCTGAAGAATGAATGCTGTATCAGATGCAGGTAATCACACTTGCTCAGTCCATCTTTCTCTCAAAATACTCTACATAACACACTGCTTCTAATACAGTAAGCTTTTAATGAAGCAACTCAACGTTCCTTCGTCACTAGGTCTAAAATGACGTTTTCAAATTCGTAATGGAGGCTTGGGTTTAGCTGTTAAACTGTCAAACTGAAATTTGAATCTGTAGTGGAAAGAAGTAGTACTGCACAAAAGAGGGTTTTTAAAGACACTCCATTGTTGTTTCTAATGTTTCTACATACTTGTCCCATCGAACTGTTATATAAAGGGAATATCACTTGAGTAGCAGTGAGATATGGCTGTATATCGGCACACTGTGATTACCTACACCACTTAAAATAATAGCCATAAATAGCCATATCTCACAGCTTTGAGTGTAACTCACACATTCACAGGAAATTGCTCATTTCTGTGCTAAAAAAGGGTGGATATTAAGGTAAATAGTTTTGCTTGTTTCTAATAAAGTGCTGTTTATTGAACTGTGTGGATATATATATATATATATATATATATATATATATATTAAATAATATATAAACAAACATGATTCATGCATGCAATATATGCTAATGAAGCTCGCTCAGCACTAATCTCAACCTCTTTGTTAGCTTTTATTGCATACATGAGTCACCGTGCTCGCTTCAATAGAAGTGTCAGATCTAGACTCAGAGTTCTTGACAGGAAGTGACATTTTTGATAGCGTCCCACATCATACATACTTGTATGAAATGTGCATTCAGTAGCAAACACTATACTATGTATAAAATGTATTCTAAACACTCCTTCATTACAACAAGACTGCTGACAAGCAGCTTCCCAACAGCTACAGACGTGATATATCTCAAATCTTTTTTTTTTTTTTTTAAAGATTTATTTTTGGCTTTTTTTTTATTATTATAGGACAGATCAGGAAGGACAGGAAGCGAAGTGGAGAGAGAGAAGGGGGTAGGGTCGGGAAAGGTCCTCGAGCCGGGAATCGAACTCGGGACGCCCGTTGCGCAACGGCGCTGTATGTCGGCGCACTGCCCACAAGGCTATCGGCGCCGACGTGATATATCTCAAATCTAACAGACATTTAGAGATCAGTACACACCACAGATTCACATTAAAATGGTAAAATTACTAGATTTTTACTAGATGGGCTGATGAAAATGTTATCCATTTGAATTTGCATGTGCACTTTTCAACCCGTGTTCCAGTTTTTGTCAGGGCTCTGACACAATTCAAACGATAGTAATAATGAGCAGATGCTGTATTAAAGCGATACTGCAGACTGTCTACAGGGACAGATGAGGGAGCTCTGTGCTAGCTATGAAACAGCAGGTGTCCGTAGGTTGTTCTTATCAAAAGCAGTGTGGTCTGTCTCAGCAATAACAGATCCGTAAGGAATGGATCTGCAGAACAAGTCAGCTGTAGGGGATTGATACAGAGATGTATCAGGGCTTCTACTAAAGCCTGCAACAAATTATGCATGAGGCTCTGATAGAGATTAAACACACAGGCCCTTCACACGTGTGTTTGCAGGATACATTTTAGTATTCTTGTAGCTGGCTGAAGAGAGACGGGATCCAGCTCACCTGATTGGAGTATCGCATACTGACGTTCCTCTGATCCTGCCGCGGCACATAGCGATGGATCGGGTCGATGTCCTTTGGGCTGATCAAACCATCCACTGAACAGCAAACACAGAACAAGAATTACTGTTCAGTTCACAAGAGCTTTAAACAAAATCGCTGCATTTTTAACCCAGACAGGGTTTTCAATTTGAAAAACAAGCCCTTTCCTCAGATTACTAATGCCTCTGCTGGTCTGGATTTTACTGCAGCGCATACACATGAATCATTGTCTACAATATGAATCATTCTGGGTGTGCAGCATTGCAATAACACTGCTGAAAATACAATATTTTGTGGGGAAAATCATGTTAATACTTAGGAATAGTTATTAGACTTAGAATTTGGTATTCGCTGAAAATCAAACTTGATGTAGCACGATCAGTCAAAAGCTACAGTGGAGGAGAAGATTAATGAATAATGACTTCCATTTTCTCTGGTTCTCATAAAAATGACTTCAGAAGACTTGAAAAAAGTGCACAAGTCACATGGATTGCGTTTATGTTGTTTTTGTGTTCTTTTCTTGTTCTTCCAGCCCTCACTTTCACTCGGAGAAGAAGTAGTTTAAAAAATATCCCCTTTTGGACTCCAAAGAAAAAAGAAGTCAATAACCCTAGCAATTTTTCACACAATCACTGTGATTCATAAAACACATTTGTTGACCTCCATTAGTACGATCCCATTATTTAGTTCAGTTTATAAACTACTATTTTGTCAGTTGCTTTTAAAGATACTGTAGTGGTTTTTGGTCTTTTCCTTTTGAGGAATGTTACCAAAAGGCATAAAGCCACTGCATGAATAAATAAAAGAACATCTATGTAAACTCTTTTAGTGCATTTCTGTGAAGCGGCTCTGACCCCTGGGCTCTGGATGGATCTGAAACTCACCCAGCAGCTTAGCGATGTTATAGAGGGCCTGTCCCCAGAGGAACAGCATCCCATCACGCCCCGAGTTGCTGGGGAAGCGCTTCTGGCTGCCGTGATTCTTCTGTTCAGCCTCCACAAAGTCCGCTGGCACGTAGTAATACTTGGGAATAACAGCGTGGCCTGTGGAGAATCACATTAGACAAAATTTTGAGAGTCCCAGAGTGTCTTGCGTATATACATGAGACAGTTTTGTGGTGTTGAGTTGGATGCTGTTGATGACTAGGCTGTCCCAGCTGTACTAAAACAATATAAACCATATTTCAAAAGTTTTTTTTTAAGAAATTACAATTTGAATTGATCAAAAGTGACAGTAAGGATGTTTACATTTAAATAAATGCTGTTCTTCATATAAGATTAGTCAGTACTGTTACAGGTACAGCACTTTCAAAACTATTTTTGTTTGCATATGAATTAATGAATTAACTTATTGTTTACATTTTGTCTGGAATTTAAAATACCTCAGTTAAACAGCAGTATAACTTGCTTGTATGAAATTGCTTAAAAATGTACTGCTATTCTTGTTGGACGTCAGTGCTGTTATTAAGATATTGCCAATGAATATGTACAGTTGAGGTCAAAAGTTTACATACAGGATCTGCAAATTGTTGATTATTTTACCAAAATAAGACAGATCATACAAAATACATGTTATTTTTATTTAGTACTGACCTGAATAAGATATTTCACATGAAAGACATTTACATATAGTCCACAAGAGAAAATAATAGTTGAATTTATAAAGAATTACCCTATTCAAAAGTACAAAAAAGCTGTTCATGAGTGCCTGCTGTTCTTCAGAAAGTTCTTTCAGGTCCCACAAATTGGACAATAAACATGTAATTATATGGTGCTATATAAATAAAATGGACAATGTCCAATGACCAATTCTTTGGTTTTTCAGCATTTTTGTGTATTTGAATCCTTTCCAGAAATGACTGTATGATTTTGAGATCCATCTTGTCAAGCTGAAGACAACTGAGGGACTCAACTATTAGAGAAGGTTAAAATGCTTACTGATGCTCTAGAAGCAAAAACAATGCATTAAGAGCCAGGGTTGAAAACTTTTGATCAGAATGAAAATTGGTACATTTTTCTTATTTTGCCTAAAGAAGTTAAATTTACCCTGATCAAAAATGTTTACCCCCTGCATCTTAATGCATTGTTTTCCTTCTGAAGCATCAGTGAGTGAACCTTCTGTAATAGTTGCATACGAGTCCCTCAATTTTGAACAGGGTAATTTTTATAAATTCAACTATTATTTTCTCGTGGACTGTATGTAACGTTTTTTTATGTGAAATATCTTATTCAGGTCACTACCAAACATGCATTTTGTATGATCCCTCTTATTTTGCTAAAATAAATAACATTTTGCAGATTCTGCAAGGTGTATGTAAACTTCAGATCTCAACAGTATTTATTAAAAATGTTGAAGATATAAATACCCTGCAGAAAAAGCAGCAATCAGACTGTCAGCACAATCCAACCTAGCCACAAATTCACCTTTTTTCTGTCAACCATAATTTACTTAACTAAGCTGAACTCTCATTTGTATTAGTGCGGCTCACTGTAAGCAAATGAGAAGAGCTGATCTAGCTTTTAAGTTGCTTGTTATTGTTGTACTTCTAAAGAGCTGTGGTCTGAAGGACTGTCAGACCGCATGTTTTGTCTGTCTGTGGGGATCGCCGGTGCTCTGGTCTGTTTAAATAATGAGCATCTCCTCTGTTGTGCACTTGACTGAGACGTGTCTGAGGAAATCACACAGCCAGGGAGAGATGAATACGAAAGGACCACTCTAATAAAGAGTAATGGGAAAATAACAGTCATTGGCAGGGGCTGGAGGACACTGGCTGGCAAGCAGAGTCCATCACAACATGACAAGCTTTGGCAGTTTGTCCAACAAGATGTGCGTATGCATATGTGTGTCCGCAAGTTACCCTCAAAGGACTGGAAGATGACGGCCTCTAGCAGTTCCTGGTACTCTTTGACTTGAGCAGGATTTCCCCTAAACACACCTGAACAAAAGGTCAACAAAAGAGAAATTATTGAACACTACATTTTCCATTCCACTATGGTAATACTGCATTCATACAAGTAGCTCTGATTTCAGCAAGCTCAGCATTTACAGTCAAACTAAAATTTATTTTACCTTCAACATATCTCACATTATCACAGTTTATTCGCTATAGGTATGTAATGGATTATAATTAACCAAAAATTCAGACAACTGTTAGTACAACAATATTTACACAACTCAGTGCTTTGTTGACCAATTACCAAGTAATGCTTAATTTTGTTCAGTCTGTGGTGTAAAAAGGTTGCATTAGCGATTAAGGAAAAATAGCATAAGTAGAAAAAAACATGGTCAGGTCATAGTGTCTAAATAATGTTTGGTCCCAAATTTTTACCAATTTTACCACTGTGTGAGAAATTTTTGGGTATAACATGTCAGAGTTTACTTTATTTTGGTATCTACACTTACAGTTACACTTACAAAAGTTTACATGCTCCTTTCAGAATCTGCAAAAAATGCTAATTATTTTACCAAACTAAGAAGAATTATACAAAATGCATGTTGTTTATTTAGTACTGACCTGAATAAGATATTTCACATACAAGACATTTACATATAGTTTTTTGTTTAGTGATCATGTGTCCCTTTGTTTGTCCTGAACAGTTAAACTGTCCACTGTTCTTCAGAAAAATCCTTAAGGTCCCACAAATTCTTTGTTTTTGTTTTTTTTTTAACATTTTTGTGTATTTGAACCTTTTCTAACAATGACTGTATGATTTTGAGATCCATCTTTTCACACTGACGACAACTGATGGGGGGGGGCAACAAACCGATTTTGTGAAATGTCTTATTCAGGTCAGTACTAAATAAACAACAACATGCATTTTGTATAATCCCTCTTATTTTGATAAAATAATTAACATTTTGCAGATCTTTTTGACCTCAACTTTACATAAATGAACTATAGTGTCCTGCACCCACTAGTAAGAAAATATAAAACATTTTTTGGTTTGACTGTATATGCACGCTGTAAAAAATGAATGTAATTTTTACAGAAAAATAATGCTACAGTAAGCGCATACAGTGAAAAACTGTAAACACTGCTTTATATACATAATTTTGAAAAATACTGTCCAATTCACAGTTTTTGCAAGCCATTTTTTTCTGTAAATATATCAGAATACAGTGTTTTTACTGTGAAACACATAAACTGCTATTATGTGCAAAATATTATATTATTTAAAAGAGCCTACAAGTTAAAGGGATCGTTCACCTAAAAACAAAAATTCTGTCAGTAATTACTTACATACTCAGGTAAAATAGTCCATGTGACATCAGTGGTTCAACCGTAATGTTATGAAGCTACAAGAATACTTTCTGTGCGCAAAGAAAACAAAAATAACAGCTTTATTCAACAATATCTTCTCTTTCCTGCTAGTCTTTGAACTCTTGTGAGCGTGCGTCATGGACTGACATGTAAGAGAAGAAATTGTTGAATAAAGGTGTTATTTTTGTTTTCTTTGTGCACAAAAAATATTCTCGTAGCTACATAAAATTAAGGTTGAACCACTGACGTCACATGGACTATTTTGACGATGTCCTTACTAACTTTCTGAGCCTTAAACAAGTTTGTTGCATTGCTCAGAAAGCTCTTGGATTTCATCAAAAATATCTTAATTTGTGTTTCAAAGATGAACGAAATTCCTATGGGTTCGGAATAACATGAGGGTGAGTAATTAATGACAGAATTTTCATTTTGGGGTGAACTATCCCTTTAATATTCATGAATCTTACCATCAATCATCATATAGATGAAGAAAATAGGAAATTCGCACTCGATCCCGTCAAAGAGCTGAAAAACATCACAGGGCAGAGAATAAGGCACTGTGTACATGAGGAGTCATTACATCAACATCATGTTATATAAAGATTCAACAACACCATTATTGTTCAAATGCATTATTGTTTACCAAACATGTAAAGATATGTGAATTCCACGGTTCACCTGTGTGATTTGCAATATCGCTGTTAGAAAACATGTTCAAATGGTTAGTAAATTTTCAGTGCCACACAACCTGTACTTTGTCTGACTTACAGCAATATGTTACCTGCAGCATAATGCACATAGATAAAATGAAAGCCCTTCAAATCATTGAAAGGAAATGCCAGACAACCTCTGTTTTCCAGTTACGACAGTTCAGGAAAACAGAAAACAATTATGTTGAAGTAAAGTATAGCAGTCAAGCAGAAACTCCATTAAAAAGCCATAGTGCTCCGTCTCTCTTTCCCTAGAGCTGGGCCATGAATCACTTGGGTTTGAAATTAAAATCAACTCAGATGTAGAGATGGTTTGTGAGTGTGAAAAAGCAATGATTAGTTCAAATTATGCGACTGCCGCTTGTTTTATCATATTCATTTAAAAGTATAAGTCAACATTGTGCCTACAGATGCTCTAGAAAAACAGAGAGAGGATTTCTTCTCAAACAGGATTTGAAATTAGGGCTACATGTGCACATGTGTGGGCAGATTGAGTTACTAAGGGAGTAATCCATCAGAAACATTTGTATCAATATCTAACCAAATAAATAGAGATTAACACAAACAATTTTGTGTGGGACTGTTTTTGCTCATGGTGCGTTCTGATCTACATGCAATCATACCACATTTAGCAACCCACTTTCCAAGCTGCAATTAAAACTTTAAAGCTTATAGGCTCATGCATTCACAATATTCTCGCTATTCATGACATGAAACGTTCGTAATACAATTCCGTGATCCTCTTTTCATCACTGCCAATTATATGACAACCTCAATTCAAATGATCCGTCTTCAGAAAAAAGAAATCTTGTGAGCTGCTTAAGAGGTACAAAATCTAAAGCACACTTTGAAGGCTGACAGGGAACAAAATGTCTTTCAACCTTTCCCAAATGTAATTAAGACTTCTCTATCTCCGCTAGCAATCTCGGAAGACAATCGCCGTGGCATTAGGAGATAAGAGCGAGAGATTAGGATGTAATGAAATAAAGGCTGTTAATTGGACTGGTCTCGCATCACTGGCATATCGCACATAAACTGTTTCAGGACAAAAAAAAAGGGGCACTTGCATAGCCAACTTTTAAAACTGAGAGGAAATAACTAAATTAATCTACTCTCTAACTAACAGCGAAAAATAATTTGATTCAAACGACCATTTTTCACGACTATAAGTGGTTTCTTAACACCGGTTGCGCCAACAAACTTGCATTAAACCCTGAAAGACTAAAAATAAAATCCACTTTTTGTTCTTTTTTTCCTCCTCAATATCAGTTTCTGTACCACCCAGAGAAAGAGACAGAGAAGTGTAGTCAGATGGAGGCGGGCTCTATGAGGCAGACATTAAATAAATGTCTCCTGGGCGGAAAAGAGCAGACATTGAGGCCTACTCACAGTAAACAGAAGGAGTCTCATGGGTCTTTGGCTCCACTTACCACAATTACTTAGTGAGACTATATAATTCACTAGAGGACATTCAGTCACTATGAGACATTCAGGCTTGAAATCCTCTGCCATCATAACTTAGTTATTCAACAGAATGGAAACTCCAACCACGCAGAAGAGCTTGTATTTGTCTGAGCATGACAGCCTGATAACATGAAGATATCAAGAACATAAGTCATTATACAGTGATTGCATGTATAATATAAATAGTAAAAAGCATAAAATGACATTACATGGACTGCTTTCTACCTATAAGAAAAAGACTAACAAAAAATACCGTTCCAGTAACATGGTACCTGTCCTGTAAAAAAAAAAAAAAAAAAAAATCCAACCCAGCCTACTGTAAATCAGGCTGGTCTGCTGACTGGTTTTAGAAAGGTTTTGAAACCATTAAGCAAAGAAAACAAACAGGGGTCACTTTCTGCCGTCTCAGTCTCTTTGAACTTTTTTCTAAAATGCGCCACAAAAACGAATACTTTCCCCAACTATTCAAAAGTTTGAGGTCCGTAAGATTTTTTAATGTTGCAAAAAGTCTCTTCTCACCAAGGCCATGTTTATTAAAAATGAAGTAAAAACAATAATATTGTGAAATATTACAATTTAAACAACCAATTTTTTTTTTTTTATCTGAAAATATGTTAAAATGTAATTTATTCCTGTGACGCAAAGCTGAATTTTCAGCAGCCATTATTCTAGTCTTTAGAGTCACGTGATCATTCAGAAATCATTCTAAAATGCTGGACTAGTGCTAAAGAAACATTTCTTATTACTATCAATGCTGAAACCAGTGTTGGGTAAGTTACTCACAAAAGTAACCCACTACACTACTCCACTACTTTACTTTTTCAATTAATCAAACCATAAAAATAAGTGAAACTCATAGTTCTTTCAGCAAATTAATATTGACTAAAAATTACATTAGTAAAACAGCAACTTCAACTATCACTTGCATTTTTTCCTGATAACAGCGAAAATAACTTTCCGTCATTTTTGATCATACAGATAAGAATAATACATCATTAGAAACTGTAAAAAAACAAATTATTTGTATACACTCGCAATAACAAAAAACAGTGCTTTTGTAAAGTAAAGAAAACAACTTTGAACTTCTTTCTAAAACGTGCCACAAAAACGAATGGAAACTTAGCGAACACTTGGCACACAGACATGAGAAATATATCTAAAGAAAGCTTGAAGTTTCTATTTTGTAAATGAAGCAAGTCATATTGAAAATAAATATTCTCCGATAAAGTAATCTGCATGAAACCAACGCAAGGTACAATGAACATGTAAACACCCACATTACCTCCGTAAACGAAGTGTAAAGATTCATCAAGTTCATCTATGATGCTTTTAGTTTTTGGAAGAAGATGCGCAGTGATAAATCAACCTTGTATTTGCCTCAGAAGAAGAACATGATCCAGCGTAATGTTTCAAAATAACATACCATCTGCACTACACCTAAACGTACCCGATAGTATGAACAAAAGCGAATGGGACATAAAAAAATGCAATTGCAAGCATGTCGTTTTAGCTTGTTTTTCGATCTCTCTTCTTTCAAGCTCTTTCATCATGAGTCATGTTTTTCACGGGATTCGTACCCAAGGATTCTCATATCTGTATGAATCATAACTGTATGAAAACAATTACAAGTGCTCGCTGTTTTACCGCAGTGATATGTACTTAATGTACGTATTTTATGTCTTGCGAAAAAGTTTTCACATACATTAAAATGTGACATATTACATTACTGCGTTATCAAAAACAGCTGCTTAGTATTTTTGTGAAAACCATATGATGTTTTCTTTAAAGGCTTCTTTTATGAATATAAAACAACCAGCATTTATCTAAAACAGAACATTTTGTAACAATGTAAATGTTTAATAAACCTAAATAAATATGCTAAATAAATGTAATCATTTAATTTATTAAAAAACATTACTGACCCCAAACTATTGAATGATAGTGTGCAAAAGGAATAGTTTGGTACTGCCATAGTATCAGAGTCTAAAACACATGATAGTACCATGGTACTTTTTTGTTAGGGGTGGATGAAGTAGTCAGGTAAATATCTGTATGGAGCATTTGGCCATACAAAGAGGCCTTTTCTTTTCTTCTCATTTCCCTCTTGTTTACGGTGGGAGGTCATCTCCGGCAGCTGATGTGCTGATTTGCTGCGGGTTAAATCTCCCCCTTTTCAGATTTCAGTTTCAGACGCAGCGTGTTCCCAGGCTAATTCTGGAGTTAATATCTTCGCAGTTCAGCCCAATCAAATGGGATTTACCCACAGCCCTCGCATTCTCCTGAGAGATAGATAAATAAGCAAATCTGCACCAGATTAAAAGATGCGTATAAAAACTGCCTGAATGCCATTTATTAGATCTGTCACTAACCTTTATAGCAAAATCTGTTTCTGAAATAAATGGGCTAAACCTGAGGCTAGTCATAACTCATCCCAAATATGGGGAAAAGGCTCTTTTCATTTTCCTTTTCACACAATTTCTTTTTTTCTCCACCTTCTTTCATTTCAGCTAATATGCTAACCACACTCACCTTCATCTCGGCAGGTTTGTAGTGCCTGCGGTTCTTGTCCTCATTGGCGGTTCTATAGCCGTCCCGTAAGAAGCGCTTGAAGCCATACTTGCCCTTCAGCTTGCGGACTATCTTGTCCAGAGTCTGGGAATATAGAGCGTCGTCATCCACGGCGAACGCGGGGTAGCTGATGCAGGGCAGGAGGGCCGAATCTGTGTTCTACATGACAAGAACACTTGCATAAGAAACAGACAATGAGTGACTCACTGCTCTTCTATTGAATTTGCTTTGCATCAGGAAATATCGAGGAGACCCAAGGTTAAGTGACCACTTTCTTCCTGAGAATGGGCTATTTTTCTACATTAGCCTCTGCAGTTTTAATAACACGAGTTGGACTTATGAAGAGGCTCTAATACACGTGATATGTAAGCCTATACACTTCAAGCCACGGAATTAAACTCAACTTGCAAAGGAAGAACATTTCTGCATAATGCACTGCCTTAATTTGCCTTAATAACGCTAATTAACCTGTTCTTTGGCAGAAATCACTTTGTTCTCCATTAAAATCAGCACAAAGGAAAATAGGAATTATGCATTGCTAATGGACATTGTGAAGAACAGAAAGGACACTATTTGAGTTGACAAATCCAGGGCATCAGACGTCAAAAATATTCTGTGGAAATAAAAAATATATGTTTGATATGCGATGAAAAGAATAATGTCTTTCATACTGAAACTTGTACATAAAGTTCAACTCATGGATTTCTAATGTCAGAAAAAGCAAAGTGGACCTCAGGAAAGAAAAATAAAATACATACAAATAAAAAAGTAAGAAATGACCCTTTTAAAAATGGATCAGCAGTTTATGCATAGTAGGCAAAAGAACTCACATGGGAACGAGACTCCCTTGGCAGGAGAGAGCACAGAGTCTGTCTGTTCCTGTTATGAGCATCCAGATCCACAAAAATGACTGACCAGGAGCATCCCTGCAGGGCAGAGGTAAACAAACATCACAAATCAAACATTATAATGGCCATCTTGTCGCCTCCTCTTTATGGATAGAATTCAGCCTTGTCTGTTACAGGTGATAGTGGGGCTACATACACTTTAAAAAAAGTCAGTCAGATGATATAAGATTAACCTAAAAGCTCCATATTTGCAACGTAAAGGTCAGTCCTTCACAGGGTCTCTTAAAATCAAACCAGCCCTCTGTTCCGCAAAACCACACAATCATGCTGACAGATGCAGCATTCATTAAAAAAAATAGATTCAGATTTCAGTGATTACTTTAGGCTTGTGGTGTGTCACACAGCAAGAGTTCCACATCATTTCCTGAAAAACCTTGAAACCACCAACCTCACTATCCCCAAATGAGATTCACAATCTAAACTCAGCTCGGAGGCATACTCCACACCAGCCTAGACAGCGACTGCCACACACGTTTAATAACAAAAATTTCAACACACACAGATATATATATATATACAGACTACATACACACACCTATATATACATATCACCTCGTTAATAATGCATCTGCAGTTTGTATATGCACAGTAGGCAAAAGAACTCACATGGGAACATAATATGTAAAATAATGTAAATAATATTACACATAAATTATTTAGAACCTAAACTTTCTTGATTTTTATAAAGAAAAAAAGGAAAATAACACATAGATTAATTTATTACATAGAACAGCTAACAAATGTAAAGTGCATCAAGAAACCAAAAAAATAAAAATTCTGTCATTACTCACTCATTTTCATGTTGTTCCAAACCTGTAAGCCCTTTGTCCGTCATCAGAATTGGAAAGAATTGTTGAATAAATCATTATTTTTGTTTTCTTTTATAAAATTACAGTTGAAACACTGATGTCGCATGGACCATTTTAATGATGTCCTTACTACCTTTCTAGGCACTAAATGTTTCAGTTGCGTTGCTGTCTATGCAGGGTCAGAAAGTTTCCCATTTCATCAAAAATATCTTAATTTGTGTCCCGAAGATGAACAAAGGTCTTACGGGTTTGGAACGACATGAGGGTGAGTAATAAATACCAAAATGGTCATTTTTGGGTAAACTAACCCTTTAACACATGGTTAGTGTTAAAAAAAAAAAAAAAAAACAACACTATTGCATTAACTTCATGCACATGTTTTGCTATTTTTTCGTTCATTTTTTCCAGTAACCCCAGTGAGTGGCAGCTTCTTAGTTATCCAATCAGAGCAAACTAATGCTTCTCTGTTTTCTTTGCATTCCTCTCACACCTCTCCATTTAAACTGAGAGCACTTTTTCAATTTCGATTCTTCTGTGCGCGTAGACCGATTATACAACAAGCACCATTTTGTGGCACATTTAGCTCATCTAGAGAAGCTCACAAAGCCCCGAAATGCTTATACAGGCTTCCGAACCAACAATTTACATGCTGAGAGGGATTGTAATGTAAATGGCTGTGAAGAGTGTGAGAATGGGAGGCGTGTCAGTGATATGTAGACTCTAACAGAATGTGCCATCATCTACTGACTGAGATAAGAGTTGACTTTAGCTAACAGTGAACATTTGATGCTATGTCTAAAAGTATGTCTTTATAAACACATCTATACCATTTTATTGCACAGCAATTTTCAACATTTGATTAATGTGGATTTGTTTTACGATGTCTTTTTGTACTTCTTGAGTCTTGTAAATATCGGCTGAGTAGACTTTAAAGGGATAGTTCACTTTGAAATTAAATTTTGATATGTTTTAGCTTACCCCAAGGGCATCCAAGATGTAGGTGTCTTTGTTTCCGCAGTAGTTTCAATTTTGATATTTTTAGGTCCAACCGTTCTTGTCTGTCAGTCATATAATGCATGCCTATGGTCACCTCATCAAAGAAAATGCACAGATTCAAATTAAACAGTCCAAATTAAACAATTCCACATCGTAAATACACATTGATGACCTAAGACACGAAACGGATGGTTTGTGTGAGAAAACGAACATTATTTATATCGTTTTTTTCCTCTTGTGAATAACCACGTCCAAGTTGGAGGGCGTGCGCTTCCTGGTGTGTGTGGCCGCGTTCTGGCTTATTGATGCGCCGGCGCAAGCGCCGGAAGTGATCTCTTGCGCGTGCACGTCACTCATTGTTCACACAGAACAAAGATTGTAGGTAAGGCGGCTAAGAGAAATGGTACTAGTTTGCACTTATCCGGGATGTTCAAACAAGAAATGTTTTTAAAAAGGTATGTTTAGGGATGTTTAAAAAAGAAAAGAATTACGTATGCTCACGCGGATCACTTCCGGTGCTTTCCGGGAGGTGCGCCGGCGCATTAATAAGCCAGAACGCGCGGTCACACACCAGGAAGCACACGCCCTCCAACTTGGACGTGGTTATTTACAAGAGGTAAAAAACGATATAAATAATGTTCGTTTTCTCACACAAACCGTCCGTTTCGTGTCTTAGGTCATCACTGTGTACTTACGATGTGGAATTGTTTAATTTGGACTGTTTAATTTGAATCTGTGCATTTTCTTTGATGAGGTGACCGTAGTCATGCATTATATGACTGACAGACAAGAACGGTTGGACCTAAAAATATCAAAATTGAAACTACTGCGGAAACAAAGACACCTACATCTTGGATGCCCTTGGGGTAACCTAAAACATATCAAAATTTAATTTCAAAGTGAACTATCCCTTTAAGTGGATGGACAAAAATGATATTAAATAAGATCTATTATGAATATTAAAGAAGAGCTATTATGCCCTTTTTTACAACATCTAATATGTCTCAGGTGTCCCCTGAATGTGTCTGTGAAGTATTAGCTCAAAATACCTCACAGATCTTTTATTACATCATTTTAAAAATTTTGAGTGGAAGCAGAAACATGCTGTTTTCGTGCATGTCTTTTTAAATGCAAATGAGCTGCTGCTCCCCGCCCCTTTCCCAGAATAGGGCTGTGGCTTTACAGCTTGTAGCTCAGATTAATTTTGGTTAACATGTCTATCGTGCTGAAATCATGCGTTGTAAACCATATTAGTTTAAACTTCTGACATAAGATTTTCTGAGCACACACATCCAAAGCATGTGCACAGAAAGCGGCTGTCACAAGACATATGAGTACTAAACTAAGTTCTCTTTCATGTGTTATTGCGCTTAAACTGTCAAATACCCACAATTTTGTTTATATTAAAAACACACAAAAACAGTCAGTTATGTCTATGAATGTAAACAGCTGAGAAAGAAATCTCAATTATATTAGATCTGTGTGGAAGCAGCGGATTATAAAGTAAATAAATCAATAAATCCACTGCTCTCTTGTCTCCTCTGAGGTTGGGACTCTAAATAGTGTTCTGTGCTGTTCAATGCAGCCAAAGACAGCACAGTTAGCATGTTTTGCTCAAACTTATGCCATGGCGTTAGAACTGGTATACCGTTGTCACTTGCGAAAACAAAATGGAAATGTACAGAAAAAGGGGCGGCAATATTATAAGATCCAAGTGAAATCTGAGCGGCTCATTTTTTCACATGCCTGCAGAGAAAGGCTTACCAAAACAAAGTTACTGGGTTGTCCTTTTTCACATTTTCTACAACTTGGATGACTAGTTGACAAGTTAACCATTCTGCCCAACCCTAAATCAATGGTTTTAAAATAATGGGACTTTAATTAAAAATCTGAAAGTTGAGCAATATGTAGCTCAACATACGGCGCAAAAGATCTACCTGCTTTTATCCTATTATAACAGTGCTCTGACAGCTCCTGTTCCAAAGAAACACATGAAAGCGCCAGCTCTGCCGTCCATGCTGAGAGTTAGTTGAGGAAATGGAGCGTGAGAGCCATCATTAATAACATAACCCATGTGATGACACAGCACGCCTTCCATCCAACTGAGAGACACATGGCAAAGCCAGCCATTTGAGTCCTCCATTAATTCAAAACAACACTGTCTACAGCAGTCACTTCCATAATATCATTTCATACACTGCACCATGTATCCTGCTAATGACAGAACACAGAGAGCCACATTAGGGTGAAAGAGACAAACTTGGCAAAAGGTCAAAACAAAACAGTAACTACAAATAACTACACCATATTTTTACATCTTGTCCATCCTTCTGTTAAACAACTGAAAAACAATCAAGGTTAACAACCAATGCACTCCAAAGGGCCTTCATGTGTGCGTAAATTTGGGTGATGGAGGGGGGAGAGATGTTTCTTCTTCCAAAATGGATGCGCTTTGAGGATGTTATCACTTTTCCGGTCCATTACCAAATATAATGGATGTGGCCCACTGCCATCTTGATTCTCCCTCAACACCAAAACAAATTAATCCCACTAATGACCGCTCCAAAAAGAAAAGAGCACCAAAATCAGATAGAAGTATTCAGCATTCATCAAAGTTGGAAATCTGACAAAACGGATAGCTCAAACACAATCTAACCCAATAATCTTGATCACTTTGTTTTGTTTCTCTCTTGCCTCGGACACATTTATGCAGTGAATTAGATCCCCATGCGGGAGCAGACGCATTTATTTACTACAGAGATGAAGAGATCTGTTGGTACATTGTGTCCTTCAGCTGTTTTGATTCACTAAAATCTTCCTTTCATTAACATTAATCACAGTTCCTCAAAAAGCATTCATTATTCACAGATTAAAGAGGCGGTTTATCCAAAAAATGAAAAATCTGCCATTGTGCTTAGATGGAAAAAATCTCAGTTTAGATTTGTCCGGAGAGTCATATACACGTTTCATATGACACTGTGGTGAGTGAATGACAACAGAATTTAGATTTTTGTGTGAATAAACCCATTATTAACCAAAGGATGTATGCAGTACCTGATTTCCAAACAGGTTGAATCCATTGATGGCTTCCAGAGCTGCTTTGGCTAGTCCCACCGAGCTAGAATACAATAGATCAGATTCACAATGAACACTGAGCATCTCCTTTTTAAGACAAAATGAATATTGCACATGCTATTTGAGCACTTTTCACAAACAGAGTACTAAGCTTTCATTAAATGCTCTTCTGTTCCATGTGCCGTTTTCATCCATGAAAGACTCTTTTGAGGTTAAACAAAGCTAATAATTTATGTCATTTTTGCTTCTTCAGCCACTCACTCTTGTGAAGTATACGATTAGAGCACACGATTAGAGCTAGGTGCGTGGAGCAATAAAAAAAAAAAAGCGCCCAACTGCTATTGGTGAAGAAAAATCAATAATGAAAATGCAGAAAACGAGCAAACTGAAAGGCACTGGGGGTAATTCTAAATTGAAAAGAACATGGTAGAATCCAGCTCTGCTCCGTGCATCCCTTCCCAACAAAACCATCAGCTATGATCACAATCAAGCTACACGGGGTTGAGACACTATTGATTTTCTGCCTGGACAGAAAGCAAACATGTTCAGCCACAGATATATTGGTAAAATCTGACAATGATGCTGACAGACTATGCTACTTTTATATTTCAAGCTGGTTAAGCTTAAAAATTACAAAACTGGATGATGTATAAAAAAATGAGGGGGAACTATCTGCTGTAATGCGTTACTATAACTGGCTCTGTATTGGTGACGGTTGGTCTGGTCTTTGTAATTGGATGAAATGCCTTTTATTCCCACTTTAATTAAAAGGAAAGTTTCTGAAAGAGTTTCAGAAGAAACTTTTAAACAGGCCCCTTGAATGGTCAAGAATTACAGCCCTCTGGAGTTCCGAGACTTTATTCAAAATCTGGCACAGTTTCGACAGAATTGAACAACCTTGCTTCTGAAAACAGTAAAGAGACATCTATTTCCTTTTTGCTGGTCTGGAGTACACAAATATATAAAACATTTATCACAGATCTCATTCTGAACAGCAATGCAACAACTCTCTTTACTCTGTACACAGAATAATCATGTTAGAGGAACAAACTCATTAATTACTTACAAGAAACATATTTGCTTTGGCTTGTTATTTGTTTCAGCTTGCAAAAATGAATATTTACATTCATAATGTTCAGAGCGCATGGGCTCTTATAAATTGGAGAGCGGTATAGATGTGATGCTCATTAAATGTAAAAGTTACAAAAAGCACAGTATTAGCAACCTTTTTTAAAGTTTTAACAAGATTATTACACATCAAATCATAATTATTTTAAACAGTTACTTTGCCTTTATAATTTTTTTCTGGTATGCTTTTTAAACAATGTTGCAAAATATCATGTTTCTATCTGCACAAATATAATCGTTTCTGTTTGTTCACTGAAAATTCATGTTTTGGAGTAATTAGACACATAAAAATAATAGTAAGATTTCTTAATATTTTTGAAAGTCAATACAGTAAAATAATGTAATATTGTGATATATTACTACAATTTTAAACTATTACTTTAACCACTTCGTATTTGAATATATTTTAAAAATATAGTCTACCAGTCAAAAGTTTTTTAATGTTTTATTTTTTAAAGAAGTCTCTTCTGGTCACCAGCCTGCAATTATTTGTTCCAAAGTACAGCAAAAACAGTAAAATGTTGAAATATTTGTCCTATTATGTTTTCTTTTTGAATACACAGGGGATGGACAATGAAACTGAAACACTTGGTTTTAGACCACAATTAGTACGGTGTTGGGCCTGCTTTTGTGGCCAATACAGCATCATTTTGTTTTGGGATTGACAAATACATGTCATGCACAGTGGCCAGAGGAGTTTTGAGCCATTCCTTTTATAGAACAGTGGCCAGGTCACTATGTGATTCTGGTGTAGGAAAACGTTTCCTGACTCGCTCCTCCAAAACATCTCAAAGTGCCTCAATAATATTCAGATCTGGTGACTGTGCAGGCCATGAGAGATGTTCAACTTTACTTTCATGTTCATTAAACCTCTCCGTCACCAGTCTTGCTGTGTGTATTAGTGCATTATCATCCTTATACATGGCACCACCTTTAGGGTACAATGTCTGAACCATTGGATGCACATAGTCAACCTTCACACTTTGCTCTTACTGGTAGAATGCAATAAGCGAAGATTGGCCACCAGGCTGCGCAAATATAGCCATGAAACACTATTTTGGCCTGTGTTTCAGTGTCATTGTCCAACCCCTGTATTTTAAAATTTAATTTGAATTAATTAATTTAATTTAATCACATTACTCATCATTACAGCATCATTACTCCAGTCACATGATCCTTCAGAAACATTAGAATATTCTGATTTGCTGCTCAAAAAAACATTTAATATTAAAATAGAAATTATTATAAATGTGTTTATCATCAAAATGTCTTTTGATCAATTTAAAGCATCCTTGCTAAATAAATGTATTCATTTCTAGAATTCTAGAAAGCAGAAGAGATTTCTTTAAAAAACTTTAAACACTTTTGACTGGTAGTGTAATTTATTCCTGTGATGACAAAGCTGAATTTTAACTCCAGTCTTTAGTGTCACATGATCCTTCAGAAACCATTCTAATATGCTGATATGCTGATTTGCTTTTTATTTAAAAAAAAGTGCTTATTTGCTAAATGTTGAAAACAGTTGCTGGTTAATGTTTTCTTCACGAACATTCAGAAGAAGAGCATTTATTTGAAATAGAAATCTTTTGTAACAATCTAATTGCCTTTTCTTCACCAGCCACTACTACTTCTAGTATAATTGTACTGTACTTGTCATATTTAATTTAAAATCTTTATGCTACACATTTTCTAAATAAATGAGGGGGACAAAAACAACTATACAAATCTAAAATATCTAATTTAAAGACTGATGCATCATAAACTGATCATTATAAAATATTTCAATATCTCCCTAAAAATGTTAAACAATATTTTTCCATTTAGTTGAAAGTGCAAAGAGCAGAAGTCAATACTCTAATTGGCTCTCAGTGGGGATGCTGTGACGGCAAGATAAGGAAGAAGTGAGGGAGAGAATCATTATTGAGCCTGGTTATGAAAGAGAGGCAATGCAATGTGTTGGGAGTCACTGCCTATTGACTTGCTCTTCTAGAAAGCATATTGTCTGGGCAAATCCACAGTCCATACTGTCTGCAGAGCACCAAGAATCATTTCTGCAATGGGCAGATAGGAGCTTCTCTATGTGAGTCCTCTCAGTTAGAGTTCAGTCACTCATGGACTCACCCAGAGGAGGTGAAATTAAGTGTCACCCTTACTGCAGAGCCATCACAGACGAGCTCCAATCTGTAACCTTCTCAACATGAGCTGAAACTTTCACATCGTCTTAGGTGCTGGGTCTCATTAATGTGAACAGCAAACAAAAGTTTGTTTTATTCCATACAGAGCTTGAGGAATGCTGCCTTAATACTCAAAATTTAAATTCTGGCTGATTCAAATAAGCCAAAAATTCTAACTGTATTCTCTTCTGTCAAAATAGTGACAAATATATAGGGGTGTGCGATATATATTGTCTGCGATAATATCATAATTGTTGTTTCAACTATGTGCAATTTAACATTATCGGGTATATTTCGAAAAACTAACAAAACACATCTACAAAGTGCCCGCATAACGTTACATTACATGATGAAATCTAGTGAGTATGCATTTAGAGTGCATTCTTTCACTGCATGATTCAGTCTATTAAAATGCATTTAGAATGATCACAGAATTTAAGATATGGGGGCAGAAAATGCATATATTTATATCATTTTATATAGTTAATCAATATCATACAAATAGTTCTGTTTTTTTCCTTCAAAAATCAGCAAATGTGATATTGATTTTATACAACAGTTCAATAAACTTTAGTTAGTTAATATTAAAAGACTTATGCTTTATACAGCATATTGCCTGTTTTTGCTTAATTTTGTCAACAAAAATCATTCCAAACACAGCCACAGCACTGTTTTGTGTCTCTGAGCAACATGAAGGTGTTTTGTTTCTGAATGAATCAACCGTTTAAATGATTCGGTTCAATCAAAAAGATTCACTTAACAGCGACTTACTGCCACCTAATGACGGTTTTAATTTCACATTCAAAATATCTTTTCACTTTTAAAATAATTTCAAATATAGCTGCATTATCATGTGTAAATGCATGTAAATGCCACTTTATATGCAACTTCTGCAAAGATGAATTTTATTGATACTGACACTTAATTTGTGTAGTAACAGTCTAAATGTATTATTATTATAATTGACTGATTAAATGTAAGAATTAGACTCAAAAGATGATGCACACTTTTATTTAAAAAAAATGGCTTTATACAGGTAAAAATGCCCATAAAAGGTAAAAATCAATTTAAACTTTTAGGAAAATAGTAATTGTTATCACTGCTGTGAACTGACCACACAGAATATGAAGAATATTAAAAACTTTAGTTAGCACATTAACACACACAGCAAAATATTGTCTAATTATCGTTATCAATAAATTCCCAGAAAATATAGAGATATTATTTTTTGTCAATATCACACACCCCTACAAATATATTTAAATAGACACAAAAAACTAAAACCAATCACTTGAAATGCTGCAAGTGAATTTTACCATCAAAAAATGTATAGTATAAAAAATGCATATTCATTAGAAACTATATATTGTGTTAGCAGTGTTAGGATTAAAGTTAACATTTTAACTGATTATAGAAGTGTTTGTAAAGATTTATATTAAAAAATGCTGTTCTTTATTGTTTTCAACATTAATAAAAAAAGGAAATATTTCTTGAACACTATTTCAGCATATTAGAATTATTTCTGAAGAATCCTGTGACACTGAAGACTGGAGTAATGGCTGCTACAAATTCAGCTTTGCACCAGAGGAGTAAATTACATTGTAAAATAACAGCCATTTTGTGTTATTTGTGTATTACTATATTTTTTGTATCAAATAAGCGCAGTATGGGTGAGCATAAAATAGGCTTCTTTCAAAAACATTTTTTAAAATCTTATATTTAAAAATTACTGACAGAAAAACTGTAATATTGTCAAACAACTGAAGGCTTACCGCATCCTTAAAGGAGAAATTTACTTCTAGGATGAACATTTCCTGATAATTTACTCACCCCCATGTCATCCAAGATTCATGTCTTGCTTTCTTCAGTCGAAAAGAAATCAAGGTTTTTGAGGAAAATGTTCCAGGATTTTTCTCCATATAGTGGACTTCAGTGGTAGCTAACAGGTTAAAGGTCCAAATTGCAATTTCAGTGCAGCTTCAAAGGGCTCTACACAATCCAAGCCGAGGAATAAGTGTCTTATTTAGTGAGACGATCAAATTTCTATACTTTTTAACCACAAAAGCTCATCTTACACTAGCTCGACTTTATGCATTACCTAAGAGGGAAGTACCAACCCAACGTTTACAAAGCGAATGTGCAATGAACAGTCCCTCCAGGATTTCGTGAATTTTTTTGGTGAATTTTTTTTGTGAATTTTGTGATCCAAATGTCTGACTTTGTGGTAGTAATTTTGAAAAATGTGCACAAAATTTGCGATGTTTTTTTATATATATATAATTATTATAGCACATTTACCAGATTGTATTATGTAAGATTCACAATAAAGGACTCACAAAAACAAAACAAAAAAAACATAAAATTATAATTATTAACTGAAATATACCAAATTTTACTGAAGCTGTAATGTATTATTTTAAATGGATAGCAGTTGATCCGTGATACTTACTGACCAGGCCAAGACCTCACCGTTCGGCATATGATTCGCAGATTAATTTGCCAATTTGACAAAGAACAAACAAAATGTGTGGCAAATGTTGTTTATTTTGCTAAAAAATAAATATCAACAGGACAAATAAGTACAATATAGATTAAAAAATATTTTTTTTGCTGCTGCTGCTACTTATGACTTTTAAGAAACTACAGTAACCTTACAGCAAGGGTCTCCAACTTTTTTTTTTTTTTACACAAAGGACCGGTTACGGTTTGAAAATATTCTCTCGGACCGGGGGATTATAGGCCTGAAATTAAAATTGTTAAGGCTATTACACAGTTATATACTGTTATCAGCACATGTTAAAGAAGAATCGTCTGTGAGAGAATATACGCCGTGAATGCAGTTTAAGAAAACTTTTTTTTTACCTTCACTTTGAATTGACTGAAGTTAATATGCTCACCGGCACAATATTTGCACAAAGTTTGATATCCATTGGCTCGCCTTCATGGTTTAAAACAGAAAACTTGGCCTGGTTTGTAAGCATCACGGATCAACTGCTATCCATTTAAAATAATACATTACTGCTTCTGTAAAATTTGGTATATTGCGTTGGATTCAGCGATCGTGGAAAAACTGGAGAGTCTGAATGAAAGTCAAACGAAAGTTACAAAAAAGTTAAAACAACGATGTCAGACAATTTTGAAATTGGAGGAGAAAATCTTTGTTTTTTTACCAAAGTACACAGGCGAAGAACTAACTGTGCGTGACCTCTTCAACATGATTACGCAGAGCTAGTGCAAGACAGGCATATGTGGTTAAAAAGTATATAAATTTGTATATATATATATATATATGTTTTTTAATGTCCATTCATTTTGCTAGAATAGACCCTTTTTCTCCGTCTGGAATTGCGTAGAGCCCTTTGAAGCTGCACTGAAACTGCAATTTTGACCTTCAACCTGTTGCCACCATTGAAGTCCACTATACTGAGAAAAATCCTTGAATGTTTTCCTCGAAAAACTTAATTTCTTTGCAGCTGAAGAAAGAAAGACATGATTATCTTGGATGACATGAGGGTGAGTAAATTATCAGGAAATGTTCATTCTGGAAGTGAACTATAATTATCTTGTAGCAGTTTTATTTATTGTCAATTATAGAAAGGGAACAGAAAGGCAATGATAAAACTCACCTTGAGTGCAGCTCTGTGCTTCCATTGTTATATTTGCTTCCCCGCTCCCACATGCCAAAGTCTGGCACACGATACGCTCTCTCCACACAGAACACCAGATTCTGGATGAATGATACCTACAAATGCAAACATGTCAGAGAAATATGTCACACCAAGATCTCCATTGCCTTGCTATCCAGACATGAGCGCACATCAACAAATGTAGATTTGCTTTGAGAAGTAGGCCTGCTCTCAAAGCTTTTCTAGGCCACGGGTGTTTTTATTTGTCAATACATCAGCATTCCTTCGTGTACCCCTTCTAATATTCTGATTATACATGAATTTATTTGAATAATAATCCACTGTATAAAGCAGCTAAAGTAATCCATCACTTCCATGGGTGGCATTGGTAATATCATAAGCCCCTCAACACTTCCCATCCCCAGTGCAGAATGAGGCCAGGAAAAACAAGATGAGGGAAAGAATGATGACTTTATGGTACATAAATGAGGAAATGTTCAAACACCCGGGGAGGCCGGGCTGACAGCGCTTTTAATTTAACATGAAGAGAACTGAGGGCCCCTAAAGCACGTTAAAATGGGGCACTGAGGAAGGTAGGCGAAAGACAAAATGCAGAGGGAGAAAGAACGAGGAGGGATGGCTTGAGCACTTTTATTTTGGGCCTGGACTAAAATGATTAATGTGACGAGCTTTATGGTATCTTAATGAATACCGCAGGCCCGGGGTGGCACTATTTTCTCTCTTCTTCCTTCTCTCAGCCGCAGAGAGCAAGTGCAGAGCAGAAGTGGAACTTTTCTGAGGATGAAGATGGATCAGTTACGGTCGTTCGTGTTTGCTGGATGAGTCGTTTTAGTTAATAGTTGTACAGTAACTGCTGAAGCGGCCCTTAGTCCATATGTCTTTCTAATAATAGATTTAAACTGTGACATTTCAAGCCAAATATACCTACAGTAATAGCTCAAGCTTTAAATGAGCTTTAAAAATGAAGACATACAAAACTCCTTAATAGATCCTCAGCAGACAGTGTTAGCTATGTTTAAACATATCAGATGACTTTAAATGTTGTTAAATATTCCAACAGAATAGCCACAAGACTAGAAAATATTACATTTTCACACTTTTTTACAGTTTCCAATATATTTGTAAGGCTCAAACCAAGTTTACAAACCCACAAGTGGTCCCAAACTAGCAGGTTCCCACTTAACATCTTAATTAAATTTTAATCTGCAACCCTGTTGTCCATAGTGTTAAACCAAAGACTATAGAAATACAAAGACGGTTCACTCCTTTGAATGGGAGAGACTGCAACACACAATGTGGCGGAATAGTCCCGCCTTCTAAATGAAAGAGCCAATCGCCAATTGGTAAAGGCATTGCGTCACAACTGCGGCTGGTTTCCACAGAAACCTGAGGCTGGGCTGGCCAATTATGCTCAAATATTTAAAAAAAACAAAACATTTTTTTTACCTAGACTAGAAAATGCGCATACGCAGCCACAACATGCCTACAACTGCGCATGCGCATTTTCTGGTCTAGGTAAAAAAACATGTTTTGTTTTTTATATTTGAGCATAATAAACAACATTCACAGAGCAGTTTATTTCAGATTTTGTTGCTGATTTTAAAAAATAATTTAAGTGCGAGTTGAGCGAGTAGTTTTTGAGATTTCAGGATTCCCCATTCATGACTTGGTCTTGAACGAGCTGCCTAGAGGCGTTGCAAATATGGACGCAGAGTGAACAGACTTTCCTTGAAAGGGACATTACTTAAACTACTTGGCACAAGCTGATTGGTTCATGTTGTATATGCAGCCAATGAGCTTGCTGTTTTACATTTAAATGGCTGGTTAGCATTTACTAAAGCATTTTGCAGCGTGCATTCAGAGTTGTTCTGAAACCCTCCACCTCCCCAGCTCTACCTGTATAGATCTGCTACGGGTTACTATATTTGCACTTTGTGCAGTAGCAGTATGTCTTAAATACTCACAGCACCGCATTGTGTGTTTGTGCTCTGTTTTAGTCGTGTTGAGCATTGTAGACAATATCAATATCTTTGGTTTTCATGTTGCTAAGAGGACCAATGTGACAAGTTTCATGAGTGACATCAGCATATAAATGGGGGATTCTCTTGAAATCGCAATGACTGATTTGTAGGGCTGTACTAGAATAGTCGAATATTTGAATATTCGTTTGGTGGGTTGGCATTCGATTTTCAATTCTGAGATTCGAATATTCTTTTTTTTTTTTTTCCAACACGTGACTTCCCCCGCGAACAGTTCTCATTCGCGCTTTAGAATTAGTGAATGGGAGGGGGAGAGCTGTCAGCAAGCCAAGGCGAAAAGAGTGTACTAGTGTCACTACTTTTTTGCAACCTGGTTGTGATTTATTTTAAAGTTTGAAATATGAAGAATATTTTTGTTCATTGAAATGTGAGCTGTCTAGCCTGCCTAACAGAGCATGTGAGCGGAGATGCATGCGTTTTCAACCGAAGCTTATGAGACACATGCGTGGCGGACGTAGAGCAGGTTTGTTACGTGACTGCTGCGGAAAAAATCCGCTTCACTTCTATTCTGTCGCGGGGTCGCGGTTGCGGTGTGGTTGGACCGCACCTGATATAAGCGCCTATTCCGCAGACAGTGTGGCTGCTCTAATCTGTTAACACAGGCGCAGAAAGAAATACCAACACGCAGGAAATCCGCGACGTGTCCGCCACGCAGCCTATATCCTATAAAGAACTCACAGCCACAGTTATAAAGCCTAGATATGTTATATAGCCTAATTTGCGCGCACTGAGGAATCGCTCTATAGTATTAAAATTGCTTTTGAATGCGCGTGCGCGTTTTAATTTCGGTTTCTTTTTAACGATCGCGTAAAACTCTTGCCGGCATGAACGTGCACTCAAGCGCGTCTACAGGCTTTGTTATAATGAGAGGATTAATTAGCTTGCAGAACTCTGCAGGACTGAACAAAAAATCCGGCTTTTGAGCGGTGAGTGGATTCTGACTGATCAATGCAAACACAGATGGAGTCTGGCGTGAGGCGGCTGCCGTTTACTTTCGTTTTGTTAATGTTTATTTTGTTATTAAAGTACGTTTGCAGTTTCCCGCATCCTTCCCAGAGTCTTGAACTTCGTTACATATATACATCTTCCGGAAATCATCCTGGCGACCTATTTTTTTAAGTCCCTCGACCCACCCGATGGTCGAGACCCAGGGTTTTAAAACCACTGCCTTAGACTGGTTTGTGAGCATATTGGAGCGGAATTCCCTTGGGTCTGCAGCAACACATTCGTGACGCGTGAAGTCGTTTGGATGAACGATTCCCGACATAATACAAATGCAAACAGACATATGCTTAGCCCCTCCCACCGAAGCTTCGAATATTCGATATTGATTACCACCGAAGCTTCGAAGCGCAAAAAATGGTATTCGAACCAGCCCTACTGATTTGATATATATATATATATACACACACACACACACACAGTTGAAACAAAATTATTAGCTCCCCTGTGAAATATTTAAATTTTTTAGAGAATGTTTTCACATTATTTCCTTTTTTTCTTCTAGAGAAAGTCTGATTTCTTATAGTTGCTTGAATAAAAGAATTAAAAAATAAATAAATATACTGCTAAAGTCAATATTATTAGCCCCCTTAAGAAATTATTAGTTTGATTAGCTATAGAACAAACTACTGTTGTCCAATGACTTGCCAAATTAACTCATTTGCCTGATTAACTTAGTTAAGCCTTTAAATTGCTCTTTAAGCTGAAGATTAGTATCTTGTGAAACTAGCGAAAACTAGCAAAATAATATGCACCATCATCATGGCAAAGACAAAATAAATTTGTTTGGACTTGAGAGAAAGAATTGTTAATGCTCATAAAGATGGAGAAGGATATACATATCTATCAAAGCATTTTCAAGTGTCAAGAACTGCAGTGAAATTCATTATTAAGAAGTTTAAAGAGACCAACACAGTGGAGAACAAGACGGGCAGAGGCAAGAAGCGAAAGATTTCAAAAACTTTGGAAAGAAAACTAGTGAGAGAGGTTTTTAAAGACCCAAGAACAACTGCCAAGACACTAGTGAATGACCTAGCCAAGTCTGGAATTGATGTCTCAATGAAGACAGTCACTAGAGCCCTGCACAGGAATGAACTGTGAGGTTGCCGAACAAGAAAGACTCCACTTCTGAAGAAGAGACACCTCCAAGCTAAAATGAAGTTTGCTAAGGATAACCTGGGGGAATGTGATGCATATTGGAAACGTGTCCTTTGGTCAGATGAGACAAAACTAGAGCTTTTTGGCCATAGAGATGTTGCCTATGTTTGGAGAAAGAAAGGAGAGGCATTCAACCCCAAGAACACCGTTCCCACAGTGAAACATGGTGGTGGGAGTATAATGCTGTGGGGATGTTGCAGTGTGTTTGGAACTGGGATTCTCATCAGGGTTGAAGGAAACATGAAAAAGGAAGACTATAAGAAGATTTTGAAAGACAACCTCAGACAGCCTTCAAGAAAACTTGGTTTGGGTTGACATTTTGTCTTCCAGCATGATAATGAGCCAAAGCATACCTCACTTCTGGTGAATAAATACCTCCAAATGAGCAAAGTGAGTGTACTTGACTGGCCTGCACAAAGCTCAGACTTAGAAATAGAAATCCAATAGAAATCTGTGGGGCACAGTAAAGTCCAGAGTTTGTGCCAGAAGACCAACAAATCTGGAGGAGCTTGAGAGATTTGCTAAGGAAGAATGAGCTGTCATTCCTCAGGAGACATGCTTGAAAATTGTTGAGAACTACAGCAAATGACTAAAGGCTGTTATCAAGCAAAAGGGATGCACTACTGACTATTAACATCAATAATTTTGACCAGTAGAATACGATAATGCTTAAAGTGCCTCATGCTCAGACAAAAGAGTTTTACTCCACTGTTACTGAGTCAATTCTGTAACTTCCACAACTATCTTGTGTGTTTGTGCACACTTGGTGAATAAAGCACATTCTGATTCTAATATATCTAGCATACATGTTTCACTTTTTGTGAGAAGAAGGCACCCCTACAATGACTTCTGAAAGTGAACAGTAGTGTTTTACTCTAGCATTACATAAAAATGTCATTTTAACATTAGTGCAATCATTTTAACATCAGTTTAAGAACTGAATAATAAAAAGGAAAAGGAAAATATTGCTTAGTCTTCCCTATGAATCCAATATGCACTGATTCTTATTTAAGCTACAAAAGTTATTAAGGAAAGAGCAGTGAGTTTGTTCATGACCCCAAATATTGCAAGCTGTAGCAATATGCATTTTGCTATATGTACATTTGCGATATTTAGATAATTTTGACATATTGCAGTCCTACCAACAGCACCGTAGCAGATCTATTACGCCAAGAACAAATACATTAACATTGTCATATCCATTACAATGCTAAAATCAAGAGCTGTCATGATAGAATTAATATTAATAAAAAGAAAAAGAACAACGTTCATTGAAAGTGATTGGATGACGCATAAGTACGCAGATAAGGCAGATGTTGGAACCACTATTCTTCTTGTTACAGATGGACGACCTTCCCAGAGAAACCTGGGACTAGCTAGGTACAACGGTATGCTAAGCAAACCAGAAACAGGGCACGCTGATTAAAAAAAAGCAGCTTACATTACATAAGAAAAAAATGCACAACCAATGATGAGTAGGAAAAATATATTAAACTGGCAATTTCGTCCTGATTTGTTCTGCTGTTCATTAATAATGAAATGTAATGGGCTGCTGATTTCACAACTGTGGTTTTTTTTAATTGCATTACACACCCGAGTAGGCACTGTTTAGAGACATCAATTAGCAAATCTCTTGCAAATAACAAAATAAAAGCTACTGTGACAATGTGTTAAGGTTTGGGAGGAAAGCTCAGCTAGAAAAGTGATACTGCCTGTCACATAGATAAAACAGCTGTACACGGTAATTGCTTAAAACATAACATTTAAGAGTAACAATTTTCAAGAAATGTGGCTGCATAAATAAAAGTTGCAGTTTTTCAACAGAGAGTGGCTTATCAGCAGAGTGTTAAATAAATTCTGCTGGGCGCGGACAGCAGGAATAAAAGATGCTATTAATGAAGTCTGTGCAGCCCAAAGAAAAGAGAAAGATTACACAACTATTACAGCAACGGCGGACACATTTCAGTGTCTCTTCTGGTGTGTGAGTCCAGGGGTTAGGGGTGAGTACTGGCAGGATTTGAAGAGGACTTTTTAATGATAGTTTCATATTTGTACTACAGTATTTTCCAAATAGAGTGCTTGAGCAGTTGCATAAGTGATCTCGCAGCTTGGTAAAATGCAGGAATTGGCATGTATTCTTAAGTTTGCCCTTAACCATTTCAACTCAGCTTAACATTATTTCTGCAATAATGTTTCTTACAGCTAAATTGCTCAATGTAGTAATAGCCAGAATGCCCTAAGAGCAAGTCCTCAGGCAGACAGAGAGAGGATCCAGTGGCTAGGGATAAGATTTTGGGTGTAGAACATTTCACTGCCCAATCTACTGCAAACATCATGAAAAAAACTGACAGTTCTATTGAGGTGAAAAATCCAATCTTTTAATTCTTTAATAATAATTTAGGGAACAACCTATAATTTCCTCACTGCTTAGTCTTATATTAAGTTATCCTAACTGGGATAGAAGGGCAGCTTTTTTTTAGCATATTTCATTAAGAAATTGTATTTCGAAGAACAGTATAAAAACTTAAATGAGATATTTGAAAAAGAACTCAAAATTAGAGAAAAAAATACCTCCAAGCAATTGATGTTAATCAGGCACCTGGTGCTAATTTCCTTAATTATATGACAAACCCCATTTAACTGGCAGCATTCATCTAATTTTCACTTTGATTGCAAGATGGTGGGCCACTTTAAGGTGACTGAAACTCTGTGACAAGAGGAGAAATTGGTCATTTCGAAACTGTGATTTCTTGAATGTTGCAGCTTTACAATGACACTTATTCATTCAAGTCCCCCAAAAAGGCTGGTCGTCCACTTACGACAAATGCATGAGAAGACAGGATAATGCAGACACTCCTAATGGGGGTTCAACACTGTAGCTGGAATTGCTTGCTTGTTCAGCAATGAACAGGCGCATCTTTAAGAGAAATAAGTGACCAAACCTCTCATTAACAGAAATAATCAAAAGGCTTAGCTTATCTTTGCTGAGGAGCATGTTGTGTGGAGAGAGGAGGACTGGTTTAAAGTTCACTTTAGTGACAAAAGCAAGTTTAAAGGGATAGTTCACTTTAAAATTAAATTTTGATATGTTTAGCTTACCCCAAGGGCATCCAAGATGTAGGTGTCTTTGTTTCCGCAGTAGTTTCAATTTTGATTTTTTTTAGGTCCAACCGTTCTTGTCTGTCAGTCATATAATGCATGCTTATGGTCACCTCACAAAAGAAAACGCACAGATTCAAACTGAAACAGTCCAAATTAAACAATTCCCCACCGTAAGTACACATTAATGACCTAAGATACAAAACGAGTAGTTTGTGTGAGAAAACGAACAGTATTATATCGTTTTTACCTCTTGTAAACAATCACGTCCAAGTTGAAGGGGGCGTGCTATCTGGTGTGTGAGCGCGTTCTGGCTTATTGATGCGCCGGCGCTACTCCCGGAAAGCGCCGGACGTGATCCATTGCGCGAGCACAAGTAATTCTTTTCTTTTTAAAACATCCCTAAACATACCTTTTTTAACCATTTCTTGTTTAAACATCCCGGATAAGCGCAAACGAGTACCATTATGTATGAGTGACGTTCATGCGCGAGAGATCACTTCCAGAGCTTTCCGGGAGTAGCGCCGGCGCGCTCACACACCAGGAAGCGTGAGTACTTCAACTTGGACGTAGTTATTTACAAAAGGTAAAAAACAACATAAATACTGTTCGTTTTCTCACACAAACCGCTCGTTTCGTGTCTTAGGTCATCAATGTGTACTTACGATGAGGAATTGTTTAATTTGGATTGTTTAATTTGAATCTGTGCATTTTCTTTTGTGAGGTGACCATAGGCATGCATTATATGACTGACAGACAAGAACGGTTGGACCTAAAAATATCAAAATTGAAACTACTGCGGAAACAAAGACACCTACATCTTGGATGCCCTTGGGGTAAGCTAAAACATATCAAAATTTAATTTCAAAGTGAACTATCCCTTTAATAAATTTGGGTCTGATGGGAAACATTTTGTTCAACGTCAAACTGAGGAAAGACTGAAGCCCAAATGTGTAAAGAAGTGAAAGGTGGAAAAGGAAGTGTCATGATTTAGGGGACAGAAACCCACTAAACCAAACTATCAGAGTCATTTCATAAGGTTTCAAGCCATTTCAGCACTTGACAAGCGGACAGCGACACGTAAGTAGGCGGATAAAACACTGCAGCTGTGCGATCATGTTTAAGTGCATTTTTGAGAAACACACGTGAAAGAATGGTAAACATTCGTAAAGTAGCTCGTAGACACACTCTTATCAGTCTTTATCGGGAAACGCAGCCCAGGTGGGAGTGTTGTGCGTTTCTTTTCCCCTTATTTTTTCCAGCTGACGGAAATCCGTCGCAGCGACGGAGAACTTTAAGCCCTGTATTTGTAAAGCTGCTTTGAAACAAAATGCATTGTGAAAAGTGCTTTGCAAATAAACAGAACTAAACTGAATTGAAATGACATGACATGAAGTGGACTGGTACTAGTAATTTTTTTCAGAGTAATTTATATAGCCATACCTCATCTGTATTGTAGATTATTTGCAGGCCAGAACAAATCATTTCAACCAGGTACAACAGAAACAGAGACACGGCATCAATCTGTTTGAAAAGAAAAGGAAAGAAATATTCAAGAACGGTTACAGTTACAGCAGTTTTACAATAATATAACTTTATTCTCACACAAATGTAAAGGGTAATGGTGGGTGAAAGAAGAATCTAACTGCAATTTTGAAACTCTGAAGTTTTCATTGCTTGCCTATTACTTGATTAAATTGAATTTTAATAGTTTAATTCAAAAGGTTGAATTAATTTTGTAGGCTGTTGACCGCTAGTCCAGTCAGAAGATATTACAACAGAATATATGCAATAAACAAGCAATCATAAAGAACGAGATGAGATAATCCATAACGTATCAAAAAATACTGAAAGAGAATAACACAAAAGCAGTACTGTTAGAGAGGATATCTACAGCATATAATGACAATTTTGATACAGAATTGACCCTTCGCAAACAGCTTGATTGACAGGCAATCTGGCCAATCATAACACTGAATCCGCCATTTTGTCCGACAAACAAATCAGACAGAAAAGTAGACTTCAATAGACTTAAACTTGAAAAATTATGTGCACTGATGTCTTCCCACAGTTTAAATAAAGTGTGTATAATGTTATACGTATTATGTTAAAATAATGTGGGTTTTATCGAAAGGGTCAGTTGAGAGTAACAGGCAGCATACATTTCACTTACTTAAAGCAAACAACCTTGGGGCAGTTTATATGAATATAATGTGTGAATGCAGTGTGGAAAGCACCTGCAGATGGCTGTATTCTTCATATGGGTAAACCTCATCTCCAGTCTGCACGTTAAATATTGAGTGGAGGCACGTGGACGGACTCGGGTCCTGCTTAAACTTTTCCACCTGTGAGAATATTAGAGTGAGAGAGAAAAGTCGGTCCATGAAAAATGCAAGATATAACCAAGGTATTGGCCGTTTCATAATTTATCAAATGCTTACTAAGGTAAGTGAGTGAGGAAAAAAAACTAGTGTATTGATATTCCTGGAGGTCATGGTACATGCTCCCGAACACGATTTTTATCTCATTTAAAGTACTGCATTATATCAGTAAATGTACCTTTGCTTTTAAAACTGCAAATTACAATTAAGACGACATGGGTGTTTGGAAACAACTTTGAATGCGTTCATCTCCCCACAAGAGGGATATAGTACTCCCAGTACTCAAGCTTTACTGTTTTTGGGCTTTGCTGGAAACATAATCCACTTTCTGCCATCAATGATGCTCTAACAGCAAAAACATTTTAAAATGGCATACTGGCAGCAATATTTTTGCACACAAGCTGATTTCAGAGATGCGATAAGGAGAATTTGGGAAGATGTGCTAGTGAAGTGATGAATGCTGGGTATTAAAATTCAGAAGGAATTGTTGTGACTACATGTGTTATGTTTTGGCTTTTCTATTTAGTTTAAAAGGTAGGTAGGTAAATAACCCCAATGTACAGCATGTATTACAGACAAAAGAACAACATGTTTTTGCACATTCACTCTATTATAAAGTAATTTATTTAAAGCCATTGGATGATTCTCTGATCAGGCAGAAGATGATTTGCAGTTCATAGCTGCATGAAGTGAAGGTCTAGAATTAATTTACTGCAAAATTAATTCTAGCATACATACACAAATATAAAAAAAACAGTATATTCTCATTTCTTGTGATGAAAAGAAACTCATTTTAAATTCAGTGGATGTCTTATTTCTCTCCTGTGAAAAATGGCTAGATCATGACACATGCTGGAGATATTGATATTTATTTTCTCGAACATTTGCTTATTAAACACCAGATTGTTATTGACTAGAAGACATAACATACCAGATGAAATTAAAAGGTGATCAAACAGAAAGAGATGAAGACGATAAATAAATGGTGGCCTGAACAGATGCAAGTCGTAAACTCGAGTAAATAAGAAGATTATGCAGACGATAGGTAAGGCTTCTGCACTGACTCATCATAGAAAACCAATCACCTACCCAGCAGACGTGACTGCCGCAGGGTTTTTTTTTTCCCCAGACGTTGAAAATGAGGTCGCAAAATATATATAAGCATGATTATTTAATGTGGCACAGAAATAAGGCATAAACTACAAAACAAAAAATAAAAAAAGCAGAAAGAATGCTTGAATTTCAGTCGTTCAAAGAACAAACAAATTATAAAATTGACTGGTTATTTCCACAGAGATAACAGAGAAAGAAACGTCACTGCAGACGCACTACACATTAGTGACAGCCAAACATCAGCTGATTAAGCAATACAGTTGAAGTCAGTTTACACACACCTTGCAAAATCTGCTAAATGTTAATTATTTTACCAAAATAAGAGAGATCATACAAAATGCATATTATTTTTTTTTTTTATTTAGCACTGAACTGAATGAGATATTTCACATAAAAGACGTTTACATATAGTCCACAAGAGAAAATAATAGTTAAATTTATAAAAATGACCCTGTTCAAAGGTTTACATACACTTGATTTTCAATACTGTGTTGTTACCTGAGAGATGCTCAGCTGTGTTTATTTGTTTGTTTGTTTACTGATAGTTGTTCATGAGTCCCTTGTTTGTGCTGAACAGTTAAACTACCCGCTGTTCTTCAGAAACATCCTTCAGGTCCCAGAAATTTTTTTTTTTCCATTCTGTTCAAAGGTTTTCACCTCCCAGCTCTTAATGCATTGTTCTTCCTTCTGGAGGATCAGTGAGCATTTGAACCTTCTGTAATAGTTGCATATGAGTCCCTTTGTTGTCCTCAGTGTGAAAAGATGGATCTCAAAATCATACTGTCCTACTGTCATACTGAAAGGGTTTGAATACACAAAAATGAAAAAAAAAAAATGAAAAAAAAAAAAAAAACAAAGAATTTGTGGGACCTGAAGGATTTTTCTGAAAAACAGCAGACAGTTTAACTGTTCAGGACAAACAAGATACTCATGAACAACTATCACTAAAAAAACAAGACAAAAAAAACAAACAAACAACAAAAAAACAGCTTTGAATCATTCAGGTAACAACACAGTATTAAGAATTGAGTGTATATAAACTTTTGAACTGGATCTTTTTTTTTATTTAAATTCAACTATTATTTTCTCTTGTAGACATAAAATATCATTTTGCAGATTCTGCAAGGTAAGTAAACTTTTGGCTTTAACTGTATACATAGATATACTAGTCTATTTTGAATTTGAAGCAGTTTAATTTGATCTAACATCTATGCCAGTTTAAATATTTAATCATTTTAAAGTAATTTTTGCATATTGCATTTGATATGTAATTTATAATTCAATAATAAGCAATAATATGTTTATAAAACACACACACACACACACACACACACACACACACACACACACACACATAACAATCCATATCAGCTGATGTGACACTGGACCATCAAGATGTTTTCGCACACAAACTGTATCCCATAAATCCCACACAGCCCCAAGGATTTCTTGAATCTTCCACACATGCATTAACAGAATATCATCTCTTCTAAAATCCTGGAGATACAGTGGGATTCTCTACTCTAGCTCAAAATGACAGTGTGTTCAATATAACAAACAATCCCCGGACTATTTTGTCCTTAAAACACAGATACCAAAAACATCTGTGTGTTGCACAGAAGCTGGCAAACCAAAAACAACATAAACCACAGATTCTTAAAATGAACCATATGACTAACGCCATCTCTAGCAGTCAATCACATATTATAATCCTACAGCTATGGTGTGGACCCCTGACGAGTCAATACAGCAGAAAACTGGGCCGACTGATTCTTTGGTTTTTCAGCATTTTTGTGTATTTGAACCCTTTCCAACAATGACTGTATGGCATTGAGATCCATCTTTTCAGACTGAGGACAACTGAAGGATTCATTTGCAACTACTACAGAAGGTTCAAACACTGTGGAAACAGTGATGCTTCAGAAGGAAACACAATGCATTAATAGCTGGGGGGGGGGGGGGGATTTTTGATTTTGAAGATCAGGATAAATGTAACTTATTTTGTCTTCTGGGAAACAGAGTATGTTCTGTAGCTTATAAATGGCAGTACTAAATGGAAAAAAAAGATATTTAAGCAAAAATAATATAATTCTACAGCTATGGAAGGGACCCTTCACCCGTCAATACAGCAGAAAACTGGGCCGACCTTTCCCACTGACCGCATCGCACACGGGCCCCTACAGCATATTTTAAGTGTTATAAATAAGTGGCCCATTTTTTTTATTCTTCCCTTCCCCTCTCTCGTCAGGTCATGAGCAGCATTCTTCTGTCCCAGATACACAATGATTTTTTTTTCTTCACACCAGTTACACAGCTGTGTAACAGTCGAAAAACACCGCTGTAAGTTTCCACAAAATAGAAAACACTCATCCCTGGGTCCAAATCCACATCTCAGTAAAGCAAATATAGATAGAGGCAAAACGACCGATAAAGACACCTGTGAGACAAAGGATGACATTTGAAACATCTGTTAGTTATCACTGCCTGCAAAATTAAACCAATAAAAACTGAAAGCACAACAGGGCAGAGAGTAACCTTCAGTTGCTAAAGGAACATCTATTATTCTATGACACACTACTTGGCAAAATAGAGACTCTATCAAAGTGATTTATTATGTGTGACTTTGGATTGACCTTTATTAAACTCATCAAAGCTGGCTGTTTGGAGAAAAAAGTCTTTTTATGCATGTGTTTGTGAGCGTATAAAGACCAGTTTAACGCTGCAAAAGAAACACACGCGTGTCTTGTTTTATGCTGCTTTTCATCTGTTTTCGACTTATTTTTCAGTGTGTTATCAGCAGCATGCCACAGTAAACACGTCGGTTGAATATACCTGGGGAACCAATGATATGAACAGTTGCAACGCATTGTGAGTTTATTAAAAACGCAATGTTCTTTGTGAATGCTATAGACAGATGTTAATGAGCACTGCACTGTGTAATTAACTGCATAAACGAGGCATTATAATTAAGACACCGAAAAGCTTTCTTGCAAATCAGGTCTTAGGGGTCAGGAATAAATGAAATGGAACAATTTCAAAGGCACAAGAGAGGCATAATTGCTCAGGTCCACGCCGGGAGAGAACAGTTGCTTTAAAGCAATGGCCAACTGTAAAAAACGCATTAACATGAGCTCTTTTTGCATGTAAATTGAGACTACTCTTACTGGTAAAGACAGCCTCACAACCAACAGCGCATTAGCACTTCCAATTCATTAATAGTGCAAAAACTGCCATGATCTGCATATTAAAGGCATTTTTAGGTCATAACGATTAGCAAATGTACCTAATGTGCATAATGTATATGCTTCAAGAGAGTGATAAACAAGGTACCTCTTGACTGTACTGACTATTGTCCATGTGTCAGCGATAAAACGGCTCTTTATTCCATGGAATGTCTGGATACTGGATTCTGACTGGCTGGCAGGTATGCATTAAAATCGTTTAATGCACAGGTAGTTCCAAGTCAGTTTAATCACCGTTCTATATTAATGCGCTGCTTTAATTGATGCACGCAACCGCACACTGAGAGAGAGAGAGAGAGAGAGAGAGAGGTCGGAGATCGTATTGTGCTGCGCACATATAAACTTGTTGTCAGGGCTTCCTCTCAAATCATATTAATCAAATAGCCTGGATAATAGATCGCTACATAATATTCCTCAGCAACGAGATGTTTTTGAATTAATTCGTTGTTTGTAGAGAGAGACGCACAGACGCGCAGCAGGCAGGTAAAACGCACATACAACTGTCATCTCTCCCTTTCTCCTTCTCTCTCTCTCTGTCTTTCTCTCGATCAATCGATAAGTAATTGAAATAAATGCTGTAATTCGTTCAAATAAATGTGATTTATCATTATTTTTATTTCATGTCTGTGTCTGATTTGAATCGGGCAGAATGATAGAGCTGATGAGCTAACTGATGAAAATAACCGTCATTTTTACCCATTCAGTCAAATCTTGCGCTGCAAAGATCAATACTAGTTGTAACGTGCCTATAAATTTGCAAATAACCATGGAATAAGCGGGATAATCAACGGTTTGCCGTGCATTAAAGGATTTTAATGCACGCCGTGGAGGCTAATAACCGCCCGACGCGAAGCGGAGGGTGGTTGCCTCCGCGAAGTGCATTAAAATCCTTTAATGCCATTATGCCATGAGGTGAAATTTCACCTCATGGCATAATGGCATTAGTTCCATTTTAAAGGGAACATCGGATGCTCATTTCCACAAGTTGGTATGATTCTTTAGGATTTTCATAAAATGTGTGCAACATACTTTGGTTAAAATTCCTCAATGGTCATGTTAAAGAAAAAAAACCTTTTTACCTTGTCAAAAACAGCTCTGTTCATGGCAACCCTTTTTGGTGCATGTCTCTTTAAATAATAATAAGCGCAGACAAAATGTCGGACAGCATACAACTGGCTGAGGCTTAAATTTATGCTAATACGGGACAGTCCATCAGTGGTTGTGGGTGAGGCTTGAACAATATGATGTCATACTTCTCAGAAAATCAAAATGGCTTGATAGTTGAGACTTTCGATTTTTTTGGGAATTAAAAAAATGGCGTGAATGGATTTTTATCATTGTAGGGTGGTTGTGTCCACACTGCTAAGACACGTTTATAGGAAAACACCACATAAAAGTGAAGTTTGCATCCAGTGTCACCTTTAAAATAAATAGTCCAAATTTGAAATTGTAGTAAAATTTGACAGTATTACTCTTTATACTGGATTTTTGCTGAGCATAACGGGCTTATTTTAAAACCATTTTAAAAAATGCTAACAAACTCAAACACTTTTAAAGTAATAGTATTGTTTCATGAGAAAACACTTCATTTTACAGTACAGTCAAGAGGTACCTTGTTTATCACTCTCTTATCCCTTACTTATTGCACTGTGCAGTTTGTGATTAAGCAACAAACTTTACACTAAAAGTAAAGACAGTTTTTATCCATATATCATATAAAACAATATATATCAATATGGGTACACTTCCAAAGACTAGGGGCCCCATCATACACTCGGCACAATGCAACGCCAGGTGCAACGCAAGTGTTTGCTAGATTCAGAGCGACACAGTTATCATTTTCATGCTCAGTGCCACAATGTTTAAATAACAAGTGAACTTGCACACATTTGGTCTGAAAGCGAGGTGTGTTTCTAAATGTGTTGCCATTTAGAAGCAACTGTAAACAAATGCGCCATTTATTAACTAAAACCTGGTCTAACTTCAATGGTGCAGTATTACTATTTTATTTATTTTTTTAATTTATTTAGTAAAATGCGCCTGTAGAACATATACAGGGGTTAGACAATGAAACTGAAACACTGGCCAATGTAGTGTTGGAGGTTTCATGGCTATATTTGCGCAGCCTGGTGGCCAATCTTCACTTATTGCACATTCCACCAGTAAGAGCAAAGTGTGAAGGTTGACTATGTGCACCCAATGGTTCACACATTGTACCCTAAAGGTGGTGCCATGTATAAGGATGATAATGCACTAATACACACAGCAAGACTGGTGACGGAGAGGTTTGATGAACATGAAAGTAATCTCCCATGGCCTGCACAGTCACTAGATCTGAATATTATTGAGGCACTTTGGAAGGTTTCGGAGGAGCGAGTCAGGAAACGTTTTCCTACACCAGAATCACATAGTGACCTGGCCACTGTTCTGTAAAAGGAATAGGGATGGCTGGATACCATAATTTTGACTTCGGTACGATACCAGAATGTAATACTTCAGTATCGACACTAAATCGATACTGTAGTAAGTAATGTTAATATACTAAAAATGTATTAGTTTATTTATAATTTATAAATAAGTATTGACCTAGATTAATAAGTGCTGTAATACTGTTAGGTCAGCTCAGGTCAAGGTTTCTTTAATGTAAAGTGTTATTCTAACAGTCAAAATATTCAAAATCATGTTATTAAGTCTCTGTCTCTCTGATTGTTTTTAGATTTCAGACTCAGAAAGTTTTTACTCTGCTTTGAAAATACTTTTCAAGTGTCTGTACTTTATTAGTGTTTTCTTTAGAAAACTTTGCTTCACAACATTCCAAAGCATAATACACTTTTCACTTCACTCTTTCATATTAAATATTTAATACTTTATTACATTAGAATTATATTACATTCTTACTTTTACTCAAGTAAAAGTAATTCTAAAATTTACTTGAGTACAAGAAAATACTACACTGTTAATATTTTTAATTATCAAAGGTAAAACAAACAACAACTTTTATTTATAAAATGTAGTTTAGAAGACATTATGCTTTGGAATAGAGTAAAACATTTTCCAAAAAATAAAAAAAAAACACTCTGATAACCTACAGATACTTTTTAAATGTACTTGAGTAAAGTAAAAATACTTCACTACTGCCCACTCTCATTTGTGAATAGAAGGTATTAAAATCTGAATTTTTGATTGATGAACTCACCTGTCGATCTCAAAATTAATGGAAAAGATCAGGATGAGCAAGTGACAATTTCTTGGTGATTTATAGCAGCGCTTGCATACAGGTGCAGTAAGGTCAGTTTGTTCACCTTTATCATCAGTTTTGTATGCAAAACATTGCCATATTTCACTTCTACTGTCTTTACTAGTTTTGAGGGCGTTGATGGAGTTTGACGATCCATCGCGTTTTTCTTTAGTCACATTTACCGGTTTTGCAGCAATTTGGGAAGTACTGGCGCCTATAGGTGAACATCGGAACTGCAGCTTATGAAATACCGAACTGGGCAAAATGATGATATCGAACCGTTTGAAATACAACATATACTGGTATTTTTCCATTACCGGTATACCGCGCATCCCTAAAAAGAAATGGCTCAAAATCCCTCTGACTACTGTGCATGACATGTATTTGTCAATCCCAAAACGAAATGATGCTGTATTGGCCACAACAGGAGGCCCAAAAAAGTACTAATTGTGGTCTAAAACCAAGTGTGTCAGTTTCATTGTCCAACCCCTGTATATATACACAATGCACATATACTCTGCTGACTAAACACACAGGGATGAGCAGCAGCACACAAACATGCCAAATATTAAAAAAGAAAGGATTACAATGTAACATGCAGATCGTTTCCTCTCAGTCTTTGCTCTTGCAAATTACGCTATGTAAACAGTGAATCTACCATGGTACAAGTGCAACTGGCTTTTAAAGGAAATGGGAGATGAGACACTGATTGGTTTATTGCATGTTACGCCCAAAACACACCCATGACTCATTAAGAGAATAGGTACAACCGTTTTGGACCATAAGCCTGGTGGACTAACCGTTTTTTACATTGTTAAACTAACAAAAGTGGATTCAGATATGTCCTAAGTGCACCTGCACCATGCGCTTCAGACCATGCGCTTAGATCGTTAAAATAGGGCCCTAGAAAAGCTCCTGTGCATTACTTCACATTTCTTTTCAGTTGGCTGTATAAAAAATAAAAACACATTACCAGCTGGACCAAAACAGGAAGCTCAACAACTAAGCAAATGACCACAGCCACTCCAGGCAGCTCACCATGGGAACGTTGTCAAAACCCTGATTTCAGCAACATCCAACTGTTAAAACCACAGAAAAGCTCAACTGGCAGCCACTCAAATGCAACCCCACAGTCAATCCTTTAAATAATGCCCAAGCACCATCCACTTTATAGAGTGAGTTCACACATCTGCAGTCAAAACCAACTCTTTACTGCGGTGTGTAACAGACATATAGCTGTCACAATCCAGTGAGAGATTTGAGGCATGGAAAACAAGACAAGATCAGCTATTCCATTTCCAGCTTGTAAAGAAAACTTAAAAGCATAGTTCATCCAAAAATACAGTCTATTATCAATTACGCATCCTCGTGTTGTTCATGTAATGCAAGTAAATGTGATCCATTAGTGGTCGACTGGTTTAAAAGTCTTACGTTCATTTTATACAATGAACAGATCTTCCCTTACGAAAATTAACCATGGTTTTACTACAAATAAAACAAGGCAAAAAAACATGGTAACTATAGTTAAATCATGGTAACCACAAATTATCCATGGTTTTGCTACACTAACCATTGTTTAACAATGCTATTTGTAGAAAAACTGAGGTTTTACTGTACAAATGGTAATCAATACACCAAAAAAAAAAAAAAAAACAACAACAACATGGTTTACACTTTTACTATAACAAAACCATGGTTAATTTGTGTAAGGGTAATTTAGGTTTGTCGTAACACATACATAGAAACCTTTGTTTGTGTGGACTTCTAATGTTTTTTTTTTTTTTTTTTTTTTATATAAATCTCTTATATGTATGTATGTCTTATGAGTTTGGAACTTCATGAGGGTGATTAAATGATGGCAGTTTTCATTTCTAGTTAAATGAACCAGTTAACAATTCATGAAAAATATAAATATTATTCTACTAAATATAAAAATGCATAGCTGAATACAATCATTATTTTATGGTGGAGCCATTTATAATGGCAGGGCAAATAAAAATTGGGAGTACTGGCCTTATTGTTGATCCCTGAAACAGTGAATGGGTTCATAAAAAAAGCCTCATGCCATCTGTAGAGCTCTTTCTGAGATTTACTATAAACCCCAGAACAGAACAGAAAACCCAGTGTTGCTTGAAAGTGCAGCAAACTGAAGAAAATGTGAAAAGTAGAACTTGGGGTGCATGTACATTTTCTTTGAAAACTAATCTGAGGTATAGTTGAAATCTACATAAGGAAAGTCATGGCAAAGTCAATCAAATTAACCAATGTGAACCAGTTTAAGGGTCATAACAGACAATAAAATGACATACAATGCTTAATGCAGGCTATGCGATCTTGCCAAACTTGTGCCAACAGAAGGGAGGTGTGTGTGTTTGTGCATGATATAGACATACTATACGTGTTTAAAATATCTAATTTCCATTTTACCAAATACTGGAAATATTACAATGAAATTTAGTGAAAATATGCACCTAAATATAAAATGTGAACCTGTATTACAAAACCAGTCGTAAGTCACATGGGTATATTTGTAGCAATAGCCAACAATATATTGTATGTGTCAAAATTATTGATTTTTCTTAAAAATATCATTAGGATATTAAGGAAAGATCATGTTCTATGAAGGTATTTTTTAAATTTCCAACCTTAAATATATCAAAACTTTATTTTTGATTACTAATATGCATTTCTAAAAACTTCATTTGGACAACTTTAAAGGCGATTTTCTCGATATTTAGATTTTTTTGCACCCTTAGATTCCAGACATCCCAGAACTTGGGATGCATGTACATTTTCTTTGAAACCAAATCTGAGGTATAATTGAAATCTACATAAGGAAAGTCATGGCAAAGTCAATCAAATTAACCAATGTGAACAAGTTTAGGGGTCGTAACAGACAATAAAATGACATACAATGCTTAATGCATTCTATGCAATCTTGCCAAGCTTGTGCCAACTCTGCACAAGGATGTCTGACCCTGCAAGCTGCTGCATAAGCGTAACCTTAAACTCACAAGAACAGTACCAAAAACGATCAAGAGAACCGTAAGGTTGTTTTGCACTGTGGAACCACTCCTCAGGGGTGAATAAAGCGATCTTCAGCAGGTTGCTTGAGTTTTCAAAGGGCAAAATTGATGCATTCAGCACTGCTGCGTTCTGTCCTATGGTGTGTCGCTGTGACCCACCTTATCAGACTGCCGCATGTAGCAGTACATGATCCCCCGCATGCACTTGATGGCAGAGTGCTCCAGTTCATGAGTGCGGCCCATGTCATCATCAATGCGCCTATAGAACAAACATTCTGCATGAGTTCCTGGAAAACACTTTATTGTGTTGAAAATACATACTATAAATAGCATGCCATTACCATTTACTGCAAGTGATGAAGCTATCAGTCATAAAAAAAGCAAACATGTAAATGAGACAAACCTTTAACAAATAGTAAGGAGGCTCATGTAGAGCATGCATGTGCACACACCACCCACATATATTCTCACACATATATTCTTACAGAGACAAATACAGAGTAAGTAATGGGTTCAGGCCTTGCTGTCAGATTGGAATCATGTTAATTAAACTCCTCTGACAATGCTAATATGCAGAGGTGAAGACTGATGACTACGTCTGTCTCTGATATACGCCTGCTCTCTATTTTTATCCTCGCATTCGTCCTCCAGAGGAACAACCCTCTCCAGGAGTGAGAAGGAAAAAAAAAAACACTTTGTCTTAGAAGTTCAATGGAAAGTATTTTTCTTAGGTGCCCTCCTATAAATCTTGTAACCTTGACCCAGGCCCCCAGAGTGCTGGTGACCTGCTTTAGAAAGAAAGGAGGTGTGTGTGTTTGTGCATGATATTGACATATTATATGCGTTTAAAACATCTATTTTCCATTTTACTGAATATTGGAAAATTACAATGAGATTTAGTGAAAATATGCACCTAATTATAAAATAGTCATAAGTTGAATTGGTATATTTGTAGCAATAGCCAACAATACATTGTATGGGTCAAAATTATTGATTTTTCTATTATGCTAAAAATCATTAGGATATTAAGGAAAGATCATGTTCTATGAAGGTATTTTTTCTAATTTCCTACCATAAATAATCTCAAAACTTTATTTACTAATATGCATTTCTAAAAACTTTATTTGGACAACTTTAAAAGGTATTAGATTCCAGATATTCACCTTATGACTGATTCTGTAGTTCAGGGTCACAAATGTAAATATAAACGTTTGAATGTTTTTCTAAAACATTCAAACTTTGCTTTTCTAGTTAGAAATGCAATTCTGCGCTCTGTTTGCTACCTCAAATCAATTCAGGATTGAATTGGAATTTGAAAGGCATTCTCAGTTTAACTGTTAATTATTATTATGAATGACAAACAACCATGGCTGTTAGAGACAGAGTAAACAAGTGAATATGGAAAATAAACCTACAAAACAATATTCATGTGTTGTTTCAATTATTCCAAAGGGAAAGCAATACCGAAACAATCAGATGCTGCCTAGAAAAGGTCATGCATCAAAACCTCCCACCTGAACCAAAAGGACTTTTATTGTGTTTTTATGAAGCTTTTTTGTCCTTGTCACAAAATGCTTCCCTCAAAGTATCTTATTTTGTGTTCCACAGAAGTCACAGAGGTTTGGAATGACATGAGGCTGAATAAATGATGACAGATCTTTTTATATTTTTGGAGGGAAATCTGCCTTCAAATGAAAGGAGGAAAGACGGTGCAAAACACAAGGAAATACTGCAAGTGAACCTCTTGGGAGAGTTCATTTTTAGGAAGGAAAATGATTTAGAACACAAAGCCAAATCACTGAGGTAGCTAAAGAACAAGATAAATGTTCTACAACAGCCCAGTTAAAGAGCGAGCAGGGCAGTGTTTGGTCATAACATCTTAGACTCAAAGTGACTTTGGACAATCACCCAAGAGGAATCTAGGGTTTAGCTCCAATATCTTGTTCAAGGGCATAAAGGTGAGAGTTTGTCAATTCCCTCTTGCAGAATTTGAACATATAACCTTTAAGCTATCCGGTATCCAGTATCCAGTACATCCCTGGACATTAAGTTCAGTCTAATTTTGTCTTAACTGAGCTTTGGAAACAGAAGTGTAAAAGCAGCAGTCCACTGGAACAAATGTATCTGGATGAATGGACCAAATTGTTCTTAATCAGATTTGAAGATTGAATATTTACACTACCCTTTAACGGATTATTTTGATGTTTTTGTTAAAAATACAGTTTAAAAACAGCAACATTATGAAATATTAATACATTTAAAATAACAGTTTTCTGTTTAAATATATTTTAAAATGTATTCACATTTATTCCTGCACAACTGCCATTCAGCAGCTATCACTCCAGTCTTCTGCCTTACATAATTCTTCAGAAATCATTCTAATAATTTTATTATTATCAATGTTAAAAACAGTTGTCTTTTCTCTGTAATAATGACACATTCATGTTCAGTTTGATTTAAAAAGGATAGTTCACCCAAAAATGAAAATTCTGTCATTAATTATTCACCCTTGTTTCACTCCAAACACACATTTTTTTATTTTTTTATTTAATTGAACTTAATTTAACAATTTCTTCTCTTCTGTCTCAGTCACACACATTCACCTTGTTTGCAAGGAGAGAAATACACACGCATACATCTTGGTACTGTCATGAAGAAGTTGAATAAAGTCGTTACTTTTGTTTTCTTTGTGCACAAAAAGTATTCTCGTAGCTGCATAAAACCACTGATTTCACATGGACTGTTTTAATGATGTCCTTATTACCTTTCTGGGCCTTAAATGTAGTAATTACAGTCTGTCCATGTGGGGTCAGAAAGCTCTCGGATTTCATCAAAAATATCTTAATTAGTGTTTTGAAGATAAATGAGGGTGAGTAATTAATGACAGAATTTTCATTTTTGGGTGAACTATTCCTTTAAAGAGGCCTAGACATATCACAATACTGCTTAATTGGGCCAAATGGTAGACATAACGTCTGTTCACACCAAGTGACTCAACAACAGTATGAATAAATGTTCACATCTTTTTGTGCATAATACAACCCATCTGACAATACAAATGCCTCTTGCTCACTAAAATAGCTCACTAACGCTTAGAGATATGCTTAGAAATGGTGTAAAATAGCTTGTTCAGCCTTTTGTCTTTGGCTGTTAAAACTCATCTTTGTTTTTCCCAGACACCACAGATGGTATATACAGTACGCCACTGCATATGGGGCCTCTTTGCTGTTTCTGCAGTGTTGCATACCAAGATTTTGTATGAGTATGCAATGCTGGTTAATTGCTAAGGATGTAACACAAATCAAAATCTCACAATACGATAATATCTCGATATGAAGTCCACAATGCGATACTTATTGTGATAAAAAATTATTCTATCTAATGCACTTTGAGAGTTCAAAATTAAGACCCAACCCATGTTCTTAACTACTTAAAAGGGAACTCAACCCTCCTTTTATTTGTGGTATACTGTCTCAGTCTAAATTACATTCACACTAGGAAGCCAAACAAATTAGATAATTATTAATAATAATAACAAAAACTATTTTATATTATTGTAATTCATATGACATTAATAGCCATACATTGTAAAACATTTGCACTGTAAAATAAATAAAAATTAATGAAAAAGGTAAATAATATACCTTTTTTATTCATTTTTATTTTACAATAAATAAAATTGCTCTACACTACAGCAGGGAAATTACAATACTTCCTAATTTCTGTAGTTGAAAGATTTTAAATTTGGTAACGTTACGCATTTAAACCAGCGATTCATACTGCACTTTTAAGGTTTTATTTTGATGTAAAAAAAAAAATGGCAGTAGGTTATTTTGATGGAAAACTCCATCAGTGAAAACATGCTTACAAAAATGCATTTCACTACAAATCTAATTATCTGTCGCAAAAATAAAGCACAACCTACTACACACACTGTGAGCTGAGCCTTTCTGAGGCGCAGAAAACACTGGATCTTGAGCTGATCGCAAGAAACAAAATCTGCACTTCGTTTTAAAACGTGCAGCGAAACCAGACTTGATGAAGGGATTAAGCCATATTGTGCTTGAGCTTTTCCCAAAGCATAATGGCCCCAAACACAACTTTATAGACCTTTTATGTTAGAATCAGAAGTTTAAATATACTTTTAAAACTACACTTTTTGCTCTGAAGACCATTTTATATCATCATTTGACCATGATAATACTGAGACAGTTTTGCTTTCACAACACTACGATATTGCTAATACCGTTACATCCCTAGTAATTGCACATACAGTTCTATCTTTATCTGACCTGTATGCCAAAGCCAGCGCCCAGACACTGGCAGCGCAGTAGAGGGAGTCTCTGACTTTAGCCTCCTTACAGGTGGAACAGGTCTTCACCGGGAACAGACCAGTAGTAGGGCTCTGATAATTCAGAATGGTGGACTTCACTAGAAGAAATGAGACAAGGACAGAGATAAAAACAGATATAGTGTTACTATTAACAGCCCACAGCAACAGCTACCTCCAAAAACACTTATTGACGAACACTCTTTTTAGACCTGTTATTCTTGTTGTCTGATTTAAAACACCACTTCATGTTGTCAAAACCTAAATTTATTCAGACACTTTCAACATTTCTTACATTATCAGTTTATTTGTTATAGTTTAGAAAATGGTTAAAAAAAAAATATGACAAGAACTGTGTCAGAACAAATTCATCTTGATAATGTCAAAGGTATGTAATGGATTACAATCATCCAAAAATTCAGATAACTGTTTGTATGACGATATTTACACAACACAACTATCAATATATATAGTATATATGTCACAGTTTACTTTATTTTGCTATCCTTACTTACATAAATGAACTATTGTGTTGCATCCTATAATACAAATTATTTATATAAATATAAAAAAATGTAAATAAAAAAATATTTTTGGTGTCTGAATATTTTTTTCAATATTAATTGACTGTACGATTAATTAAGCTAATTGAATATTATTGCATGTTTCTCGTCATTATTTGGAAAAAAAAGTCAAAAAAGGTAACAGCTTTATCCATCACTGTGCCCAACTGTTAAACTTTCTCTCTCTCTCCACTGTGATTTCTCTTTACTAATGTATAATCAGGCTGAATAGGGCACTTCATTTTTCATCAGCACATTACGGCCGCACAAATGAAGGGGACATTCATTCTGAGCCATCATTTGTTATGTGGAGTTTGGGTCAATTCAAAGAGACAGTGCCAGCAGGGCTGGGGGATAAGGAGACACTGGGGGGAATTAGCCAGAATATTAATATACTCTTCAGAGAGACTGCAGCCAGGATTACTCTGACTCCCATCGGAAGAATCCAGCAAACCGGAAAGGGCGATAAATACGTCTTTATCTGATTAGGTCTTGTACTGTAACTGTGGTTGATGCTGGCAAGACTGAAAGGAAGACTGCAGTTGGAGTCTTCCAGAATGTTTCAGGGAGGAATGTGTCAGAGATCAATTAATCTGGTGAAATCTGCTACACAGCCTGCTATTACTGCCCATTTGCTCTTGTGAAAACCTTAAATTACTAATCAAGAAAGTCTCATTTGCAGTCATTTCACAGTCAGCATGGCATCACCTGTGCATTAAGTGGCTTCTTTGGAGAAAAGAAAAGACGCGAAATGACATATTATTCACACGCATCTTTATCGTGAGGGATGGAATGCATCACAGCACTCTAGATGCAAATTCTTTGAAGACTGCATCTCTCTCATCATCTATCAGCATAATGCACTTCTAAATCAACCCCGAACACTGCACACAAACACGAGGTTTTCATGAAGAAGCCATTTTTATACACCAAAAAGAGGGGGGGTGGGGGGCGTCCATCACAGAGAGTGGAAGAAGACAGAAAAATAGGTGGAGATTGAACCACACAGACGAAGAGAGACAGAGGAAGAAGACAAAGAAAGAATGAGAAAGAGAGACTCTTTTGCCCATTAAAAGTTAAAGCTTGTTTTCTCCAACCTTAATCTTGTGGAGGCAGGGGAAAGATAGCAGAACTGCATTCACAACAAACAGGCCGGAGAGGAGAGGAAGTGGAAATGAGAAGCACTGAAGCATGATGTCATTACCACATAAATAGGAAAACCCAGAAAGAGAGTGAGAAAGATGGAAAAATGAGAAAGGCCGGAGATAAAAATGGCAATAACCTTCTATAAAACGTTCAGAATAACATACCATGCATGTTGGATGTAATGTGCTGCATTCATATACAGTACTTATGACGTAGTAAGCTTTTCTGCTCTGAGGAGGAATCTGAATTATGAAACTTACCACATTCGTTTATTATTGTAGGATTTGTCTTATAGGCAACGACACGGGGATTCACTTTTAAAAAAAACGGGATTACCCTGTGCTAACGCTGTATGTTTGTCTGCTTCAACCATGACTCATTCAAAAGGATCACTAAAATGAGAAGCATCCTCTGTGTCACTCTTTACTCTTTGTTCTATCTCACTTCCTCCCTCTCTCACCCTGCAGTGCTCTCATCTCAGGGTTGGCTGCCTGGGGATTTTAAATGAGCTTTAGGAACAGGTTGAAGTCTGGATAGAGGAAAGAGATTGGAAACATAGATTTTATGTATGCAGTCTTCAAGAAACAAGGCTCTTCCATCATTTTTGTGGAGGATGTAACAAGTTCATTGAGTACTCTACTAATGAGCTGAGGAGTTGAATCAGGTGTGCTAGACAAAAACACAAGGTGTTCTTGAAATGTTCAAATGTTTACACTCCACTTTCCCACCATATTTTTTAAAAAAGCAGCTGAAGTCTGTGTTCTTTGTTTTGAACTATAATTTCATTGGTCAAACTCTTTTGCTATAAGAATTAGACAGACAGTTCCACATGTTCCACTTTCCAGACACAATGATCACCAATATGTTGCTACCTGGTCTCAAGATGAAATGTACAGATAAGTACATATCATCTGCAATTTCCAACAGAAATTAACACTACTTGTAATCCTTTTTCAGGCATGAAAATGGGTCAGGGGTGAAAAAGTTGAGAAGGATGCTCGAGGGGTGATGTGGCCTCTGATGGGGCCGGGAGGTGGGGGGACTCCCACAGAATAAATATTACGGCCTCATTAGGGGACATGCTGTAACTTTGTTTTTGTTTTTTTTGTTTTTTTGGGGCAAAGAAATCAACCTAATAAGTGTTTTCTACCATTATCGAAAAACATGCCATCAACCACAAATGCTATTTGCAATTGCAGACAGAGCATGCCAGAAAAACGATACTTTAGTATTAAATGTAACTTACCCTCTTAAGGGTACGTTCACATGAGGCGTCTAAAAACGCGTGGAAAACGCGAGGCGCGTCGCTTCCTCCACCAATTTCAAAGCGCTTGGGCGCTCGCGCTTCTGTAGCGTCTGCCGTTACTAGGCAACCGTGAAGGCGCTGTCAGTTACAATAACATTTCTGCTTTGGATTTTAAACCGATCTCTCCCCTGTCGTCTTCTCCCACGCGGATTGTCCCGCAGGAAGAAATGGCACCCTGGATGTCAGTGGATGGCGCACACGGTCTACGAACGCGGGACGCTCAGCTTTCACGATTTGAAATGGCTGAAATCCACTTTATATTAAGTTTTAATTAATCAATAAATACCATCCAAGACTGCTATTAAGAATGTAAAACACGTCAGGGTTCATAACAATGTATTTTTTATTGTGTCACGAAAGGCTTCAGAGGGTGGGTTACAGCATCTAGGTGTTCTCTAGTTTAGAACGGTGACCACTTCACCTTCAGCCTCGCCAGCCCTCTCACCTCAATATCATCCACACGTCCTGGAAATACCAGTTATAGAGATTTTAGAAAGAAGCACTATAAGAAGCGTTTCTTTTCTCTAATTTACCGTTAGCTATACAAGCTCGAAGCTAACTTCAGTAACAATATCTAGCTAACAGTACCGTTAACTAATCATTTTCCACCATGTTCTCTAGCTGTGTTCAATGACTCAATTCATCAAGCTGTACCTAACAACGCCTATGTCAACAAAGCTCCTGGGTAACTTAGATATACCAGAAAATATAAAAAATTATTGAAACATCACTCAGTCAGTTGAGTTTCCAGCTTCTAAAGGTCTGCAGATATGTCTTCGATGTGCATGCTCTGTTCAATTAGAACCAAACTGCTTCCCCCTCCCCCCTCAAAAAAAAATTCTCATCGAATCTACACGATTCACGTGGGTCACCTGTTTTGGCTTCAAAACGGCGAATTTCGCCGAAAGGTGAGGGATTTTCATGCCTGCTTTTTGTTTACAGACATAACAAGCTTGCTTGGTAGCTCAGTCGGCACGGAATTGGACTTTGGATGTGGAATCCTTGGGTACAAATCCTGTAAAAAACATGACTCACAATGAAAAAGCTGTCAGTGCTCAGACCATACGCCGCACACTGCATTAAATTGGTCTGCATGGCTGTCATCCCAGAAGGAAGCCATTTCTAAAGAAGATGCACAAGAAAGCCCGCAAACAGTTTGCTGAAGACAAGCAGACTAAGGACATGGATTACTGGAACCATGTCCTGTGGTCTGATGAGACCAAGATAAACTTATTTGGTTCAGATGGTGCCAAGCTTGTGTTGGCAACCAGGTGAGGAGTACAAAGACAAGTGTGTCTTGCCTACAGTCAAGCATTGTGGTGGGAGTGTCATGGTCTGGGGGTGCATGAGTGCTGCCAGCACTGGGGAGCTACAGTTCATTGCGGGAACCATGAATGACAACATGTACTGAGACATACTGCAGCAGAGCATGATCCCCCCCCTTCGGAGACTGGGCCGTGGGGCAGTATTCCAACATGATAACGACCCCAAACACACCTCCAAGATGACCACTGCCTTGCTAAAGAAGCTGAGGGTAAAGGTGATGGACTGGCCAAGTGTGTCTCCAGACCTAAACCCTATTGAGCATTGAGCATCTGTTATGGAGGAGTGGAAGACGACTCCAGTGGCAACCTGTGAAGCTCTGGTGAACTCCATGTCCAAGAGGGTTAAGGCAGTGTTGGAAAATAATAGTGGCCACACAAAATATTGACACTTTGGGCCCAATTTGGACATTTTGACTTTGGGGTGCACTTTTGTAGCCAGTGGTTTAGACATAAATGGCTGTGTGTTGAGTTTTTTGAGGAGACAGCAAATTTACACTGTTATACAAGCTGTACACTCACTACTTTACATTGTAGCAAAGTGTAATTTCTTCAGTGTTGTCAAATGAAAGGATATAATAAAATATTTACAAAAATGTGAGGTGTGTACTCACTTCTGTGAGATACTGTAGTAACACATGGTTAAATGACTTACTGATTGATAATTCAAATAAAAATCAATGTGTTCATTTTCATCAGTAGTTTATGCCATGTTGAAACACTTCTTAAACCTAAAATTATTTGAGTCACTGGTCTTTGTGTGAAAACAAGATTTTTCTGAAAACGAAAAATTATTATTATCTTATCTTTTGTCATGTTGTTTTTCAACCAAAATATGTTTATTGGAAAACGAGAAAAAAAGATGATTAAGAAAATGATTTTTTGTAGTGCGTCAGCACAATTATTGGTCTGCCTGCCACTAACAATAACACCCTCACCTGCAGGAATGACCAATCATTATGATATCAACAACAAACAAGCAACCCATAAATTAGAGAGAACTCTAAATCAGTGCTTCACAAATAATACATACATTTAAGCTTAATGACCCCCCAAAAAACACTAACAGGTAACCAATTTTCCTTTAGCTGAGTAAAAGAATGAATGAAACTATCAAGAAAACTCTTAATCTTACATGGGCTGTTTCGTCTTATAGAGCAGTATTTAATGTCATGATGAAAACTAAAACTGAAAGTGAGATTAGGTGAGAGGAGAGGGAGAAAGAGGGTAGGCAGGAAAAGAGATGAGTATTGATTAAGAGCAAAATGCACAGAGGAGCTCAGCAATGAGAACCCATACTAGCTCCAAATGAATCTTTTAGTGCTTGGACTCAGCTCATTTGTTGGGTATTATAATTAAATGTAATGGTTTGGAGACTTTTTGAATCCTCTAATTAAATTAGGAAACATCTTGCCATAATTAAATTATTTTTAAATATGAGTGAACACCAGTGCACTTAATACACAGATCAACTATATTAGGGAAAATCAGGGAGTAACTTGGCTAGTTGTACGCAGCTTGACACCTCAAATGCATTGCTTTATAATTTTGTACTTGTAATTAAAATAAAGAAGCACAATAGAATAAGGTTAAATGCCTCATTTAAAGCTCAAGAGATGATCTGAAACAATCCTGAGCCAACCATATCATAAAATGAAAAACAAATGACATCCAGGACAGAAATTCTCACCTGCGCTATAGTAGCGGTCAAGTTTCTCCCAAAGAGGCTCATCCTCCCGGTGCAGTATGGATAGCTTAAGGGGTTCATAGATGGAGCCTGATCATAGAAAGTAAAGATAGACGTTAAATTGGCACAGATCTGAAATATTGTGATGTTTATCTCATCTTTAGATGCAATTCAAGTATCCCTGGATGGAAGTGATAAGCATAGTTCAAAGTCAGCATGGCTTCTTGATGATACTACTATAGTATGACCCGCTACAGGCCCACTTTGGGCTATTTAGTATGCCGAGGTTGAGCTGACTCACCAAAATCAAAATGTGCTTCATTTAGTCTCTGTAACCTAAATGGTTTTCTGTTCCATTTACAATGCTAAGAGCAGCGAAATGTAGATTTACTGGGGTGCAAAGGCAGCAAAGCATGCCAGGAAAACAATCAAAGCAAAATGCACAAGACTAAAGCTATTGTTCTCCGAATGCATATATCAAATCGAACGTCATTGCTAACACACACAGCTTGATTGGAAAATTGAAGGCACTGGCACAAACTCTGTGAATAATGGAACCTGACACCAGTAAATTCAGCTTTTTCTGTGAGGAGTGAAATTCAGGGGAACCCCATCAACTGGAGCACTATTTCAGACACATTTAACTTTGGAGCAATTTACATTTTAATAGAATCGACCCAGGGTCAATACCTCAGGTACTGAAAATTCACATTTCCTAGCAAATTAGCATAATTCCCATCAGCTTTTAAGTAGCAGGGACAAAGCCATCTCTTTTTAAGATAACTCCAGCTAAGCAGTGCACATCCAATAGGCAAATGAAAGATACTCCTCATTTTAGTTTCACCACATTGATATAAAGTAACTTGCCTTGAGAAGCATACAAACCCTCTGTTAACCGATTTGACCAGACATTGACAGAAAGAGATGAGACGTACTGGACTGCATTACTGATTTCATTAATCACAGAATTTCCCACATGATATCACCAAGGATCATTTACGGCTAACCCTTCACATCTGATGAATTATTACAGATGAAACACTAGAATTATTATTTTCTGCAATGAAAAAGAAAATAAATTAAGCACCAATTTTCAATTAGGCATCAAACTGTCTGAACCAAGACTGTTATGGAAATGTATTGGCTTTCAAAAATTAGACAGTTAACAGCCTCCATTCATATTCTCCTAAAATGAAAATGTGCGTCTTTTCCATGGACCAATTGCTACGCCCCAACTTACCGAATTTCCGGAGTTTGCGATGCACATTCACTTCATTGGCAGTGTTGGCCATTTTTCATTAGGTGAACTCTACGCCAGGCCTCTATTTGTTAAACTACAACATTAGTATAATTAGCAGAACATAGAGAGAAAAGACAAATTACATGGAATCACACAGTGAGATTTTCTTCAGGCATGGTTACTGAATGGACATGCAACAAATTACATCATACGCAATTGAAAGATGATCTTGTATGACTGATGTGAGGGGATGAGATGACAATTAAAATATGTATATAAACTACTGTTGCTGTATGTAGGTAGGTACTGAAAGAAAGGTAATTACTGACAATTTGTGATTTGTAGTCCTATTTTAAAGCAAAAAAGAGCAAATCTCTAATGCTTGATTTATCATTGCAATATGTAAACTATTATCTCACAGCTATCTCTATATAGTTGCATATATACACTGCCATTCAAAAGTTTGGGATCAGTTAGATTTTTTTTCAGGATTCTTTGATGAACAAAAGATAAAAAGGACAGCATTTATTAAGAATAGAAACCTTTTCTAACAATATAAGTTTTTGCAATTACTTTTTAACAATTTAAAACACATCCTTGGTGAATAAAGTATTAATTTATTTAAGAAAAAAATAAAAATAGTAGTTTATACTGTTTTTAAATAAATACAGTTCTTTTTAACTTTTTTATTTATTAAAGAACCCTGAAAGAAGTATCACAGGTTCTGACAAAATATTAAGCTACTGTTTTCAACATTGATAATAAATCAGCATTTTAAAATGATTTCTGAAGGATCATGTAACACTACAGACTGGAGTAAATTATGCTTTGCATCACAGGAATAAATGACATTTTAAAATATATTCACATATAAAACAATTATTTTACATTGAAATCATTTTGGATTTATGATCAAATAAATGCAGCCTTGATGAGCATAAGAAACAGCTTCAAAAAACATTAAAAATCTTACTGATCCCAAACTTGAACAGCAGTGTGTATCCAAATTTACCCCCATACTCATGTAAAGCAATATAGACTATATCGAAAACCTCAACTACCTGATTGTCTGTAATCACAAAACATAAACCCAGCTCTAATCTGCTTAATACTACAATAAGGCATGAAGGCATTAGTATATATATATATATATATATATATATATAAAACATCAACATCATGAATTTCTATAAAGCCGTACCCGATCAGGAAGAAATAAAGACGCAAATAAAAACAATCTGTCATTGTTTACTGACCTATGTTGTTCTAAACAAATATGAATTGGTAGAACGCAAAAGAAAACATTAGGTAGAAGAACAGTCACTATTTACATTAATTTGATATTTTTTCTATACTGGTTTAAAATAACATTAGGGCAAGCGGTTTTCTTTTTCACATTTTGCAATGCCTTAAATAAAAATAGCAAGAAGAAACTAGGTGTGATTTTATTTATTTATCTATCTTACACAACCACAAGTGGATTCTTTCAAGGGCTACTTGAGTTTTAATGTCAGACTGAAGCAGATGCTAACAAGCTTTGAATTAAGAGGGTTAAAAAGCCTTTCAAAACCTTAGACATTCAGGGGACTGAAGTCTTTTAAAGTACTACTCCTTAAAAATTCAAAGCCTGAAGCTCAGTGTGCAGTTAGTCTCTAAATATAGCCCTGATCAGCGTACACTTCACGCCTGACCTTTGGGCTCTGTTCTCTGCCACACAGACAAGACAACTCGTGTTAATGCGCTTCTGCAGCACGGACAATGGATCAAAATGCAACGAGAAAACAAATGCGCACTCTTTAATCGTGCTCAATGCCATGCATCACAAAAAGCCAAACCTGATCGCTTAGATCTGGCTTTGAATTCCAGCAGCTTCCAGCCGACATCCGCTAGGCTTGCCATTATGACAGCTAAATAACAACATCACACTCACACTGCCGTTAAAGCGCTCACACTGTCGCAAAGCCTATATGTTCTCTGCTGCCCTAGAACGACATGCCGTGTTCCAGTTTGTGGTGACTGAAGCTAACAGCAAAATGTTGCTGTCTTGGGCTTGGTTTTTGACGTTGTTATTAAGTTTTGTGGGACAACATGTCACGTTTGCATTGCAAGACGTTACTGGTGATTTATTCGGCTCGGAAAAGTATGGTACGGTAGCGGCTTTCGGTGACTTTAACTCTGATAAACAGACTGACATTTTCATCATCAGAAAGCGTAAGTACAGTTCTGCTAGCTGACGTCAAGATTAACAATGTCTCATATCACCCCCTCTAAGTTGAACTTAATGTAATGCAAGATGATACTTATTGTATAATATGTGTGAGCTTTTGTTTTGTGTAACACAACGCTGTCATATATTGTTGCTAATGACAGGGGGTGTGGCAGGATTCTCCTTTTGTACTCTATTTTTGTGTATTGTTTATTTGTGTTATTGGTGCTAAACACCCTAATTCTGTGTCATTTTAAGGGAATATTGTTTATTTCAGGTTCTGAGTTGTTGATTTTCCTGGCTGATCTTAAAGCTCCTTATTTCAAACCTAAAGTTCATCTGACTAAAGATGCTTTCCCTAGGTAAGAATATACACTGACACACACTAACCTTATAAAGCCTACTGTATCACGTTTGATACATACATTTCGAAGTCCTCTATATTATTGACATGATCAAAGCTGAAAAGCTGTTGTACACAATCTTCTATATGCCTTCTGCCATCTCACTTCTTAGAAAGCGAAAGGCCTTTTATCATAATTCTGAAAATGTCCGTCGGCTACATGTCATCTGTCGTTTGACTTTTTAGATAGTAAATGAAATAATATCTTTGTATTATTATCAATATTTCAAGTAAACATTTACTGGACTGAAGCAACCTAGGAATACTTCATTATGCCATTATTTTTTTAGAAACATTAACATGAAATACAATACAACAGGCTTTTGTGGAATGTCTCTCAGTTATCATTGTATTGCATTGTATTATATGTTTTGCTCCCCAGAGTTAAACCTACTGAGCTCTTATCATAAAATAATAATAAAACTATTACAGAAGGTTTAAACGCTCACTGATACTTCAGAAGGAAAAAACAATTCATTAAGAGCCAGGGGTGAAAACATTTGAACCCTGACCTTCATATTCATAACGTTTTAACCCCCAGCTCTTAAAGCAGTGTGTTTCCTTCTAAAGCATCAGTGAGTGTTTGAACCTTCAGTAATAGTTGCACATGAGACCCTCAGTTGTCCTCAGTGTGAAAAGATGGATCTCAAAATCATACAGTCATTGTTGGAAAGGGTTCAAATACACAAAAATGCTGAATAACCAAAGAATTTGTGGGACCTAAAGGATTTTTCTGAAAAACAGTGGGGAGTTTAACTGTTCAGGGCAAACAAGGGAGTAACAAATAGTATTAAGAATCAAATGTATGTAAACTTTTGAACAGGGTAATTTTTATCAATTCAGCTATTGTTTTCGTTTGTGGACTATATGTAAACATCTTTAATGTAAAATATCTTATTCAGTTCAGTACTAAATTAAAAAAAAAGGCATTTTTATTATTTTGGAAAAATATTGAACATTTTGCAAATTCTGCAAGGTGTATGTTAACTTTTGACCTCAACATCTACACCAAGCAGGGTATTATTGGTCAGTTTGGGTCTCTGAATAAAATTAAAAATAAAATTTCATCTTGAGTGTGTGAGCTCCATAGGATCACTATATCATATTGTATAGACTGCTTGATATCAAATATGATGTAAAACCTAAACCAAATATGTTGTTCCATTAAAAAAAAATAAAAAAAATAAAATGTGTTTCATATGTCAGGCTTTTAGTGTGAGAGTTTATTGTGTTGATATTGTCTTGTTCATGTGTTTCTCTGGCTCTCTTTAGTGGTTTCAGCATAACTAGTGTGGTCCCGGGTGATTATGATGGAGATTCTCAGATGGATGTGCTTGTTACTGGCAGCCTAAAACTCTCTAACACAGAGACGCGTGTCTTCGTCTTCTGGGGACATAACCAAACTTTGGGTAAAGTCTGAAAAAAATTAATTGAATAAAATAACCCCATTACCCTGGCTCCGTTTTGCACAGTTTTTTTGCAAAGTAAGTATTATCTTTTCTTTTACAGACCAGAGTGAAAAGGTAGTGCTGAACAGCACGTTTGATGATCAGCCCCTTGTTATGGAGTAAGTGCAGTATATTGTTTTCAAATATTATTGTTAATTATTATTATACCGTTTATTGTATATTGTAAGTATTAAAAAAATAATATAATATCTATAATCTCTTGGTATTAAACTCTACAAATCATTGATGATTTAAGCATTTAAGTTTTGCAGTCCTCATTATTATTACGTTTTTGTGGGACAACGTCATGTTTGCATTGCATTACATATGTAAATATTTTTTTAAATATATACTATGTGTGGTCGGCGCCGATAGCCTTGTGGGCAGTGTGCCGACATATAGCGCCGTTGCGCAACGGGCGTCCCGAGTTCGATTCCCGGCTCGAGGACCTTTCCCGACCCTACCCCCCTCTCTCTCTCCACTTCGCTTCCTGTCCTTCCTGATCTGTCCTATAATAATAAAAGCCAAAAATAAATCTTTAAAAAAAAAAAATAATATATATATACTATGTGTGTATTTATATATACACAATAAGTATACACAGTATACACACATATATTATGTAAAAAAAAAAAAAAAAAAAACTTTTATTGTGGTGGATGTAATTAATTACAATTAATCACTTGACAGCACTAGTACAAATGCAAATTTCCTTTGTAAAGTTGTTGCTTTTGCAAGGGTCTAATTCTTTTTTTCTACATGCAGCTTTAATGGGGACATGGTTCCAGACATTTTTGGATCTGTGGGTAGTTCGGCAGATGTTTGCTATCTCAGGAATAGGTAAGACTGTTTTTCTAAATGTGTGATAACTTGTTTTTGGTTTTCTACCTGTGTCAAGAAAACAAGTGTACAGTGTACAAAGCATGCTGTTTCATTTTTTGTCAGGCAACAGAAATGTGAGAAGGCTCTCACCTCTGACGTAAAGATGCGCATCCCTCATTCCAATGCTTTCATTGACCTTAACAAGGACTTCACTGCTGGTGAGTATTGCTGCTGTGGCCTTCAAAGTCTTTTGAAGTGTCAGAGAAAATATTGCAAGGTTCTGCTGCTCTGTGGACTGATTTAGAGAATCGCTACTTCTCTATTCTGTAGCTTTCAGTTAGCATTGCTTTAGATGCCTTGATGAATCCCATTTGCGGTGGAACGGCCCTGAGTGCTGCTTGATTTATTTATAGATTAGGAATGCTAGGAATACTTCTTTGATTATTACCACATCAGACATGTTTATTAGATTAGACATGTTCCTCATACTGCTTTTCGGAGCAATATATGGAGTCACATTTTACGTTTGGTTTATATAATGGTTTTTCTCAGGCTTTGTGGGGGTCACAAAAGGTTGTAGATATTATATCTATGCTCATGAACTAATGTTTTGTGTCCTGTTTTTAACCCCCCTCATCAAAATGCTCTGTTTAAATAGGTGTGGCGAATTGTAGACTCTGAAGTAAATGTCAAGCGCCATGATTGCCTAATAGTTGTATATGTTTGACAGCCTACATCCTTCACAGATGGACGCTGTTGTTGTGATTTAGGTTAAAAACGCATAAATACTCAGTACATCTCAAACTAATCTGTAATAACAGACAAATCAATAGTGACGACAGAAAAAAAACAGTTACTCACACTTGTGTGATGTGACAATACTGTCAGTGTTAAATTGACCCTTTGTAAATTAATCTGCAGTAAAATGAAGTCACCAGGACCAAGTTCTTACTGACGAGGTCTGGAACTTCATTAAAAATGAAGTTCATCCACTCTTTCCTAATGTTGGGATCAAAAGGAAGGCAGTGCAAGACGACGTGTGTTTTTCTACAACGTGGCACTGCACAGTGTCCTGTAGTATTTGCAGCCATCTTTATTGTTTGATTTCTGCATAAACCTGCATTTGCCTCTTGTTTTTTGCTTACATGCATGAATTATTGGTTGGGAAAGATTGTGTCAAAAGATGTCAGAAATTTTCATTTCTCACCTCGGTTAGCTAATAGGTTTTTTTTTTTAATCGACTCACATAATAACACAATTGCCTGACAGATGTGTCCTGAAATAAGTTCCAGAGAAATCACACTTATTCCTTTAAAAGGCCTAGGTGAAGAAAATGTCATTTTCTTAGCCAGTCAGCAAAAAGTTTGAAACTTTGTCTCTTTACATTTTATGGGTTTGGTTTTGCTCTGTCGACACTGGGTTGGCTGATTTCTCTTTGGAGTTTAAAGTTTTGGAGAAGGTATATGTAGTTAAAAGATTATATAAGCTAATGTAGTCACTACAAATCTAGCAGCTCTCTCTGTGTATAGATGCAAAGTAGGGCCTGAAACTCTTACAGTATAGTCAATTTGTTTTCTTTTTAGCAAATGCTAGTGCTTAAACAGATTATTGACTTTAGGAAACTAAATATTTTATGAGCTTCTTTTTACATGAGGCTTGTATTACTAAAAAAAACTACTAGAAAACTGTAAACGGGCTGCTAAAGACATGGCTGCAGAATGAGCCTAAACTAAGCTGTCACTCAGTAAAATATTTGTTTAATTTTTCTTCATGAAAATCATGGATTTCACATAAAAAGTGCATGATTTTTTTTAGGGTGTGTTCACACTTGTTCGATTAAAAGGAACTCTGGTGCGATTGCTCTGTTAGAGCAGTTCATTTGAGTAAGTGTGAACGCTGGCATCTGAACCCTGGTGTGCACCAAACAAGCGGACCGAGACTGCTAAAAAGATCCACTTCCAAACGAACTCTGGTGCGGTTCGAATGAAATATGAATGCAGCATGGACCAAATACTTCTAAACAGACCAAAAACAGGAAGTAATGACAAGATGCGACACTACGCAACATGATTTCACAAAGGGAACAGTCAGTGTATCCAAAACAAAATGAGCAGAGGGCAAACGTGAAGTGAAGTAAAGTGCCTTTTATGAGCTTTTTGTGAGTTTGCAGGTGGTGAAAATAAAATCATATACATGCAACAATGAGCGTGCTTAGTCCAGCAGAGTGCCAGAGTAAACGCTAAGCGGACCAGGACCAAATGTATCATTTTCCTTTTTGGTCCAGACCAAAAGACCAAAACAAACCGAACTATAAGTGTGAAAACACATTTCGACATTATTTTGCCATTTCACCTTACTGATAAACATTTAAAATCTACATATTCATGCAAACGTATGTGTACAGGTGCAGCTTAAAAATTAGAATATCGTGAAAAAGTTTATTTTTTATTTATTTATTTATTTTTTGATGATTAGAGCATACAGCTCATGAAAGTCTAAAATCCAGTATTTCAAAATATTAGAATATTAGAGTTTCATTAAATGACCATCCCTACAGTGTACATTTCGGGTATCTCTTGTTCTTTGAAACCACACTAATGTGGAAGACTGCTGACTTGGCAATGGTCCAGGAGACAATCATTGACACCCTCCACAAAGAGAGTAAGTCACAGAAGGTCATTACTGAATGGGGTGGCTGTTTACAGAGTGATGTATCAAAGCATTAAATGCAAAGTTGACTGGAAGGAAGAAATTGGGTAGGCAAAGGTGCACAAGCAACAGGGATGACCACAAGCTTGAGAATACTGTCAAGTAAAGCCGATTCAAACACTTGGGAGAGCTACTCAAGGAGTAGAATGAAGCCAGAGTCAGTGCATCAAGATTCACCACACTCAGATGTCTTCAGGAAAAGGACTACCAAGCCACTTCTGAAAAGGAAACAACTTCAGAAGGATCTTACCTGGGCTAAGGAGAAAAAGAACTGGACTGTTGCTCAGTGGTCCAACGTCCTCTTTTCAGATAAAGGTACATTTTTCATTTCATGTTGAAATCATGGTCCCAAAGTCTGAAGGAAGACTGGAGAGTCACACAATCCAAGCTGCTTGAAGTCCAGTGTGAAGGTTTTGAAGTCAGTAATGATTTGGGGTGCCATGACATCTGCTGGTGTTGGTCCATTGTGTTTTATCAAGTGCAAAGTCAATGCAGCCATCTACCAGGAGATTTTGGAGCACTTTATGCTTCCATCTGCTGACAAGCTTTATGGAGATGCTGATTTCCTTTTCCAGCAGGACTTTAGCACCTGCCCACAGTGCAACAACTACTTGCAAGTGTTAGCTGACCATGATATTACTGTGCTTTATTGGCCAGCCAACATGCCTGACCTGAACCCCATTGAGAATCTATGGGATATTTTCAAGAGAAAGATCGATCAAAACAATATACAGACGATCTGAAAGCTCAGTAGTGCCTCAGCAGTGCCATAGGCTGTTCACTTCCATGCCACACTTCACTGATGCTGTAATTTGTGCTAGGAGCAAGTCATTTTGCTGTAATATGTGCTGCTGACCAAATATTGAGTGCATAAATGAACATACTTTAGAGAACTTGAACTTTCCTGTTTTGCAAATCTGTTTTTTGATTGATCTTAGGAAATATTCAAATATTTTGAGATGCTGGATTTTTGACTAATCATCAAAATTAAACCAAAAAAACATTTGAAATATTTTACATTACATGTAATGAATCTAGAATATATGAAAGTTTCAGTTTTTTGAAATAAGTTACAATTGAAAAATGAAATTTTTCACAATCAATTTTTTTTAGCTGCACCTGTATATTTCAATCAATATTCAACTGGACTTTAACCAGCAGAGATTCACATTTTCTACTCCACTGAATAACTTAGTTTTACATTTTTTTTCCTTCTCTAGATTGTCTTTGTCAGGCTTTTTCTTTCCCCTTGTAATCCTGTCATCAAGACAGGATGCTTCCTGAGTGTTGTGTTTCGTCTGGGAAACACTGGCCCATTTTTTTAGAAGCAGGTCTTTTGGGGAGTATCTGTGAAGTACTGCAAGTCTCTTGGTATTTCTCTTGTGTTGTGTTAGTTTTAAAAATAACATAATAAAAATAATATAATGAAAATTACATAGACATACTGTTTTACTGTATTTTTGATCAAATAAATGCAGCCTTTGTGAGCATATAAGACACATTTATGCGCTCAAAAAAATGCTGTGTAAAAAAAACAACCGTTTCTGGGTTATATGGCAACCCAACGCTAGGTAAATATTGGATAGAACATGTGATGGGTTATTTTGACCCAGCTTATAGGGTTTTGTACATTAACCCATTTGTTGGGTTGTTTTTTTGACATAGTGCTGGGTCAGTCAGCAGAGTTCAGAAAAATTACTTAGCGCCTAAGTAAAAAATATTAAAAATAACCTAGTAAAATGACCCAACAGTCTAAACCCAGCATTTGGTTAAAAAAAAACAACCCAGCATTTTTTTTTAGAGTGGGAGTAATTCAGTTATAACTAATGTGAAGTTTAGAAAATCAACTGCGGCCTGAATATAGCCTGTCACAAAATGCTACTACAGTTGTTTTTTGCATAAATAATGTAATTATGGTGTCATGGTGAAAGCCTGCGCTGTCTGTAGTGGCAGTGAAGCCAGAAAAGAAGTGCATTTCAGCATCCTCTTTTTTTTTTTTTTTTTTGCAAGGTGCTTCCAACTCCTGGCATCTTTTTTCTTCTTCTGAATCTGTTTAAATCAAATGATCTCTCGAGTTGTTTATGAATTCAAAGCTGTTTTCAAGGGTGACGAGTTTCCTGTTAAGCTTGCCTGTCAGTCATATAAAATTGACTGTAATAATCCTGTGCTTCTAAAGGCTGAAAACAGATTTAAATGCTCTCTTGTAGAATCCTGTCAGTCTTACTGTCCATTAGCGTAGTTGAGTCTCAGAGTGGTCATGTGTCTGTGTCACAGTGACCAAAAGGGACTTTAGCATCTCATCCAGGAAAGGGTAAAGAGGGAAGAAAGTAATTCACTAACCAATGTGGACCAACTTCATTTATCCATACTACAACAAAGCCCTTAAACCGCTATAGCACTTATCTTCCACCCTTTCGGCGGGAGCCTGGCATCACTGCCACCCCCAAACCATCTGGAGGCTGTTCTGCTGCCACACGAGCGGCCGAGCTGTTGGGTCTGATTGGCAGACAGGACCAAGAAAGCCGCTCTGGACCTCTACAGCTGTGAGAAAATCACAGTAGATTAACAACAGCCCAGGAGAGAGAAAAAAAGAACACACCCACGACAAAATCATCCACCACTTATTCTACGATTATAGCTGTCTGCTGTGGCAAAAGTTGGTGTGAGGAAAAAACCTTAGTGGGGGTGAGTGGAGGCTTTCAGTAAGAGATATCAGATTGAACTGAATGCTGAATCACTGACTTCTAGCTTGTCTTGTGGTTTTATAAGAGATGATTTGTGCTTTTTTTCAGTTCATCAGAATGTGATCATGGTGGGCTCATTTACATTTTAATGGTAATTTTTGGTTGGCAGGTCTGATTTGATTGTGGATAGCAGGGGAAAACAATACTAAATGCAAATAAGCATATAATTGTGTGTAGTTAGGGTAGCAAATTAAATAGTTTTATCTGTTTTTAAGTGGGACGAATAAATGTTTCCATGTGCACTATCATTCAAAAGTTTGGGATAGGAAAGAAGTTTTTGATGTAAGTCTGTTATGCTCACAGAAAGTTATTTTAAAATGCGGTTGAAATGGTAAAATTGTGAAATATTATTACAATTTGAAAGAACTGTTGTACTGGCAAAGCTGCATTTTCAGCAGCCATTATTCCAGTCTTCAGTGTCATGTGATCCTTCAGAAATCATTCCCTAATGCTGATTTGGAGCTCTAGGAATATTTATAATTAACAATGTTGAAAATAGTTGCTGCCTAATATTTTTGTTGAAACTGAACTTTTCAGGATTCTTTGAATAGAAAGTTCAAAAGAACAGCATTTATTTACAATAAAAATCTTTTGGAACATTGTAAATGTCTTCATTGTCAATTTTGATCATTTTAATGCATCCTTTCTGGAAAAAAGTAAAAAAAACAAACAAAAAAAAACCCAGTATTCCTATTTATCTTATCTATTTTTGCTCTTCTTTTTTGTCAAAATGGTTGTCATGTGGAAGAACATTGTCTGCATTATTTAAGTTTGAATCATATGAACTTGAGCACTTAGTTGAAGGACCTCTTTGAAAGTCATATTGACTGAATGTCTATACTGGCTTCCTGGCCTTTCACTGTTCACTTTATTATTGCTTTAGTGACCTTCTCAGTCAAGACTTGAATTGTTTCCGTACGTGTCCTTTCAATGAATGAACAAGTGAGGGTCACCTCCAGATCGCAGCTCAGATTTCAGTCGCACATGTGAAATGATAACACCCGCTGCACTAGCTAGAAGACCAATTCAGTTGCGTCCACTTAGGTCAATGTTCTGTTTACGCTTTAATGGCATCTTTAATGCAAAATTCACTTTTACATGTTGTTTGAACATAAATGTGTGTTGGCAGTGTGTGTACACAACGACCTTATGATGATAAATATCCACCCGTTCCTTTTTTTTTTTTAATCTTCATAAATCATAAGCAGTGTCTCAGAACAATCAGTGCACATAATCAATAAAAGGTAACATCACATTTTACAGGCCCTGCCCATGACTGTTGATGGACACCGTTGTATTAGCAGAGACCCCGCCCTCAGAAAGCCGCACACAATCCGTCATGTTTATCTTCATGCTAGAGCATTTAAAAGCAGCATTCAAGTAAAAAATGACTTATAGCTACAGAAGTTCTTCAGTCCAGAGCAGTGAATGATTTTTTCTGTTTTTATATTATTGTTTGGGTTGTATTAACATCGTAAACAGAAGTATTTCTTTCCCGGCTGTTTACCTTCACAGACACAACCGACTGTTTGAACTTATGTGTGTTTTTTAACATAAACTTGTGTGTATTTGACTGTACACAATAAGACATGAAAGAGAACTTAGTTTAGTACTTACATGCCGTGTGACAGCTGCTTTCACTGTATTTGCAAAATGCATGATTTTAACACGATAACAGGGTTCGCAAAATCGCTAGCCCAACGTCCCGGGGCTATTGTGTTTTCCAGTCGGGCTACCAAAATGTTTCACCGCCCTGCCTGGCGGGCTATCTTAAACTAGAGGGCTCCTGCAGGTCCTTAAACATTCCTCAATTTAGTTGTATCAAATTTACGGCCATAAGTTTTTAAATACGTTAAATAGTATAAGAAAAGTCTTAATTATAATTTTAAGAGGTCTTACAGGACAAGAATCGCCATAGGGCTGGATTAAACTTCAAAAGGCAATGATGTCACTGAATAAATATGCGCGCTGCACGTTGCAAAGTCAAAATGCGGCATGGATGTCTTTATATGAATGTAGGATATCTGAAGGGAACCGACTGTCCTCAGAAACATGTCATTGGCATTTTCTTACCCATAATGCCTGATAAAACAGCGTTAATGAGCGCAGTTCTGCTTTGTGTACAGCCATTACTAGGGTAACCACAATATTTCTGCGCTCCTAAAGTGCCACCACGTGGCAGAGAATGATTTTGCATTTCCAATAATTTTTTCTGCTGTTGATGGTCAGATTATTGACCCGTTGTAAATGTGAAAGAAGTTAATGTGCCTACATTTTATATTTGATTTATCCATTTTAATGGTCTAGAGGCTGAAATGCCGTTGTATAAGATTTTTTGTTTTTGTGAAAACCTGTATGTGAACTGTAAATCATGTCATTTTATGGCTTAATACATTACTGTACATTGTTCAACCCCTCTCATACTGTTCATTTTACCTGTGCAGCTGTTAAAAAGGGTCATTAATTCCCTTAAATTGATTTTTTTTTTAATTCTGCAGATACCCTGTAAATAGTGAAATAAAATTCCTTCTTTGATATTTGTATATTGAAAATATTTTTGATTGACAGTTAGACTCCTGTCTGATTTTCTATTTTAAAACAATGGTCTTTTTTATTTGGGCTAGTTAAATAAATTTTTCGGGCTGCCAAAATCTGAAGAGTACCTGCCCGAAGGGCTACCAGAGATTTTGAAATTTTGCGAGCCCTGGATACACATGATCATCAAAAACAAACAGGTGTTTTTAGCAGAGAATCTGAGATACGAGCTGTAAAGGCATAGCCCTATTCTGCAAAAGGGTGCTGGGAGCAGCAGCTCATTTGCATTTAAAGAGACATGCACAAAAACAGCGTGTTTCTGTTTCCACTCAAAATAGGCATTTTCAAAATGAAATAACAAATGATCTATGTGGTATTTTGAGCTGAAACTTCAGACACATTCTGGAGACACCTGAGACTCGTATTACGTCTTATAAAAAGGAGCATAATAGGTCTTCTTTAAAGTGGAATGTTCAGCTTCCACCCTGTGACTCAATGCAAAAATCTACCTCTCATGTATATATCTACAGGCTCTGCATCTGATATCTGGCCCTAGTGGTTTATTAAGATGTACAACCAGCAATTACTTGAAGCAAAGGTGAAAGATTAAGTCCAGTTAAATGTGTCCCTAATAGGCTAATGCTGCTGTACTTGAGCAGCTCTGATGGCACAGGTGAGGCTAACGCATAGCCAAAATAGCGATGAAGAGAATAGAAATGAAATTTGCTACATTCAGTAAGTCCCTGTGGTGAATCTTTTTTTTTTTTGTATCTTTCAATCAACATGCCACTGGCATCTGGATCACATTTTCGCATCTTCATAATGTCCTTGATAACCCGTGGATTCTGAATGTGCGGCCTCGTTAAAAATGGGGAGTAATTGCCAAATAATTATAAATGTCATTATGCACAAATATGCACAAAAGACTCCAATTCTGCTTTCTGACTGGTTGCTAGGCAACCTTGTATTGCAATGCTCCAAACTGCAGCCAATTAGACCTGAAATCTCTCTGAATATGAGCGGCGAGTTAATTGTCGTGCAATGTAAAGGAAACAGATTTTCCACATTAGGGGACTGCTGAAGTGGGAAGTTCATCAAATCATTATCTGCGGCAGTCTTCCAGGCTCACACTCGCAGTTGAACATTTAGGTTACATTAGGCCAAATGCCCGTGATTGTGCGCCGTCCCTCTTGTTGCGTTTATTGTTTTTCCTATGGGATTTTAATGCCTTTTCATTTGTGCTTTGCGAAAAGACACAACAATCCAATAAAGCAGCCAGATTTTGCAGAGGAAGATGCACTTACCTGTTTATAGAAGATGCCGCTGTCTAACAGGGATAAATTTGGACCCTTCAAGATTGGGCGTCATCTTTGTGAGTCTCATTGTATGGCACCCTAGAGACGTCTGCTAGATCTGCAGAACATAGCGGGTGGATAACACAATGACTGGGTGTTCCTCCTTGTACAGACCTGGCACAGCTTTACTGACAAATAGCCTGAAACAATGTGGGTAGAGATCTCATTATTTTTCAATATGTATGTCTTCTCGCTGCCTCCCGTTTTTATAAGCAGTAAACATGCTCGGAGGAACAGAGCTGGTATACGGTGCCTTCCAGACAGTTGGCAGTATATCAAAGAGCTAAATTGTAACATTTACATGATAAATAAAAGTCGAGAGAGTAGATTTGTCGCTGATACCGTGCTGAAGTTGTCCCACACTGTTGATGTCCAATGTTAATCTGTTCCTTTGGGGAAATAGTCGGCATGCTTAACAATAACAGATAAGATTGAGCCACCAAACCTAATTAAGTTCAGTGTGTATTAATCAAGCATTTTTAAAAAGGGCTGTGACTTTATTTGTCCTTCACTCAATTAGTGGTTGTAGCTAATGGAAGAGTCTGTTTAATGGATCGACGTCCCAGAAGACTCGGTAACCTGCCTGAGCTGGCTCAGATTCTCTTTCTCCCACTCTCTATGTCTTCGCCGTTCTCTTTCACTCTTTGCCACCCCTGGGCCAGTTTTATCCGCCCACATGCTGCTTTTTTTTTTTTTTGCCATTTTGTTTGTGCTCTGGTTGCTTGTTTAAAACTATTATGATAACTTGCATTATGCTGGTGCGTTGTCACAGACTAGACATGGACCTTTATATTCAGAACATGGAGGCAGAGAGAGATTTCATAATACATACATTCATACTGTTGTACCTGATGACAGGCAAACCTTTCCAAATGTGTGATGTCTAGGGATAGTTCACCTTCAAGCCATTCCAGGCCTATGTTCTTTATATAAAATGAGAAATTTTAAAGCTGTTTTATCACATAAGGACAGTTCATAGTGGCTATATCTGTTGAACCCATTTGATACTTTGTTCTTATTAAAAAGATAGTTCACCCAAAAATTAAAATTACCCCATGATTTACTCACCCAAAAAAGCCATCCTAGGTGTATATGACTTTCTTCTTTCAGACAAATACAGTCTGAGTTACATTTTAAAAAAATGTCCTTGCTCCTCCCAGCTTTATAATGGCAGTGAAAGGTAGTTCTGTTTCATTTCTGCTAACAGGCGGAAGCAGTATGAATACTTTGGATTTGAAGCAAAATAAAGTGCATCCATCCATCATATAAAGTGCTCCACACAGGTTAATAAAGGCCTTCTGAAGTTAATTGATGCATTTATGTAACAAAATAATAATAAAAGACAGTTTATGACACTTTAACATGTGATTTTTAATTAGATAACTGAGTTGTATTTAATTGATGTCCAAATCTATCTCTGAGTTTGCCTAAATAATAATGAGCTATTATTGTGGCACCAACAGGTGTGCAATACAGTTTTAAAGTATGTATTATATTTGTTTATATAAATTAGGAGTAGTAAACCTTTTACTAGGCAATGAAGTAGCTGAGCCAAATATTTACATTATCTTATTTCTGCTAATTTCCATGTTTCCACAATGACATCCATCATTTGGAAAATAAAATGCAAGACAGAAAACCATTTAGGGGTGGGTGATATGGCAAAAATATCATATCACTATTTTTTTTTTTCTCCAGAAATTTCACATTTTCATCTCGATTCTGTGTCGATTCTTTGTTATGTTGGTTTTACTATTTTGCAAGTTGTCTGAGCAGTACAGCCAAACTAATTTCCCTATTTTAAAACCAAAGCCTTACAAGGTAACAAAATATCAAATAAAAAGAATGGCAGATGTTTAGGCCAAATTGGGCGAAGATAAAAATCTTAATAACATAAAATTTTCAGGTACAGTAGGTGTATTTAGCAGTAGCATTCAAGAAATTACATTAACCAATATAAAAATAAAACAAGAGGAGGAAGGTGAAGGAGACAATGGAGATTCCAAATTGTAGATTTATTAAACATAAAAGGAGCCGAGGGAGTACACAACAAAAACAACTGTGGCAGGACAAGGAACTCAGAAAAAGCAGCAACTTAAATACACTGGATAATTAACAACAAGTGGAGGAATAATCAAACAATCAACTTAACTAGAAAAGGAAGAAGACCATATATGGAAACAGGAACTAAGGTCAGTGGGGACCAGCTACTGTACTGTTATCCACATTCTTCAACATGTATTCTTTTGCTTTCACTTTAGACATTAGTTTTGACAGTATTAGCGAATCAGGCACCAAAGATAGCTTTTGTCCAGTAATCAGACACTGTTCGACAGGCTTTTAGTGCGCGCGCTGGAGGTATACACGATTATGAAGCATGCCAGAACAGCGCATGGACGAAATAACATTATTTACCAGCAAGACTTTAAAGCACATGCAAATAATGTACTTTTGTGATTGCGAATAAGTGCAGTGTCCCGTGAGTGAATGTATGTCGTGTTCAGTATATTAAGACAGCACGTTGTAGCACGATACGATTTTTTTTCAAAAACAGATTATGGAGACATTTTAATCGTCCGCAGTCAAAAATCATCATATCGCACATCCCTAGTTTAAACCAATTTTAAAGCAATTTTCCTATTATTAAATAGAATGTTTAAATAAATGTAAAGCATGTGACTGACTCCTTGATGTGAGAACAGCATTTCCAGGTTTGTAAGTTCACACAACTCCCTCCTTCGCCATGAATAAATCATCATCTGGAACATTTCAGTTTTATCACTGAGAAATCATGCAAATTTATTTTTACAGACATCCCCCTGAGAAACAATTACCGTCTGAACTGGGCTAAAGACACATTGTGATCAGATCACTGATAATGTATTTGGAGGTGGTCTGAGACAGATTTTGACCAAATACAATGAAGATGTAAATGCAAATGCATTTTCGTTATCCTCACTCAGCTATATGCAATGTGTAATGAGGTTACGCTGCTGCAATTAATCAAGTACGTCAATTTAGCTATTTTGCTCTTGCAGTGTGAAAAACACAACAGAAACTGTGCTCATGCGATTTATTCACCCTATTTAATCAACAATATCTGATTCATTTATCAAGTAGCAAACACATTGTACAATTTTATTTTATTTTTTTTATTTGACAAATGGCAGATACAACACAACCGCTTATGTATTGTATAAATGGATTTGTAAGTCACATTAGAATGAAGGTGTAAAGTCTGACAAAAAAAAAATTTACAGGTTATAGTCTGAGAAACTTTAAAATTGAAATAATTTTCGCTGTTGATCTTCGTCTCTATTTTAAAACACGGATCATTGACCTGTCAAGGTTTGCCGTCAGTTTTTTCGCATGTGTTATACTTAAACATGCTGCACCAGATAGATTTATGAAATATTCAAATGTGACATTTGTAAACATTCCTCTGCATCCCACAAATTTGCACATCATGTGACTGGAAAGACGTTTTATTTTGCGTTCCAACAAAGCAGGCAGGCGCATACATAAAATGCTGCGAGTGCCCTGAGCATCTAAGCTTGTTAGTCAAATAAGTTGGGCTGCTTTTCCCATTGCTCTCACTGCCAGCATAACATGAGCGAAATGGAATAAGGAATATGTGGGGTTGGCATAATCCCCTCCACTCCACCTATGTTGTTCTTGTAATGGTTTTACAAGATTATATCCCCTCAGAATAGCATCTCTCCATTTTATGCCAGTGCCGTCATGCTCATGAATGAAGTGCTTTGAAAAAAATAAAAAACAGGGTTAGAGAAACGCGGCGGATTTGTTGGCTTAGATATTGGCTTATGCAGCATCTATTTATAGAATTCAATTCTTCCCTTGCCCTGGATTCAATGCCCTGCTTCAACCCCCAGACCCACCAAAACTTTTCCCCTATACATTCCTTCCCTGTCAGCTCAATGCAGTTTGTTTCCACTTAGATTAATTTCATTCAATATTCATTTAGTGTAGTTCAGTTCTCTCAACAGACACTGAAAAAAGCTTCAGCCTGGGAACCACCGTAGATCTACAAACTGTAGGTGACGCATGCGTGTCTGTTAACAAGCTGCAACTGGGTGGCTACACGAAAAACCTTTTGAATCTCTGTTATCATTTCAGCAACTCACTGAGTTTCATTATATATTTTCTATACAGAGAGTTTATGTCTTCTGAAGTGCATCTCAAGTCGGAAAATGAAACGTCAGGATGGATTTACAATCAGGATGCATAAAATATCCCACATTTTTCTGTTCTCTTTTTCCCTGTGTTCTGAAAGGTACACTTTAAAAATGCTGGGTTAAAAACAACCATTTCTGGGTTATTTGGCAACCCAGCACTGGGTAAATATTGGACAGAACATATGCTGAGTTATTTTGACCCAGCTTCTTGAGTTTTATACATTAAATTATTTGCTGGGTAGTAGTTGTTTTTTGGCATGGTGCTGTTTTTTTTTAATTCAATGTCAAGTCAGTCTTTTACAATCATAACATTTTCAAAAACGTTCAGTAAAGGTTTTAGGATGTGACAGGAGCAGCAAGAGCAGCCAAAAGGAATCTGTGGGAAGAAAGCTGCTATCAGTAGGCTGTTCCAGTTTATTAACTGACTTCTATTCATGACTTATGTTATATTCATGTTTGAACAGTTACATAACAGCTTTACCTTGTGCGATCTTGTATCGCGACCATCGGTAGTGCTCCTATTGTAGTCCGTGGAGCAGTTGTTACATTATAACAGTGAAGTCGCATCATGTTTCAGCCCTGGTCGAGCATTTGTTTGGCGAGAGGTGAAACTTCCATGTTGGCACCGGTGTGTCTTTCGATTTGAGAGTAGATTCGGTGAATGCCACATTTGCATAAGGCTAGCATTCCAAGCAGATGTTAGCTGGAACATAATATTTCAACAAAAACAAAAAAAAGGAAATATGTGAGACTACAGACATTTTCCTATTTATTCAATAATGATTTGTTAGGAAAACACTGTAATACATACCTTAATTTTATTCAGAAAGTTTCCCCATCAGTCACGTTTTCTCTCAGGACACAAAATGCTGGCTGACAAATGTATCCAATTTTAAACAGTTTGGCACAGACTACCTAACATTGGGTTACATTGACCGAGCGCTGGGTAGGTATGTGAGGGCGTTCATCATTTGTATTGACAGTAAAAATGACTGAAAATTTACAGAAAAACTACCCAGCACCTGGGTAAAAAATATTTAAAAATAACCAAATAAAATGACCCAACAAGCTAAACCCAACATTTGGGTTAAAAAAAATAAGCCAGCATTTTTTTTGAGTGCAGAAAAACTACCCAGCACCTGGGTAAAATTATTAAAAATAACCCAATAAAATGTCCCAACAAGCTGAACTCAGCATTTGGGTTAAAAATAGCCCAGCATTTTTTTAAGTGCAGAAAAACTACCCAGAACCTGGGTAAAAATAACTCAATAAAATGAACCAAGAAGTTGGACCCAGCATTTGGGTTAAGGAAATAGCCCATTATTTTTTTAGAGTGCAGATAAACTACCCAGCACCTGGGTAAAAATATTAAAAATGACCCAACAAGCTGAACACAGCATTTGGGTTTAAAAAAAAAAAAAACGCAGGAAAAACTACCCAGCACCTGGCTAAAACTATTTTTAAAAATGCCAGTAAAATGACCCAAAAAGCTGAACCCAGCATTTGGGTAAAAAAAAAAAATATCCCAGCATTTTTATAATACAGAAAAACTACCCAGCACCTGGGTAAAATTATTAAAAATAGCCCAATAAAAGGACCCAACAAGCTGAACCCAGCATTTAGGTTAACAAAATAACCCAACATGTTTTAGAGTGCAGAAAAACTACCCAGCACCTAGGTTAAAATATTAAAAATTAAATGAACCAACAAGCTGGACCCAGCATTTGGGTTAAGGAAATAGCCCATTATTTTTAGGGTGCAGAAAAACTACCCAGCACCTGGGTAAAAATATTAAAAATATCTCAATAAAATGACCCAACAAGCTGAACCCAGCATTTTTTTAGAGTGTTCTCATGGCTGTGGCGTCTTGCATGGACAACTCTGGTGAAGGACTGACCTTGAGAAAGAGGCAGCTTTCTCTCATGCTCTCGGTCTCTTTTATTCGTCTGTTTCCGCCTTATGGACTGTTTGAAGTGAATAGTGCACCTCACTGATCATAGTGGACCATGCTGTGCTAATCTCATAGGATATAGCCTGTGGCCTCCGACCACAAAGATGGAGTGACTTTGTCAGCGTGACTTCAGAATTCAAGATGAGGTCTTCACAGGAATGTAATTACAGATTTGTCGAAAAGCCTCTGTCAGCCCATTACCATGGCGCAGGCCTGTTATGGTGACTTGAGTCCTGGCTCGAGGTGTCAAAAGTGCTTCACGTCGACGGTGTGAATGTCATTTGGTCAGGGTGTCTCTTTCAGAGATGAGTGACATGACTTTTCTGAATGTCAAAGGCCGTCCTTAGCTCAACTGGAGAAGAGAGGTTAAAGATAGCAGAACCTCTGAGAACTTCTCCATTGAGATGACAGTCTAAAATTGACATCTCCTGTTCTTTTAACTTTGTTCTTTCAGGTCTCTTTAGAGTCTTGTCACTCTCACAACACTCCAGCCTCTTTATCAAAGTCTCATTCACCTGTCAAGCTCAAGTCGCGATCGTCTGATCTCATCGACAGCATTTTGGCCCTTTAGGACAGTCTAGCTTAGCTCATTGACTCCCTCAAGGGCTTTAGAAATGGAGTCATGGCTGGTTGGCGAAGTAACAGCTGTACAAATAAACAGTGTTCCACCTTTTGAACTTCAGGAGAAAGATCTACAAACAGCCCGCGGCGCCAGCCACAACACATATGAGATGGGCACTCTAATGCCTTCAGACAGAGGACGGGCTGAAAGTTTTGTTAGCTTGATGCTAGCACTGGTGGCATGATTTGTTTTGTTGAATGTTTGATATTACAGCTGTAGCTAAATTTAAAGGGGTCACATCATGAGGCATCACTTTTTTCCTTGATCGATCGCATTGAAGGAGATCATTGTTCTGTGATAACATTTTGAGCTTTCAGAACTCAAAATTTCCAGCCCAGAGCATCTCGTTTTTACATCTTTTGCCTTCACATGTATAGGCACTAAGATGTAGAGCAAGAAAGCAATGGTTTCTCTCGCTCTGATGGCATGGTGTCTCGGAGGCAGAGGAAGTTGCTCCCAGCAGGCGAGCTGATGATAATGGAGATCATTTGGTGTGCAGCATGTCAGCATTGTTTGGAACTAATGAGAGCTCAGAAGTTGTGAATGCGTCGTAATTAACTACCAATCAGTACCTTTGCCTTCCCTCCTTTTATCATTTAGAGCTGATGTGCTTTTGTTTCACAAAAACACGCTTCTCTGTCCTCTATATCGAACACGGGCTATGTTTGGAATGGCACACATCCTGTAGCCTTTATAAATAAATAGGACTGGGTAAAAAATATCCATTTCAGGATTTTAATCGATTCTCATTTTTAAAAAACTACATTTATGCTTAAATTCTAAGAACTGATTAGTCTAGCCTGTTTTCAATTAATGAATGAGACATTATAGCACGTCTCCCATTCAATAAATTGCAGTTGTGTGGTTTGTTTCTTTTGATATGAGCTCTTATATTTCAAACTCTGTCCATTTTATTATAGTATTCAAGCAAAAAAAAAACAAAAAAACGTTTTGGCACTATTTAATGTGGAGCGGTAGATCACTGTAGCACCTCAGTTTGAGAGAAGCAGCAGTGCAAAGCACATGTGAACTGGTCATCAATTAACTCTAGAGAGGAGCATTTTGCTAAGTATTTGCACCATGTAACATATTAAGTGTAATCTTCACTGTTCTTCAGTATTTAATTTTTGAGAAAATTTGCAATGTTATGAACAGTATATCCAAAATAGTCAAATCGAAATTGGAATTTAATCAAATCGCAAGCTTGTGAAGCATAATCAAAATCGAATAGTGACATTTGTGTCATAACCCAGCCCTATCCAACAGGGAAGTACTTCAGGTTCATTATCCACTGTAGGGAAATAATGAGAAAAAACAACAACATGCAGTAAACAGTAAAACTGTTTGCACTACAAACCAGTGTTCATAATTAGCATAATACATTAAAATAACACACAATAATAAGACACACCAATTAGCAAAATCAAGAAGCAAAACAAGCTGCTTTGTGCAGCTAAAAATGGCTGGATGCATATGAGACTGGAAGCCATATCCATAAAATTTACAAATGGCCCACTCTTACAGTAAATATAATGCTAAATGAATAGCAAACATTAATGAAAAAATGAAGCAGTACACACAAAAAATATTTAGAATGAATGTATTGCATATAAATTTCCCATCCATTTGGATGGTTTTGAAATTACCTAATAAACTTCATGTGATGCATGTTTGTTTGTCATAAATTAAACAAGTATGAAATTTATTTAGTAGTACCAGTATACAAATTTGTGTAAATGCACAGTAACCGGGTAAATCATCAATAAGTCCAATTGATTATATGTAAATCATTCTCATACATTAATTAAATCTTGCTTGTTCCACAGTTTCAGCCATTTTTAAACTGTTCGTACTGATTAAATGTAATTGTTTTCATAATAAATGAATACATTAATAAATTAATAATACATTAATGTATTCAAATTCCTTAGAATCAACATAAATCTATTGATTTATGTTAATTATAGGGAATTTGAATAAATACATTTTAAAAATATAATTATTTAAATAAAATATTTAGTTAGACTGCACATTTTGGCAAATGTGACACTGGACCACAAAACCAGTCATGAGTAGCACGAGTATATTTGTAGCCAAAATCATAAATCAATAATTTTGACCGTTCTTTAATGCCAAAAATCATTAGGATAAATGTACATGTACATGAAACATGTGCATTCATGTTGCTTGCATATTATTGTAGCCCAGTTTGTGCTGATTACAATATTATCTGACTTTAGCCAGTAATATGTTTTTAAGATACTGAAAAATGCACAAATGTCAGGGCATGTCAAAACTTCTTCAGGGCCCAAAAACACCCTCAGACCCCAGAGGGTTAAGTAAAGATCAAAAAACCTTCATTTGGACAATTTTAAAGGTGATTTTCTCAATATTTAGAATTTTTTTGCACCCTCAGATTTCAGATTTTCAAATATTTGTGTCTTGGCCAAATATTGTTGTATCCTAACAAACCATACATCAACCCTTCAGCTTTCAGATGATGTATAAGTCTCAATTTCAGTTCTCTGCTACAAAATCTGTGTTCAGAAGCAATTTGTATAATGGGAACATCACTGTATCTGTGTATGTACTATACAGTGTATAGTAGTGTGCTGTTCCAAAAATAGCATGCTGTCCTTTCACCCTGCAAAAAGGATTTGGAGTAAAGGTATGTTTGTGTTGTGATTTTGAACAGAAGCACTTATGGTGCTTCACAGTGTAAAGAGATCTCTCTCTATCTCTCAAGGTGACTCTCAGCAGCTCTGGCTATCAAAGAAGTATATAAGGCTTGTGTGTGTGTGTGTGTGTGTGTGTGTGTGTGTGTGTGTGTGTGTGTGTGTGTGTGTGTGTGTGCACTTTCACTGCATGTTTGCATGGTCCTGAATTTAAAACATACTTTTCTTACTTTATTTTATATCAGTTTAACAAGGCAAATTTCAATTTCCAAGTGCCTCAGGTTTGGAAATCTACCCCAAGTTTGGGATGCTTTAGTTTTACTTTGACTGGTTGGCAGCCAGAGAGCAGCTGTAGAATAACTCATGCACACAAACACCAAATCATCACAGCCCTGCTGCTGAGCTATATGTTAGTTTAGGGTATAAGAAACTGGATATGCTTGTATCTCTGTTGGCATGGAAACCGCCACATCGTATCTGAGAAGTAGAAGGAAATTTGGGATTCGGGTCTCGGGCTGATACTGAAATATTGCACCCACATGATAGTCCTGCATGTTTGACAGACAGACCGTTCGATGCACACTGTGACTAAATCCATCATGACTTCCTCTCATCAGTACCGAGTTTGACAGGAAATCCATGTATTAACCGATTGTGAAAGGTGTATGCAAATGTGAGAGGAGCTAGAATTCACAATCACACTTTTAAAAAATATTCATACTTTCAGTCACGTAATAAGCAAGGAAGGAAAAACGAGTGCTCAGTCTTTCTAGAATCAATTAAAGATGACAAAAATACATACTAAACAGCATTCCGGTTGCGTAATAGATGACAACTGAGAATAGCAATAAGACAGCAGTGGAAATCCATTACGTTGTGTTTCATTCGCTGTTAGAGAATCATGCTGTTGGAGGATATTACGCGTTATCTTCAAGCTATAGCTTTTGGCCTCCGACTAGGAGCCGTCCACGGTAATGGAACAATCTTAGTGGGAAAGAAAGATCGAATGAATGTGTGGAAGTGTAAGGATGTCTTTTAAAGGATGAGTCTGTGTATGTGTGACGGAGTGAAAGGTCTGTTAGGTCTGTGTGTGAGAGTGTGGAGAAGTGAAGATGGATTTGTCTGCTGACATGGGAATAAAATTTAGTTGTAGGAAAAGAAAGTAAAGGAATTTTGTTGAGGAGTATGTTGTTAGAAAAGTGGCTTCTCTTTATTTAAGTAAAAAAAAATAAAGCCACCTCAAATGCAGAAGTCATTTATTCATAGTGAACACAAAACATTAAAAATATGGATGAATTTCTCTTTGGCTTTGAATAAGGTGAATTTAATGTTCAAAATATGAATAGATGTGTATTGTATTTGTATTATACTGTATAAGCTCAGATAATGCACTGGCAAAAGACAAAATATGGCATTTCTGTATATTCTCAATTCACTCAGACTGCAGTATGCTGATTTAGAAATGAATGTGCACAGTAATCACAGTGGTTATAGAAATTTTATATTTTTTATGAAGTTTTAGTAGTTTTTTTTAATAGGTCAGAGTAAAAAGCAGGGTCATTTTAGCCAAGCAGCTACTATGCTACTGTTTTTTTTTTTTTACTCTTTACTTAGTAATATACAGTAACAACAATAAATGTATTGTGAAATGTTTTGCTTAAATGTACATCTAAATATATATATAAAAAAAATACACCTCTGTTCAAAATCAGTACAATAGTGAAGACTTCTCACTTTTTTTAAACTATATGTATCAGTTTCCTCAAAAGTGTTAAGCAGCACAACTGTTTTCAACATTAAAGTTTAGCATTGCCATCACAGGAATAAATTACATTTTATTTCATATTAAAATTAATTTATACAGTGCCTTGCGAAAGTATTTATACCCTTCCTCCTTTTACATTTTGTTTTGTTGCGCCCTTATATGTTAAACTGCTTTAAATAACTTTTTTTTCCCCACATCAGTCTTATACTTCATACACCATAATGACAAAGCACAAAACAGGTTTGTAACAACTTATCAAATTTCTTAAAAATAAAAAACTTAAATTGTTCCAGTGCATAAGTATTCGTACCCTTATCTGGGACAGTTGAAATTTAGCTTAGGAGCATTCCTATTGCTTGTAGATGTTACTACACTGTGAGTGGAGTTACCATGTTGCAAATTCATTTGAATGAGTATGATTTGGAAAGGTACACACTTCTCAATAAAAGGTATATCAGAGCAAAGACCAAGCCCTGAGGTTAAAATAACTGCCAGTAAAGCTCAGAGACAGGATTGCATCAAGGAACAGATCTGGGGAAGAGTTGAGAGAAAAATTCTGCTGCATTGAAGGTTCAGAAAAGCATGTAGCCTCCATTATCCATAATGGAAGATGATTGGAACAACCAGGACTCTTCCTAGAGCTGAGTAAAACTGAGTAATTGATGGAGAAGGGCCTTGGTTAGACTGGTGACCAAGAAGCTGATAGTCACTCTAGTTGAGCTCCATGATCATATGTGGATATGGGAGAAACTTTACAGAAGGACAAACATCACTGCAGCACTCCACCAATCCAGTCTTTATGGCGATGTGGCCAAACTCAATCCTCTCCTTAGTGAAGACACTTGGAATTTGCAACAAAGCACCTAAAGAACTCTCAGATTGCGAGAAACAAGATTCTCTGGTCTGATGAACCTCAAATCCAAGCATCGTATGGAGGAAACCAGGTACTGCTCATCAACTGCACAGTAGCATCCCAACAGTAAAGTGTGGTAGCAGCCTCATGCTGTGGGGCTGTTTTTCAGCGGCAGGGACTCGTCAGAATAGAAGTAAAGCTCAATGCAGCAAAATATTGAGATTGAGCTTTAATGAAAACCTAGTCCAGAGCATTTCAAACCTCAGACTGGGCAGGAGGTTCGACTTCCAACAGGACAATGACCCTAAGCACACAGCAAGAGTGGCTTATAGACAACTCTGTAATGTCCTTGAGTGACCCAGCCACAGCCTGGGCTTGAACCCAATCAAAACATTTCTGGAGAAACCTGTAAATCTGTGTCTCCCCTCCACCCTGACAGAGCCTGAGAGGTGAAGAGGTGAGGAGAAGAATGGCAGATAATTGGCAAATGTTGATGTGCAAATCTTGTTGCGTCATACCCAAATAGACTTGAGGCTGTAAAGGTGCTTCAACTACAGTAAAAAACAAAAAAAAAAGTCAACTTAAAATAAACAAACAAGTTTATTCAAGTTGAAATGTTAAGTTGTACTAAGTGACAGCTTAGATATTTGAGTTGACTAACCTAAAAAAAATTGTTAGTTAAACTTAACAGCTGAGTTTGTTATTCGGATTAAGTTAAATCAGCTCAAATATCTAAGTTGTTACTTAGTAAAACATAAAATTTTAAGTTGACTAAACTTTTTTAGAGTTGACTGAACTTAAAATTTTAAGGCAGCCAGGTAACAAATTATTTTAAGCTGACTCAAAAATTGTTTTTTTTTTACAGTGTAAGGGTATGAATACTTATGCAGTGTACTTATTTCAGGGTTTTATTTTTAATACATTTGCAAAGTTGTCAAAAATCTGTTTTGTGCTTTCTAATTATAGTGTATGAGGTGTAGATTAATGTGGGGGGGAAAGGTAATTTAAAGCAGTTTGATGTAAGATTGCAACAAAATGTAAAAAAAAAAAGAAAAAAAAAGGGTATGAATACTTTTGCATGGCATTATGTTTTTTTTTTTTTTTTTTTTTTTATTGTAATAATATTAAGCAATGTTACTGTTTTACTGTATTTTAGATCCCATAAATAGAGCCTTGGTGAACCATTATTATGGTTATGATAATTGTTGTTTTATTTTACATATTAAAATAAGTAAATATTAGTAGTATTTATTATAAATATAATTTTCAACTTTTTCTCTTTTTTGCAAGAAAGCATCCTAAAAATGGTCTCCTTCACAATGTCTCATGTCTCAGAAAAATTGTTCTGAAAGTAACAAATGGTAATGTAGAGTGTTAACGTCTGTTTTCAAAAGCCTCTCTCATGGCAGAAATCTGCTTCATTATGTCTGTCCTAATAAAAGGAGAAAGGCAGTTGTTTGTGACCTCAGTCTTTTGCATGTTGTGGTGCTAGATTTGTTTTTTTGGTGTGCTTATCAGTTTCATAACTTACAAAACAATATAATGTTGTGCGAACACGGTCTCAGAGGAACGGAGTAGATTTTATTGATCTTGCTTTCTCGCTCTCTCTGTCGCTCATTTCCTCCTTTCTTTTCACTCTCCTCTTGTTGTCACACGTCTGCCGCCGAACACGTTCGCTTTGCACTCTCTTCTTCCTTCCCTTTGCTCTGAAATAAGAGGGTGCTGGAAAAGAGGGCAGCAGCAGTTGAAGGAGTTTTGGAGACAGATGCTCTTGCATCTCTCCTCGCCTGTCTCTTCTTCCCGGAGAGCCCGTCTCTGCGTGCGTTTCTGCTGTTACCCGTAATGCCTCAGGAAAGGCAGTTAGAAAGTAGAGTGATTCTCCAACATTTCTCAGCTGAAAGAGAGCGGGCCACTGCTGAGCTTCATACTGTGTACTCGTTTAAATGCTGTCATTAGATATAATGGAAAACTGTTCCTCCTCTAAAAAAAAAAATCCCCCTCCAACTGCACAAGCCCTGCTGTGACTCACGGTATCTCAGATTCCCAATGCACATTAGTTTATATGTGTTCAAAACAGCAGGTCCTCTTGTAATTGTCGTTTTGCCTTTTTTCATTTTTGGGTGTATTTTATGAATGTTTGGAATCTTACGTAATCACTTTTAGGGATGCTATTGTCGTTACTCCACTTGCCATGCTGTTCCACATGTGATGCTGGAAGATAAATGAGATCTGTCTCATTTCCCTTCCAGCGACACGACACTGGCTTTGTGTGTGCCGGAAAATAGAGGCACAGCGATTTTAGCGCCACATTGTTTTGCGGCTTGTAAGACAAGCTTTATATATTCTGAACAATAACACTGCTTCCTTATGCAAAGTGATTTTTGTGGCAGTTGTGGTTTGTGCTCAAAAGTGGCTCTTTTTCAGTGCTGGTCAGTGGTTAAAATAGTTAAACATCAGCCAGTTTGTGTTTGGATATGTTTTTGTTTTTATTGCATAGATTTCTAATCAGTGATTAAATGCTCTTTAAATTCAGTGTCATGTCATTTTTGTTTATTTCTGTTTTCTTTTGCTGGCAATCCAAAAAATCAGTTTATGGTTTGTAATGCTTTATTGACATTCAGAGCACTTCACATATAATAGCTGCATTGGAAAGCTGAGGCAATAGGTGTGTTCGACTTCGGCTGCAGCTGGATGTAACCAATTGAGATTTGCCTTTTGCAGTCGGGAGATGAAAAACAGTTTGCAAAGTCAGACACTTTCTGCGTCCCGTAGTGACGCTCGCACAGTGTCTGCACGCTTTATCGCAAATTAAATAGATTAGATGCAATATTTGTCAAATACAAAGACATTTCAGGCATTTTCATGAAGCAACAGAAACACTGTTTATCTAGTAATTTATTATATAATAATAGTACTTTTATTATAAAAACCAATACTATTAAAACAATAAAGTGGGGTCTATATTTGCAGGGCTCGCAAAATTTCTAAATCTCTGGTAGCCCTTCGGACTGGTACTCTTCAGATTTTGGTAGCCCGAAAATTAATTTAACTAGCCCAAATAAAAAATCAATCAAATCAAATAGGTGTGTAAATGTCAGTCAAAAAATTTTTCAATACACAAATATCAAGGAAGGAATTTTATGTCACTATTTACAGGGTATTTGTTTGGACTTTTAGAAGGCACATTAACTTTTCACATTTACAACTATGTATTTGCTGCAAAAAAACATGGGTCGATATTTGCAATAATCTGACCATCAACCGCAGAAAAATTGATTGGAAATGCAAAATCATTCTCTGCCACGTGGTGGCGCTTTAGGAGTGCTGAAATACTGCGGTTTCCTTAGTAACAGCTGTACACAAAGCAGCACTGCACTCATTAACGCTGTTTTATCATAGGTAAGAAAATGCACGTTTCTGAGCACAGTCGGTTCGCTTCAGATTCAGCCTATAAAGACATCCATGCCGTGTTTTGCTTTGCAACTTGCAGCGCGCATATTTATTCAGTGACATCATTGCCTTTTGAAGTTTAATCCAGCCCTATCGCGATTCTTGTCTTTCAGCCCCCAACTGTAAGACCTCTTAAAATTATAATTAAGACGTTTCTTATACTATTTAACGTATTTAAAACTTTTTATGGCCTTAAATTTGATACAACTAAATTGAGGAGTGTTTAAGGACCTGCAGGAGCCCTCTAGTTTAAGATAGCCCGCCGGGCAGGACGGTGAAGCTTTTGGTAGCCCGACTGGAAAACACAATAGCCCCGGGACGTCGGGCTAGCGATTTTGCGAGCCCTGATTTGTATAACTTTTATTAGGGCCGTGTGATATTGAAGAAAAATGTGCTATGCGATACCTTGTTAAATAATGCAATATTCATTATGCAATACGATATTGCTTTAAATGTTCAAAGTCAATTACTTATATTTTGAAATATTTTAAAATTATATAACCAGTATATATTTTTCACATTCTTTCTTGGAAAATGAATCATTACTACAACTTCTGAAAGTCACCAGCAGTGTTTTAGCATTACATAAATATAATGTCACAAATCTCAGTTTTTGTGTTTTTTTTTACTTTCAATTTCTAGGTTATGAATTGACTGAAGTTAAGACGTTCACTGACATAACTATTGCACAAAGTTTGCACATTGCTTGTGTGATGTTCATTGACTCGCCTCATTGACTTTACAGAAATATTTCCTATATTGCGATGTAACTGCAAACTCCCATGCGTATGTATCTTAAATGCCGGGAGACATGAAAGATGAATCAACTCAGTATGCCGCGCTGTCTGAAATACGTATCTGTTCTCTATGCTAATGCTTTATGTGTCCGAGAACTGCGTGTAAGTAACGAATTGAGATCTGTTTCGTTTCTTCTTCTTGTGGTTTTAAATAGCTTGAACATGTAAATTGGCAAACTAATCTGTGAATTACATGACAAAGTGTGGGGTCTGGACCTGAGCTGTATTTCCCAAAAGCATCGTAAGCTTAAGTTCATCATAGAACCACTGTCAACAATGGAGTTACGATCAACCTAGGCTTACGATGCTTTTGGGAAACACAGCCCTGGTCAACTTCAGCAACGTCTGCTGCTGCCGCCTTAACTTTGGGAGATAACTGATGAGTGATGGCTGAAACAGCTCCAGTTAGCAAGCGCTTTCAGTGTGAGAGTGCAAACATTTCAGTGCCCTCAGCCTTCCGCACTGATTGGTCAGACTCCTGACTCCCAACAAATCAGATAGGCAGTGGACGGAGGTTGCTCTAGGCCACAGAGCAGTGAGTTCCGACAGGCTGCATCAGAACCATGTAGCATCGGTTTTTAAATTGACAGATACCGATAACCATAAAAATGCTTAATATCGGTGCCGATAACTGCTCAACCCCTAGTTGCGATATGCATATCACAATATTTACATTTTCGATATTTCGGTATATTGTGCAGCCTTCATTTTTATTGTGATTAAACATGGCACGTTATAACATTAAAATTATATTAAATAGATTATAATATAATGGTATAAAAGTATAAAAGCATGTATTTGTCAGCATTAGCAAAACTGCAAAATAAACACAAAACACACATCACTGTTGTCATCAGTGAAACTGGCCAATATGATGGCACATGATGGCAGGATATCATATGCAGCAAGCATACATCTATGTTGCATTCAGCAGTTGATCAGATGAAGGTATCTCAGTAGACAAGATTCCAACGTGCCTTGTTGTCGCCTTACCTCTGTTCAGCTGTTTTTCAGCTTTCGTGGGCAGCCAATGTGTGAATTTTCCTCCCCTCTGTCTCACCACCTCCCTTCATGACACATAATCTAAAGGTACTTCTCAATTATTTAATTCTAACAGCTCTTTCAAATATTAATGCCTTAATGGAGGTACTGTGCCAACTGGGTGATGTAAAAAGAAAAACAACAAACAAATAATATGCACAAGATGCCATACAAGTTCCCACAGCAGGTTGGAGAAGTGAGATCGCATAGCAACGGAGAGGCCTGCATGCTGTTACTGAAGGAAACGAGAGCATGAAATAAATCAGAGAGCTAATCAAGGCATATTTTAGTACATTACTGCAACATGTATAATCAAATTAATTTGATTAATTGTTTGAAAGTCACATTACTCTCTGTCACTCCCTGTTATGTTATCCAGTGCTTCTGATTAGACAATTAAATTGGACGTTGGTGTCTGAAAGGACGGGTGATTCTGATGATTCTCTGCAGATTGGCCGCAACGATGGAGGCTCATACACACAACATTCATGTTCAACAGCTAATCGAGCGTTGCTTTCAAATGACCAAGATGCTCCCTGTGATTTCCAGAGCTTTCTTACCCACCTGTGACTGTTTCATCACTACTGGTTTTTCAAGGAGCTAAGCTAAATTAACTCCTGAAAACTGCCAATTGATGTTTAATTTAATTGGATTTAATTTAACCTACAAGTCTACAAATATATACTGTAGTAACAATTATTTCATGGTCATACTTCTGAAAATCAAACTTGCTTGAAAATATCTTGTTTACTTGCTACTCAGATTGCCTCAAGCAAAACTCTTGAATATCTTTCAAAGATTTAATGCTAAACCTTCCAAACTCTATTAAATTCAGCAACTACATCTTCCTTGGAGCTTTCTGTTGTAGCAGCTTGCTGCCTTGTAAACAAAACTTGGTTTCCAGGTGGACTGGCAAAGCAGCCAATCAGTCAGATTGGAGCTGTCTAGTTTAGAGGGCTCTTGCAATTCTTGAAAAAACACGTATCAGACTGTGAACGCCGAGTGGGGTCCATGGCCATTCGACATAAGGCCATCTTGTTAACTTTTCTACAAGAAAGTAATTTAAATTGGTAGAAACTGGCCTTGACAAACAAACACATGTTTGGTTTAAAAAAAAAAAAAAAAAAAACTTGAAAAACCTTTAAAAACTTTGACATTTTAAAAGCTTCAGTGAGAGTGAAGTAGTCTCTGAAAGGCTTATTGAGGGTGTCTGTCTCAGCCTTTGCAGACGCATTCAATATGTCTAGCACTGTCATTATTAATATATAAAGGTACACTTTAAGTTTGTAGAAGTAATAGAATTTACATTGTTATTCCTAATATTGCTTTTATAACTTCTTTTTAGCTGACATACCTCTTAAAGGAATAGTTCACTTTCAAAGCAAGAATTTACAGACAATGTACTCATCCCCTTGTCATCCAAGATGTTCATGTCTTTCTTTCTTCAGACGTAAAAAATTATGTTTTTGAGGAAAACATTTCAGGATTTTTCTCCATATAATGGACTTCTATGGTGCCCCCAGGTTTGAACTTCCAAAATGCAATTTAAATCCAGCTTCAAAGGTCTCTAAACAATCCTAACTGATTAAGAAGAGTTTTATCTAGCAAAACGACCGGTTATTTTCAAAACAAATTGACAATTTATATACCTTTTAACCTCAAATGCCCGTCTTGTCTCGTCTCTGCGATGCGCATGCATAGTCTGTATTGACCCAGAGCACACAGACCAGCATTTAAGGTTAAAAAGTATAGAAATTGTCAATTTGTTTAGAAAATAACCAATCATTTCGCTAGATAAGACCCTTCTTCATCGGCTGGGATCGTTTAGAGCCCTTTGAAGCTGCAAGCTTTGAAGTTTGTTTGTTTGTTCGCTTACTGATAGTTGTTCATGAGTCCCTTGTTTGTGTTGAACAGTTGATCTGTCCGCTGTTCTTCAGAAAATCACCTTTAGGTCCAACAAATTGTAAAAACGTTTTGAATTTGAAGATCAGGGACAATGTAGCTTATTTTGTCTTCTGGGAAACTTGTTAGTATCTTTTGTAAGTTCTGAAGGACAGTACTAAATGAAAAAATGTAGGCAAAATAAGAAAAACTTACACATCTTCATTCTGTTCAAAAGCTTACACCCCTGGCTCTTAATGCACTGTGTTTCCTTCTGAAGCATCAGTAAGCATTTGAAACTTCTGTAATAGTTGCATATGAGTCCCTCAAACTTTTATTTTGAATTTGCGATGAACAGTTAACATACTGAGAAAGATATTGATGTATTCTCCTGTGTTTGCGTAGGATTCTAAATGATTTGCCTTACAAATCTGATTAAATGGCGCACGTTGCGTTCCCAGATGAACATAATGATAAATCCAAATTCACAGCAATATGCAGAGATGAGTTTGAGATGCTCCACACATCTAAATGATAACAGTTTGTGTGGAGCAGCATTGACTGTGAACGGAGATGCTTACGTACATAATCTACATGAATATAAATAATTAAAGCGCATATATTTATTTAATTAAATCATAGGTTTTGTGAATTCACAATAGCATTATGTTTTATTATGATTTTTATTATGGGTTTAATACATCTTGCAGCCGTGGAAAACAGTCTAATGTATTTCATGGATTGTTGTGGAATCTGATGGAATGTGCCACTTCCAGTATTTTGCTGGTTACTCAACACAGGGAAACTGCAGTCAAGGACTTTTTTTTTTTTTTAAATTGAGTACTGAAATTGAATTGAGCAATTGTGACAGCCCTGATTTGATTGAATGCCATTCGATTGAAAGGAAAATAACAAAAAAAACTGATAAAAAAAAAAAGAAAACATTGTGTCTAAATAAACTCATCCAGTGTGAGATCTGCTGCTTATTTTGGGACCAAAACCAGATTGTAAAAATCATGATTTAAAAATGTCATTTTGGCAGAGGACCTTTTTCAGAGTCATGCTAACATGTCACTTGTCAAACTGCTGAATGTGTTAGAAGCTCTATCCTTTGTAGTAGTCGCTTAGAATGAAAGTTGCTATTTTTACACATCAGCAGAAAATCTTTAAAGTGAACTCAACGTCTGTCTAAAGGTGCTGGTGTATGACAATGTACGCTGAGAAGTGTGTGTCTGCGTGTGTGCGCACGCATGTGAGGCCCCAGACCTGAGTGTAATCAGCCGACTGTACCAGTGGCACTGCTCTAAGTCTGATTAATGAAGCTGTTTATTCCGCACCTCATCAGCCACTGCCAGCGAGCTCTCCACTCCCACAGGGAACACCACTTCACCAAGAAAGAGAGAGAGAGAGAAGAGGGATAAGAGATGGAATGCGTGAGACCTGGAGGAGTGAGATAGGGAGGTTTTTTCGAGAGGACAAGGAAAAGGACAAAATGAGAGGTAGAGGACAAAGGTTTACAGCCAAAGCATAAGCTCTTGAGTTCAGTATCTGCTCTTTATTTCTCCTCAAAGGTCAGCACTAGCACAGATGCCCTAATCGCTTCAAACATCTGTCCCAGCCCACCTCATGACACTGGCTTTAAAACTCACCCACAGGCTCACCCCTTTTTTCTCTTTTAAAGAGATAGGTCACCTTAAAATGAAAACTGTCATTTACTCACCATCATGTCATTCCAAACTTCCAAACAGAACATAAAAAAAAAACATTTTGAAGGATGTTTGCAACCAACCACTGACCATTTGTATGCACAAAAAAAAAAACATTTCTCAAAATAGTTTCTTTAGTGTTTTGCAAAAAAAAGAAAAGTCATACAGGTTTTGAATGATGTGAGGGTATGAGGACAGTTTTCTTTTTTAAACAATCCCTTTAAAGGATTGGATCACTTCCAGAATAAAAAAAATCCTGATAATTTACTCACCTCTGTGTTATCCAAGATGTTCATGTCTTTCTTTCTTCAGTTGATAAGAAATGAAAGTTTTTGTGGAAAACATTCCAGGATTTTTTTAACCATAAAGTGGACTTCTAACAGATTAAAGGTCTAAATTGTAGTTTCAATGCAGCTTCAAAGGGCTCTACACAATTCCAGTTGAGGAATATAGGTCTTATCTAGCAAAACAGATGGTCATTTTCTAAAAAAAGAAACAAAAAAAAGATATACTTTTTAACCACAAATGTTTGTCTTGCACTAGCTCGACCTCAAGGAAAAGGACAAAATGAGAGGCAGAGCACTATGCATAACTATGTAATGTGTGAGATCTAACTAGTGCAAGATGAACATGTGTTTTTATTTCATTTTAAATTTTTTAAGAACATTGATCGTTTCGCTAGATAAGAACCTTAGACGGATAGCAGAAGCTAGATGAAATTGTTTATGCATTTTAAAATATGGATTTTATTCTTAGTCAAACACATTGATTCACTTCTGAAGGCCTTAATTAAGCCCCTGGAGCTGTGTGGAGAACTATTTTTGATGAATGGATGCACTTTATTTTGCGTTAAAAAATTTAAAACCCCCCATCACTGCCATTTATAAAGCTTGGAAGAGTCAGGATATTTTTAATATAACTCCAATTGTATTAATCTGAAAGAAGAAAATCATATACACCTAGGATGGCTTGAGAGTAAATCATGGAATAATGTTCTTTTTTTTTTTTTTTTTTTTTGGTGAACTATCCCTTTAAAGTGTATTCCATGTTGGCAAGCCAACATGCAGTACAAAGAACGCAGCTCAGGATATTAAATGTTTCTATAAGAACCAGATCTTCTGTCAACAGCTGTGCCAACTGTCTCTTGCAGTTTCTCTCATTCATAGTAATGTAATTAAATCATATTAGTATGTATAGTCTTTGACTGGATTACCAGTATATAATATTGTTCTTTTGTTTTAAAAGAGTAAAGAAAATGCTTTCCATGATACGACTGTCTCTTCTTCTTGCATTTTCCCACCCTCGCACACCTGAATCACTGACCGCTGAGCTTGAAAGCAGCGTAAACCTCACAAAAATAACACAGGGCTGTTACATGCCTCTTGCTCTATCTCCATAACAACGTCCAGGCCTCTAAAATGAAGCCATCATCGCACAAAAGGAAAGAAGAACATTGACAGCAAGAGAAAATTACACCACTCGTCTGTGCCAATCAGTGTAATAACTCCGTATCGGACTCTGTCAGGAGAATCATGCTTGATAATACATGTGGTGTGTTCTGGTTATTGAGAAAAGGACACACAAGAGATGAAATCATGTAAGTCGTAATGGTGATGTAGGGAACAACATCAATGTATTGAACATCTAAAATTGTTGGCTTTTTGAAGAAACTAACTGGAGGTGGCACACGGTTTATATTGAGCTCAGGTTCAGTTTCACAGCTGGGCTTGTGTTTAATATGTCAATACACTGAGCTCATGGGTTACCGTTTCACACGTGTATTCGATCTCTTTGGTTCAACTGTGCTTTTGTCAGTATCCTTCCATCTGAGGTCTGTTGTGATAATCTTGCAGCTTCCTTCCGTTTGATCAAGAGCCGGCAAAGTCTCTTACTGTGCAATACTGTGTTGCAGGACTGAACGAGGAGTTGCTGCTGCCAGCAAGATGGTGCTAGTCCATTTCTCTTTCTGTCACAGGGATCTATATTTTCACCTGTTGATGATGGCTCTCACACTCAATGCAGTACTAGCTTAGTTGAATCAGAATCACATGTGCAAAGCAAGGAGGTCTGGTCATTTTATGAAATAACTAATGATCTCTCTCTCTCTTTATCTCTCTTTCTTTTCTCACAGATTTGTTCCTCACCACTGAAGATGGATTTGAGACTTGGATCAATAAGGTAGATTAGAGCGTTACTTCCTGCCCTTTAATCTTTAACACTAGTGTATTAACATTGAGGCACCAATTCTCTCTGCTTGCAGTCATTTATTTGCATGAGCCGTCAGTGTTAGAATTATACAAATAAGGTAATGCTGCAAAAAAATGCATGGCGATTACACATCCTGCGGAACAGTTCTAAGTGCTCACTTGTGCAGCAGACTTTCTCAATTTGGCACTTAATTTCTCACTTTACTGAAACCGTACAATGCCGCTCCATTACAGTGATCCTGACATCTCAATCGGCTCTTTAAAACACTAAAATTGTGCTTGACTATACAGCATAACTGGATATGCACATAATGTTCCTTTCTATCATTTGATTAATAACTGCAATAATCAATAGAAAGTTAACTCAAGCGTTTCTTTTTAAACATTATGTTGGTAGCTTTTGTGAACGACACATTTACATTAAAAGAAATTAACAATGACTTCATTCAGTGCTTTAACACATGTAGGGCCAGAATTACTAACAGTTTGCGCAAACACAAACCGCCTTTTGGCATTAAAATAGTAATGTCAGGATTTACTGAAGACATGCAGTAAAGAATTAGGCGTGGAAACGGTTGTTTTTGCATCTGACCTTTATGAAAATGCATTTGTATGAGATTCCCTTTCAGACGTCAAATATTTGCGAGGAGAGTATTAAAATGAATCACATGATACGATTTACTAATGTGCCTTAAAGCAGGTGGTAATTTTCGCTGCTCATGGTAGATTGCACTGGTCATTATGGAAATTATCTGGCTGTTTGGGAAATGTCATTGAATGTTGATGCTTTATTTTTCGTTAATTTACTCACTGTATTAAATACTTACCTGGGGTTGTGTTTGTTGTTCTAAAAGCGACAAAAGGTAATCAGATCTAGCAGTTTTTAAGGCTTTTCTATAGGATAGGGTACTTTCCCACCATGCAATATAAAATACCTCTAGTTTTGTTTTCCTCCAGCTGCGCTCCATTTTCCGGGCTGCTCTCTTTAGGGTGCGAGTGTGGCTGTTATACCAACAGTGTTGAACTGTTCCTTAATCTTCTCTAAAGTGTAAAGGAGCAACTGTATCTAGAGTGCTAGAAAAAAAAACATTATAATATCATTATAATGTCTGTTACTGTCATTTGATGGATGAATTTTAAAGGGGACCTATTATGCAAAATTCACTTTTGCATGGTGTTTAGACATAAATGTGTGTTGGCAGTGTACACACCACCCTATATTGATAAAAATCTACCCACTCCTTTTTTTTAATCCCTACATGTCATAAGCTGTGTCTCCCAATGACCTGTTTTTAGCCTTGGTGCTAATGTGACATCAGTTATCCACAGGCCCTGCCCACAAATTTTGACAGACACTGCTGTTTTAACATAGAACCGCCCCCCTGATTGAGTTGACACATTCCACCATTGCTGCCATGATGAGAATTGCCTCGTCCAAATACCAACACTTGTGGTCTTTGCACTTGACCACTTTACTACTTATATGACGTATTTCCTGTTTTTGTCCCAAGTGTTGAAGTGAGGATGAAGACCTCAAGTGTGTGTCAAACTTTTCATTACCTGATGGGACACACTTATAGTTTTGTAAAAATAATTTTTTCAGAGCTTTATTTTCAATACTTTACATTTTAAAATCAGTTTAAAAGTGTCTGTTCAGTAGTCCCTATAACAGATTAATCAATTTATTTTGTGGTGCTTCTAATTAAGTGATAAAAAGCAGTTGCAAATGTTGTACAAAATATCACCACTACTCATCTTTGCACCAATAAAACGTGCAACACTTTGTGTTTCTACCAAATTAGATGTAATATCTAAGTATTATATTAATATGTCAATTACAGTGGAAAGGTTTCCGTGACCTCTCGTGAGATCTCGGCAAAAAGTCTCACAAAAAGGGACATAAAGGGACAAACACAAAAACAGTGCGTTTTGGCTCATAGCCTAAAAGTGGCAATTTCAACAAGCTATACAGAATTATCTGTGGGGTATTTTGAGGTAAAACTTCACATACACACTCTGGGGACATCAGAGACTTATTTTACATCTTGTAAAAAGGGGCATAATAGGTCCCCTTTAATGCATCCTTGCTGAATAAAAGTATTATTTCTTTCCAAAACTTCCCGTTCCATTTTATACAATACTGTTTGGGTTCAATAAGATTAAATAATATTAATATTAATAAAATGAATATTAAAGGGATAGTTCACCCCAAAAAAAAAAAAAAATCTGTCATTAATTACTCACCCTCATGTCGTTCCAAACCCGTAAGATTTTCATCTTCGGCACACAAATTAAGATATTTTTGATGAAATTCAAGAGCTTTCTGACCCTTCATAGACAGCAACGCAACTGACACACTCAAAGCCCAGAAAGATAGTAAGAACATCATTAATATAGCCCATGTGACATCAGTGGTTCAATTATAAAGTTAAGATATGAGAATACTTTTTGTGCGAAAACAAAAATAATTACTTTATTCAACAATTTCTTAACTTCCATGACAGTCTTCATAAAACGTATAAAGATTTTGAATGAGACGATGACTCGTAATTTTGGCCCTACTTATTTGAACCAGAATATACAGATGATAAACTAAGAGAGATGGATGTTGAGAATGACAGTTCCTGCATCAGACCTTCATTCATCTTCAGAACACAAATTAAGATATTTTCAGAGAGCTTTCTGACCCTACATAGACAGCAACGCAACTACCACGTTCAAGGCCCAGAAATGGAATAGTAAAGACTCTCATGAACATGTGACGGAGACTGACACGGAAGAGAAGAAATTGTTGAATGCATTTTTGTTGTTTTTGCACACGAAAAGTATTCTTGTAGCTTCATAAAATCACTGTTGAACCACTGATGTCACACAGACAATGTTTTTGATGTCCTTACTACCATTGCTGTCTGTGCAGGGTCAGAAAGCTCTCAATTCTTACCAAAAATATCTCAATTTGTGTTTCAAAGATGAATGAAGGTCTTACAAGTTTGGAATGACACGGGGGTAATTTGAGTAATTGACAGAATTTAGATTTTTGGGTGAATTATTATTCATTTAATTTATTATTATTTATTTTATTAATATTAATTTCATCTTACTGACCCCAAAGATTTATACAGTATTGTATAAAATTGAACAGGAATGAAATTGAATTAGGAGCAAAAATATGTACCTAGACATATGTGTGGTTCTCTTACTTGTGTTGAGTAACAGCTCCACCATACAGTCAGAGTTTGTTTTAATTTGTAAGAGCCTGAAGAACAAAGCGCCAGAGGTCAAATTCGACAAAACAGAGGAAGAGGAAGAGAAAGGAGAGCTGGAAAAAAGAAAGTGTGTTGACAGCCGGTAAGATAGATGGAAAGATTTAAAGAGGAGAAAACCTAGAAAAATCAAAGGTGAAAAAGTGAAGAAAGTTGAGACAGACTTTCATAAAGGAACATCTCTGAGCAGGTGGGAAACTACAGAAATAGCAGATGATAAATAGTTGAACAATGCTAGAGAGTGAGAGAGAGAGGGAGAGAGAGAATTGCTATGTGCCGCAGTGACCCAAGCCGACTGTAAAAGGTCAGTGGTGCGTCGTCTTGAAGCACCGCAGCTTTTCCGGAAGCATTTCCACTGCCCTCTGTTCTCTTCCAGCGTCGCATGAGTCTGTGGCGCTCCGCCGCTGATGGTGCTTCAGAGATACAGAGGGAGGGAGTCGGGTTAGATCACCTCTCCTCCTCCCGCAGGGCGCCTCATCATTTCATTCTGAGAGCGAGAGGTTGGTGACAGAAGTGCAGGGATGGATAAAATGACATGCTGTGAAGACAGACAGGCAGGGTGGAAATAAAGAAAAGGAGGAGATAAGTGGGTGGATGATTAAAGAGGGGGAGCGATGGGCAATTGCTAATCACATCTGAGGCAGCAGCCATTTTAGACTCTGCTTAGTTCATATTCCTTGAAAGAGGCTTAAGGGATCCGAATGAAAAACACAGCTGATTGGCGACTAGTCTTTGATTACTGACTCTTACACACATAAACAAACACACACCGCCCCTCAGAATCATACTTGCACACACACACACCTCACAGGGAAATGTCTCCCAGTAAAACTGCAGTAATCCTACCACTATTTACTGTGAGGTTTTTGAGTTAACAGTCTTTGGTCACAGGCCAGTGCCCTGTGCTTCCTGTAGCACACTCCGTTTTAATTACTTTCCTCTCGCTCTCCTTAAACACTTATTCCCAGCCCTGATTATACACACACGCGCACACAGCAGCTCCAGTGTTTGTTTAAATTGAAAAGCTTCAGCTGTAGACTGCATGCAAAGTCATTACTGTAATACAAGACGCCATCAGTCATTTTAGCAGCGAGACGGAGCCGCCCGACCAAACAAACAAGCTAGAAAAAATTAGCCCTCTGATTTTTTTTTTTTTTTTTTTTTAAGCTTGGTGAATTATTTGTTTTTCCCTGAGCTCAGGTGATAGAGTTAGCCCAGCTTTTGGTGAAAACACCATGACCGTGTAATTATGGCTGCCCTTGTAACATTAATGCGTCCTCACACGTTCACCGGTTGAAGTTGCGCTTGCTCGTGTGTCACTCGCTTGTGATCCCAATCAAGGCTGCCGCACCAAAGCTCAATCAGTGCACTGCGGCACTTAAACACACATTGTGTCAGTCGCACAGGAGCCACACAATCAACCCGCAGCCTGTGTTTACAATCCAAAGCTTCAATCAGGCCATCTTTATGTGCTCGCTATACAATATGTATGTACTACCAGGGGCTTCAGACCTCTGTGGATGAATATGGAGTAGATGGTAACACTGTACTCCTGTCAGCATACATGATATTTTAGCCCAGCATACATCTTAGTTTTCCTGTAGCTCAAACAATAAAGCATAGTGCTAGCACACAGCAAGGTCATGGTGATAAAACGTGTACCTTGAAAGCGATGTGTGTCGCTTCTGAAAAAAAAGTGATTTAAAAAGTAATTTAATCATAAAATTACTATTGTTTTGCATTAATAAGTGCAGTTGCATATTCATTTCTTGTATTTTATGTTTATTTAGATTTAAAGGGGTCCTATTATGCTTTTTCACTTTTTGAATTTTAGTCAGTGTGTGGTGTGTATGTTTGTGTATAAAAAAAGATCTATAAAGTTACAAATCTCAAAGTCCACTCCAAAGGGAGATATTTCGTTTTTAAAAAATCCCTTTTCAAAAACTACAAAGAACGGCTCATTTGGACTACAAGCTTTGTTTTCTGGATGTTATGATATCATAACACGGTCCATTAGAATATGTAAGGAATAACTGACGCATCACCACCTCGGGTGTTCATTATTTTCTAGGAATTCAAAGGCAGAAAGTCAATTATTCCACTTATACTACGGTTACCACACCTCAAGACATCGATCAGATGATATATTTTAAGACATTCGTCCGTTTTTTGTCCTTAAAACGCTATTGTGAGTAGGATTAATTTCTTAAGCAGCTCATCCAAAGCCTCCCTGGCTAATTCCAAATCGTCATTTTAGACCTAGTAACGACGCTTGAGCCGTTGATAGCAGACTATGTAGTTAATAATGTAGTTTAGACAGACAGACAGACAGACAGATTTTTTGTCTTGTTTCCAGCCAAAATATCTAAAAATTCTTAAATCAAGAAGGATTTTCTAGACAAGTAAAATTATTGTCTTGTTTTCAGAGAAAAGAAGTTAAAATTAAGAGAGTTTTTGCTTGAAACAAGCAAAATAATCTGCAAATGGGGTAAGCAAAATAATCTAGTTTTCTGCTTGAAATAAGATTATTTTGCTTACCCCATTGGCAGATTATTTTATAGCTCTTTTTCAGAGATTCAAAGATCATCATTTATCTGAAATAAAAAGCTTTTGTAACATTATACACTATACCATTCAAAAAAAATGGGGGGAAAGTAATTATTGAAATAATTTTATTTAGCAAGAATGATCAGAAGTAATAATAAATACATTTATAATGTTACAAAAGATTTCTATTTTAGATGTATGCTGTTCTTCTGAACGTTCTATTCATTAAAGAAACCTGTGATCATGTGACTGAAGACTGGAGTAATGATGCTAAAAATTCAGCTTTGAAATCACAAGAGTAAATTACATTTTTAAATATTTTCAAATAGAAAGTATTTCAAAATTGTCCTGTTTATGCTGTACTTTGGATCAAATAAATGCAGGCTTGGTGAGCAGAAGAGACTTCTTTCAAAACATTCAAAATCTTAAAAACTTTTGACTGGTCGTGTAATTTTTGAAAGAAGCTTTTTAAGGTTTTACCAGTTTTCATAAAGCATGGAATATGTTAATGTATATAATCATAAATCAGCAAACTAGATGAGGTAAAATAAACCCTGCATGAGTTGACACATTCTTGATTTGTGCTTACCTGAAAGTGGAATAATTCTGATTAAATGTAAAAAATAAAAATCAAATCATGATTAATAATCAAGGTTATAATTTTGAGAAAAATAACATTTGTGATTATCAACTTAACCATTATTGTGCAGCCCTGCTATATGCTGGTGTGTTCTGCATACAATAAATTTCAAATACACGCATGTAATGAGACCAGAGGGAGGCTGATGTATTCTGTCCTTCTCTATTTATTTACTCTGAAGTTTCCTCTCTGCTGTACTTGTTAAACAGGGATTTAACATGGTTATGGCACAGCAGCAAGAGCTTTTTTGTTGAACAACAACAATTAATTAACGCTATTCACTCCATAAATCTCTTAAAATGCGTAGCGCCTATTATAACAGAATGCTTTCTGTTTGCTAATGATCGGCAAACTGCGAGGTTCAGCATTTAGTAAGCATTAGCAAAACGCCTCAGTCCAACAGCCCTCAGAGAATATTATGGCACATCCTCTTTTATAGCTTCTACAATTGCAATAGTGCTGCCTGGCCATTTTTAACTGCCTGTGGCCCGGGGAGAACAGAATGACTGTAAAACATTTCCTGTACATAAGATCATCGAAATTCAGGCCTGGAATAACATAAATTTGAATAAAAATATTCGCACATGATCTGACATCAGGTTAGCTGGCATGTGTTTGTACAGGTCAAAAGTTTACATACACCTTTCAGAATCTGCAAAATGCTGAACATTTTACCAAAATAATCAGCATACAAAATGCATGTTATTTTATTTAGTACTTGCCTGGCTAAGATCATTCACAAAAGATATTTACATATAGTCCACAAGAGAAAATAATAGTTGAATTTATAAAAATGACCCTGTTCAAAAGTTTACATACACTTAATTCCTAATGCTGTTATGTTACCTAAATGATCCAAGGTTTTTTTTTATGTTGTTGTTGTTTTTGTTTGTTTTTTTTAGTGATAGGTGTTCATGAGTCCCTTGATTGTCCTGAACAGCTGAACTGTCAGCTGTTCTTCAGAAAAAATCTTTCAGGTCCCACAAATTGAGTTTTTTCAGCATTTTTGTGTATTTGAACCCATTCCAACAACAACTAAAATCCTGTTATTGATTGTGAGATCCATCGTTTCACACGGAGGACAACCAAGGGAATGTTTCAAAAGTTTACACCCCTGGCTTTTATTGCATCATTTTTCATTCTGAAGCATCAGTGAGTGTTTCTGTAAGAGTTGCATATGAGTCCCTCAGTTGTCCTCAGTGTCAAAAAAAGGATCTACACTGTACAACACAGTATTAAGAATCAAGTGTATGTAAACTTTTAAATGGGGTCATTCAACTATTATTTTCTCTTGTGTACTGTAATAAAATGTCTTTTGTGTGAAATCTTTTATTCAGGTTAGTACTACGATAATAAATACAGGTCCTTCTCAAAAAATTAGCATATTGTGATAAAGTTCATTATTTTCTGTAATGTACTGATAAACATTAGACTTTCATATATTTTAGATTCATTACACACAACTCGAAGTAGTTCAAGCCTTTTTTTGTTTTAATATTGATGATTTTGGCATACAGCTCATGAAAACCCAAAATTCCTATCTCAAAAAATTAGCATATCATGAAAAGGTTCTCTAAACGAGCTATTAACCTAATCATCTGAATCAACTAATTAACTCTAAACACCTGCAAAAGATTCCTGAGGCTTTTAAAAACTCCCAGCCTGGTTCATTACTCAAAACCGCAATCATGGGTAAGACTGCCGACCTGACTGCTGTCCAGAAGGCCATCATTGACACCCTCAAGCAAGAGGTCTGTGGGAAGGAAAAAGTGTGGCAGAAAACGCTGCACAACGAGAAGAGGTGACCGGACCCTGAGGAAGATTTTGGAGAAGGACCGATTCCAGACCTTGGGGGAAGGTCTGCAGAAGCAGTGGACTGAGTCTGGAGTAGAAACATCCAGAGCCACCGTGTACAGGCGTGTGCAGGAAATGGGCTACAGGTGCCGCATTCCCCAGGTCAAGCCACTTTTGAACCAGAAACAGCGGCAGAAGCGCCTGACCTGGGCTACAGAGAAGCAGCACTGGACTGTTGCTCAGTGGTCCAAAGTACTTTTTTTGGATGAAAGCGAATTTTGCATGTCATTCGGAAATCAAGGTGCCAGAGTCTGGAGGAAGACTGGGGAGAGGGAAATGCCAAAATGCCTGAAGTCCAGTGTCAAGTACCCACAGTCAGTGATGGTCTGGGGTGCCATGTCAGCTGCTGGTGTTGGTCCACTGTGTTTTATCAAGGGCAGGGTCAATGCAGCTAGCTATCAGGAGATTTTGGAGCACTTCATGCTTCCATCTGCTGAAAAGCTTTATGGAGATGAAGATTTCATTTTTCAGCACGACCTGGCACCTGCTCACAGTGCCAAAACCACTGGTAAATGGTTTACTGACCATGGTATTACTGTGCTCAATTGGCCTGCCAACTCTCCTGACCTGAACCCCATAGAGAATCTGTGGGATATTGTGAAGAAAAAGTTGAGAGACGCAAGACCCAACACTCTGGATGAGCTTAAGGCCGCTATCGAAGCATCCTGGGCCTCCATAGCACCTCAGCAGTGCCACAGGCTGATTGCCTCCATGCCACGCCGCATTGAAGCAGTCATTTCTGCAAAAGGATTCCCGACCAAGTATTGAGTGCATAACTGAACATAATTATTTGAAGGTTGACTTTTTTTGTATTAAAAACACTTTTCTTTTATTGGTCGGATGAAATATGCTAATTTTTTGAGATAGGAATTTTGGGTTTTCATGAGCTGTATGCCAAAATCATCAATATTAAAACAATAAAAGGCTTGAACTACTTCGAGTTGTGTGTAATGAATCTAAAATATATGAAAGTCTAATGTTTATCAGTACATTACAGAAAATAATGAACTTTATCACAATATGCTAATTTTTTGAGAAGGACCTGTAATATCATGCATTTTGTATGATGCCTCTTATTTTGGTAAAATAACTAACATTTTGCAGATTCTGCAAGTTGTATATAAACTTTTGACTTTTGATTTTGTAGAAATCAAAAGATTTATGTTTTTATCCATGTGTTGAAAATCAGTGGGATCCAAAACAACATTTGACCCCACTGACTTTCACTGTATAGATGGGAAGAATAAAACAAAAAGGCACTTTACGTTTTAAATGGCATATGGATGAGTAAATGATAGAAATGTTGGGCGAGCTTGATATGTCAGAAGCCTGTGCAAAAATAGAACCAGTAAATAAATAAGTGCTTCGAAATATATTTTTATTTTCATGTCAATCATTTTCTTCTAAATCTTTTTAATTGTGAAACCTCAATAAATCTATTGTCTCGAAAGACACTCCCCTCTTAAGAACATTGATTCTATCAAGCCATTCTCCTGCAATACACACACAGTTACTCACAACCCCCTAAGGCCAACATACCACAGTTACAGCCCCTTCCTATTAACATCAGTGTTCAATCAATCCAATGAGACAGACCCTGTGACTCAACACGGCCTCATTCTACTCTGAGAAGATTAGGGTGAGCAAGTCAAGTCACCATTATCTTTACATAAGCCACAATCACATTACAGTTGAACTGCCTCCCGCAATCATACACCAATCGATATTATACATGACCGCCAGATGCGTGCCTGCAGTTTCAGAGCAAAGACTCAAGGGAGTTTTCAATGGAGACAGATAAACACTGTCCACATAGAAGGAAGGAGGCACTTGAGTTTTTGTGCTTCACGAGAATTACGAACAAATCCCTAAGGCCAAAAGCTGCCGCATAAACCAGCTTCATTTATCAAGTGGGACAACCACTACAAAAAGACAAATAATACACATAGTCCATTGTGGGGCAAAATGTGTCTGTTTTTTATGTATGCATATTTGTGAATATTTTCTAAACACAATTGAATATTTTATATATTCTAAGATAAATAAATGTTCCAGAGCTGGCCTGAATGCTGTATGTGACCCAGTTTGTTTCTTTACAAAACCTAGAATTTTATTATTTAGAAATAATATTAGAAGCAAGATTTACAAAGACTCTTTTAGTACATTATTTTTATGCTTTCCCCCTATTTCCCTCAAATTGTAATCCAAAGCAGTATGTGTCATCACATATAATGAGACCAATTACCACCCTGCCATCTTGGTTTTGAAAGACTTTGAAAGCTGACAGAAATGCTGCATCTGGCCGAGCTGAAGTGATTAGACCGAGGTGTTTTGTGCTGACTGAGCCTCAGATGGTACTGGAGGTAATGAAGCGATTTATGGTCAGTTACAGGTTGGTAGAAGTGGAGGGGGGAAGTGATCTTGTGAAGCACTGGAGAAAACATCCTTGTACTCAGAGAATGACAGGGGAATACGAGCGGTTTGAGGCCAGCCTTCTATTAAAACACTTAATCATTTACTTAAGGTTTTTGAGGAGAATGCTCTAGGATTTTTCTCCATATAATTGACTTAAATGGTAGCCAACGGGTTAAAGGTCCAAATTGCAGTTTCAATGCTGCTTCAAAGGGCTCTACACAATTCCAGCCGACAAGTAATGGTCTTATCTAGTGAAACGATCATTTAAATTTTCTTAAAATAATACAAATGTTTACACTTTTAACCACAAGTGCTCGTCATGCACTTGCTCTGCATCTTCACGCATTACATAGTCATGTTGATGTGGTCACACCTGGGTTAGTTATTCGCCTGTGTATGACGTTGTTTTACCTTTGCGTTTGACTTTCTTTGCACACTTTGTAAACTTAGGGTCAGTACTTACATGAAGCCAAGAAGGCTTGCAAGGTGAGCATTTGTGGTTAAAAATAATCAACTTTTTTTTTTTCTTTTTTTTTAAAAATTACCAATCGTTTCGCTAGATAAGACCCATGTTCCTCAGCTGGGATTATGTAGAGCCTTTTGAAGCTGCAATTTGGACTCGATGGCCACCATTAAAGTTCACTATATGGAGAAAAATCCTGGTAGTAGAAGTGAACTTTAAGTATTCATACTCTTCCTATGATAACAGGAACTTAGCTCAGGAACATTTCACTGTGAGATGTTTCTATACGTCGACTGGAGAAAATGAATTTGATTGAACACGTCTTGGAATTGCACACACCTGTCTAAATAAGGTCTAACAACTGAAAAAGCATATCAGAGCAAAAACCAAGCCATGAATTCAAATGAATGGTCTGCAGGATTGTGTTGAGGAAGATCTGGAAGACCACAAAAAAAATCATCTGCATTGAAGGTTCTCAGGAGCACATGGCCTCCATAAACCTTAGTAGAAGAAGTTGAGAACAACCAGGACTCTTCCTAGAGCTAGCTAAATTGAGCAATGGATGGAGAAAGGGCCTTTGTTGGAGTGGTGACCAAGAATCTGATGGCCACTCTGGTTGAGCTTCATGATCATATATTGAGATTGAAGAAACTTACAGAAGGACAAACAGTGCTGCAGCGCTCCACCACTCTGGGCTTTATGTTGGTGTGGCCAGACTCAAGCCTCTCCTCAGTGAAGACACTTGAAAACTCACTTAAAAAAAACACCTAAAAGCCTCTGAGACTGTGAGAAGCAAGATGGTCTGATGAACCTCAATTCCAAGCATAATGTTTTGGGGAAAACCAGGCACTGCTGATCACCTGAACAAAACCATCCCAAGGGTGAAGCATGCTGGTGGCAACATCATGCTGTGGAGACTGTTTTAAGCGGCAAGGACTGGGGGACTTGTCAAGGTAAAAGGAAAGCTCAGTGCATCAAAATACAGAGATATCCTAAATGTGCTCAGAACCTGGGTAGAAGGTTAACCCTAAGCACATAGTTAGGACAATGCAAGAGTGGCTTATGGGCAACTTTGTAAATGCGCTTGAGTGGCCCAGCCAGCCAAACGTCATCCAACCTGAAGATTTCAGTCAAGGATTTCCAAATGCAGATGCACAAAGCTGGTCGCATCATACTTAAAAAGACTTGAGGCTGTAATCACTTGCAAAGGGGCTACAACTACGTACTGAGTTAATAATTTCAGTTTTTCCTTTTTAATATTTATTTGCTTTGTCATTATAGTGTATGAAGTGTAGACTGATGTGAAAAAGCACATTTAAAGCTGTTTAGAATGAGGTTGCAGCTTCATGATGGTGATATCTAAAACAGTGTAGTTCTTTCTCACCTTCTTTTTGTTCTGTTGACATCCTTTCGTTCTCATTCATTCTGACATGTTCTTCTACCCGTCTTCTCAATCCGTACTCTGTAATACCTGCAGTGAGCGTCTGACGTAACAAATGACTCATCATTCAATAGTAATATGGCTTTGATCTTGTCCTTGTGAAATGTATGTGTCTCTCTGCTGTATTCTTGATATTATTGTGGTGGACAGTCAGTGTGCTGTAAAGCATTTTTTCTGTGAAGGCCTGTGTTCAGCGTGTAGGCTGAGTCTCCCAGGCTTTTCTGAAGCTCCTGTCTTAGTGGTTTTCCAAGATGCACTTTGATCACCAGTGCCATGCTGTGCTCTGGCTTACATGGGCTAATCAATGTGCACAGTAGCCTTACCCTGCCCTCTGACCCCTCCGTGCTCCAATTAGCCGTCATCCGGTGACCCCTGCTGCCTTCCTGCCAATCACCTTCAGTCCACACCTACACCGCATGTCTGCCGTCAGTTACCTTCTGCTCTCTCTGCCCCGCTGCCTCATGCCCTGTCAATCAGATTGAAATTTTTCCCTTTAAATTCTTCTGGCCAGACTGTCAGACCACACATTTGTTTTGTCTTGGTGCATTGTCTCGTAATGTCCATCAGGAAGTACAGACGGCCCAGCAATGATCCCTAACCCATGGCAGTACGGGCTTCCTCTCGTTCTTGCTCACAGCGGCTGATGGACTAAATTATTAGCTCTGTGCTGACAGCTCCGCTGACACTTTAGAAATTAGAGGCGTTTTTTCCTGCTGCTCAAGGACAGGATTTTTCTTTGTACAGTTATAAGCTCTGCATGAAAGAAAATGTACATTTTAAATGAAATGAAAGGATGTGTTTTAATCCTGTTAAATCTTTCTGTTCATTAGGATGGGAACTACACCCAACACCTGCCTGGAAAGCGACCGGAGAATATGAAGGAAGTGGGTCAGTCTGCATTCGTAGACTTCGGTGAGTGTGTGTGGCTCATTTGTGTTGTGTTTTGAGATGGCGTTACATGCATGCACTCCAGTACAACCAAACACTGGCTGTGATTTCTAGGATAATTCATGCATAATATGCTTGATTCTTATGCAGTTCAGAATCCGAAAGTAGCCCTGAGTTTCTAACGGCTATACATGCACAACACAGAGATTCAATGCACACACATGGCACCAAATTGAATATTAGCTCCTGCAGGATCCTATTAAATATTAACAATACAAATTTCCCCTTTCCAGAAGCATCCCACTGATAGCAGGGATGGCACCGGCAGTGAAATCTCACATAGCATAAATGATTGATAAGCAAAGTGAAATGACCTAAGACGGAATGTGTTCAACTGAGCTGCGGCTCAGGAGCTTGGCCTTTATATTCAAAGCTAACTTATCTGACCAAACAAGAGCCCTTCTCTCCACTCTTTAATCTCTTTCCTCTGATCTTTTTTTCTGTTGTCATTTTGGAAAATGTCACTTCAAGCTGTTCTAGTGTTTTCACAGCAAAGAGCTTCAAAGGATGAGATTTTTAAGCAGGATGGAGGTTTGCATTTAATTTCCAATCAGTCATGTTATTATGCTTTTTGAGGACTGTTGGCATCAGGGTTATTATAGTTAACTGAAACTAAAACCATAAAAAACTTACTTGAAATAAAATAAATGTTAACTGAAATAAAATGAAAAGGTTAACCTCGTTACATTTCAGTTAGTTGGCAAGGCAACATTTTTCATTTTAGTTAAAGGTGCTGGTATGTAAGTTTTTGACTACTAAAGCATAAAAATACCATAATATGTTTGCAGATATTTAAGAAACATGCTGTTAACATACCTGTTTATCTGAAAAACAATGCCACAGTTAGTTATTCTCCTTTGAAAATGTGTGTTCCGTGTCGGGAAGACCTATCTCAGTTTTGGTTTGTGTAACCCGGCCAATGCCAGTTTACCCAATTGTATTTCGGCACCCTGGGTTGCCAGTTAGACACAGATGAAGGAGAGACTCCGACGAGAATGAACAAGAATGTCTCTGAATGGCTATTTGATACTTTTATGTACTTGTAGAGTTTTCAAAGCCCATTTGCAATGATGGGTGAGCAACGCATTAATACTTTAACGAAACGACATGCACACAAATACAGTTAAAATGTTAGCTAAGTACTATAACAACATGTTGTGTCGTGTTCAAATATTTCTTATCATACATGAATAAGTTTAGGTATATTTTGAGGTGCATTACCTTCAAAAATCAAAAAGTAATCCACTGCATCCTCAGTGTGTCTCAGATGTTTGGAAGTCTTACAAAAGTTGATATTACAGTTGCTTGAGCACGTGAAGTGGTTGGGTTCACACACTGCCAACACACATTTTAAAGTGAATTTTGCATAATAGGTGCCCTTTAAAGCTTAAAAAAAAAATCAGTACACTACACAATTTTCTATGAAATCTGTCAACTCAAATCTTGACTGGCTTTTGACATTTGGCACCTAGCATTAACTTCTCCAGACCGTAAATCAGTGAAAAATCATGGCAAAAATCATCTAGTGTATTCCAATCATTAGTTTTATGAAACACAAGCCACCACAAGTATTAGTGGTACAATTATTAATGCCTAAAAACTTACCCTTTGAAATTAGGAGTGAACAGCAGCTGAGCTTTTCGATATGTGACACTGGCAGCTGACAAATTAATACAAAGTCACTGTTTCACTTTTAATGAAAAAAAAATACTGTATTTAATTTCCTTGTTTTTTATGAAACCTTTAAATATAACCTTGCTGAAGTTGTGTTGAGTGTGTTGTGTAGGTGAAATGTGGGTTACACTGTGTTCTGGTGTACAAGCAGTGATGTTTACCTGGTAGGCAGGATGTTGGGACATACGTGGCCTTTGTAAGCTGCCCTATGATTATGACACCTTAAACCTTTGAGATTCATCATCTGTGACCTTTACCGCTTCACAGAAATGATGTCACAGTGACGAAATTGGTTGCAAAGCGAGAGGTTGGGTGAGTAGAAAGATATATATAGAGAGAGAGAATGAGCTGTAGACTGTGATTTAGGATGATAAATGATGTTCGGGATGGAAAGAGACGTGCATGCTAGTGGAGCCCTATTTTACATGTATGTGCGGTCCTGCCCAAGTCAATAATGGTGGCTCACACAGAAAAAGGCTTTATTGGATTAGTGTCAGTGTTCTGGAGACAGGAGTCTCTGAAGATCCTTGCTGAACCCTAATGATCAACATCTGTCTCCGCTTTGTCCTTTTCCATCTTCCTTTCCTGTTTTTAGGTTCCCTCCAAAGCTTTTAACTTCCTTTACCACATGCGCATTTCACCACTGTCTAGTACTCGCATGCAGGCATCAAACTGTCTGCACCAATTAGCTGCAGTAGTGTGTGAGTGTAGGAGCTTGTGGAGTCATTATGAGATGATTTGGTGTGAGGAACAGGCTGCAGCTTCATGATGGTGATCGTCTTTGACAGGATAGAGCGTGGCAGCGGATAGGCGCTGGGGGTGAAGACAAATACACACCATTTCCAGCAGCATTTTCACCCCCTCACACACATACACACACACACATGCAATACAGGTGAATCATAGCGACACTGCTCCCATTAAGTGGGTGGTAATGGGAAGCGAATGGCTTCCTCTGAAGCCAAGGACATATCCTGACATTATACCTTCGGCTGGCTTGAGTGGGCACTGAAAGCACAGGTCCCGCTGAGTGTCGCTTTCTGTAAACAGCAGAAGGCTTTGCCCTAGGGGACGTGGGCTTGGTTTAAATGGTTTAATTGTACTGATCATCAAAGCGGCAACCTTGATTTATGCTTTTGTTCTCCCTTTTTCACAGCTAACGCTTGAATCGGCACTTAATTAGAAAAAAAACACTGAGTTTGTGGCACCTGCGAGCGTAGATACACGTTAAATTTGACCTGCGGTGAAACGGCGAGAGAAATCGTGAATACGAGGTGCTTCAAAGCCTCATTTCAAATGAACCAAACGAAAGGAACGTGGTATGCGGTGAAAGGTATATGTTGTGCCGAGAAGTGAGAGGAGGTGGGAGGAAGGTGGGAAGAGAGTCAGAGAATATGTGCGAGGGAGGGAGAAAAGGGAGGGTCCGCTTGTTTGATTTGAAATGGGTGTTATTCTGATCACACTCCTGCCTGTCAGTTATGGCACGGCTCTCTTCTTCGTCCCGCACCTAAGTGGCAGATCAAAGATACACCCCAGTGACCTTCTTCTCTCAGCTCCTCTCCTCTAGCTCTCTCTCTCTCCGTTAGTATTCTCCAGCCATCCCTCTCTGCTCCAAACACTCCAGCAAAACAGTTATGGCAGTCACTGCAAGAGGCTCGAGTCTGGTTTAAATCGGCTGTGAAATAATCTGCTTGAAAAACAAAGGAAAAGGCAATCGTGTTTAGTAGTAAGCAGGTCTGGCTAGGGGTGGGCGATATACCGGTAGACACAATTAACCGGTAGAAATTTGTCAACTGTAAGAGATTTTCAACTATTGTCTCTATCGTGGTTAGAGGCTCACATGACGTTGCTGTGCTACATGGTTTCGGTTTAAAAACAAGTGATTTTAAGATGTTAAAGCACAATCAGCAGTGAAAGAAAACTAGAAGACTAATTTCAAAACGCCCGTCTTTGTAAGTATCCTTATTAACAGTAATTTACACATATGTAACAGTATGTTGGATATGGCCAGCTCTTAAAGTGAAAGCAGTCTAATAATCCTGCTTTCTGTCATTTGATTACTTTATACAATGTAGCATTTTATGTAGCATCTTATTTATTTGTTCTACTGTCATTTTTTTTCCTACCCTAGTGATTGATAAATATACTAAAATGTATTTAAAATACATTTATTTCATGCTAAGTATACTGCAAATACATCTACATATTACATACTTAATAAAAATACCCTGCAACTGCAACTTTTAGTAGACTGGTATTTTTAAAGTCTGGGGCAACTAATTTTGTACTTAATGCACTTTAATTGTGTGGAAGCCCAAGTATATTTGATTGGGCTAAAGTTGAAATATAGTAAGTATACTTTAGGTACATTTAAATATTTTGCATTTAAAGACTGATATTATTTAAAGATCATACAGTCCTCATCAATAGTGACATTAAAACCTATTAGGCTTAATATTAAAAAATGTGCATTGTGCACAAGTTGTAATACAAATAAAGTTTAATTACAATTTTTATATCAGTAAAGTCTCGAGCAATATGTAAATATGCTATTGACTTGAACTGTACTTAGTAGAAAATAAAATCTATTATTTTTTACTAGGGTAATGCTTGTAATTCGTTTTTTAGTTAAATTCTTATTTAATCGCTAACTGTTTACTTGTATTCACTGAGCTTGTGTTTTGTTTTTTTTTTGGACAGTTTCTATGGTATCAAATATTTTGATATGGGGGGGTTTGAAAAAATATGGAAAGCAGAGTATGGAAATATATTTGTGTTTCCAGACTTTTGCCCATATTCAGTGTTTTATAATAGAAAATTAAGAATGTAATGAAAATACATTTATCATAGAAGAAGTGAGTTTTCGTGGCAACTGTTTAGTGATTCTTTAGTGATTATCAAATACAAATGAATGAGTTCAAGGTGTACTTTTTCATTATGCAAAATGCAGGTTATAAGCTTCTTCTCACTATATTTTTAGCACCATATAACATTGCCTCAAGGACATTTGCAAAAGTAAAAATTATACAGACTTGTATGTGCACTCAAGAAACCATTAAACTTCGCATATAAGACAATGCACTGATCCACTTATTATGCCATCATCCCATTTTGCAATGTGGTTTACTAAGACCTAAGGCCTTGAAATATGGCATACTGCCCTAATAAAAGCCAAATTAGATTTTTTTTTTAAAAGTACAAGTCTTTTTTATAGACCCTTGAACTTGGCCAATTTTATGCCATCAGCCCATTTCGTGTCATGGTTTCTCTGCTGCCACTGAGGATTTGTTAAAATTGGACATTAGAGCTTGATATTATCATATTAAAGGTATTACTATAAGAAAATCCAAATTTTGAGCAAGTAGATCTCTGTTAATTCGTGTGCATCCAGGCTCTCATTTTATTCATAGCAGTAGCACATAAGAGGAAATACGTTATATAAAACTAGAAATTGTAATGCATAAGCATGCAAAAAAAAATCCCATGTGCATGTAGTTTCTGAAAATAGCTGAAAATAATGCTTTATGGACCAGTATGGTTTGAAATTCTACTGAGAGGTTTGGAAATTTTAAAATGGAAAATGTGTAGCATAAAGACATAAAGACCTTATTTATATATAAGCAAAAAAAAACTATGTTGTGATATAAATTGTTACCGTGAAATAAAATTACTTGTATTGTGATTAGGGATGCATGATACTATCGGACTGATATCGGAATCGGACAATAATGGCTTTAAATGTAAATATTATCAGGCATCGGCCCGATATGAAAAATTATGCTGAGATGTCTTGCCAATAAGAGGAATACATTAACTTACATGTGCTCTGGGTGTGATCACGTCAGCAGTGTGGCTCATTCTTGAAGCAAAGTTTTCGATCATTTCCATAATAAATTGTCGTTTAAATTAACGATCAATTAATTGTTAACCTTAATGCTGCTAAATGCGTCTATTGCACTTAAAATGCCAGCTTTTTTTTTTTTTGTTCAGATTTCTTTGATAAATAGAAAGTTCAGAAGAACAGCATTTATCTGAAATCTGATCTTTCTATTCATCAAAGAATCCTAAAAAATAAATACTCAACTGTTTTAAATATTGCAAATACATTAGAATGATTTCTGAAGGATCTTGTAATGATGCAAAAAAAAAATCGGTTTTGAAATCACAATATATTTTAAAATATATTCAAATAGAAAACAAATTTTCACATTTTAAATAGTAAAAATATTTCACAACTTTTACTGTTTTTGCTGTGCTTTGGATCAAATAATGCAGGCTTGGTGAGCAAAAGACACTTATTTGGAAAAAAAAAAAATCTTGTATATCGTATATTTCACAATATTGTTGTTCTGCTGTATTTTCAATCAAATAAATGCAGACTTCTTTCAAAAACATACCAACCCCAAAGTTTTGAACAGCAGTGTAAAATGACGGAAAATTTGGTGCTGTTAAAAGAAATGTTCTAATAAAACAACTCATTTGAATTAATGTTGTCACTTTGTCATTTTATGTACATATGTGAGTTCTTTTTTAGCAGTTTGTCAATTCAAGTCTGGCCTGTGACATTCTCTGATACCTTTTTTCTTGTATCTCGTATTTGTATATTTAGTGATTAACAGCATCATTATTTTTTGTTGTCTATAGTTTAAAATTGTAGACAACATTATTGTGTTAGACCCCCCCCCCCCCCCCCAAAAAAAAAGTACAGTAAAGGTGTATGGGATGAGAGATGCACTAAAGTCCAGTTCAGAATGCAGATTAGGCCTGATCATAACTCCAAGAGTCACACTCCAACACATGTACAGTGCAAAAGTATTGTAATTCATGAATGTGCACTGTCAGAATGTAGTCAGTCCTGACATGGATGTGTCATTATGAATGCACAACATATGTTAGACAAAATTCTCCATCTGCTCTATCAGGATGGTAATTGCTCTTTTCTTTTTTTACATGTGACAACCAAATGCATTATTCATTAGCTGAATGAGATTCAATACTAGGGTGCTGTCAGGAAGGTAGCGAATGGCAGAGATGTCCTCTTTTACCATTTTTTTTCTCTTGCTTGAAGTCAGTGCAACATGTAATGTGATGTGGCATTTAACGCCCAGTCATCATGACATAAACAAGTTCACTTTGTGTGTGTGTGTGTGTGTGTGTGTGTGTGTGTGTGTGTGTGTGTGTGTGTGTGTGTGTGTGTGTGAGAGAGAGAGAGAGAGAGAGAGAGATGGAGGGCTTTTGCTGTATTTTCTACAGCTACTAGACATGTGCATGTGTACTGTATAGCAGGAAGCTGAAGTCATTAGTGGCAATAAGCAACTGGCTCATACTCGTACCGTACGCTTACACATGCTTTGATTCTCACACAGACACACACACTGTCACATTCACTTTCTCCTTCTGCTGATGTACTGAGAGAGAAAACTCTTAAAATGCAGAAAACAAAAGCAGCACAGATTCTTTATCTCAAGAATGGAAGGCAGCTGTACTCTGATTGGTGGTGATAAGGGTATACTGTATTTATGAGGTTTAGCTTATGTTGTGTAGAACAAACGTCCCCAGCTTTAAGTCAGCTACACTCCTGGGATTTGACTCACAAAACATTCGCTTATTTAACATATTAAGTACCATCTTGATTCAAACTGGAGGTTAGTATTTTGCAAAATCTTTCTTAGGGTTATGAGAGAGAAGTTGATACCTGAAGACATTAACTAAAGGGGACATCGGATGCCCATTTTTCACAAGTTGGTATGATTCTTTAGTCTTCATGAAATGTCTGCAACATACTTTGGTTAAAAATTCTTAATGGTCGTGTAAAACAACACCATTTTTACCTTTTTGAAAACAGCTCTGTTCACAGCGACCCGTTTCAGTGCATGGCTCTTCAAATGATAATGAGCTACTGCTCACCTCACACCTCTCTTCCATTTTTTGTGTATTTGGTGACACATCAGCATCAAAAATGAAACTAATCCACTGTGTCCTCAGTGGCTCTGATGTTTAGAGAAAATTAAGATTTTTAAGAATAAGACTTATTAGGAGACATTGTTGTCGCTACAGCCGTTCGAGTGCAGAGAACATTACGGACAGCTTACAGCTGGACCATCAGTTGTTGTGGGTGGGGCTTGAGAAATATTGGTCAGAAAATCAAAAAGACTTGATAATTGAGACTTCTGTTTTTTGGAATTAAAAATGCTCAAAGATGCTTCAGAAGGAAACATGCATTAAGAGAGATTTGAAGATCAGGGTAAATTTACCTTATTTTGTCTTCTGGGAAACATATAGATACAGTGGAGATCGAAAGTTTGGGCACCCCAGGTAAAAAGTTGTATTAATGTGCGTAAAGAAGCCAAGGAAAGATGGAAAAATCTCCAAAAGGCATCAAATTACAGATTAGACATTCTTATAATATGTCAAAAAAAGTTAGATTATATTTCCATCATTTACACTTTCAAAATAACAGAAAACAAAAAAATGGCTTCTGCAAAAGTTTGGGCACCCTGCAGAGTTAATATCTTGTACTGCCCCCTTTGGCAAATATCACAGCTTGTAAACGCTTTTTGTAGCCAGCCAAGAGTCTTTCAATTCTTGTTTGAGGTATCTTTGCCCATTCTTCCTTACAAAAGTCTTCCAGTTCTTTGAGATTTCTAGGCTGTCTGTCACGCACTGCTCTTTTAAGGTCTATCCATAGATTTTCAATTATGTTGAGGTCAGGAGATTGTGAAGGCCACGGCAAAACCTTCAGTTTATGCCTCTTGATGTAATCCACTGGATTTTGAGGTGTGTTTAGGATCATTATCCATTTGTAGAAGCCATCCTCTCTTTAACTTCAGCTTTTTCACAGATGGCATCAAGTTACGGTCCAAAATTTGCTGAAATTTTATTGAATCCATTTTTCCTTCTACTCGTGAAATGTTCCCTGTGCCACTGGCTGCAATACAACCCCAAAGCATGATTGATCCACCCCCATGCTAAACAGAAAACACCTTTTTTGTTTTCTGTTATTTAAAAAAAAAAAGTGTAAATGATGGAAATAAAATCTAACTTTTTTGACATATTATAAGAATGTCTAATCTGTAATTTGATGCCTTTTGGAGATTGTTCCATCTTTCCTTGGCTTCTTTATGCGCATTAATACAACTTTTTACCTGGGGTGCCCAAACTTTCGATCCCCACTGTATGTTCTGTAGATTCTGATGGGTAGTACTAATTGAAAAAAAAAAAGGTATTTAGGCAAAATAAGAAAAATGTGCACATCTCCTAATGCATCATTTCCTTCTGAAGTATCAGTGAGCATTTGAACCATCTGTAATAGTTGCATATGAGTCCCTCAGTTGTCCTCAGTGTGAAAAGATGGATCTCAAAATCATAGTCATTGTTGGAAAGGGTTCAAATACACAAAAAGGCTGAAAAAAAAAAAACAAATAATTTGTGGGACCTAAATGATTTTTCTGAGGAACAGCAAACAGGGACAAACAAGGGACTTATGAACAACTTTCACTAAACAAAAAAAAAAAAAACACACTGTGGATCATTCAGGTAACAACACAATATTAGGAATCAGGTGTATGTAAACTTTTGAACAGGGTAATTTTATACTATATTTTATACTATATCTTATTCAGGTCAGTACCATAACGTGCTTTTTTTTATATGGTGCCTCTTATTTTGGTAAAATAATTAGCGTTTTGCAGATTCTGCAAGGTGTATTTTAAAATTTTGACTTCAACTGTATATATATTTGGTCTGTCATAGTATCAGTTTTTCACTATATGATTATAATGGCTGAAAGAATTCACAATAACAATGTTTTTTGTTATATTTAAAAATTTTGAGGGAAAATATGATAATAGAACAACACAACTTTGCTTCAGGGCTAGCAAAATATGGGTAAAACTTACTTCATATTTGCAGCTTGATGGAGGTAAAAGTAGGTGAACAGGTTGCTTAGTGTTATTACTGCCTTTTGTGATTGCTTACTGTTGATTGTCACTTCCTGCAGACTGGGGTGTCTAACAAAATCCCCCAAAAAAAACTCCCACACTGGTGATCTAACTTTTTTTCAGGTGTGGGTAGAGTGCCTTGCTTTCGTCTGTCATCTGCTCCGAAATGATTTTGTGTGGCGGTATTAGCTACACACTGCATCATTGGTTATACCACCATCTCCTATATTAGGCTGTCATCCAAAGTTGCTGGCACTGGTTTATGATATTGTTGTATGTGTAGTATTAACATGATATCAGTACTATTTCATTTTTTTAAATGAAATACTGCTATATTGCGATATAACCATATATACGGTTGTGTCACAATATACTGCTATACTGGCAATATAAAGGCATTTATATATTTTATTAAACCCAAGACCTTGACATTGCCAACATCATGCTTTACAGTTTGCACTACAGGAATCCAAAAGTGGAAAGTCCCCACCATGATAGAAATATAAACTTGTTTGAGTGTGAGTGTTACTGTGTGTGTTTGCGTGTAATTTTCTGTTTCTCTGCAGGCTGCCGGTTTGATCTACGTGGCTATTTGGTGTGGGGTAGATGCTATGAATGTCAATGCATATCTCCTTTTCTGTTTCTCCCCACTGCTTGCTCTGCCTCCAGTTCTTGTCTTTCCACTATTCAGTTTTCATTTTTGAGTTGCTTTTTCTGTTCTTGATTTATTTTGTTCATCTCCCTGACTTGTTAATATTTCATATTAATAGTTGGTATTTGTCTCAAGCATGCAAGTGGTAAACATGAAGGAATAAGGACTCAGGCACAGGATTTTGACACCAGGACAAACTGCTACGCACCAGGCTGCTACACACTTCATTACACATGTTCCAGATCACATGATGTTATCTCCATATGCTGGATTCTGGAGCATTACGAACCAAATGAAAAGATGCATTAGTATATCATAGACCTCATTTTACCTTCTCACTCACTCTCCCTCTTTCTGTTTTTCCTCAGACGGTGACGGCTCACAGGACCACCTGTTGCCAGTCTGCATGGATGCATCGTGTGATAAAAGTGCAATTTACTTGGCCAAGTCTGGAGGGACAGAGGTACACAAACCCTCCGTTATTACTCTGTCACACTCTTCCATCCCATCCTTTCTTCCGTTTGCATCTGTGAGCTCTCGGAGCTGCTGTGAGGGCAGTGGCAGGACTATTTTTAACATTTTGTCATCGCTTATAAATCTAATGGATAGATTTGAGAGATGGATCAATGGTAGAGTTTGGGCGTTCATACAGATTTCCTTATTAATTTCACTCAAGCTCTCACTTTGATCCAAGTTCATTTGATTCAGATTCATATGGGTACATAACTGTTCAAAAGTTAGGTTTTTAAAATAAATTATTACTTTTACTTAGCAAGGATGCAATTGATCAAAATTGACAGTAAAGGTATTTATTGATTTCTGCTTTAAATTAATGCTGTTTTTTTTTAACTTTCTATTCTTTAACAAAGAATCCTGATAAATAAAATAATAAAAAGAATAAGTGTTTCTTGAGAATCAAATCAGCATATTAGAATTATGTGAGACTGAAAACTGGAGTAAGGCTGCGTGTCCACCAATGCATTTTCCCTGTGGCTAGCGTATTTTTTCAATTGTTCTAAATGGGAGCGCCGCATTTTTTAAAACACCAGGAGCGTGCCGAGCGCTGAGCGTCTTTTTCGTGCTGAGTGTTCAGGCGTTTTTTCCTCTGTGCCGAGAGTTGAAGAATGTTCAACTTTGAGTAAAACGCTGCGCTCATCACTGTCATGTTCTAGTCAGCTAACTAATCAGAGTGGAGAAGGGGCGGGACTACCAACCACCCCAATTGCAGAAGTTAATATTGCTTGTTTTCGAGTATTTATGTCTTTATAAGATAGAATTGCCAGACTACTATAATACTGTTATTAAAAATAATGCTTGGAGAAACTTTGTATTAGCGATGCGTTTGCCATTACTTCAACGTATATTTTGTATCATAGCAACCACAGCGCCTCAACGGAAAAAAAACGCTCTGCGCTCTCAAGCGCTCACAGTTCGGCGTTTTCAGCAGAGCGCCTAGCGTTTTCAGCCGGCTAAAAATGCTTTGGTGGACATGCGGCCTAATGTTTTTGAAAATTCAGCTTTGTCATCACAGGAATCACATAAAATGTACTAACTAAACTCTATGAGCTATTCATTACAGGAATTGAGCAACACTGGCCACACCATATCTAGCGGTCCTATGATTTTCGCGATGTGAATAACGCAGATGGAATTAAGGAATACAGTCATAAAGTAATTTACTGTATAACGCAGAATGTCACAAAATGTATCAAATTTTGGATGAATAAATCAAAAGTAGCTCAGTACACTTAAATCAAAACACGATATGGACTAGTGTCTGTAAATAATTATCAGCAAAAATGCTATTTAAATATGAATCTTGCATGTTCTGTTCAGTTTCGTTTAACATATTGAAGCCCATGTGACATTTTGCGGTGTTTTCAGCCTCTTGTCACCTCAGTAAATGAGTACATGAACGCATAAACACAATCTCTAGAACTGCTCTGAGAATCACTTTATGAGCATTTTACAGTGTCTTTTGAAATACAAACAGAAACTTCAAAGCAACCTGTCAAAATAAAAGTCTGGTTTAACTTGAAGAAACTTTGACAGAAATATACCCTATTACTTATTTATATATATATATATATATATATATATATATATTAGGGGTGTAACGATTCACAAAATTCACGGTTTGGTTCGATACGACACAGTGTTGTCACGGTTCGGTACATTTTTGATACAGCAAAAAGAAAGAAATTTGTGCACATTTTTTATTTATTAAAACTAACATCATGAAGTATGCATCTCAGATCAGTGCCAGGAGTCAGATTTCATTTATCACATGAAGAGAGTGAGTCGAGCTGACCTGTGAGGTGAGAAAAACAAGAAGTTAACTAAATATTTAGTTTCAAAAAGAAATACAAAAGTGCCTGCTTTAAAAATATTTCAGACTTTTGCTGTTTATCTTAGGTGATTTTGGAATCTCCCACCATTTGCTGATCTCCAGTGTTTTATATTTAAACTTTGTGTAAGTAATTTGTTATTTTATATTAGGCCTATAGCCTAAAAGCTAAGCAAATAAGCATTGGTTTGTTAATACATTAATCATTGTATGTTTAATATAAGTGAGTTTGCCGTACTGTTTTGTTGTTGTCAACAACATTCAATCAATTGACGTGGAATTGGCGCTAATTCAAAAGTGAAACTAAAACAGCATTTACAAGCTGTTTAAAAGCGAATAAAAGCGAGGAAAAGAAGGAAAATTCTTACGAACTACCTCACCATCACAACCCTACTGGAGTAGGGCTGTGCCTATATTTGGACGCGAATTATCATGCGTATCTGGTCAGTAATGCCGGTTCTGTGATTAGTCGTAAATCTCATTCACGCGTTCATTCATGCAGCCGCGTTTACTACACAGAGCCGTAGTTCACTGATAAGCTACGCAAATATCGCCTTCATTATCGCAGGCGATACATATCGACAATGCAGGCGAAACTGGGTAGCTTGTCAGTGAACTACGGCTCTGTGTAGTAAACGCGGCTGTATGAATAAACACGTGAACGAGATTTACGACTAATCACAGAACCGGCATTACTGACGAGATACGCATGATCTCGCGTCCGAATATTGGCACAGCCCTATACTGGAATATTGTGTTTTTCGTTGGGAGAGGGAGAGGCAGACATCAGTTTGTCTGTTACGTTGTTTGGGCTGCCTTGTAGAGTACAGTGGCACTGAGAACATTATATTTCACACACTTTATATATATATATATATATATATAAATCAATTATTTAGAGACTATTACATTTCAATTATTAAAATGTAATCAAAATCATTAAAATGGGATCCTGAAAATTAATGGAAAAATATAGGTTTACTCTTTGAGAAAAGTATTTTTTTATTAAATTAATTTTCATGATTTCAGTTAATTAGACATGCTTTTTGATTATTATTTTTTTAATTTAACCATTAAAACGGATTCTAGAAAAATAAAAATTGAAAAAAATGGAATCCAAATCCAGAAAAAATTAAATGGGGAAAAAAAAAACTGAATTTGTGTTAAAAATAAAATTGAATTTGGAACAAAATAAAACATATTTCATAGAAAGCACCAGTTCATAAGAATCATTAATTAGTAAATTGGACCACACTGGTATCATTTTATGTTTAATCAGAAAACCAGTACTTTTACACTGCACTAAATTTTAAATGGATGTATGGCTTGTCTGACACTGATGGATTGATCGTTTCAATCAATTGATCCCATAAGGGGGGATTAAGGAAATCTTCATATATTCAGTGGATAATGTATGTTCTGAATACAAGAAAATTCAAATGATGATAATATATTACAATAAAAGCCTATAATAACAGTGGCATATAGTTATTTAGAGCTCATTGTGTGAAGGCCTGCTGTTGTCTGGCAGCTCATGCTCTTACTGAATGTCAGCCTCACAGTAGAAGGCAGCGGTTATCTCTCTGCCCTCACACACACATAAGTCTGCCTGTCACAGGCTTTGGGACCAGAGAGAAAGGGAACAGCGATGGACGGAGACTAGGAGAGGGCAAGAATGTAAAGGGTGGGGAACACATGTCAGCTTTTGTCCGCCTGCCATGGGAGCTAGTCTTCACCATCAGATATTCTGAAAGGAAAGAAAACTTTGACTCTTTCATTATTTTCCCATCTGTCTATCACATTCTCTCTGTCCATTATCGGTCTTTCTTTTTTTCTGCTCTGTTCTATCCCCTTCCATTCTCTTTAGAGTTCAGAAAACAACAAGCTTACACTGGTTTGAAAGAGTTTATTCAATGCTGCCAAATAGTGAACGTGACTGATATAGACATAGCGGCACACATGGTGTATTGAAAAGAGAAGATAGAAGAAAACAAACACTTGACAAAAGATAGAGAATAACAAAGACACGCTTGTGTTGTAGTCAAAGAACGCAGTCTATGATTTAATTGGTACAGGGATTTCTCTGTTTTTAAGCATGTTTGTGTGGACGGGGGTGTGTGTGTCTGCTAATCACACAAATACGCTCTCTCTCACACACATACATCGCCTGCTAAATAAACTCATTCTCTCTGTTTTCCTTTCCAGCTCATCTGCTTAATATTGACACATGTAACATCACACTCATTAGAGTGATTAGGGACAGCGATTGTCATCACCCTCACACACACACACACACACACATACTTTTGGCTGGTTGTATAAATGGGCACTTCCAAGTCACTTGTGTTGTAATTAAAGGTGGTGTGTGTACATTTTTTAATTTTAATATTAAAATATTTTCTTTACTTAACGATAAAGTGATAACTTTACCCAAAATAAAAATTCTGTCATTAATTTCTCACCCTCATGTTGTTCTAAACCCTTCAGACCTTCGGTTATCTTCAGAACACAAATTAAGATATTTTTTTTCTGAAATCGAAGGGCTTTCTGACCCTGCATAGACGGCAACGGAACTGCTACGTTCAAGGGCCATAAAGGTAGAAAGACATTATTAAAATAGTCCATGTGACTTTAAGGGTTTAACCATAATGTTATGAAGCTACGAGAATACTTTTTGTTTGCAAAGAAAAGAAAAATAATGGTTTTATTTAACAGTTTCTTCTGTTCCGTATCAGTCTTTAATGCGCGTTCATAAGAGTACTACAACGCATTCATGTGATGCTGCTGATAAAGGATGGATAATTTGAACCAGAATATACAGACAATAAACTAAGAGAGATGGGCGTTCTACGTCAAAACGCAGGCTCCTGAGTCAGCAGCACCACACGCATGTCATGTGGTGGAGACTGACACAGAAGAGGAGAAATTGTTGAATAAAGTCATTATTTTTGTTTTATTTGTGCACAAAAAGTATTCTCATAGCTTCATTAAATTACTGTTGAACCACTGATGTCACATGGACTATTTTAACAATGGTTTTAGATTTGTGGGCTTTGAATGTGTCAGTTGTGTTGCTGTCTATGCAGGGTCAGAAAGCTTCTCATTTTTGATTTCATCAAAAATATCTTAATTGTGATCCTGGCAAAATGAGTTGGAATGCGCATGGCCTGATTTTGAGCTACAGGCAAAAGAAGCGAAAAATGTCAGTTTTGGTCAAATTTGAGGTTTTCACACAAATGAGTTAATTAGGTCTTCTTCTAGTAATCCCAATGCTCCAAATAGTAATTAAACATTAAAAATGATCTTTATTGTATGTTCTTTGAGAGGAGTGCCTTTTCTCTGCTCACTTCAGGATGACTGCTGCTGCTTTGCATCACAAGTTGTAGGTCAAAGCATTCCAGCTTTGTAAATATTCATATTGAATTCTTGATGACATGAGTCCAAACCAGTGAAATATGGTTTTTAAATCCACGCTGATGAAAACAAAACGATCAAGCTGACTGACATTTGCAAAGCGATTGCATAAGACACGCCTTATTGAGAGCGTGCAGTCTCTCTATAAAGTACATTATTGCGAGATTCACACAAATATAATCTGTTACGTCTTGCATAAACATTTAGTTAATGGTTGGGGAAAAAATCTAATGTGTAACATTAAATTAGATCCATGCATTACAGTAGGTCTTAATATAGATCTGTCTCAATGTGAATCAAACATTAAAAGAAAAGACAGAATCACTTGCTGTTCTTAAAATCTACTGTTTATTCTTCTTGGTTCTTAGTTTTAATAACAAAGATAAAATATAAGCTATATTGTGATTAATAATATAGTAATTATTATTAAGAAAAGACTTAAAAGAGGAAAATATGCAGTGTTGCTTGGTGCTTTGGAACATTCAGAAAAATGTAACTTGATTTTTCTCCAAATCAACTCTGCTGACTCTATCGCCTTCAAATGGCTGTAGCTCAGTCATTTTTGTTTGATTCTAACAAATCATATATTTTGAAGGTATTTTAATGAAGAATGTAAAAATAAAAATAACAGATTTTTTTTTTTTTTAATTGCTCATTCCAACTCATTTTGCCTGCACAGGTCACAATTTATGTTCCAAAGATAAGCGAAGGTCTTAGGGGTTTGGAATGACATGAGAATGAGTAATTAACAACAGAATTAAAAATTTTGGAACTATCGCTTTAAATTCTGGTGGATTCTCATTGGCAGTCAATGTTTCAGTCACCAGCTGGATAAAACAGTATTGACAGTGATTATTTATTTCTCAGTATCATTATGGTTATACAGCAGCTGTGATGTGGACATCGTAGAATTAAAATGATTATTAAAACTTTAGGGTTACAGTTATAGTTTTTGTCCTTGGTGTGAGCTGGCTTTTAGCCAAATATTTACCTTAAAATACTGTTGTTTTTTTAATAAATTTTACCTGTTTAAAGGTCTCATTAGCATGTTTTTTTAGGTTTAGCTTATAGCTCTGTAAAGCTGTTTTTCCATCATTTTTGTCCTTAAAAGTAAAGCTATTTCAAAAACACCCAAATTGTGTTTCATAGTGAATCGTTCTGACAGTCAGACATCTATATCCCCATGTTTGCATTTTGTGTACACCTGTTCTCTTTTCACCCTTCCCCGGATTTAAATGATTGCCTGAATTGTAGACATGATTTCCGGACTCTGAAAGAATGAGAGAGGAAGGACTTTGGGATCACCACAGAATTAAACTATCCCTTAAGCTGCAATGCAGCAAAGCGGCATCCATAAAACATGGCCCGAGAAAGAACGAGAGTTGGGGAGGAAATGATGGAGAGCAAAGCAATAGATTGTCTGAGGTGGTAGAAGTGAGCGTCTGTGTACGTGTGTATTGAATTTCAACAGAGTCGTGAGGAAGTGAACAGGGAAAGGAGGGGAGGGATGGACACCTTCATTGGCTGAGCTGCTCTCTCTCTCAGCCCGGGGCGTCTCACACTTATTCATTTCATTTTCATGTACTCTGTAATAGCAACTTTGTTTCCAGCTTGGCAGCATCAGCTGAGTGTGGCAGGCCATTTATTTCTTTCTTTTTTTCCTCAGAGGAGTATAAATAATATTTACACTCACTCTCACCGATCACACTCTGAATTCTGCCTGTCCTGTGTGGGTGTATCTGTCTGGATATTTGCTTGTCTCATTGTCTGTGTATCCTGTGAGTATGAACTTACCTGAAAGCGTCAGTTTCCAAGCAGTTTGTTTAACAGTATTGATCTTTGTAGGTGTGGATGTGACCGTTTCTCTTCATCATGACACCTCTAAATTATCAGAAGTAGATGTCCTGTAAGCAAAGCTACTGAGGGCTACATTTCCCAGACATCCATGTAGAGACATCTCCTGGAGAGGTTAGATTGGCCATTATCTGCTTAGCCCATACAGGGCACCGAGGCCTTCATTTAGTCTCTTGCTCAGGCAGCTGGTGATTCTGTCAGTACTCATGCCGTCGAGCTCCCCTCGTGTCACAGCACCACCTGTTCAGCTTGTATGCTGACACTCATGAGGAGTTAGTCGACCCACACAGAATTTTGAATGGTTTTTACCATTATCTAAACTGATTAAGGGGGGGATGTGTGCAAATTCGGATATGGTAAAATGTGCTAATGGGAGCTGAGAGGGCTGTGCTCTTATTGGCAGCTGAAAGCGTTATCAGAAATTAGCCAAAATAGAAGTTTTATCTGATGAGCAAACCTCCCAGCGCACAGAACCCAACAGATTTGTGCACAATTGGATTCTTGTCATTCCCAAAGTTTTAAACATCCCCTATGGTTGCTAGGCAGATGGTAGGGTGTTTTTGTGGTTTCTGGGCGGTTTGTAAGATGTTGCTAAGGTGTTCAGGGGCCAGTTGCATAAACATAGCCACTATGTTGAGACTTTGTCTTAAGTATTAGTTTAACCAACTAACAGTTAACCAAAAGGAAATAAGTCTTCCTTTTTTCATATTGGGCCAGTCTACCAAGTTATGAGGAGCCTTAAAAAAACTAATTAGATGACTAACATTCTAAGACTAGTCTTAGAGGTTTATGCAGCTGGTACCAGAATGGTTTCTATGGTTTTGTGTGTTTACTTTGTGCCATACAACTGTTGTTAATGGTGCATTGTGCTACATGAAGCAATGTCTGATACAGTGTCTTGCAAAAGTATTCATACCTTATACATATTTTTTTTTCTCACATTTTGTTACATTGCTGCCCTATGTTAAACTGCTTTAAATGACTTTTTTTCCCACATCAATTTACACTATAATGACAAGGCAAAAACAGAATTGTCACAACTTTATTAAACTTTAGTAAATGTATTAAATATAAATATCCATACCCTTAACTCACTATCAAGTTTACAGCATCAAGTCATCATTTGGCAGTTATCTGCCATTCTTCTCCTCACCTCTTCACCTCTGAAGCTCTGTCGACTTGGATGGAAGCTGTCAGACATTTTCAGATTTCTCCAGAAATGTTTGATTAGGTTCAAGGCTCTGGCTGGGCCACTAAAGGACATTTACATAGTTGTCTATAAGCCACTCTTGCTGTGTGCTTAGGGTCATTGTCCTGTTGGAATGTGAACATTCTGTCCAGTTTGAGGTTCTGAATGCTCTGGACTGGGTTTTTATCTCTATATTTTGCTGGGTTAAGCTTTCCTTTTTACTCTGATGAGTTCCTCAGTCCCTGCGACTGAAAAACAGCCCCACAGCATGAGGCTGCTACCAGCACACTTCACTTTTGGGATGGTACTCTCCAGGTGATGAGCAGTGCCTGGTTTCCTTCATACATGATGCTTGGAATTGAGGTTCATCAGACCAGAAAATCTTTTTTCTCACAGTCTAAGGGTCCTTCACATGCTGTTTTGCTAATTTCAAGTGTGTTTTCACTGAGGAGAGAATTGAGTCTTGCCACCCCGCCATAAAGCCCAGATCGGGGGAGAGTTGCAGTCATGTTTGTCCTTCTGTAATTTTCTCCTATCTGCATATATGATCATGGAGCTCAACTAGAGTAACTGTCAGCTTCTTGGTCACCTGTCTAACCAAGCCCTATTCCATGAATTGCTCAATTTGGCCAGGAGGCCAGCTTTAGGAAGAGTCCTGGTTGTTTCAGACTTCTTGTATTAAGGGTAACGGAGACTACATGCTTCTGTGAACCTTCAATGCAGCAGATTTTTTTTTTTCTTTTTCTTCCCCAGATCTGTGGTTTGATGTAATTCTGTTTCTAAGTTTTACAGGCAGTTTTTTTTTTTTTAAACCTCAGGGCCTCTTTTTACCTTTAATATGAATTTTCAGCTGTTAGACCTTTTATTAAGACGTGTGCCTTTCCAAATCATACCCATTCAATTGAATTTGCCACTGGTTAACTTCACTCAAAGTGTAACAAGCAATATAAATAACCCTGAGCTGAATTCCAAATGTCCCGTATAAGGGTATGAATATTTGTGCAATGAAATCATTTGCGTTTTCTATTTTTTATAAATTTGCAAAGATGGTAAAAACCTGTTCTTTGCCATTATGATGTATGGAGTGTAGATTGAAGTGGAAAAAGAAGTAATTTAAAGCAGTTTATTATAAGGCAGCAACATAAAATTGTGAAAAAAGTATAAATACTTTCGCAAGGCACTGTAAATCTGGATTTTAACCTTTTAACATTTTTTATGAAATGCTAGTTGTGTCCTTTCTGTTTAATGTCATCTGAAATAATTCTGGAGAAATCCTCAGAGGGCACTGCTCAGGCCGAGTCATTAGCTCTTTCCTTACGTGACTCCTGCTAATGTTCTGTGCTTTAACATTCACAACTGCTAGTCTGTCAAGGGACTACTTTTGTCATCCATTTTGCCTTTTGTTTGGTCAGTGAAAGGGTCTTTTCGATAAGCCGAAGTGCCAAACTTGCATTATGCAGTAGGATGCAGCGCTTATTTTAGTTTATCAAGCCTCATACGTCTCTGAAAAACATTTGTGCAGTATAGATTAGGGGTCAAATGAGTCACATTATAAACAAACCATATGGTTCATCACCCCCATGTCATGTCTAAACATCTCTCTGAAAACACCTTTATTTGAGTCTTGTTAAGTTGTCTGTTTTGATAATGATACTAATGATTTCTCAATAGAACAGTGGTGGAACAGTTGAAATGAATATTGAATGTATATCTCTCTTTTTTTGCGGCATTATTCTGGGCCGTGTGATACTGAATTTCTGTTGCCGCTGTCACAGTAATTGTTCACAAAGTATTTATTTATGGTCTCAAGATGAAAACATACCTTTGGGAACTTTTTCACAATACGCAAAATATGCTAGTATACACTAGTAAAACACTAGAAGCACTTGTAATCATTTTCATTGACAGTTAGGATTACAGCTTCATATATTTTGCTTTCTAGACATAACAAGTTTGCTTGGTAGCTCCGCCGGCATGAAATTGGACTTTGGATGCGGAATCCTTGGGTGCGAATCCTGTGAAAAACATGAGTTATAATGAAAGATGAGAGATCGAAAAACAAGCTATAACAGCATGTGTTACATTACATTTGTCACATTATTTACTTATTTATTTATTTATTTATTTATTTTGTATATTCAGTTAAATTATTTTTTTTGTCTGTAAGCACATGGCTTAATGCTTTTAAATTGTGAAAGGGCCTTTTTGAAAAATAAAGGCAATTTAATTAATATTAATAATGTAATAATATGTTACAGGATTTGTTCACTAACAAATTGAAAATATGTCATCATTTACACACTCTCATGTCATTCCAAACCTAACATTTGGGGGGGAATCTGTTGTTTTTGTCCCTACACTGAAGGTCTTTGGGGTTAGTCTTGTTTTGTATGGTCACAACTGAAACATTATTTGTATTATTTTGTATGCTGCAGAAGAAAGTAAGTACAGGTTTAGAACAACATGAAGTGAATAAATGATGAAAGAATTTTCAATTTTGGGTGAACTGTACTTCAATTATAATATAAATTGTAATATATTAGTCTCTTGTGTGGTATTTATTTGATCAGTTAAAACTAGTCTAATACCGATTAACTAGGCTAATACCGATATCAATCTAATATTTTTTAATATTTATAATATATATTTTTTTAAATCAGTGTAGAATCTGTGTGTGTTGACCTGATCATCACTCTATTGTGTTTCACATACAATCTACTAAATATAGACAACTTCAAAAATAACAAAACATATACAATCATAATATATGACAAAAATACTATTATAAACTAGGTTAGTGGATAATTCAGTAGCAAAAGTTACTCTAGAAAAATCATGAGTTCACAATAATTTTTATAAAACAAACTTTTAGTGAAAAAAATATATATATTTTATATATTTATATAAACAATATATTTTTTTAAATACTAGTATACTATTATTAAGCAAGAATGCATTTAATTGATCAAAAGCAACAGTAAAGACTTTTATAATGTCACAACAAATTCAAATAAATGCCGCTCTTTTCATCAGAGTTCTAAAAAAAAATATGAAATATTAAAAAAAAATAATAATACTAAGCAGCATAACTGACTGACAATGAAGATTTTTTAAACATTTCTCAATTTCACTGTTTTAAGTAAGGCTGGCTCGATACCACTTTTTCAGAATTGATCCTGATCCAATATCAAAAAAACTAAATATCGGCTGATACCGATATCGATCCGATACCAGGACAGTTTTTATTTTTTAAATCAGTGTAGAATTTCTATACTTCAATGTATACTTCAATGTGTGTTGACCTGATCATCACTAATTAACATGATTAAAATAAATATATTTACACCTTCATGTAAATGATCTTAAAAAGAATAGTTCACCCAAAAATGATAATTCTGTCATTAATTACTCTCCCTCATGTCATTCCAAACCTGTAAGACACAAATGAAGATATTTTTTAGCTTTCTGACCCTGCATAGACAATAATGCAGAAAGCTCTTGGAATTCATCAAAAATATCTTCATTTGTGTTCTGAAGAAGAACAAAGGTCTTATGGGTTTGGAACAGTGTGAGGGTGAGTAATTAATGACAGAATTAAATTTTTTGGGTGAACTTTCCTTTAATGCACCTTATTAGGAAACTCCACATCGCTATAGTAATGCTTTGTCAACTGCAAGCTGGCATTGCAACACCCCACCAGTGTCATCAACAGAGCTTTGTCCACTGCCAGCTACGTATGTATGTATGTTCTCATGAAGTGTCAAAATGGTGCTAAAGACACTTTTTCACCCACCAACCCCCACCCTGCCAGATCTACCACCAGTCCTTGCTGCGGCTCTCATTATTTACAAATTAATCACTTCCTGCAGGTGACCTTCAGTTCTGGGCATTCTCACAGGTGCACGTGTCTAGTCTTTTCTCTTCAGACATAAACACTGCATGCTGTAAAAACAGCCTGTACCCTTCCCACCTTTCCTGCCATCAACACCTCTGATCTGACACGCCCGTCTCCTGATTCTTGTACCACATTTCATTACAAATTGTGCTTCTCTCCTCTAGGGAGGCTAATGAAGAGGCCGTCTGTTGTAGATTCTGTTTCACACGCAGGGAGGAATGGCATGCGTTCCCCGTAATGCGACGAGCGATGAAGCTTTCGTTCTTCCTTTTTTTCTCCTGGAGTGTCATAAAGATGGCAGTTCATTAGACGTCGCACTTTCATATCATCTGTCAGTGGCACCTATTGATGTAATGGCACCTCGTCTGGTGTCTTCCCGCCGGCGAGCTCTGATTTTAATTTCTTGGCCTAATGAAGCGTCGCAGCTGGGATGTGGGAGTGGTGGAAAGCGTGGCTCGGCTAAAACAGGGACTTTTTGCGCTTTAGTAAACAAAGCCACAGGGATGGAGTCTTGGCAATGCGAACGTGATGATGTCTCTCCGACTGATATGAGGGAGGGAGGAAAATAGGCCATTTGTATTCTGCGCACAGCGTCTGCTCTATCTAAGATGTCCCATTACTTTTGCTAAGGAAAGGCTATCATGGCTTTCTGCATTAAAGAGATCATTCTCTCTCTCTTCCCCTCTCTGTCACTTTGGCAACAACGATATAGCCTGATTCGCTGACATTTTGGCTGTTCGCTCGCACTGTGTTTGCTAGGCTCACGCCATCTTTTATTCAAATGAGACACTTCCAATGATGTAAGTGGCTCATAACATGACAAACTGTCACGTGTGTCGTGAACAAGCAGAGTAATAAACTATAAAGCTGAAGTAATCGCTGGTGCCGAGGTATCCCATCATCCTTAGTGTCTAGACGCTCATGGCGTTCCGGTGGCGCTAATGCAGGTCTCTCCCAGCTGTGTTCAGCCAATAAACATCTTTAAAGCAGGAAGCCAAATGAGAAATTAGCGTGTTTTCTATGGTAGTTGGTTAATTACAGAGTGTCTCATTATCCTGGATGACACTGATTAGCTTCCGTCTCATTCCTGTTTGATTGGACTTAAGGTGTGTGTGTGTGTGTGTGTGTGTGTGTGTGTGCGCCAGTTCGGGTTGATTGGGTTAATCAGTGGAGCAGTGGATCGCTGGATGGGAGGCTAATTCTAGCAGAGAGTTGCCTTTCTTCTCTGTGATCAGCAACAGGCCTGTCCCACCACACATTCACCACAAATTACCCATTCTCCAGCCTTTCTAATTGCTCCTCTCATCCATCACCAACACTCTGGGATGCCAGTTGTAGTTTTAGACATCCAAAAGCATCTTTTTGTACGAGTCATGCCACGTGTTCACCTGGTCGGCCTCATTGAACTGTCAGGTGGATGTTCAGCACAAACAGGATGATAAATGTGCAGAGTCTTTGTTAGAAAGGCCTGACTGATTCTCAGATGAGCAATCACTTCCTTTTAAACAATGAGCGGTGTACACAGGCTCTCTAGGCACCTGCCTAAACCCTCCCTGACCTGTCAGAGAGTCCTGTGTAAAGCAGATGGTGGGAAAATACTCTCTCGGTTGTATGGCGGCTTAAAGTTTAATCTGTTTACTAGCCTTGAATTATTGACTTAAAACCTGTTTGCATTTCTCCAAAGGCTGCTGATAAGCTGGACATTTTGCTAGTCACATCCAGCCTGGCTTATTCCTGCATGAATTCTGCATGGTGCCTTTTACATCCCTCTCTGTGCGACCCTGCCGGCCTCCTCTGCTCCTCCGTCAGCATTAGAGTTGAGGGATGCCGGAGTATGTAGCGTAATGATGTGTGCTAGGCTCTTTATGCAACGGTACAGGTCGACACCGCCAGGCTGGTTTGCCGCCAACAACCTTCATTGGCCAGCAGCTAATGCCGCCAACATCTATTCTCAACAGCAGCTGGTTCAGGTTATTTTTAAACTTTGGAAGGATGTCTTCAATGTAGATCAAACCTGCTCATATTCAGATTTACCATCTACATGCCAAGTTTGGCACATGCAAGCAGTTTCATCGTAAAGCAGGACATGTCTCACCATCTAATGCTCAATACCTTTGCTGACTGTCTTTCATGTTTTCTATTTTTCTCTCTTGCTTTCCCTTAACCTTCTAAAGGCCTGTTCACACTACAGCGAATGTGCGCTGTGAAAATTCGGTGTGATAAACATTTTGATCGAACGGCTGTTAATGCGTCTGTTTGGACCAACAAACATTTGCATGCTGTCGATGCAACTGATTCTTTTAAGAAGAGGTGTTGTAAACTCATTTCCATCAAACTGCGAAAGAAGCACAGAAACAATGCTGTTATATAAAACTGTGACTTGGAGGCACAAATCGACCATTTTGCAAAGCGACAGTGAATAGCAGAGGAAAAATCTAAAGTAGCTCTGTTGACTCTTCTGTTGTATTTGATGTTATTTGATAAACAGTACCAAAAAAAAATCATAATGGATTTTTGAAAGCCTGTGTATACTGTAAATACTGCATTTCCTCTCCGTGTCAAGTGGGTGTCTGAAATTGAAAGCTGCACAGCACTTCGCATATTTTGGTGAATGGGGTGTTTGTGCCACCTGCTTTCAAAGACAGTTCATTCTTAAAAGGAACCCTGGGTATTAAGACTTGCATGGCTTAATATAGTGTAAATGATGTCTCTTACTGAAATATGTAGCCTAGTAGAAAACCCATGAAAGATTTACGTTAATTCAAAAATCATTATTAAACCAAATGCCATACCATCAATTTTTGAGAAACTCCTTCAGCAGCAGTTTCTTGTCTCTTTCAGTAGCTGTGGTCTACTAAAACCCTCAAAGGCATCAGGGCTAAATTGGAGACGCGGGTTTGGGTTGTGCCAATAGATGATAGTATCATGTCCAGCTTCTTATTCGCAGCTTCTTATTGACGCTATCCGTTCCGGACAGAGGTTGACCAAGTCATTGTTTTGCAAGTCACAAGTAAGTCTCAAATCATTGTATTCAAGTCTCGAGTCAAGTCCCGAGTCAAGACAGACAAGTCACAAGTGAAGTCCCTAATCGGGCAAGTCCAAGTCGAGTTGCAAGTCCTCAACTTCAGCTTCAAGTCCTAAACAAGTCATCAGTGCTGTTTCCCAAATTAGTGTCTTTGTATTAATTACTACAGTAAATTTCAAGTCAATAATAGTATAGTAAGAATAATTGCAAAGATACAATATTAGGTGTTTCATTGAGGAATTAATCAATGTTTGTGAACAAATATAGGCCTAATTGAATGAATAATTTATTTTAAGTCCACTGTTTAATTTGTTTATGATTCAGTGATTTGAATGAATCAATTGAATCAGTTGGGGTCCTAGTTTTGGTATCAAAATATGTCATTTCCATACCAAATCTACATATTTTACAGTCACCGTTATGCAGATTGATCATAAACACAGCTAAAAAGCTTCCTACCTTTACAAAACTAATATCTACCACAGTTTTATCACAGGTGAATGGAAAATGTTGAAATACAAGCATTTCAGTCAAATGGAATTTACACAATATTTCAAATTTTTAACCCATGTGAGAAAATCAACCCGCTGCAATAGTTTTAAATCAGGCCAATTCAATAGAAAAAAAATGTGGATTTGGCAACCGTACATCCAACATGAGCTGCATCCAAAGCAATTTAAATACTCCGCACATTGAAAGCGACTCCGTGATGCAAGAAAAATATATTCAATATGTTTGCGGGAGCGGGATTAAGAAAACAGTCAGAGCGCAAGGCTTTAATACTAAAACACACACAATGAATGGAGACTGTAGAAAGCAAAAGCCAAATCCTGGACATTTCGGGCGATTCAGAAAGCCCATCCGGATGCATTTTTTAAGTCCAAAAAGAGGACGTATGGTCAACCTGATTATGTTGATAAAAACAATACAAGCGCTCCTTCTCTGACCCAGTGCCAAAAGCTGCGCTAATCATACCATTGTAATCATAGCTTCAGTAACCAGCCTATATCGGTCAGAACTCTGTTGTTTTTTTGTTTTTTTTTAGAATATATAGCCATAAAGACTTGCCGAGTCACAGGATTCAAGTCCAAATCAAGTCTCGAGTCATTGCTGTCAAAGTCGAGTCTCAAGTCTTCTTTGATTATGTCGAGTCAAGTCACAAGTCATCAAATTTGTGACTTGAGTCCGAGTCAAGTCTCGAGTCATGCGACTCGAGTCCACAACTCTGGTTTTTGACTTGTGCGAAAAAGGGTTAATGCAAATAATGGGAGATGAAAATGCATTTGCCGAATAAATTCCTCCGTACGCATCAAAAAATCACGTGACTTTGTGCTATGGAATGGTGTTCTGATGATTTGTGCTACCCTGTCAGATTCTGCTACCTCCCATTAAAACAAATGGTAGCATAATTCAACAGCGAAAAAAGCTACCTATCAGATTTTGCTTCCAGCATAATATTAATGAGGTGTGAGGCGTTATTAACGCGTACACCTACCCCAACCCTAAACCTAGCCTTACAGTATGAAAAATACAGTGTTGGTAGCATAACTGACTAACCAGGGAAACAATCTCGTTCAACATTTCAGATGCTGTGGTCATTCTGAAATGCCCAAGCATAAAATAATTGTCTCTGGGAACTGTCTTACACGACTGCGTTCCCAAAATGTAGGCATCCACCTCCAAAAGCAATAGCCACATTTACTGTGCTTCGTCTGCTCGCTCCAAGGCGCAAGTAATTTATTACATTTAAAAATGATTATATTCAGTGGCTCCTATTTTATTAGTGATATATAGTGCCACTTTATCAGGAAGTGCTGATTTTGTTCTCTTTGACTTGTTGGATGGAAACGGAGCTTACTCGCAAATGTTTTATGCAATATTACAGTTTTGCGCATGTTAAATTCGCAACTTTGGATGGAAATCCGGCTATAGTCTTGACTAAAATACCATTTCGTTTTAGTCATATTTTAGTCATCAAATCTAAAGTTGATTTTAATCTGCTAAAATCTAATGGGTTTATTATGCATTTAATAAACACTCCTCTAAAATTACCAAACTCATTGTAAGGTTTTAACATGATAGAGACAGATTTAACTGCTATGACACTCAACATGCCTTTATATTAAAATGAATTAAAACCACTTCTCATAAAGAAATAAGAACATGGTTGTTTTTCAATGAAATACCAATGGTTATATAGGCTAATTATGCATTCTTTAAAACAACTTGTTTACTACATTCTTCATCCTTTCAAGCAGACATATTTATTTATATAAATGCATTTAGATTCATCTTTGTTGGGGCTACTAAAGTGATTCAGTCAAGGGCAGTGTGGGATTTATTGCTTGATTAACATCAATGCCACAGACAGTAGCAACTAAATTAGACTGCTGTCCCTTTAAAACAGAATGCACGGGTGCAATGTACTGATACATGTCTGATATTCTCCCAACTGCTTTCGTTCACCAAAGATGTAACTGAATGTGTTTACGTGAATACTCATAAAAACAGACAATTCAGCATCATTTAGTGTGTATTTCAGACCGAATTGAGTTCTCTTTTGCGTCGTCAAAATTATCCATGTCTGCTCTTTTCTTACTCCCAGATATTGACATTTTTGAATGTTTCATGAGACATGCAGCAATTGTCTGCTAGCTTATGTCATGCCAGATGGATCAGTAAGCTGTTACAGTTCAAATATACGTGTCTAACCTCCTAACCACATATATTTGTTCTAAATGAACCTCTTTCCAAATCGTCCCTCCCTAACATTTTCATCTTGTTTTTATTCGTTTTATTCATAGTTTTTATTTTTCATTCAAAATGAGTTTTTGTTTCGTTATCATCTCGTATTCGTCCGTGAAAAAATTTTGTTGATGAAAATTATCCATCAACGAAATTAACACTTGCTGCCCTTCGACTGAAAATTACGACCAAAAGCCACACAATGTATTATCGTATCAGTATTTTATTTTCCGAAGTGTGTAATTTCTAAGTTGTTTCCAAGTGCAAATATTTGACATCATCAAAATAATGACACAGCCCCCCTCCCCCCCATAGTCCAAAATATGTATACATTCATGTGGATTTTTAAAATAACGTAAATCTTTCATGGGTTTTCTACTATATATTTCAATAAGATACATAATTTAAGTTATTTTAAGCCATGCAAGTCCAAATAACCGGGGTTCCTTTTAAATTTGACGTTTGGAGAACACTCGTGTTCAGATTTGTAATGATCTCAAACAGGACTTGAGTAGACCCATTCTGTGTTCACCACAATGTCAGCCCACAGTCTTGTGATTTCCATCTACCCTCCCTAATAAATCAATAAGACTTAGCATTAACCAGCAGTCAGCACTGATACAAGTCAATTTACACAAGCGGACACGGAGTGATGGAAGCCGATTGTAGACGGCCACAAGGGCAATGACTGTTTGCATAATCATTACTGTGTTGAATGAAAGGAGTCTTCAATTCAGAGGAATTCAGCTGAGAGATAAGGCCATTCTGTATGAGTGGCTTCTTAAAAGAAAGAGATGGTCTTGTTTTTGAATGTGAAGCATTACTGTAGCTCTTAATAGTAGAATGGGAAGAATAGACTCTGGGATAGCTTACGCACACAGAAACCAGAACCGAAAGTATGCATGCATTTTATAGTATTTCCACACGTACCAGCACGTACACCCATTTAGAGTCTTTCATAAGGATCGTTTGTTTTATTTGAGCTGGTATTGAGGTTCTCAACAATAATGGCCCTAGTTTAGAAATGGTTTGCCAAGCATGTTCAATTTAAAACCCTGTCAGTATTTCTACTTAGTTATGATGAGCCATCAGTAAGTGTGCCCATAAGCTGTCATAACATCTCATAACCTGTTTTAACAGCCCATCAGTCAGAACTGCTTACTTAGGACCTGTGGTGGGGGGTGAGGTCTGGCTCAGCAGTCCTATGGGAGGGAAGTGCTCCAGGAGCTTAAGAACCATTAAACGTTCATTAAGTGAGTAAAAGAACGAATGAAAGCAAGAAAGAAAACAGAAGAGAGAGAGGGAAAAATGAAGTGAACATACAGTATGTTAGATGTGTCTGTTAGGGGGTCGACTGATAAGTGGTTTTCAAGGCTGATACGGATTATTACAGATCAAGTACACCGATAACCAACATTTTAAACCAATGTACACTACCGTTCAAAAACCGTTGGAATTTAAAATATTGTTTTTCTATTTAGTGTACTTTTAAAATATAATTTGTTCCTGTGAATTTTCAGCATCATTACTCCAGTGGTCAGTGTCACATGAACATTTAGAAATCATTCTAATTGTGCTAATTTGTTATCAATGTTGGAAACAGCTGTCATATTTTTGGAACCTGTGATTTTTTTTTTTTTTTTTTTTTTTTTTATGAAAGCATTCATAGACAGCATTTATTCAAAACAGCAATCTTTTCTAACAATTTAAGCTTTTATTATCACTTTGTATCAATTTAACACATCCTTAATAATAAAAGTGATTTTTTTTTTTTTACAAAAAAAGGAAAAAAATGACAATTTTATTAGTATATATTGTTACAAAAGATTTCTATTTTGAATAAACGCTGTTCTTTTAAACTTTTTATTCCTCAAATAATTCTGAAAAAAGTATCACAGGTTCCAAAAATAAGTAAATAAATCAAAAGCAGCTCCAACAGTTTCCAACATTAATAATAAATCAGCTAAATTATTTTATCAGCAAATCGGTTTTGAAAATGAGCAATACTGATAACCATAAAAATTATTAATATCGGCACCAATAATAATTCAGTTCGATAATCGATTGACCCACTAGTGTCTGTCTTGGTTGTTATTTATCCAGGTCATCATAGAATATCTGTCAGAAAGAATTTATTTATAATGGATCTTGATTTTCGTTATTTAAAGATGCTTTCATAGTTGACAGTCATGTGAAAACCCTTGACATTTAACCATCACACATTGTGGCATCATATAACTCATGGATGATTATGTGAGTTGCCTCTCCACACACAATATAGGATTTCTAATAAACCTTTTTCCTTACAGAGGCAATTGTTACGTTTCTAACTCTATGGTAGTTAACTGTTGTTATATTGCTAATGTTTAGTGGTTTAAATGTTGGATATTGTTACACATCATCAGTTTACAACTCATCGAGTTTGCTGAAAGTGACCAACGATTCATTACTAGCAGTTGACTCCAGGGAAAACATTGTATTATTGCTACTCAGTGTTTCTCTTATCTTAAAGATAAGAACTTTTTCTGTAGTTTTGAGCAAGTTCTCCTCATCTTCAGTCCCTGTTATTAGTGGGGTTCCTCAGGGGTCTATATTGAGTCTTCTTTTTTTGTAATCTTCCACTTGGAAGTATTATTGGGCAACATAATATTACTTTTCGCTTCTTTGCTGAAAACACTAGGCTATATTTGCCTTGAAAAACATTTGACTCTATCCGGCCTTCTCTGGACTGCTTCGAGGACAGTCTTGGTTATTAAACTGTCTCCAGCTCAATAATGACAAAACTGAAATAATGAAATCCCCATTTACCTTGGGTGTCATTTGTGAACTTTGTGTCAAACACATTAACATTGTTAAGAATGTTTTCTTTTTTTTATGAGGTACAAATAATTTCAAAATTTTTAGATTTTTTTTTTCAAGGTTTGGAGAAAGTTATTCACGTTTTATTCCTCACGATTGTTGTAATTCTATCTATTTTGGTATTCCTCAATCTTCACACTTGCACCTTCATACGGTCCAGAACGCTGCTGCAAGGCTATCACTTCAATTTTAGTTTCCGTCATCAGCTTCCAGATTATTTTAGGATCCAGGTTAAGATGTTGTTTGTTTTTAAAGCCCTTAATGATCAAGCCCCATCATACATTAAAGATCTTATCCTCCCTTTCTCATCTAACAGATCTTTAAGATCTTCTGATAAAGCACTTTAGCATATCCCACAATCTTGTCTAAAATAATAATCTGATACAGCTTTTTTAGTCACTGACCTTGTCACATAGCCTATGGAATCAGCTACCTTGCACCTTGAAAGTTCGTTATTGAAGGTTTGTTACAGTTTTATCTCTACTTTAATAACATTAGTTGCAGTGTTTTGTCTCTAATTTTTGAAGGTTCACAGTTATTGTGACTAATTGTGAGTTTGTTTTTGTAATCTCCAGGGTTAAAAATTAGTTGTTATGTCTAACTATCTGAAGCTTAATTATTATGTTTTTAACTTTTTGAAAGTATATTGTTTCATCTCTAAAAAGGTTAGTTATTGTTATGTTATTTTCTAATTTTTTTTGAAGGTTAATTATGTTTCTAATGATGTAAAGTTTAGTTATCATATCTTTAATTGTTTGCCTATTGTGATGCTTTCATCTGTTTGTTTTTGTTACATCTTTAACAATCTGAACTGCATATCAAGTATTTCAAACTACAGTTTAATGGAAATAGTCCTAGATAACCTGTCAAACGCTTAGTGGGAAATGGTGCTGCGATGTAAACAAACATTGCAGGACTCTTACATTTGTTCATAATGAGGCGACTAGGCCCACAGTGCACACCATGACTCATGAGTTTGACTTCCATTTTCCTTTTCAGCATGAGGAGACTAACATCTGTTAGTGCTTGCTTTAGAGATCTTAACAGTATGAGCTTTATACATATTATTTTGTACAAATGCAAAATAGCACACTCTCTCTTTGCCTGATCCTTCTTCAGCATTGCAGATTCTGGTTGAGTACCGAGGGTCAGGAGAAAATCTCATTAGCAGCCATTACAGGACGCTCTGCCGTCTTTCTCCTGCATTCTCTCTTTACCACTTTGTGTCCATCTCCCCCTCCTCTGCATATCTCTAGCGATCTCTCTCTCTCTCCCTCGCCTCTTCTGTCTCTGTGCCTCTATCCCCATGGATGCAGACATGCAGAGATGCACCTGGCTCTCTGTTTTACATTCATGAGTGAGTAAAGCTTGTAGCATCTGCGCTTGTGCCTCCCCCACACACGTGCAAATGATCGAACCCAGAGAGTGAGAGGACCATAATGCTGGACTGCCTGGTGTGATGCTTTTGCTTTGGCAACGTTCGGTCCAGTTTTTGTAATTTATTTGGCAAGGTTGTTTACATTACCAGTTAAATGTGGCTCATATCAGAAACTGGTTTAAACAAATGACACTTCTAAACAGCTACCCTGACAAATTCATCATAACATCAACAAATTTCATAATGTGATTTAATTTATAAAATCAGAAGAACTTCAAGTTCAAATCTTATGCGTTATGATTAACTTTGTTCAGAGAGTATTTCTCATCTAATATGCTGTACTATGTGTTTAAAACATTTAATTTTGTATTTTCCTAATACTTCATATAGCAATTTTTGTCAAGGGTTGCACTGAATTGTGTTGTGAATATTGTTACCTTTGAAAAATTGTATTGCTTTTCCTTTTAGGTTATCCGTGATCTTTTGGACTGTATGTCAGCTCATGTAACTCAACTGTCTTCCTCTTCTGCTTCAGTGGGTGCAGGTGCTGACGGACTTCAGAAGGAAGGATTCTGTATGGGGATTTGTGCCCTCTCTTGACATTCCCATCACCCTGCACTTAGGAGACTACAACCTGGATGGCTTTCCTGATGCCCTTGTCATCCTCCGTAACACCAGTGCAAGGTAAATGTAATGTTTTTTTGTTTATATCAATAATTATTCAAGTAAGAGCAAAAGTAATGATACAAATTGTACACACATACACATATTGCTGGGTTAAAAACAACCATTTCTGGGTTATTTGGCAACCCAGCACTGGGTAAATATTGGACAGAACACTGTTTAACCCAGCTTGTTGGGTTTTATACGTTTTGTTATATAGTGCTGGGTCAGTCAACCTATTAAAGGTTTTTCATTTTGAATAATAAAATCTGTCTATATATACAGGACAAGAGCAATTCATATACAGTATTTTTAAGCAATGTCAAGTCAGTCTTTTACAATCATAAAATCTTTAAAAACATTCAGTAAAGGTTTTAGGATGTGACAGGAGCAGCAAGAGCAGCCAATGGGAATCTGCTATCAGTAGGCTGTTCCAGTTTATTAAATGACTTATATTCATGACTTATTTTATATTTTTGATTGATGTGTTTGAAAAGTTACACAAGTTTACCTTGTGCCATCTTGTCTGTCCAACATTTAAGTTTCAACCCCTCAAACACATAGCGGAACTACAGCTGCCACAATGGCGCACTATCAATAGCGCTTTTATTGTAGTCAGTGTAGCGCACAGAAACTTTGTTACATGTTACAGCAAAGTTGTATCGTGTTTTAGCCCTAGTCGCACATTCATTTGGTGGGAGGTGTCATTCACTTTGAGTGTTGATTCTGTGAATGCTGCGTTTGTAGACCGAGCATGTGGGTTAAAAAATAACCTCACATTTTTTTTTCAGAGTGTAGGATCTGATCAAATGGAGACATGAAACTATGAACGTTCGTATACACATTCTGGGTTTTGGATGGAGAACTAAAATCATACCTTACTAAAATCATATTTTTGCATATTATCTTGAGATACACCAGAAACTGAGTTTGCAAAACAAAACATCTCAATTCAAAGAGTAAAGTACTTTTCTTGAATGGAGGACCTACTCTTAAGAAGTTTTTTTTTTCTTCACGTAAGTTGCTCAAGGAAATTTGTCAGAGTCCTCTCGGAGGCAGTGACTTCTATGTTTAAAAGTGAATTGCTGAGTCAGTCTCTTTTCAGCAAGATTTTTTTTATTTAATCAATATTGAATCGTTAAGAAAGGGACCATGTTTTGACTCATAAAAGTAAAAATCCCAGGACCATGAAACTTTTAAATTAGATTTTTAAACCAAGCAAGTAGTGCTTAAACAGTTTTTGCAAACATACAAGAGTTCACTTCCTGAGAAACAAATCAGGGCTAAAGCCCAGCCTTTATTACTTTTCCTTTTATCCAAATAGTATCTTTTTGTTACAGCCACGGTAGCTGTTTTTTCAAAGCACTGCAGTGCTTTTTCCTTCTCTTTTTTCTCCTTGAAAGAATTTAAACCTTAAATTTGTGGTTTTTTTGGATGATCCTGATAAAGCAAGAATTCGGGAGGCTTTTTTTCACACATTTTTCCACTCAACTTATAATATTGCTCAAGGTACATGATCTTATTCCACCCTCTGTCTGACTATGCTGCATTCATGTTGACTCATATAAATTGGCTTATGGTTGTGACATCCTTTTTTGAATTACCAGTTTTTGAAGCGTTCTGGAAATGGGCTACTGAGATAATTTGCATGTGTCATGCAACAAACATTAAAACAAAAAAAAAGGGGGGGGGTTATTTTTATATTTTCCCATTGAATTGCTTAAAATAGCATTTTTTTTTTACATCTGACTTAATTCACTGTTATTGTTACTGTTACTGGATCATGACATAGATTTATTTCATTATTTTTGTTCCTTTAGTTTTATTTATAATGCTAATAAAGTTTTTTGCACACCAAAAAAAACGAATAAATATGTGGGAAAATTATTATTTTCAACCCTCATTCTGACGCTCTGTCTAAAACGACCTGTTTTGAGAGGCGGGTCCTTTAAGGCTTGTCCAGAAATGGCCACTGTTATGATTGGCTAATGTCATTGCATAGTAAAAAGAGTATCAGTGCCCCCTCACTATTGCATGTGAGTGTTATGACAACATGAATAAAAAACTGTCATTTGCAGACAAAGCATTATGAAACCATTTACTTACCATTTGTGATGCAGCTGCAGTCAGATCTATGTAACACTTCATCTTCCAACAAATGTTTCTTTGTGAACTCTCCATGACACTGTGCATCGTTTACAAGACACAATCTGGCATGCCATTAAAAATAAACTATCCACTTGTTCCTTACGCTGGAATCCTTCTGATATCTGTACAAAGATGCAAATGAGCTGTTTAAACCAAACGTGTCAAAGTGAAATTCATTCACTTCATTTGTCCTGTTAACGACAGACTCAAGAACGTGGACTGTCAGAAAGTAAACACACATATGTATACTGTATCCAGTGTGGGCAAGATGGCGGCAGTGATTGTCATTTTTATTTGCTTATGAAGAGACACAAGACTCGCATTCAGTGTGTCAGCCATTAAGCGACTGAACGCCTATGGTGAAAAGATGACTTTTCATCAATGCTTTGTTCTGGAGACCGTGTTTATGCAAATGTTTGTGCCCGGGTGACGTCATTTTGCACCTTAGATCCCAAGTTTTGAATCTTGATTAAATAAATACTTTGTTATAATGAGGAGGATGTTTTAATGTTATAAAGACCTCTTATATGCCAAAAGATCAAGACAAACTTGATTTCTCATGTCATGACCCCTTTAACAGTGAATAAATTGCAGGGTAAGTGTTGTCTAAGTATTTCCGTGAACAAAAACGAGAGAGCAGTTGTCTGTGAAGAGCCACAAGTTTGTCGTCGGTCTTCGATCTGGCCTGACCTGAGTGAGGATAGGCAGGCCTGAAAGAACAGCAGGAAGGGCATGGATGGATTAACAGCTCTCTGATTGAGATAAGATACTAGAGGCTCTGCTGCTGGCCTCCAGGTGACTATGAGAGATGCTCCAGATGCTTTTAGAAAACAAAGACAACTTCACATTGTCCTGAAGGGCAGGAGAGTTGTGTCCAGACTAAAAAGTCGCTTTAGCCGCACACACAGAATCCTACAAAACGCTTTTCTTTTTTATGATCTGCTTATTTTTGCTCTCTAGTCTGTGGTCTTCATACTTAATACATTAGGTCGACCTAATCTTTAAGTCAGTTGAGGCTTAACCTTCCTCTCGTGTCATAAGGCTTTAGTGCTGCTATAGTCTTTTCTAATCACCCCACAGCCAATCTCATCATCAGCACTTCCACAGTAATCATGCGACATGCATCCAGAGACCTCAGAGATATACCAGAGTGTGCTCAAATCGGCCTATTGTCATTACCGTCGCCTCTAATGGCTAAGATGCCAAGGAGAGTGATTTGATTCCCATCAGCCAGGAGCTGGATGTTAAAACCTCCTTTCCTCACAGATGGCCACTTTCTTATCTCACACCAATCTGTGCTTGGATCACTCTAAACACTCTCATGAACCTTCTTGTTAAAGATCACCGTATTTTCTAGGAATCTGTGAATCTGTGGTCTTGTTGAGATTTACCTTTCTGTGATTCCTTTCCAATTTAGTTTTTTCTTCTCCTCTTTCCTTACGTATTTACACTCTTTGCGGAATCACTTTAAGTCTTGCTTCTTCAAGTTATTGCTCTTCAAATTAATAAAGCTTATTCCATAACTTACATTTCATTTTTTAACTGATTGAATTTTTAATTTTACAGAGACCAAATCAAATACAGGTTTTTGTGTTGAATGTAAGCTCCTAGTGGGTGTCTAAGGGGGTCTGTATTCATATGTTAATGAGGTCAGAAGAAACATGCTGATTTCCACCGAACGCATGGGCATTTTGCTTGTTTTGAAATGAGTGATGGATTTAGATGCGAGTAATGTTGTGCCAGTTTCTTTCTTGTTTTTTTTTCTTCCCCAAATGCTTTCAAACGGCCTCCAGCCCATTTTGTCAGCAAAGGTTGTCATGGTTTCTGAGGTGATAGAGTGTGTTGGAGTTGGTGAGTGTGTTTTTTGTTTTTTTTTTGAGCAGGCAAGCGAGTGGGTGGGTGAGACCGTATACCCAACCAGCCAGAGACATTTTCGAAGTCAAAACCATTTAAAATTGAAATGAGAGCTTCACATTTATTTTAAATGAGACATACATTTGCAGTCTTTCAGCGATATGGCAAGTGTAAAGATTTATTTAATTCTAAATGCTTCTATGCCATCAGTGGATTAAAACGTGTTTGCATTCAATTCTGTGTTTCATACCTGCTCTTCAAGGGTTCTTCTTCTCCACATCCACTTCAACTTCAGAACGCATCATCAGCCTCTCTCTCCACTTCAGATCGGACTTCTGACACTTTGTGTCTCTCTCTTTCTGTTATATACGGAAGTTCTAAAAGGCCATGCATTATGCATTATTTTTTCTTTCTTGTTTTCTCGTTATCACGACTTAATTTTCTCGTGATCTCGACATAACGAAAAGTTGTTTTCTCGTTATCACGACTTAATTTTCTCGTTATCTCGACATAACGAAAAGTTGTTTTCTCGAGATCACGACTTTAATTTTTTTTGTTTTATTTTTGAAAAAAAAACATGCGTTGTGAGTTTACTGTTGCCATAGTAACGAACGCAACTTGGACTGGCATCAGACAAATAACCGTGCGCTCTTTTATACTGTATGTAAGGTCTACAATAAACAAATGCAGGCTGGCTAATCAATCAGTGTTGATTTTATTCCAGATTAAACATTTTGTTTGTGTAACATGTTTAAATGGTCTAACATCAGAGCATTCAACACCGAAAGCGCAGGTGGAGCGCCTTCAGAAGAATGTAGAGAACTAGGCTATTGTAGGCTACAGGAGAGAAACTTGGATTCAAATCACTTTATTTTCCTTATTCATTTCCAAAATTAATTGTATATAATTTGTTCGTGATTTTTATTGGGCATGTAGGATATGTTATGACTGATATATGCGTTAGCTTGGGATGCCGTTTGAAAAGAATCTTTATTTATATGTACGTATGTGTGTGTGTTTGTGTGCGCGCGGTTTCCTACAAAGTGTAACTAAATTAGTTTATACACATTTTACATGGTCTATATAAATCACATTTCATATATATATATATATATATATATATATACACACATACACACACACACACACACACACACAATAAAGGTTAGAAACAATAAAGGTTAGAAATAAGGAGATACTGCACATTACAAATACGTCATTATAGCGTGTTCTACATCATCATTTGCTTAACTAACAGTTTTGTACTTCAAAGATGCACAAATAAAAATATAGGTTGCAAACAGAATACAGAGATGTCAAAATTGGTTTTACTAAGCAATAAGTTTCACTGAATGCTACAGTGAAAGGAGTCATGCAGCAGTTAGAACATAATGATAACATATACACTTTCAATAAAATTTTTATTCAAGCATTTAACATTTTTAGGTCAATTAAATGTCAGTAATGAACTGCACAAATTATAGCAATTACGGAGAGGTCCTCACTCTGTCCCAAACATGTACAGTAGGATGGATATACAGCATTCAAGTCCCAGTCATCTTAAGTTCTATACTGCCATCTGTTGGTGCAGTTGTGTAACTTGGAGAACAGCTTCTGTTATGTCGTGATAACGAGAAAAATAATTCGTGATAACGAGAAAACAACTTTTGTTATGTCGAGATAACGGGAAAAATAAGTTGTGATAACGAGAAAACAACTTTTGTTATGTCGAGATAACGGGAAAAATAAGTCGTGATAACGAGAAAACAACTTTTGTTATGTCGAGATCACGAGAAAATTATGTCGTGATCATGACAAAACAACTAGTTATGTCGAGATCACGAGAAAAATAACTCGTGATCACGAGAAAACAACTGGTTATGTTGAGATCACGAGAAGATTAAGTCATGATAACGAGAAAACAAGATAGAAAAAAAATAACAATGCATGGCCTCTTAGAACTTCTGTAGTTATATCCTCTCTAGGTGATACAAGATAAATGGATGTCATTGGCGGATGAGATATAAGTGTAGATTTATTTTTTAATTTCTATTGTGCCCTCTCCTACTGATCTGAATGTTTCCAATTTAGTCTAAATTTTTAGATTTTAGCAGTTGAATCATGAGTTTTAAAGGGGTAGTTCACCCAGAAATGAAAATTCTGTCATTAATGACTCACCATAATGTCGTTTCAAACTTGTAAGACCTTTGTTAAACTAATTATGGTCATGTGTCAGTTGCGTTGCTGTCTATGGAGGGTCAGAAAGGATTTGGATTTCATCATAAATATCTTAATTTGTGTTCCAAAGCTGAATAAAGGTCTTTATGGGTTTGGAAAGACATGAGAGTGAGTGATTAATGACACAAGTTTTCATTTTTGGATGTACTATCCCTTTAATTCTGAAAGTTGCCATTTTCAAGACAAGTTTGTTTGTGTGTTTGAACAGTATCCTAGATGTGTTTTCTTTTCTTGCAGAACTACCAGTGGCATTGTATGCCTGATTGTTCACCCAAAAATGAATACTGTCATCATTTACTCACCCTCTTGGCTTCCAAACATTTTCTTTTGTGGAACAAAAAGGATATATTTTGAAGAATTGTTTTTGTCTGTAAAATTGAAGTCAGTGGAACACACAGACTATCATTGTATGAAAAAAAAAAAAATCATTAAAACCATTTTTTCCACAGAAGAAAGTAAGTCATAGCAATTTGGAATGACATAGGTTGGTAAATGATTACAGAATTTTCATTTTGGGGTGAACTTTTTCTTTAAAATCCAATTTTGCTTCTGTATTATGGTGTATATTTAAGTGAAACTGTTATAAAACTACTTTTTTTTATTATTTTGTCCGTTAGGAATTGACTTGATTTTAAAATTAGACTTGGTTGACATCAGCAGAACGAATGAATCATCCACATTAGACAAATAAACCTTTACTGAGAAAGTAAATGGAGTCCATTTTGCTCAATTTTGACCTCCGTTTGCACACAAAGGGCTTTTTAGCGCTGAAGTTCTTATCACATCATTCACATCTGCCTCCTGTTCTTTAAGCAGAGAGCAGTATTTAGGCTATTAGATGCCTCAATTTAAAGCCCATGGCTTTGCGTGGATGTACAACTGACTTACTGCTGGAGTTAGTAGTATATTTCTAAGGGGAAGTGAGGCCTTGGTCCATCACCGACTACATGAGTCCAGCCCACACGCTGACACTGATGTGGAGGATCTCTGGAAGAGATTAAGTCACTGTATGTTTCTCTCACTGCCGATCTTCTGTACCTCTGACACACACATCCCCATTTTATCCTTCACTGTGTATATATAGTGATCGTTTTGTGTCACACTGTGTCACTTTCTGAGAAAATGACTGTGGGCAAGGAAAAGCTGAGTACAGTGTCTTTTTCAGCTGAAACAACGTCAACATTTTGAGATTTAGAAATAGCTTTATACTACACTGATATCTCTTTTTTCACTTAGAAACTAGATGTTAACCAGAGATAGTGTAAGAAGGAAAGAGACCACTCATAGAATAATGATGAGAGAAATCATACTGCTCTGTATGGCAGATGTTAGAATGGAGGTTGTGTGCTTTAGTTAAAAGAGCCTAACACCTTTTTGATTGAATTTTATTTCCTTCAAGCAAATGTGTGCATTAACTGAACCAACCAGGGAAAAAAAGTTTTTGATTGTTTTTAAGCATGATTTGAATTTAAAGGGGACAAATGACACCACAATTCCCATAACTTGTTTTGATTCTTTAGGGTCTTCATAAAATATCTGCAACATAATTTGGTTAAAATTCCTCAATGGTTGTGTAAAACAACATCCTTTTTAACTTGTCAAAACAGCTCTGTTCACAATGACCCATTTTGGTGCATGTCTCTTTAAATGATAATGAGTTACTGCCCACTCCACCCCTCTCTTCCAAAAACAAAAACATTTAACATGAGATTTTGCAAGCATGTTTATATTCACTGACCTACAGTTGAAGTCAAAAGTTTACATACACCTTGCAGAATCTGCAAAATGTTAATTCTTTTACCAAAATAAGAGAGATCATACAAAATGCATGTTATTTTTTTTTTTATTATTTAGTACAGACCTGAATAAGATATTTATTCACAATGCATTAGCAGCCGGGGTGAAAATATGCCTAAATATCATATTTTTCATTTAGTACAGCCGTTCAGAAGCTACAGAAGATACTTGCATGTTTCTCAGAAGACAAAATAAGTCAAATTTACCTGATCATAAAATTCTTGCTCTTGTTGCATTGTGTTTACATCTGAAGAATCGTTAAGCCTTTGAACCTTCTGTAATAGTTGCATATAGTTGTCCTCAGTGTGAAAAGATGGATCTTAAAATCATACAGTTATTGTTGAAAAGGGTTCAAATACACACAAAAAATGCTGAAAAACTAAAGAATTTGTGGTACCTGAAGGATTTTTCTGAAGAACAGCGGGGAGTTTAACTTTTCAGGACATACAAGGGACTCATAAACAACTATCACGGAACAAAAAAAATAAAACAGCTGTGGATCATTCAGGTAATAACACAGTATTAAGAATCAAGTGTATGTAAACTTTTGAACAGGGTCATTTTTGTAAATTCAACTATTATTTTCTCTTGTGGAGTATATGTAAATGTCTTATGTGAAAAATCTTATTCAGGTAAGTACTACATAAAGCCTATCAATCTTGTATCCTGAATTTAGCATCAAAGTACCAGTACTTTTTATCACCAAATTGCTCATTTGAAATGCATTATTGCCACATAATCTTAACTAACAGTTTTGAAAATGTAAAAATTTCAGTCTTTCCCCATTCAAGTATAGAGAAGCTGTATGTGTGCTGTATGTACCTCTACATAGAAAATAGCTGCCTGGGGGCATTGCTAAGATATCTGCAGTGTGAATGCCCTAAAAGAAGCTTTGCTACCCTGCTGAAAAAAACTGCTAATACCAGCCTAGGCTGGTTGGCTGGTCTTAGCTGGTTTAAGCTGGAAGTAGCTGGTTTGGCCAGGCTGGGAGACCACTAGCTAAAACCAGCCTAGCCATGCTCAGAGACCAGCTAAAACCAGCTAAGAAAGTGGCCAAAACCCCTCTAAAACCAGCTTGCTGACCAGCTAAAACCAACCAAGCAGCCTAGGCTGTTTTTAGCATTTTTTTTTTCAGCAGGAACACAACGAACTGATTCTGTTGGCACGCTTTCACACAGTTTAAACACATTTACTATGGATGTTTAACAGTGTGACTAGGCACGACTACAGCCGTCTCGAGAACAAAGTGTGCATTCTCTTTTCTGTCATTTTCTTCCACCTACTCTGCTGTTTTTATGTCCTTCTCCAGCTTTGTTTTCTCTCACTGCTGTTTGCCTGTTGGTCTGATTCAGAGAGAGCAAAAGAGAGAGGGCAAAATGGTTGAGAACAGCTAAGCAAGCACGCTTTTCAATCTTCTCTTTATCAGCAGATTACATGTCAAATTCCTGGCCCATCTCCTACACTCACTTCCTTTCCCATTCGGCTCTCCACGGCTCTGGTGTCCTGCCCAGGTGCTCGTTTGGCTTCAGATAAAATGAAGAGCAGCAGAAGAGCTTGGTCATCAGCCCTCTGACTCACCAATAAAATCACTTTAAGAGGGCTGAGAAGAGGACTCGCTTTGTTCGTCTTCACACGGCTCTCCTCGCATTGATTTTTTTTGTTCACATCTGGCCGTGTAAATAATACACAATCACAGCATCTCGGCCCTCATTAGACCACACATTCTGCAGTAAGAACACAGAATCCTTTAGCTTTTCCATGAATCCAAAGCTTTTGCTTCAGATCTTATCATTAGTGTCAGTGTGATCTTGTCCCTCTGATACAGCTTTGTTAAGAAGTTGTGTAATCTTTTTTCACTAGAGCATTCTGCACTGATGGAGAGATTAACCGTTGTGGACGCCTCACAGGCGAGAGGGTGACCTCTGACCTCAGAGCTGAGAGTGAGATTATGTAGGCAGCAGTGAGACTGCTCCATCGCTCCTCATTTTCATGTGTCAGGCGAGGACGTTGTTTAGCCTTATAAAACATCTGGACACAATGTTGTTCTCTGGAATGCATCCAGTATGTCAAGATCTTGTCTGTTCTAATAGTCACATTCAGGTTCAGCTCAAGTGATTCTCATTGTATGTGTGTGTGTGTGTGTGTATATATATATATATATATATATATATATATATATATATATATATATTAGGGGTGTAACGGTTCACAAAATTCACGGTTTGGTTCATTTGGTGGTGTCACGGTTCGGTACATTTTCGATACAGCAAAAAGAGAGAAATCTGTACACTTTTTTTTTTAATTAAAACTAACATAATGAAGTATGCATCTCAGATCAGTGGCAGGAGTCAGATTTCATTTATCACATGAAGAGAGTGAGTCGAGCTGACCAGTGAGGTGAGAAAAACAAGAAGTTAACTAAATACAAAAGTGCCTGCTTTAAAAGTATTTCAGACTTTTGCTGTTTATCTTGATGATTTTGGAAGCGTCCACCGTTTTCTGATATCAAGTGTTTTATATTTAAACTTTGTGTAAGTAATTTGTTATTTTATATTAGGCCTATAGCCTAAAAGCTAAGCAAATAAGCATTCGTTTGTTAATACATTAATCATTGTATGTTTAAAATAAGTGAGTTTGCCGTACTGTTTTGTTGTTGTCAATTCAATCAATTGACGTGGAATTGGCGCTAATTCAAAAGTGAAACTAAAACAGGCATGTCTAAGCTGTTTAAAAGCGAGGAAAAGAAGGAAAATTCTAACGAACTACCTCACCATCACAAGCCTACTGGAGTAGGGCTGTGCCGAGATTCGAACGCGAATTGTCATGCGTATCTCGTCAGTAATGCCGGTTCTGTGATTAGTCGTAAATCTCATTCACGTGTTCATTCATACAGCCGCGTTTACTACCCAGAGCCGTATACGTCACTGATAAGCTACGCAAATATCGCCTTCATTATCGCAGGCGAAACTGCGTAGCTTGTCAGTGAACTACGGCTCTGTGTAGTAAACGCGGCTGTATGAATGAACACGTGAATGAGATTTACGACTTATCACAGAACCGGCATTACTGAGGAGATACGCATGATAATTCGCGTCCGAATATTGGCACAGCCCTATACTGGAATATTGTGTTTTTCGTTGGGAGTGGGAGAGGCAGACATCAGTTTTTCTGTTTTACTTCGTTTGGGCTGAAATGTTACAACTTCCCTTACTGATAAATTGCTGGAACAAATATACCAGTATTTTTGAAGAGATCCTGTTCACACATGATTTCTTAACAGTAATTTACCAGTAAAGACTTTAAGTGTGAAAGGGGCTATTGTCTGAAAATATCTGTTAAATACAGTCTCAAAAGCTATATTATGTCAACTTAATCAGTTTTATTTTGTTGACTGTACTATAAACAATTTATAAAAATGTAAGTATGTGAGGAATAGATAATGAAAATTTTATTTCATTTTATTTATTATTTATTCATTGCATTCATGTTTCTTAGTCTCTCTCCATCAGTCTTTTTAAGCAGTACAGATCGCAACATAGAGCTCCACTCTGCTCCTGGCACACAGTTAACCATTCTCCGGAAATGAAGTGGCTGCTAGCTGTAATTAAATCAACTTTCCTCTGTGTCTGAGAGGAAAAGAGAGGCGCACATTAGACAGCAGCTCATGAGAATAAAAACTGATTATGTTGAAAGGATAAGGGCAGAGCAAAGGAGTTTGTTTGTGCATGAAATGAAAAACATTTTTATTTGTACACAGAGACAAGTGCGCTAATGCCATGTGTTACAGTCATGGCCAAAAATATCGGCACCCTTGATATTCTGTCAGAAAATGCAACACTTCTCTCAGAAAATAGTTCCAATGGTAAATGTTTTGGTATTCACATGCTTATTGTTTTGTTTGCACTGGAACAAAAAAAAAAGAGAGAAAATCAAACAAAATTTCACCCATAACTCAAAAATGGACTGGACAAAATTATTGGCACCTTGTCAAAATTGGAAGAAATAATTTTTTTTCAAGCATGTGATGCTCCTGTAATTTGTATTTAGAGACACCTGTGGAAAGTAACAGGTGTGGGCAATATACACTGAACAAAATTATAAACCATTTTTCATGAGCTGAACTCAAAGATCTAAGACTTTTTCTATGCACACAAAAGGCCTATTTCTCTCAAATATTGTTCACAAATCTGTCTAAATCTGTGTTAGTGAGCACTTCTTCTTTTCCCGAGATAATCCATCCACTTCACAGGTGTGGCATATCAAGATGCTGATTAGACCGCATGATTATTGCACAGGTGTGCCTTAGGCTGGCCACAATAAAAGGCCACTCTAAAATGTACAGTTTTACTGTATTGGGGGGGACCGAAAACCAGTCAGTATCTGGTGTGACCACCATTTGCCTCACGCAGTGCAACACATCTCCTTCGCATAGAGTTGATCCGGGTTGTTGATTGTGGCCTGTGGTCCACTTCAGTGGCTTTGCGAAGTTGCTGGATATTGGCAGGAACTGGAACACGCTGACGTATACGCCGATCCAGCGCATCCCAGACATGATGCTCAATATTTGAGAGAAACAATATTTGAGAGAAATAAGCCTTTTGTGTACATAGAAAAAGTCTTAGAAAAAAGCAAGACTGGAGTTTGCCAAAACTTATGTAACAAAACCACAATCCTTCTGGGAGAACATACTGTGGAGATACAGATGAGAGCTTTTTAGTAAAGGACATCATGGCACTGTTTACAGAAAAAGAAATGAGGCCTTCAAAGAAAAGAACACAGTCCCTACAGTCAAACATGGTGGAGGTTCAAAGATGTTTTGGGGTTGTTTTGCTGCTTTTGGCACTGAATGCCTTGATTGTGTGAACGGTATCATGAAATCTGATGATTACCAAAGAATTTTTGGGCGCAACGTAGTGGCCAGTGTCAGAAAGCTATGTCTCTACCAGGACAGTGACCTGAAACACACAAAAAGCACTCAGAAATTTTTACAAACCGAGCACTGGAGAGTTCTGAAATGGCCAGCAATGAGTCCAGATCTGAATCCCATAGAACACCTCAAAACAGCAGTTGGGAGAAGGCATCCTTCAAATCTGGATGACCTGGAGCAGTTTGCAAAAGAAGAGTGGTCCGAAATTCCAGTAGAGAGGTGTAAGAAGCTCATTCATGGTTACAGGAAGCGATTGATTTCAGTTATTTTTTCCAAAAGGGGTGCTACCAAATATTAAGTTAAGGGTGCCAATAATTTTGTTCAGTGCATTTTTGGGTTCTATGTGGAATTGTACATGTGAGTACCAAAACATTTGCAACTGCAACAATTTTCTGAGAGAAGGGTTGCATTTTCTGACAGAATTGAAAATGTGCTGATATTTTTGGTCATGACTGTATGTACCTATACATACTAGTGACGTGTTAATTTGTATGCTGAGATGGAAGAAAGCAAAATAAACTACATTCCCATTGCTGCATGCTGAAGGCCAGAGAAGACTGAGTTTGCTGAAGGCTACTCCTGTTTCTCACCTCATCCCGCCGGATGTGCCTGCAGCCCCTCCTGTACACACAAGAGGACCATTAATGGGGTGTTTCCCACTTCCTTCACACTCCTCCTCTCCTCTTGATCTATTACTAACTCTCGCTTTCTCTCCTGTCACTTTGCTTTGTACATCAAAGTCGTTCTCCTGCCATGCAAATGACCCACTCGATAGGACTGCCGCTATGCCGTGGGCTAATGGTCCCACCCCCTCCCCATTCCTGCCCATTTAGGCTGAAAATTAATTAAGGTTCTGCATGAACAGCCTCAAGATGCCCACCAGAGCTTGTCAGGGAAGAGGAATGATGCGTTGATCTACGGCAGAGATATCTGGATGGGCATAAGGGATTGAGTGCTCATCTCAAACTATGTAAAATACTTTTTTTATAGATTTTTTTTTTTTTTCTTCAAATGGTAATTGGCTGTGTCTCACCAATGAGGCTAGACATCATCTCTTCTGCCGTTAAGACCTAATGAATTTTAATGTAAAGGACACCGTTGAAAATCAAATATATTTTCATTTGTCAATTCAAATAGAATCAGCAGAGGAAAGCGCAGCTAAACAGCCGGAGGGCCGCACTGAAAATCCATTTGTCATGTACGTGAGGCTGCGCCGACTCCGAGACAGTAGCCAGGCCTTTTGCTCGTCTATCTCTCTCCACCTCTCGTCGCTCTTCCCTAGCCACCACTGGAGCTGCCAAAAACACTTATCTGGTGATTAGAGTGGACTTGATCCAGATGTTACAATTATGAAGTGCTGGATCACATTTTTTCTGACATCTTTCTGACATCTCTATCAAGGATCTTTTCATGGCCATTCAGATGTAGAGGAGCTCTGTAATGAGACGTGTGGTGGTGAACTCCAGCTCTCTCATGCACACAGGTGGAGTGTAGAGGTGTGAGCTGATCTGTAGTCAGGCAGCAGGTGGATGCCCATCTTGTGGGCCAGCAGGTGTGTTCTGGTTTAGCAGAGCTCCTGAGAGACTTTATCACGCTCGCTCTCGCTCTATTTCTCTCTGTGTGTTTCTGAACTGCTCTAATCACTTCTCTGCTTCGGTGAGCCTCTGTCCAATTCCTCACCTCTGTGTCTCCTCTGACCTGCACTGCAAAGCACCGTTCAACTTACACAGATACAGAAGCGAGCATTTCGCTTCTTTAAGTGGTCCGTTTCTGAGCCAAATCCACCTAAAATGTGTGTTACCATGTTTGATCTTTATTTTAGAGCTTTTACCACTTAATCAATCACTTTTCATGTCAGAGTCATGGTCACAACCCCTTCAAGGGAAGTTGGTTCATCTGGCAGCCATCTTCTAGAAAGGAACAACTTCTGTTAACTTGAAATAAGTATGTTTCAAGTAATATGTGAAATCAGCAAGAAAATCCAACAACCTTAGAAGTTTAAAAAGCGTGTATTTACAGTGATGCAGTTGAAGAATCAGTTTGAGCTCTTAAAAATAACCTTATAGTGAATAGTTACAGTTGAGGTCAAAAGTTTTCATACACCAAAATAGGAGGGATCATACAAAATGCATGTTATTTTTTATTTGGTACTGACCTGAAAAAGATATTTCACATAAAAGATGTTTGCAGAGAAAATAATAGTTGAATTCATAAAAAATAATTGTTTCCTTCTGAAGCATCAGTGGGTGTTTGAAAATTCTGTAATAGTCGCATATGAGTCCCTCTGTTGTCTTCAGTGTAAAAAGATGGATCTCAGTCATTTAATGAAAAGGGTTCAAATACACAAAAAAATGCTGAAAAACCAAAGAATTTGTGGAACCCGACAAATTCTATCACTAAATAAACAAACAAAAAAAAAATAGCTGTGGATCATTCAGGTAACAACACAGTATTAGTCAGAATCAAGTGTATGTAAACTTTGAACAGGGTCATTTTTATAAATTTCAACTATTATTTTCTCTTGTGAACTATATGTAAATGTTGTTTAATGTGAAATACCTTTTTTAAGTGAGTACTAAATAAAAAATAGCATGTATTTTGTATGATCCCTCATATTTTGGTCAAATAATTAACATTTTGCAAAAAACAAAAAACAAAAAAACAATTGCCTCTTTTAAAAAAAACAATTGCCTCTTTTAGCAGAATAGCTGTCAGCTAGTGAAGTAATATAAGCATTTCTTTACTTTTTAAATACATTCTTGTTTTAAAATGGAGAAAGATGAACTTGAAAGAACTGTTGAGCCCATAATAAGTCCCAATTGCTTTTGCATTTGAGCCAATACAGTAAGGGAACCAAGCAGTAATACAGTTTCGAGTGAAATAAGTCGTGAACCTGCTGGTTTGGGTGGAAGAGCGGGTCAGAAACAATGCATGTTTACATGGATACTCATCAAAACAGTCAGTCTGACATAATATTGTGTGCATGTGCTAAAAAAGATGCAAAAGAGAACTCAATTTGATCTATCACGATCTATCACAGATAGTGCTGACACGTGCTGTCTTGCGCTTGAATGGCTTAAAACACTTTTTAAACTGACAAAGCTTAACTTTAGAGAATTATTTTTTTAAGTGAAAAACAGTTTACTAAATGTTAATTTGACTGACTGCTTTACTTCTACTTTAATTGAGAAGTGTATGAATTTGACTGTGGGTTTGTATTTAATAGTTAATGGCATAATGCCATTCAAAACAGAGTTGAATATGGTTTCAGAGGAAGGCATACTATATGAACAGGCCAACTCAATGTAAGGTGAGAAATGAACAGAAGAACAGCCCCAGCCACAAGCCATTATTCCCTGAAAAACACATGTCTTTAGCCACAGGAAGTGCCTGCACAGCTCAATGAGCAGTGTTACTAACCACCTGCTGGGGTGAAGTATACCTGTACAATGCTTAAAGGGGGCCAGAGAAAGAGAAAAATATGGAGTGATCTACTATGGGTCTCCGGGAGCGTTGAAAGCTCGAATGAGACGAGAGGAGCGAAATCAGAGAGATCCATTAAGCTGGGCTAATGCATGTATAATTGAATGCCATCAATTGCACACTTCTTTATGATGTCAGGATTACCTCTTAATAGAAGTGCTTGAGTTTTATGAGGAACGAGACAGAAGACTCCCATGAGGAGCGCGGGGGAAGACCTGGACACGCGCGCATTGGGACGTGATTGCGTTTGCTATTATGCTTCGCAGTTTGAGGTAAATGGGTGTGTGTTTATATTGCGGAAAGATGGCTCATTGTTTATACCGAGTGCATCTCACACCTGCAGTGCTAGAGACCTGAATATTTTTCTCTCACATCGGCAGCGGGCTCATTATTTACCGTATATATCTCGATGTTGAATTATTCGTACATTGAATTATTTGGCCTGGCTGAGCTAGGGCTCAAGCTCAAATCTATAGCTGCTGCAGCTGCACGGGGCTCTGTTGCTAGGCAATGGCCGTCCATCTCATGAGCATGTTTTTTGAAATACTTGTCTCGTTGTCAGTCAGGATTAGCTGCAGTTCCACCAAGAGTAGAAAGACGTCTTCATTTCTCGAAGATGGAAGATAAATGTCAATACGTGTCAATATTTCACACTCCTGACAGAGCATCAGATCCATCGTGGTGGACTGTATTCCCATTTACTTTCAAGATAAAATGGCATCTGAAAATGCAGCAGACGATTAAATTTTAAAGGCCTGTCAAACGTTTAAGCAAAGATTTATTTCCTTCACTTCAGATAGGAGGGATTAATTTGAAAGGTCTCTAAAAATCTACATCAGCCGATTGGGAAAGACGTGCTCAATAAAAGTCTTTCCGGTTATGTGGCTTTCTGCATTAAACAACACACTTATCTGAACTGGTCCACTTCTCGTTCTCTGGTAGTGATGTTTTCGGGTGTTCATGTAGTCTACGTGAAGCACTTGGAGTCCATGGACAGCATGTAGTAAGCATGGTTGTTGTCAGAGCTGATTAGCCCAGCAATGTGCTGAAGCATTAGCATGTCAGTTCAGTCTGCTGTTGTTCAGGTTGCTTTCTGAATCTTTCCTTCGCTCAAACTGTTGAGTGCCATTAACCTTTCTTTCTTTCTTTACAATCTAGCTCTTTCTTTTGCTAAAAACTGTGGGTTTGTGCACAAGGTAGAAATGTGCAGAATTTAAGAACTGGTTCCCTTTCAATTCATGAGTGTGAATCTATCTATCTATATATCTATTCATCTATCTATCATCATTCTGTCTATTGTTTTGTCTATCATTCTTTCTGTAGTCCTGTCTGTCGTACTTTCTATGGCCCCGATCAGACAGAACGTGTTTTGTGCAGTGCAAAGCGCCTTTTTTGAATTGCTTTCGGTTGGCAGTGACCGTTCTGTGCGCTGTTTATGCTCCCCCGGCGCCTCACGTTTTAACCAGCCTGCTGCACCTCGCGTTTTTGCCGGTGCGCTCTGAGCGCCTGGAGTTTAAAAAAAAAGCAACTCTGTGCAGAAAAGCGCTCCACGTCATCGCATTTTTTCCATTGTCCAATCAAATGTTTTGATGGGTTGACGGTTTCCTAGCAACATAAAAAACCGCTGCGCACTGCTTTTTTTTTTAAAAGTCACCAAACGTAACAAAACGTAACGATGGTTAATATAAACCACAAATTAACAATGGTTACACTAAGCATAGTTGAACTATGGTATTTGCTGTAAAACTGTGGTTTTACAAATAGAAATACATGCACCAAAAAAAAAGTGTTATCTAAATTGATTATTTTACTGGTGTTGAAAAATGGTAACACTTTACAAATAAAGTTTCATTTGTTAATACATTAATGTATTAACTAACATGAACTAAAAATGAATAATACATTTGTTACAATATTTATGAATCTTACTAGTAATCATTTTGTGCATTTTATTTTTTGTTAAAGCCAGATAAATACTGTTAAAGGGAGAACATTTTTTGTAACAATATTATTGTTTAATGTATTATATTTTATAGTATTATTCTGTTTTTCTGTTCTTAATGTATAATTTCATGCAGAGTTCATGTTTGCAAATTGAGTTTATTACAATGATATATATATTTTTTCATATTTGAAATAGGTCCTGTTTTTTTTTTTTTTTACCTGACACATGACTAATTACAGGCACACTAAGCACAAATCACAACATCTTTTAGTGGTTATGAAAATGTATTCAGATTTAGCATAATAATTATGCAATCACTGCATAAATAGTGACACACTGATATCCACTATACAAGAAAGTAAATGTAATTTATATTGTGTGTTGTTTTTTAAAAAAATATCGGTAACGGTATTGGTATCGGCGATATTGGCCCTGTATTTACTTGGTATCAGATCGATACCAAATTTTACAGTATCGCCCACCTCTAGTTAGAAGCTGCCTGGAACTATGTTCGCTGTGCGTTTCCCTGAAAATAATGCACACCTTCAGAACGTTCGTCAGCCAATCAGATTCAAGCATTCAACGGCCCCGTAGTATATATATATATATATCGTTCTGTCTATCGTTCTTTCTGTTGTTATTTCGTTATTGTCATTCTATCTGTCTGTCATGCTATTTTTCTGTCTCTTTATCATTCTATCATTTTGTGTTCTTATGAGGCATTTCTTGACAAACGTTGCTTTACTAGTTAAAAGATGTTAATTCCTTTTAAATCTATTTCCCTAAATTGTAATTATAGTTGTAATTCTGCATCTTGTTTGCTACCTCAGTATACATTAAATTCTGTATGGCACACAACCCTGGTTAAAGATGACTTATTTAGCTTTGTCCTATGTACAGTATTTTCTGCATGTCTACCACCTCTCTCTTCCTTTTTCCTCCTTTTTCAGAAGCATACTATTTCCAGTGAGAGAGCAGAGGTAGCGAATGATTGAAACGCCGTCCACCCTTCAGACTGCTTTGTTTTTGCCCTTGAGAGCAAATTGAAAAAGAAGTAGACCAACACATACGGCAAGTGAGAGAGGGAAAGAAGCCTCAGGAAGAGTGGGTGGACCGGTATTGAAGAGATGCCTGGGGGGACAAGATCTCTCTGCTTCTGTCATCTTACCCCTCAGAGAATCTCCAGACCTGCCGCCTGCCGTCCCTCTCAACACGCCTGTCTTTCACTTTCTCCTACCCTGTTTGTGCTTTGATGCCGATTCACGTTTTGATGCCGATCCTGCACAGTGGTCAGGAAACGGCACAGTCAAATCCCTCTTTTGCTGTAGAAAGAGTGAAAAACAGAGGGAGGTTGACAGTGTTGGAGGGAGAGGTCAGCCTGTGGGCTTGCCTCTGGCCTGCTCTTCCCTGCTAGGTTTGCCATGGTGTTGGGTCCAAAGCTCCCAATTAAGCGAGGAGCGTGTGTGTGCTCATGGGTGTGCAGTTGGCACAGCGAGCCACTGGTCACGACTTTGCTCCAGTGAGAGAGCGAGAGGACAGCAAGTGGGGCCTACATGCCCAGTAGCCAGACACACACATTCATAATGACAAATACTGTAGGTACTCAAACACTCACACCTAAAATACCACTCTGGCTCACACACACAGCTGTCTGTGTGCTTTGAGTACAGTTGCTGTCCAAATGCACTGATGTGTTTCAGCTACTAGTCGTTAAATTGGCAGTCATGACAGTTTTACAGCCAAATACAAGGACAAAAACTTTCCTTCTGTGTGCGGCAGCCGGTTAAACCTGCGAAGGCTTCGCTAAAGTAGCTGTTCTCAGCGCCGCAGTAAGTGTGGTGTCAGTTAATCCTGTGAGGGGACAAAGTCTGCTTGCTTGGCTGGATGACTTTGGCAAAGCCCCCCCAAATCGGCCTGTGTTGACGGGCGGCCAGCAAAGGTGCACAGAGGCTTTGGCTGTGAATTGCACAGATTAGTGGACCAAGCTCCAGACTGACCAACACAATCCGCACAGGAAGTCTCATCGCCTGCCAGACCATCCCGAACAACTAAACTGGGAAATTCATTTTCATGGTCCAAGCTGAATTTGAGTTTAAGCATTAAGCACATTATTTGCAGTTGTAGAAAATGTGTGTTTGTGTGTGTATTGAGCAAAGTAGTGGTTGTAGTGGGGTCTGTTATATCAGCTGACCTGTCAATCACTTGGGTTAAGATGGATAAAATTACTGTATAGACTTTAGTCAGCGTAGCGCTATATTGAATTTTTAATGGTATGAATACGAGGCTGTGAGGGATAGAAGTACAGTGCGTTCAATGCATTGTACTGTTATTTAACAACACGCTGATTGTTCAGCTGACTAAACGTCGTTTTGAAAAGACTTTTAGTAGACAAAAACTCCATATCGCAAAAGAAAGCCTAGTTTGCTTCCACAAGTGTGCCATTTTGTATTTGTGTGGCCTCATTTCTTGTACTGCAAGTATAGACATAAATACAACCAACACTGTACACATACAGTGGTGGCCAAAATTCTTAAAGCACTAGTATTTTAGAGTTAAAATATGTTTTGAAGTCAGTTATTCTGTCTTTTGCTGTAGTGTGTTAGTAGAAAGTATCAGTTTACATTTCCAAACATTAATTTTGCTATTAATTGTAATAATCCACTGAGATTTTTGATTGCACAAGGAGTCTGACAACAGCCAGTGCTCCACACAGAGATCTGATCTCATCATCATCCAGTCTTGTCTTTAATGACATGAAGAAACAGAACAAACTGAGACAGACTAAATCCAGAAGAACTGTGGCAACGTCTCCAAGATGCTTTAAGAAACCTCAAAAACCATGTGATGTACAATCGTTTATGCCCTTGAAAAATGTGATATTGCTCCCTAGTAGTTAATTTATTTTTTCAAACAAAGTAAATTTCAGACCTTTGGGGCCGTGAGTCAAACAGGCCCACCAAGTTTCATTCCGATCAGCCTCCATTAACCTTGTCTAATAGGTGCTCAAACTTCATCGATCAGTGGTGGCCATGTTTTATTGAGATACGCAAATGTCCTTATAGACACCTGTGGCACTTTGGACAAACATTTTCATGTTAAAAGGACAAATGGTTGCGCAGTTATAGCTTTTTTTTAATGTTTTCCCCTCTAATAGCACCACCAAGTGGCCAAGCTTTTTTTTTTTTTTTTTCCTGTGACCTCAGATTGAGCTCTTACATGAGTTTGGTGAAGATATCTCATTCCGTTCAGGAGGCATTTTACTAAATGTGGCCCTGCCCTTTTCGAACGTTTGGAAAGTTCAACTTTTTTTGATAATCATTAATATTCACTCTCCAGAGAAGCTTTCTGCACAGTTTTGGTTCCGATCAGGTGAAAAACCTAAGACTAGTACGCAAGTATGTTTTTCAAAAAAAATGTTTTTGCCAGGCTCAAGATCGATGCATTTTGTCCGCCATGAGCCAAGGATTTCAACGTAACATAAGACACTTGAGCCTGTGACTGATGGTTTAGGAGTTACGAGCAATTTTTGATACTTTTGTTTGCTGTAGCACCCACGTCAGGTTGATTGGGGTGAGCCTTGATCACCTTGTCAGTGGTGTGAGTACTACATTATTACATTCAATTTATGTTTTGGCCTGCACACAATTTCACATGGAGATTGCTAATCTGTGGCCATTCGTACAATTACAATACCCCTTAATAAATTGTGAGACTTCTCCTGAAGTTGGAGCTAGATCACAAACAGTGGGTAGGCCTACTGATCCATCCTTAAATTTCAACTTTTTAGCAAAACCTGCTTTGAACTGTACCTCATTCAGAAAGCAGTCTGGAGTGAAGTGATTTGTGCAGACATAAATGAATTTAGGTGTATTCGGTGGCACATTACCATCAAAAACAAAACTCCTCAGTGGCTCTGATGTCGGAAAAAAATGAAGACACATGTTCACTTTTACATGCAACTAAAAAACACCTGCATTGCACAGCTGCTCGAGCGTGGAGAACATGCCGGACAGCGCACAACTGGCTGCGGGCGGAAATATGATAATACAGGACAGTCCGTCAGTGGTCATGGGCTTGAACAATATGACATCATACCTCTCAGAAAAAAAGACTGTTTGGGTTTTTTGTGGATATAATTGTAGCGTGGCTGTATCCACACAATGCTAAGACACATTTATATACCATGTAAATGTTAATTTTGTATCCGATGTCCAAGCAGCACCACCATTGTCAACACTGATAATAAGAAATATTTCTTGAGCACCAAGTATATCAGTATATTAGAATTATTTAATGTGACACTGAAATACTGGCTTTTGAATAATAAAACAATGATTGCAAATTCAGCTTTGCATCACAGAAATAACATTTTAAAAATATATATATTTTTTAATTCAAATAATCAATCAAATGCAGCCTTAGTGAGCATAAGCTACTTCTTTGAAACGTCTTACCACCCCCAAACTTTTGAATAGTAGTGTGTTGAACAGATTTTACTGTAAACACAACTTTCTGTTTTTATAGACTGAGAAACAAGTCAATAATTGTCTGTGGTAATCAGCAGTATGCTGTGGTCAGTACTGGTACTCAACTGGACTGTGTGTGTATTTTGTAGTAAATTGGCAGCTTCAAATGTATTTTGTGCATGTCCCATTTGCATTTTCTCCTTCTGAAACCAAGGAGAAACAACAGAAGGAAGACGGAGAAGAAAAACCTTCATGCAGTTTCTATTTTTAGCTGCACACACATACACAAGTCGAAATTGGTGTATGTCTGAGAAGTGTCACATGGTAAATATCGGACTAGAGGGAGAAATGGCAGTGAAATGAAGGTATGAAACAAGGGTCCTGAATAAAGCAGAGGGCTGGCAGATGGGTTGTTGAGCAATGCAGAAAAGCATCTCATTTCATAATTCACTGCTGTCTCCCAGATCCTCCTCCTCCCCCACACTCAGCACTGAATTATGGGGAGGAATAGGTTCTGCTTAATTGCCTTTTTTATTTAGGGATCGAGAAGTTCAGTGCACAAGTTTCAACCTTTTTTTTTTTCCAGTCTCACTGATTCATCAAGACCTGTGCTCCTCTACTGTGCTGTGCGGTGTGCATGTATGCGTGTAATATTGTCATTGCAGAAGTGTTCAGGCTCAGACATGCTCTTTAATTGGTCAAAGTTCAGTGGTTCGCTATATGCTTGCAAACTTAATTAGCAAGGGTTAAATTCAACATGACACGGTGTCTTTGCACAATTTCGTAGCATTGTGTTTCTCAGCTGTACTCAGATTAACAGTTGTTTTTCTCTTTCTTTCTGTCTCAGCAGCACACAACAGCAGGCGTTCCTGTTGGAGAATGTGGCATGTAATGACGCGGGCTGTCAGGAGGCGGGCCGCATGTTCCGTGTGCACTGGGAACAGTCAGACCTCAGCGCCATCCCCATGGCTGTTGTGGCCACTTTTTTTGACATCTATGAGGACGTAAGTGTTGGCCTTTTCCCCTTGCTTTTGGCCCTTTAATTAAAGCGCTAGCGCTGCTTCAATCTCCCTCCCTTTCTCTGTCCCCGATCACTCTTTCTTCATCTCGTTGATGTCTTTGTGACCCGCATTATACAGAGCTTTAGTCATTATCTGATTTCCTTTGACTGTAATGTTGTCCCAGTGGTGTGACACAGGCACTCTCTTCTTTTGACATTGAGAGTACAGAACTACACCATCTACATTTCCCACAAACCTCAGTCTCTAATGCTTAACACCCTGCCATCCAATAATATAGCAGTCTCTGTAGTCTTAAGACTTATTTAAGCAAAGTCTGATGTGAAGAAGCATAAGTGTTGTTATTGTTATCCAAAATTAGAACTACTAAAAATAGTTTTATTATTTGATAGAGCTAAAATAAAATAAAATACAGATATTACATGAAAAATGTAAACTAGAAAAGTTTAAAATGTTGACTTGGCAATTAATGCTAAATAATCTGAAGCTGAAGTACTATAAATAATAAAACTGAAATAAAAATTGACGCTAAGTAAAAAATTAAAATGACAACCGCATAGCAAAATTACTTTAAAGACTTAAAAATGTGAATGTAAAAATAAAAGCAAATTTAAAATATTACTAAATACTGTATATTCACATAAAATAATACTTAACACTGATAGGCACACAACATCTATTTTATTTAATATTTTATTGGTCTGTGATTTATTGTACAATTTGGCCTTTAAAGAATGGAAAAATTCACCTACTCTCTTAAAAAATTGGCATGGTCATGTTCAGAATTTTTAGATGTAGTGTTAAGTGGTTCAACTGAATGTTTTGTTACATATTACATACTTATTTTGCTAAAAAACATTTCTTACCAATTTCAGAATGACTGTAAACAAGTATTTTGTTTTGATGACCAAACCTTTCCTCCTGCTTTCCATTCTGTTTGTCTTTTTGTTTGTCAAGTAATTCGCTGCACTGTTTCTGTTGATCAGTATTAACGGTGTGCCTATGGTTTGAGGCATTTTCAGCTTTTAGTATTTTAAAATGGAGCTTCCCTGAGGGCAGCTCTATCTCCTCTCCCTTGAGCTGTGTGTATCTCCCTGGTGCTCAAGGTTTGTTATAGATTATTGATTTCTAAGCATCCTTTAATCAGACGCATTGATTTGCACTGTTCATTCTAAACAAAGGATGCACATGAATGTGTCTGGCTCTTTTCTAATGCCTAAAGGGGTTGGCAACCTATGGCATGCAGAGGGGTAATCACTGGCACATGAGCAGTAGGGAAAACTGCATACCAATGTACATTTTGACGTAATAATTACTCATAGTCACACAGCCTGTTAGGAGCTATAAATACTATTAAAGTGTGAAAATTAATCTGCGCTAGTCAACAGGCAAAATATTCACGCGACCGTTGCACATACAGGACATTTCAGATCAATACTTACGCATAGGTTAGGTCCTTTTGGCTACACATATTCTAAATGCTTATTCTGCATTTGTTGCTCATAGCAATAAATTACCGCTATAAATGCTGGTTATATTTAAAAGTGCCTCAGCAGTCTAACAGTGCTTGTCAATGTCAAAATAATTGATATGGCCAATCAAATCAGACTGTTCACAGAAGCAGATGTGAATGCCAACACAAAATGTCAGTTTAACTTTGAAAGAGAGTGAGGTAAGATGTAAATTTGGCAAATGCAAATCATTTAATATTAGTCAACTCTTTTATGATCAAAATGTGATAAACGACTTATTTTTTCGCAAATGTCCATTTTGAGAGGGAGAGATTAAAGTTGCGTGTGTGAATTACCTGTGTCTGCATCTCTCTCATCTAAAAACAATGATGCTAAGTTTAGTTACTTCAAAAACAGTGATTTTACCCCATAGCTGCTGAGAAATAATGTAAAAAAAAATGTAGTGATTCAGTGTCAATGCAGTGTCAGCATTGATTACAAGTTTCTGCACTGGAAGGCACTCTGAGGCACTGCTGAGGCACTCTTAAATATAACACAGAAAAATTAAAAATGCCTCTTCATGCCTAAAAACATTGCAGACCCCTGGCCTAGTAGCTGTGGGGTTTAACCTCACAGAAATGTTCAGATTACATTTGACCCCAAAATCAAAAAAACTTTTGCATATAGAAAATGCTTTTTTTTTAACCATTAAAATTGGACCATTTAAATTTTTGGGATTATGACATCGAATTCATGAAATTTTTCCATGCACAATTTATATAACCATAAAGCATTCTGATATTTTATTTAGGTAAATAATACAATTAATAATTGTCAAAAGGAATGCGACCAAAATGAGCAAACACTTAATGTGATCATGTGAAATATCATTACAATGACCATTTTCTACAGTAGTCAACATTTGAAGTGGCTCAAAACCTTTCATCAAAGTTGTTCTAAAACTAAAACAATACCTGTTTTTATCTTAGAACAATTTTGATAAATATTTTTGATCCATTTCAAATGTTGACTACTATATTTTATTATATTTTAAAAGTAAATTTGTTTATGCGATGGCAAAGCTGAATTTTCAGCAGCCATTACTCCAGTCTTCAGTGCCACAATGTCAGTGATTTTCAGAAATCATCGTAGTACACAGATGAAAAATGTATTGTTATTTGTGTTGAAAACAGCTTAATATTTTTATGGAAACTGTGATACTTTTTGTTTGCAAGAGCGGCCTATATTTAAAAATGAAAGCTCAATTTATGGCATTCTTACTGAATATAAGTATTAATTTCTGACAGCAGTTTATTTATTTATTTATTTATTTTTACTTTGCAATAATTAGAATTTGATCATTCATCATCAACTTTTGGTGCTTTTGGTGGACATAGACATGTCTGCTGTAAATTGTGTGACATTTTGTGAGTTTCCTCCATACTGAATAACAGTGTTTGTGCTCACTCTTGTCTAGACTGCTGAAAGATTACAGACTTTACAGACAGTGCATTGAACTTACTGATTCTATTACTTATTTATTTTTTACTTCTCTCATTTCTTTCTCACCCTTGTTTGCTAAAGAAAGCTTGCATGAGTCTGAGCAAAGTATGACTCATGCATGTTTGCATGTATGAGGGCCTATATTGCTTTGTGTGCTTTTTAGTGGTCACCTAAAGAAGTCAAAGTCTCGACGAGCGTCTACGTGCACGCCTCTTGTTTCACCATCATCTCCCTTCCTTTCCTCTATGATTCACACTTTCCCTCCCTCGACCCTTCTCTCCATCTGTATCGCAACCTTCTCCCCATCGTAATCACAATATAGCCAATTACCTCGAATTCCCTCATGCTTACATAACTAATGGAGCTAAAGGCTCATTAAACAAACAGCACGCACATGTCTCATTCTGTTAGCATTCGAGCTAGTCATCATTAGCACGGTATTAGGATGCTATCTGTACAGGAGCCCCTGCGCAACCGTGTTCTTAAGAGCGAGACCGATAGACCGCAGAGAGGGGCTGATAAGAAGCGTAATAGCTTGCTGGAGTCCATTAAGGATATGAGTGCTCATCAGACGGGAGAGATTCAATGGGCTCGATACATTGTTTCTGATTTCTCATTTGCAGGGTATATTAGATATGATCGTGCTCAGCAAGGTGGAAGGAAAGGAAGAGCTCGTCATCCACGCTTTGAAGAACAACTTTGAGGCCGACGCGTATTTCGTAAAAGTGATCGGTGAGTATGAGATTTGTCCAGCTTGGCCGCCGTAGTGGCGGTAGAGCTTCCGGGTGCTGACATTTGGAGAGCTGACATTTCCAGAGCCAAATGCATCCAGTAGAAAGCAGCCATGATGCCATTTAATCCTGCCTGCTGTGTTTTAATTAAAGGAAAAGGCGAAATCTCCTCTAGCTCAAGCGCACAGATTAGCTTCCTCAGAGTAACAGCATGTGAGGATCATTCTATCAGTGTCAGATTAAAACAGGGATGAGACTGACCCGGAGTCTCTAAATCTCCCCTCCTCTCGCTTATTAGCGCGCTCTGTTTCTCTCTTTCCTGTAGATGTGGTGTTTAATGAGACTGCTGTAAGCTAGAACGTCTGGCTCTGAGGGGAGAGAGGCACTCTGGGCAGTTTACTGCAGTGACAAAGTGCTCCCAAGATGCTTGTGCCCCTTTCAAATCAAATAGCCACTTGTGTGTGTGAGTGAGAGGTGGAATTGATGTTTATATACAATATAAATGTTATGTTTTATACAAATAGACTCTCCTCCATAATAAAGCTGCTTTTATGAGTCTGTAGTTTAAACCGCTTCCCTGTGAATAATGACAGGCTCATGACTTCCTGCTCCTGCACTACTCTACAGTCAGTCTGTCTGCACTAGTCCATTCCACACAGACGCATGCGTCTTTATGACTGTCTGAGTCTGTAAAATGGCAGTGACGCTACTGTTTAAAAAATTCGGGTCAGTAAGATTTTTTCACACACGTTCGCCAAAACTCAATTTACTTGAACGGAAAAGTACAGTAATAACAGTAGGAATGTAAAATAATAGTATTACAATTTAAAAGAACTGTTGTACTATTTTCAAATTTAATTTATTCCGCTGATGCAAACTTGAATTTTAAGCAGCCATTACTCCAGTCTTCAGTGTCACATGATCCTTCAGAAATCATTCTAATATACTGATTTGCTGCTCAAGAATAATTTCTTTTTTCATGATTCTTTGATGAATTTAATGAAAATAAAAAAGCTTTTCTTCAAACTAGTAAAGACTTTTGTCACTTTGGGTCAATTTAATGTGTCCATGCTATATATAAAGTGCCTTGCAAAAGTATTTTTTTCACGTTTTATGTTGCTGCCTTATGTCAAACTGCTTTCAGTTATTTTTTCCACATTAATCTACACTCCATACACTATAATGGCAAAGCAAAAAATAGATTTTAAAACTTTAATACCCTTTTCTAGAACAATTAAAATTGTATTTAGCTCAAGAACATTCATATTGAAAATTAAATGATTATGACATATGTCATAATAAAAGGTTGAACATCTGAAAATGCATATCAGAGCAAAAACCAAACCCTGTAGAGCTCAAAGACAGGATTGCATCAAGCCACACAACAACCATGAAACAACCATGACTCTTGCTAGAGCTGGCCTCCTTGCCAAACTGAGCAATTGATGGAGAAGACCTTTGGTTAGGCTGGTGACCAAGAATCTGATAATCTCTCTAGTTGAGCTCCATGGTCTTGATATGAGAAACTTACAGAAGGACAAACATCACTGCAACACTCCACTGATCTGGGCTTTATGGCAGTGTGGCAAGACTCAATCCTCTTCTCAGTGAAAAGCCACTTGGAGCACCTGAAGGACCCTCAGAATGTGAGAAGCAAGATTCTCTAGTCTTATGAACCTCAATTCCAAGCATCATGTATGAAGGAAACCATGCACTGCTCATCACCTGCACAGTACCAAAGTACCCAAAAGTAAAGTGTGCTGGTAGCGGCTGTGAAGCTGTTTTTCAGTGGCAAGGACTGAAGGACTCGTCAGAGTAGAAGAAAAGCTCAGTGCACCAAAATATTGAGGTAGCCTTAATGAAAACGTAGTCCAGAGCATTCAGAACCTCAGACTAGGCAGAAGGTTCACCTTCCAACAGAACAATGACCCTAAGCACACAGCAAGAGTGGCTTATAGACTACTCTGTTAATGTCCTTGAGTGGCCCAGCCAGAGCCTCGGCTTGAACCAAATCCGATATTTCTGGAGAAAACTGAAAATGTGCGTCTGCCCCCATCCAAGCTGACAGAGCTTGAGAAGTGTGGACAAGAATGGCAGATAATTGCCAAGCGCAGATGTGCATCTTGCCGCATCATACCCAAAAAGACTTGAGGCTGTAAAGGTGCTTTAGCTAAGTACAGAGTTAAGGGTATGAATACTTATGCAATGTGCTTATTTCAGTGTTTTTTTTGTTGTTGTTGTTGTTGTTGTTTTTGCTTAATTTGCAAAATTGTGACAGTTCTGTTTTTGCTTGGCCTTTATGGTGTATATGGAGTGTATATTGATGTGGGAAAAAAATTATTCAAAGCAGTTTAATATAAAGCAGCAACATTAATAAAATAAAAAAATGAAGGGGTATAAATACTTTCGCAAGACTGTGTGTGTGTGTGTGTGTGTGTGTGTGTATATATATATATATATATACACATACATGATATACATTGATCATGAAAACACATTTCAACTTTGCTTTTTCAACTACAAAATATATATATTTTTTTATATTGAGTTTAAAGAAGGATTAAAATGGCAATTTGGGAAGTAATTTGCTGTCTGATTAAGACAAAAATGTAAATGAAGACTTTCCTGCTAAATATATTAGCTCTTTATATCCCTCCAACTCTGTGACAGGCCACAGATGCTTAAATCCAACCGTGTTCAAGCAATAGAAATGGTGCTGTATTAAAAATCAATAGGTTAGAGTTTGAATTTCACATGAATTAAAACAGAAACATCATTGCCCATATGTTCATGTGTGCTACATTGCTTTGAGAAGCATTTTTCTTTAGTCAAGAAAAACGCTTCTGCAAATGACCTATCAGTCTGAAAGATGTGCTAGTTATTGTTATTCTGTAGCCCAAAATATAGAAGTTCTTCTCTGTATTAATGAGGAACCAAACGGTAGACCCATCAGGGGCATTGCTAAATCTTTTTTTACTGGGCATGAGCCAATAAAATATCACTGACAAATCTTTGCCTGATGGTGGAGATTACTGTATGTACAGAATCATAAGGGCTTTGAGCATCAGACCGGGATAGCATCATTCTAAACCCCATGTTTAACCCCAAATAAAGGTAAATTTCACACTTGTAATTTAGGACAGCACCGCTTTTTACCTGGGTTTATAAAACCCGACTTTGGAGCAGGCTTAGCACTGCTTTAATGGTGTTAACTCTGCATTGCAGTGTCAAACTTTGATTCATTTGGACAGTAAACTCACGCAGTCGCTTACAGCATAACTAGATACTTTATAAGACAGAAAATAAAAAGAGCACTGGAGGAAGTGGATATGATAGGAAATGTCTCAGTTTGTCATCAGCGTTTTTTATTGTGAACAACTTTGTGCTGCAGGTGAAGACAGTTTATATCATGTGGCTATTATACTATCAAAAAAGAATACAAAATATTGTTTGAGACTAGCGCTCCAGTGATCCACCTTACCCTTCACCAGCCACTAAGGCTAGGCAGATGACATACAATGGTGCGTTATAACTTGTTTACTCTCCTCACGAGGAATTGTGGGTATGTAAGCCGAGTCCTAATGCAATTACCTTTCCTTCTCTCAGTACCCAGCGGTTTACATATTGCCGGGGAAGCCCTCAGTTATTCCATCCTCAGAGGAATAACTAAACAATTTAGTTCCGTTCGATGCTGCCAAGTCCTCAAGGCCATGTGTGTTTTGACATAAATCTGCAGCTGAACATGAAAAGAATTTGAGCCTTATCACAGACATGTAATATGTTGAAGCCTTAGTTTTTTTTTGTTTTTGTTTTTTTTTTTCAGTGGTTCTGCATTTACATCTCTGTATATCCAGCCCTTTTATCTGTTGCCATGTTTAAAACACCCACTTGCCCCTTTTTTTCTCTGTGTCATAAATGCTCAAACACACACATTTATACCTCCCCTCTGAGCTGCAACTCAGTAGACACAAAAAGAAGTCCGAGTGAGCAGTCAGCGGGTAGCAGGAGAGTAGAGGAGGAGGGGAGAGGCCAGGTGCTGTAATTTCCTGTGATTGCATGCTCTAAACACACACAGACGGTGGTTGGAGTGTGTGTTTGTGGTGTGTGTGGATAAGTAAGTGTGTGTTGGCTATAGGCAGAGAGGGAGAACTATGGCAGCTGATTGCATTCCTGTTCATTTATTAGAATGCAGATGAGCCGCAATGAGGAACATCTGCGTGCTTTGTTCAGTCCAGTGCGCGCTCCTTCCGCGTCTCTGCTATCTGTCACTCTAGAAAGCAAGGCCCCCCACCAACCCCCAACCACGTTACAACTCTACATGGGAGCTCATAAAAAGGAAGGCCTTTTTCTTTCACTATTTCAGATTGAATTTTTCTTTCAGTTCCGTCCTGTTAGTCACTCTAGATTTTTTGTTTGTTTGTTTCTTTCTTTATTTCTTTATTTCCATAGGCCTTATTAAACAGATATAGTAGAGAATGAAACTAAATTATTGGGGAGAGAAAGTGACAGGAGTCACACATAATGACAAGATTTTGAGAAACAAGTTTGTCTTTTTGTGGTTTTGTGCTCTCCCTGTCTATATATACATGTATAACATCTATCTATCATTCTGTCGTTGTCTATATATCTATCTATCTTTTGTTCTGTCATTCTATCTTTTGTTCTATTATTCTGTCTACGTTTTATCTATTGTTCTATCTATCATTCCGTAGATATGTCTGTCTGTCATTCGTTCGTTCTATCTATTGTTCTATCGTTCTGTCTATCGTTCTATTGTTCTATCTATTGTTATATCGTTCTGTCTGTCTATCGTTCTATCTGTCTGTCTGTCTGTCTATCGTTCTATCTGTCTATCGGTCGTTCTATCTATTGTTCTATCGTTGTGTGTGTCTGTCTGTCTGTCTGTCTGTCTGTCGTTCTATTGTTCTATCTATTGTTATATCGTTCTGTCTGTCTATCGTTCTATCTGTCTGTCTGTCTGTCTATCGTTCTATCTGTCTGTCTGTTGGTCATTCTATCTATTGTTCTATAGTTGTATCTGTCTATCGTTCTATCTGTCTGTCTGTCATTCTATTGTTCTATCTATCATTCTGTCTGTCCGTCTGTCCGTCTGTCTGTCTGTCTGTCTGTCTATCATTCTATCGTTCTGTCATTCTATATATCATTCTATCATTCTGTCTATCTATCCATCCATCCATCGTTCTATCATTTGTTCTTTCATTCTATCTATCTGTCTGTCTGTCTATCGTTCTATCTGTCTGTCTGTCTGTCGTTCTATCTATTGTTCTATCATTGTATCTGTCTATCGTTCTATCTGTCTATCGGTCGTTCTATCTATTGTTCTATCGTTGTGTGTGTCTGTCTGTCTGTCTGTCTGTCTGTCGTTCTATTGTTCTATCTATTGTTATATCGTTCTGTCTGTCTATCGTTCTATCTGTCTGTCTGTCGGTCATTCTATCTATTGTTCTATCGTTGTATCTGTCTATTGTTCTATCTGTCTGTCGGTCGTTCTATCTATTGTTCTATCGTTGTATCTGTCTGTCTGTCGTTCTATTGTTCTATCTATTGTTATATCGTTCTGTCCGTCTATCGTTCTATCTGTCTGTCTGTCTATCGTTCTATCTGTCTGTCTGTTGGTCATTCTATCTATTGTTCTATCGTTGTATCTGTCTATCGTTCTATTTGTCTGTCTGTCATTCTATTGTTCTGTCATTCTATATATCATTCTATCATTCTGTCTATCTATCCATCCATTCATCGTTCTATCATTTGTTCTTTCATTCTATCTGTCTGTCTATTGTTCTGTCTATTGTTCTATCTATCTATCATTCTATATATCATTCTATCGTTCTGTCTGCCTATCTATATATCCATCCATCCATCATTCTATATATCGTTCTGTTTATCATTCTTTCATTCTGTCATTCTGTCCATCCATCGATCCATCCATCCATCCATCGTTCTAGATATTGTTCTTTCATTCTATCATTCAATGTCTATCTATCTATCTATCTATCTATATATCTATCTATCTGTCTGTCTTTCTGTCTGTCTTTCTATCTATTGTTCTATCGTTCCATAGATCTGTCTGTCTTTTGTTCTCTTTCATTCTTTCGTTCATCAATCTATTGTTCTATCTGTTCTATCATCTATTCTTTTCTACCATTGTAGCATTCATCCATCTGTGTGTGTGTGTGTGTGTGTGTGTGTGTGTCTGTCTGTCTGTAAAAATATTATTCAAAACTTAAAAAAAAAAAAAAATCAATTAAACAATTCATTTTAATTAACGTTTTTCAAATGAAATTAAAATTGCTGTATTCAGTTTCATTTAAAATTTATTCAAGAACTATAACTTAAAGGACGTTTTCAGTTCATTTTGAATGGTGCACAAACCTGGCAGATTTACTAAATCCTCTCCACTTGTTTGCCATTGGTCAGTCAAACAGATTTCCACGCCCCAAACTCATGCCATTACTTAGTAATAGTTTCTTTCTCTGGCTGTTCATACAAACAGAGCCACATTATTTCTGCAAAATGATGGTTTACTTGCTTCTCTCTGCACTTTAAGCTGGAGCAGTAGTGTTTTACACACTGCAGCTTTAAGTGTGTTCAGAGGGAGGGTTTTTTTCTCTATTTTTATTGAGGCGGAATGATTAGGTGATGAGGGACTGAGAGTGCAGCTTGTTACTGTAATCACTGACTGACCTCAACCGAGACTGAGAGCCAATCATAAAGCCGTCTACATTGCGGCTGGGTTAGAGTAAGGTAATGGATGTAATCTCCCGACTCCAGGCTGTGATCTCACAACTTTGAAACCACCTGGTCACCAGTTTCATGGACTAGATTAAGAGTGACAGGTATTATTCCAGCTTTATGAAGTAGTGCACCACCACCTCTGATGGTGTAATGATGTGTGAGCGTCTGTGTGGGGCAGCTGTTATGAATGACATGAGACACAGTCACTTAGAGCGTCGGTGGCATCTGGTTTACCAGTGCGGAACAGAACAGCAGGCCTCATGTCCAATTTCACAGCCATCACATCACAGCTATTCCATTGTTGCTGCGAACTCCCGGCAGATTCACTCCGCGGAATCTCACAATGTCCTGGGAACAACAAACTGCAACACAATTTGGATCTGTTCCTTTTGTCACAACAAGCAAATAGTTGAAGCTGTTCAAACAGAATCATGTCTGGGATGTTCAGTCGAGGAAATTGTTCATGTAACCTTATAAATGTATCAAGATGTCATCATGACGAATTAACCATCAGTTAAAGTTTTTATTGAGTTGTTTTTTCCAACTGTCCACTTTACAGTTCTGTGTTTCCCCCTCTGTTTATCATAGATGTCTGATGACAGTGCTGTCGCTGTGTGATTATTTTAATGTCTTTGTATTAGAGAGGTTTCCAGGATCTTCAAATGGAGCCTGCGGGAGGAGTAGAGACAAACGTTGAGTCTTATCTTTATATGAAGGCTCACACTAAGCTCTGACAGTAAACAAGCGCATTATTCATGCAGTGAGTTCACAAAATGGCATTTCATTGGGATTAAGCACGTTTAGATGTATTCAGTGCTAAACCTTCTGTCTTTTAATGGTTTTATGCTGTACTCTTAGGTGGGCACTGCACAGCAGTACGTGCACACACACAAACACACAGACACAGTGGGAGCGTGTCATGACCGTGCATATCATGCTTCAGCTCAGTGCACAAGCCCTGCTGGTAACTTGTCATTGATAGAGACATTTCCACTATGTGTGCATGTTTCCTTATCCATTTGCGTGCGTGTGCAGGCATGTCAGTTTGTATGTTCAAACTGGTGTTCAATATTAGCCACATGTTCACAAACACTAGCCTGATAGATTTAAAATATGTCTGACAGCTTCAGGCCACCAGAATGTCTGCCACAAGGAGATCTGTAATACATGGAGAAAGTTATCTGTTAGCATTCCTGGTCATCTCGATGACAGCTATTTGGTTGTTGCAGGACCCAGACCGGTCCATCTTTTCACACTGAGGACAACTGAGGGACTCATACTCAAATTATTACAGAAGGTTCAAATGCTCACTGATGCTCCAGAAGGAAAAACAATGCATTAAGAGCTGGGGGTGAAAACCTGTGAACAGAATGAAGATGTGCACATTTTTCTTATTTTGCTCAAATATAATTTTTTTTATTCAGTACTGCCCTACAGAAGATGCATGTTTCTCAGACAAAATAACTCTAATCTTCAAATTCATGAGTCTTTGAACCTTCTGTAATAATTTGAGTGTGAGTCCCTCAGTTGTCCTCAGTGTGAAAAGATGGATCTTAAAATCATACAGTCATTGTTGAAAAGTGTTCAAACACACAAATATGCTGAAAAAACAAAGATTTTGTGGGACCTGAAAGATTTTTCTGGAGAACAGCGGGTAGTTTAAGTGTTCAGGACAAACAAGGGACTCATGAACAACTATCACTAAACAAAACAAAAAAAACACAGCCGTGGATTATTCAGAGAACAACACAGTGTTGAATCGAGTGTATGTAAACTTTTGAACTGAGTCATTTTTAAAAAAATTGAACTATTATTTTCTGTTGTGGGCTATATGTAATTGTCTTTTATTTGAAAAATCGTATTCAGGTCAGTACTAAATAAAAAAATAACATGCTTATAAATCCATATCTTATTTTGGTAAGATAATTAACATTTTGCAGATTTTGCAAGATGTATTTAAACTTTTGACCTCAAGTGTATTATTTAAAATCAACTTGCTTTGCTTATGGGAGTTTTTAAGCCTAAGTTTGTTCATTTCGTACTTCTATAAAAAAATATATATATATATCACTGGCCGAACATCTATAATATAATGAAATATTTGCAGTTGATATTTATATTTATTCAATAAGAATCAATGATTCAAAATAGTAAGGAAAATAATAGGAAAGAAAAATGTTGATTAGCAAATTTTATTATTTATTTATTTATTTTCTGAATGTATTTGACAATGGGCGCAAAGTTCTTTCACTTGTTCCAGAGTGAAAATTTTAATGCTATTAAACAGTAAATAACATGCAGTATTTTGTGTTCCAATATTTTTTTCAATAGATTTTTCACAGCACACTTTCTGAAATGCACTATTTCTGATGCTTCTGAATGTTATCCATCAAACATTACAGAGGGGTGTCAGTCATATTGTCCCGTAGCAAGTTCACTCATTCATGGAGGACTAGAGAAGATGCACTATATCTCTCCGTGCTTGTCTTTCAAGCACAAAAAAATCTAAAAAATAAAACAAAACTGTTAGACCAGGCATGAATGAAAAATTATTTCAGGCTTCACGTCACACCTCTCTTTCACTCCTCAGTACATTCGCTTTTAAAGCCAAAGCCACACATTTGATTTCACAATCCTAATAACTGATGCAGAACATTTATCTGTCAAACCAAGGATGGAAATCTATAAATTTCCAAAGGTTGAGAAGCGATTGAAACATTTTCATAATTTGTTTTTCCATCACAGACTTTCAAAGGCACTTTTTTTTCTATGTCCTTTCCATTTTCACTTATATAATTTATGGTGTTCTTCCATCCTGAACTTTCTAATTCACCATGTCTGTAAATAGTGCTGCCAGTCACTGCCAGTTTTAAAAATCTAATGCTGCGTTTAGATAAAGACAGATGCACAAGTACACAGATGGTTCTTTGTGTGCCACTAATGAGCAATTAATGATTTTTTACTTTCCCTTTCATATGTGCTGTTCTCTAACACACAGTCAATTTTGGCCTCAAGAGAAGCAGAGAGTCTGGCTCTTATTTCACACCATTAGTGGGAATTTAGTGCACATTTTGCCTGATTCATTTTCTCTAGGCATAATTCCTGGCTGAAGATGTGTGTGTGCGGAGTTGCTGTTAAATTGTGTGATATTAGAGGTGGTGAAAGTACTGCTGCCCGTGTTTAGCAGAGTGTTGTGAAGTGGATTTGATACGGACACTGCAATCAACTTGTCTTATGTAAGGGCCAGATGTGTGGGACAGAGTTATGATTGTCTTTCTCTGTCTTTATCTCTTTCTCTCTGTAGTGCTCAGTGGCCTGTGCTCCAATGACTGTCCAGAAAAAGTCAAGGTGAGTTCTGATCTTTTTCTTTTTCTTTCATGTATGACACTGAACTGGAGTGGGAATGGCATGTGTTTGGCATCACCAGGCCCACATGCAATCTGTTCCCACAGATTTCAGAAGAATTCAAACACCCGTCATTCACAGTGTTCTGCACTTTCCCTGTCTATTGCATGTTTGTTTATTGGGTATTTTGGATTTTAATTTATTTTTCTTTATTAAATCTGAGTTGAATATGCTTTCAGCAACCTGTAAGGCTTTCCTCCAAATCAAGCAGAAATTGTGATAAATGTTAGTAAACTTACTGATGATTCCACAGACATATTAAGCAGCTCAATTGTTTTGATAATAAAACTGTTTTTAAGTATCAAATGTGAATATTAGAATGATTTCTGGAGGTTTATGTGACACTGAAGACTGGAGTAATGGCTGCTGACAATTTAGGTTTGCATCAGAGGAATAAATTACATTTGTATAGTACAACAGTTGTTTTAAATTATAATACTATTATTTTACATTCTTACTGTTTACTGTTTACAAGTAATGCCTGCAAAAAAAAAATTAGGTTTTCTATCACAGGAATAAATAAGATTTGAACATATATTAAAATAGAAAACTGTTATTTTATATTGTAAAAAAATTTCACAATATTGCTGTATTTTGATCATTTAAAGACAAGTAATATTATAAAAAGTTATATTTTACATGGTATTTACTAAAGCAATAGGGAAAAAATCATTAAATTATCGTTTATGAATTAGAGAACCTCGTTAAAAATTTAATGTGTAAAAAAAAATATGCTTTGCTAACTTTTCTCTGCAATGTCGCAGAGTTCAAGTAAATTCTCAATTCAGACAATAGTCAGGCAAAAAGGAAAATGTCTGCCAATGCTTTTATTAATTAAAAAAATGTCAAATATTGTCTGGAAAGTCGACCACTACATGTAGGTATCTCTTATAAACATGAAACCTGATTTTGATTGTCTGTAAGTTCTGTCACGTTATCTTTGCTCCTCTGACGTTATTGACTAGCTGTTGAGGTCGGGGACAAGTGTGTCGCAAAGCTGTCCTCATTCTGATGAGAAGACAGGCTTTTATGTTCTCACTCTTGTTTTTTCTCTCTCTCTCTTCTACACTCTCTCCATTTGTCTGTGAGCACTTCTGTACCTCGTTTCCTTTTCATATTCTAGAGCTAGATATATCTGCTGAAGCTGCGTCTGAAATCACATACTTGTTCACTGAATCTCTGCTCCCAATATATAGCAAATGCCACATAGGCAATGCAAACAGTGAATGAAAATTAGTGCTGGAAAGTTTATTGATTCTGTGTTATACAACAGAATGCATGGTGGGTATAAAAAGGGGGAAAATGTAGAATTACTCATAATTTGAACAGCTGAATAACCAACACCCTATCCACCTTATTTTTCCCGTAAGAGTGGCTTCTGGCATCATCCGCTTCCAGCTATTTTTAGCTGTACAGCTTGTTTTGCTGTTTGATATTACAAACTTGTGTGTCCTACCGTATTATTTTAATGTTTTATTTTAATTGTGAACACTGTTTACTGCACTTTGTTATTCTTCTCGTTATTTCCCTACAGTGGCTACTGAACCAGAAGTCTGAACTGAAACACATTCACAGAAATCATTACTTCCGCATTGAAAAATAAGGTGGATGGAATACACAATTTAGAGAATACATTTCAGACATCTATAGAGCTTATTCGACAGGACGAGATGAAAGAGAGAGGTGTGTGTGTGTATGTGTGTGTGTTTTGGAGCAGCACCGTGCCCTTGGCAGGGTCCCAAAGCATTTCATTACTTTTAATACATGAGCGACACACACATACGCACTCAGAGACCTCTGTTCGCTAACTGTCATTCTTCGTAATGAAGAGATAATACAGCTTCTGCCCAGCCGTTCATCCTTTACTTTAGATACGCACAAACACACACAGGCACACAGATCACGTCGCATGTGTTCTCTAACTTAGTGATATGCCGAGTGCAGACAGTTTGCCCTGAGGCCAGTGGATAGCAGAGGGCTCTATGATTAAATAGGAGCTCTTTAAGATGGGCCGCACTCCTGTCTCGCTCCAACTAGACCTCTGACATGTATGTTACGCAGTCCCACGCTGAATTAATATTCAAATGCGGAAACGGGGATGTTAGTTATAGAAGCGTGCAGTTCAGATGAATTCATATGATCTAGATCATAGCCAATTGCATTTGTCCTATTTTTCCAATGTTGCATGCTAAACACAGTTGCACATCCTGCCAGTGTAATCACATAGCATCAGACCCACTGCATCTGTGAGCAATTAAGGGCATATTTATGATTTTAGGCAAAATGGCTAAAAAATCGAATACAGTCACTAGTAATTATTAGATAATTGAAAGATTTGTAACTGTTGATCAGTAAGTGTCGCTGATGTGGTGTGCTGAAAAAATGCAAAGTTTGGTTCTAATATGGCAAAGCATTGCAGATATACAGCCTCATAGTCAATTTAGCATTATGCCATCAACTTCATTGATGTGAAATATGACATGAAATCCATAACTTTTTGCTGACATGATTTGGGTCAAATTTAAAAAAAAAAAAAAAAAAAAGAATTGGACCAACAGTCTAGGAGGAATTCAGAAAAAATTGGTTTTCAGTGTAAATCAAAATCGCAGACAGGAAGTTAAGTTGATTTATGGTATAATTGGTATTGATTTTCTCAGGATAATTCAACCAATCTAAGACCAATCACATGACAACAGGCAAAACTGTTTATAAGCTATTAGCGTGTTTTAAATTATTAATGGTTAATAGATTCAGGTTAATGGTTTATCACTTCTGGCCAATAGCTGGAACCAAATTGATGTGGTGTGGTCAGTGTGAGGTGACAATGGCGCACAAAGAGTTTGGTGTCAGTATGTCAAAGCTTTGCAGAGATACAGCTTTAGATGCAGTTTGGCGTCATTCTATCAAATATACGTTGATGTGTTAAGTGCTAACGGCTTCATATATTGACACAAAATTTTAGGGCTGCACCCTAGTAGTCGACTAATCGTTAGTCGTTGAGAAGAGGTTTGGTTGACCTAAAATGTATTAGTCGCAGAAAAAATTAAATAAATAAAAAATCCACAGGAAGTGGCAAAGTCACGCAGTTTGTGATTGACAGACCGGTAATGGCTGGTCTATGTGGTAATAGTACATCGGGCAGGACATTCAAATGCTTGCCTGTCATTCGTCGACCTCAAATATGGCTTATCATCTGAAATGTGTAAGTAGTAGCAACCTTACTTGGCCACTAAATCTAATGCTAACATAGAAAAATGTGCGCTATTCAAGTGTCTGTGCGGAGTGTGGAAACGCGCTTACTGACAGATGGAGGCGCCGGTGCGGTCACCTGCTCTAAATTCTCCGCCATTCTTGGTCATACAGATAAAAGTAATACATCTTTCGAGCTGTAAAGACTCGACGTTTATTTGTGTGCACTCACAATAACAAAAAAAAAATTTCACTTTTGTAAAATAATGAAAGCAAACAGGATACGCTTTCTGCTCTCATGTTTCTTTGAACTTGATTGTGTCAAGAAACAAAAATAACCGAAACTCTGTTTAAACTTCTCTAACAGACATGAAAAATATATCTATAGAGAGTGTCTAACCAATTCAAATAGAAAACAAATATTCTCAGATTATGTAATCTGTATGAAACATGCACACACAGGCGCATCCACTACTGCAGAAATTGAGGAGTCAGTGTCGCCGAGTTTATCTCTTAAGGTAAAAACCAAGAAAGCACTAGTTTATCTATAAATTATTAAAATGTTAATGCAGCTGCTTTTCTGTTGTTCCCTGACACAATTATTACTTCTGTTGGTGTGCTATGGCAAGCTTTATGTCCGCTTGAGCACTTACTAGGCTATGTAGGCAATTAAAGGCTCATTATGATTCAAATGGTTTATTAATAAATATGTGATTAGTCAACTAATGCTTAAAATGAACGACTACTAGTTGACCAGAAAAATCTTTAGTCGAGGGCAGCCCTACAAAATTAATAACTTTTTGCCAGCGTTGTCTGAAAATGATCAGACAAACGTTCTAGGGGAATTTTGAAAAAGTAGGTTTTCAACATAAATCAAAATGGCAAAAACGAAGTTATTACAAAATTGGTATGTTGTTGGCGTGGCCCAAGGAATATTTTGAGTTCAATTACAATAGGCCAATTTAATTTTAATTTAAAAGTTATTAGCAGTTTTGGGAATTTCATTATAAAACACATACTGAGTTTGTAAAATATAGCATTTTAAGACAAAATTCTAAATGGCTGAAAATTGGGTACGATTCAACTCTGCATGCTGCACTGAAGAGCGTTTTGTGGTTTTTGGCCAAACCATTCAGAAGTTATAAGCAAAAATGGCAATTTTTCATATCTCCTGTTCTCTAGGTGGCGATGTGCTGAAACCTGATAGCTTCAGGTCATGGTTATTATAATGCACACCAAGTCTCATTACACTAAAGCGTTGTGGAGATACAACCTCATGTTCATTTTGGCTGGTACAAATTCTTTTGTGCACTATTCGAGAACAGTTTGACTAGTCAACTTGAATTCGATAATGTTTTACCAGCATGGTCTGAAGATGATCTGGTTTGATTTTCTTGAAAATCTGAGCAACGGCCTATGAGTAAAAACTCACTCTCTCTCTCTCTCTATATATATAGAGTGGTTGACAGAGGGCACTTTACTAATTTTGCTACTTCGGTTTCATCACAACTTTAAAGTTGCACTCTGGGAGTAGTGGGAAATAGGCAATTTGAAGTCTGTTGCCAGGTTATAATGAACTATTTACTTGAAAGAAAGGATCGTGTTTGTGTTCCTACCGAGTTCATTTGGAGCCCCTGATTCATAAAAATACAATTAAATATTTGCAGAGTCTATATGTTACTTGCAAAAAATGACCCACTGGAACTCGCTTGGAGTATTTTAGTTTTTGTTTTACTTCGGAGAAAGTCTTAGTTAGTTCCTTAGGGGTTCTTTGTTTAAAGTCTCAAATATTTGGCCCACAGTTGCAGTCATTCATGAAGCTGTTTGTTATTCCCAATCCAGTTCTTGTGACGTATCCGTTTATCTCTTTTTAGCTGCCTCTCTGCTGTCTTAGGCATCACTTTGTTTCCTCTGATGCTCTATCTTCCCACGTTTACATTGTTTCTCTGTGTTCTCTGCTCTGCACAGTCTCAACATTTGTCTCTTGCTGTCTGGGAGATCATGGGTTATCCACCTGTCCTTGTATGGTTGATACAGCCCAAAGCCCTCCAGCTGTTTACTATGCTTCAACCAATCTGAAGAGTTTAATTGAGGTTATTCTTTGCTTTGTAACTGGCTTCTGCAGTCATGTCTGGGTCAAATGTTGTCTTCTTGTGCGATTTAAGCTTTGCTTTTTTCAGTTCTCCAGGTCTTGATAATAGTAGATAGGTGCTCTTTATGCTCTGCCACAAATAACCTCCATTTTAGGTTTAAATTTTAACATTACGAGGAAACAAAGTTGCAGTTGCAAGATATGTAGTCACACTACCATTCAAAATGAATTCATAAATGAAAATTCTGTCATGAATTACTCACCCTCATGTCATTCCAAACCCGTAAGATCATCCAAGTTCATCTTTGGAACACAAATTAAGATATTTTAGACAGCAATGCAAAGACAGCAATGCAACTACCATGTTCAAGGCCCAGAAAGGTGTTAAGGACATTGTTAAAATAGCCCATGTTACATCAGTGGTTCAGCCTTAGTTTGCAAACCAGTTTCCTTGTGGGATAATAGACTCTGTGATAAATGTTGGTGATGGAGTAGGTTGTCAGGTCTAAAGAAGTGTGTGGGGCTTCAGGTCTCATTGACGTCAGGTTCTCTGGCCATGTAGTTTGCCCTCATTGTTGTGTTTTCCTGAACGTTTTTCATCTGTGCCTGACGCTGCCAGGTCATCCTCTCTCTCATTTATGTCAGTCTGGCACTGGATGACTGAGAGCTTCAGCTCCAGGATTGTCTCACTTCCTGTCAGAATTGTCTATTGGCCGGATTCATCAGCAACGATGAAACGTAATTTACAACTAGGGAATCATTTCACCCCTCCCCACCCATAATCATGGCCCACAAATACATCTGTTTAAAAATTTATGCCCACTTGTTCTTGGCATGCTGTTCATTTGCAGTTCCCAGGGTTATTGTCTGCACAGAGAAAAGTATCCATAATTGAGAAGCTGGCATGTGTAGCGGGTCTGCCCCATCTCCCCGGCGCTGAGCCAGGGCTGGCCCCGCATTACTCCTGGATGCTGATAGACATCTCTCATATGTCTCAGCATTTGTAGGAGGCTGGAGCTGGGCCTGTGTAACCTGTGGTGATCTGTGTGGACTCGAGACTGAAAACACACACACACTTGCATACAAGCAGTCAGGGTCAACACAATCATCATCAGGCCAATATCAGAGGTCAGAGTAGCTTCGATGTACTGGATTTTAGGAGTCTGCCAAGAAACAAAGTCATATTTGCAATTTTCTAGGCTACTGCAGTGAGTCTTTCCAAGGAAAATTTAGTTTATATGATTGGATATGTGGTTGAATCACTGCTTGGTTTCAGAGTGATATGTACTTCATACATAGCTACAATATTTGAAATAGAGAATGGACTTTTTTTGGCTTGCAAAATTTGGCTATGTGCAGGCAACACCCCTGGCTCTTGATGCATCGTGTTGCCTTCTGAAGCGTCAGTGAGCGGTTGAACCTGTAATAGTTGCATATGAGTGCCTCAGTTGTCCTCAGTGTGAAAAGATGGATCTCAAAATCGTACAGTCATTGTTGGAAAGGGTTCAAATACACAAAAATGCTGAAAACCCAAAGAAGAATTTTTCTGAAGAACTGCAGGCAGTTTAACTGTTCAGGACAAACAAGGGACTCATGAACAACTATCACTAAACAAAAAAACACAGTTGTGGATTATTCAGGTAACAACACAGTATTATTAATCAAAGTGTATGTAAACTTTTGAACAGGGTCATTTTTAACCATTATTTTCTCTTGTGGACTATATGTAAACATCTTTTATGTGAAATATCTTATTCAGGTCAGATTTTGTTGTGGAAATCTGAGATTGGCCACTTTAAAGCAAAAATGTGAACAGCTATACATGCAAATCAGATCTGAGCTTGCGGTGTGAACCTAGCATTTCAGAGATAGTCTGCACCTTTAGAGATGGTTGTGCTTTTTTGCTTCTTAAGGAGTAGTTTATGATTTTAAATGCATTTGCCCAATAGTTCATTGAATGTGTACTGTATTTGTTGTTAATCACTTCTGTCTATTCCACAGCCCTTTGGTGTGAACCAGCCTGGACCGTATGTCATGTACACGTCAGTGGACTCGAACGGTTATCTGAAGAACGCGTCTGGTGAGTACACAGCTCAGAAAAGATTAACACTAGATGGGAAAGGCATCACACATATCTCTTTGCCCAGCATATCCTGTCTCGATGAGGTGAGATAAGTCAACCTCAACACTCTGCAGTCATCTGACTTGACTAGTTCACTAGTTTTTATGGATCAGATTGAAGTAGACTAGGGTGATTCTGATTGGGCCAATAAAAAGCTTTTTATCCTGGTATTAATTTTAAAATCTTTTCTGGCATAGTGCATTGTGTGAAGGATGCAGATTTTTGCTTTGGAGAACTGCCTCTTTTTCACTCTAAAAATTAGATTTGTTAATGATGATTGCATTTGTTGCTAAGAAATCTTTATTTTTTAAGAAAAATTCATATTTACATTGAAATAAGGAATTGCATAACTGTCATTGTGACAGTAAATTGCAGTCCAATCAATACTGAGAATATCATATATATGTTGTTTTTGGGTCATTTCTATCCATTGTTTCATGTCACACATCTAGTGTTCTGTAGGCGACATAACTAAAATATTATTTTCACATTTTTCAATAGTAATGAGACCCATTGTATGCACAAAAATTGATCCAAACTTCAAAGTAAAGTAGACTAAACTAGAGCACACATCAGTATGACGCTTGAGTTGTCTCGTTTCTTGATTGCTTAGTATTTTATATACGAGTGTGTCGTGTGTTGTTTTGGCCCTCGAGGATATCTGATTGACCAAGTTCAAGATCAGAGACGGAGCGACAAATGACCCCGTTCCACCTTTCTAAGAGCAGATAAGATTAAATTCCTTATGGCATTGACAGAACTCCATCACTTTGGTGTAAATGGCTATTTTCCTGAAGTCTCTTTTGAAATACATCACTGACCTTGAGCTCTCAGTGGAAGCATTACATAAACAGAATGAATGTTTCTCTCATGTTGTGTTCCTGTGTGTGAGCCTCCACTGGGCCACGTGCATGTCTGCATCTTCTGTGCGGTCCTGTTCTGTCTGTGTGTGCGTGTGTAGACTGTGCTAAAGATCCTAAACAGAACAGAGAACTAAATGTGACAGAGCCATTTCAAAGATAAATGACTAAATGGCTAAAAGGACAAAAATTATCCTTAGATAACTGGAAATAATGGATTTTAGGGAACTTGTGTCCTCCATGCTTGTAGAAGAAACTGATATCTTTTTTTGTTTTAATGGAATTTTGTGCTGCTTTTAAAAGCCAGACCAGAGTTTCTGAACTTGCCTTTGAGTTCTGTCCAATGAAATTATAGCCCTTTTATTGAGTAATCTTTCACTAGCCGGGAAACCACAAGAATTTCTGTTATCTTAAATATCTCCACTCTCCCATTGTGCTCTTTATCTTTGTTCTTTCCTCTCTAATGTGGAGAGAGATTCATAAAGACACCTCTATATGCAGACGGAGCATTTATAAAAGTTTATTGTCGCTGTTTATTGAAAAAAAAAACACTGCCTCAGAGTTAAATGGTATATGCTGACATAGTGGTCTATAATGAAATGTCACAGTAATAATGTTCTTGATTTGTCTTGTTGTACACCTGCTGAAGCAGAATACAAATGAGCAGAAGTCTTTGCTTCTTAATAGTCTGAGTATGAAATTCAGTATGAATCACTGGCTTCACCTGCTGTGTGTCAGGTTTGTTTTGATGTTCAGGTCAGGGGCTAATGTGTTTCACAGAGCTGTTTATCTGTCTGTTAGGAATTTCTGCTGTCTGTCTGTCTGTCTGTCTGTCATTTATACTGTATGTCTGTGTCTATCTATTGGTCATTCTGTTGTTCTATCTGCCCCTCTGTTTTATCTATCTAGTTTTTACTACGTCTGTGTCTGTCTATCTATTGGTTATTCTATCACTCTACCTGTCTGTCTGTCTGTCTGTCTGTCTGTCTGTCTGTCTGTCTGTCTGTCTGTCTGTCTGTCGTTCGTTTCTATCTGTTATTTTCTATCTGTCTGTCTGTCTGTCTGTCTGAGTCTATCTGCTGTAATATCATTGTATTATCTGTCTGTTGTTCTGTCTGTTATTCTGTTGTTCTATCTATAATTTTGTCTGTCTGTCTGTCTGTCTGTCTGTTGTTCTGTCTGTTCTTCTGTTGTTCTATCTATAATTTTGTCAGTCTGTCTGTCTATCTATCATTCTGTCTGTCTGTGACGTCTGTCTGAGTCTATCTGCCATAATATCATTGTAGCTATCTGTCTGTTGTTCTGTCTGTTATTCTGTTGTTCTATCTATCATTTTGTCTGTCTGTTGTTCTGTCTGTTATTCTGTTGTTCTATCTATAATTTTGTCTGTCTGTCTGTCTGTCTGAGTCTATCTGCCGTAATATCATTGTAGCTATCTGTCTGCTGTTGTACTGTCATTCTGTTGTTCTATCTATCATTTTATGTCTGTCTCTCTGTCTGTCTGTCTGTCGGTCTGTATCTCTCTCTCTCTCTCTCTCTCTATATATATATATATATATATATATATATATATATATATATATAATCTATCTGTCTGTTTGTATTTGTCTATCTATCTTTATTGATTTATGTCCATCTACTGTTCTATCTTATCTATCATTATATCTGTCTATCACTCTGTTAGTCTGTCTTTCTATTGCTCTATCCATCGTTCTGTCATTCTTTGTATCTATCATTCCATTTATTGATCTTTTCATCTATTATTTTGTCTATCTATCTATTGTTCTGTCATTCTACTTGATCATTTTATGTCTATGTGTTGTTTTATGTTTGTGTATCAGTTAATGTCCATCTATTGTTATATGTCCATCTTTGTTCTGTCTCGTCTGTCATTCTGTCTGTTGTTCTCTTTCTATTATTCTATTCATCATTCTATGTATCTGTCATTCTGTCGATTGTTCTATTGTTGTGTCATTTGTTCTACCTATCGTTCTATACATCTGTGGTTCTATTCTATCTTGTCTATCCTCCACACATAATTTACCATATGAAGAGTTAAGGAGTGACAGGGAGTTGATGGCACTCCCACGGAAAACACTGAGGAATAGATAAATAAAAGCAATCACCATTTCAGCACAGAAACTGTAAGTAGAGCTTAGTGACACCGTGGCCCATCGTCCCTCTGTGCTCTGATGCTGAACTTCTAACTACAGTTCTGTGATCAATGTCCTGCTGTAATTGGAGAGATTGTGGCAGGGTTTCTGGGGTCAGCTGAAGGACAGTAATGGGGTGTATGTTGTACGCGGAGAGGAGAACAGGCCAGGTTGTATTAGGGCCCTTATTCCCTTAGGCTCTCATTGGCCAGTAATGAAACACAGCACAGCAAGACTTATTGCACATTTAGACTCGAGCTCAGGACATGAGGACGGCGGTATTTCTGCTGCTGTCTGCACTCGCTCTCTTTCTCTCTATTTGAGGACAAAGTAACTGAGGACAAAGTAAGTAACTGAAGCAACCACAGATCCCATGAACTCAACATTGTTCATGTACAGGGGTTGGACAATGATACTGAAACACTGGCCAATATAGTGTTGGAGGTTTCATGGCTATATTTGCGCAGCCTGGTGGCCAATCTTCACTTATTGCACATTCCACCAGTAAGAGCAAAGTGTGAAGGTTGACTATGTGCACCCAATGGTTCACACATTGTACCCTAAAGGTGGTGCCATGTATAAGGATGATAATGCACTAATACACACAGCAAGACTGGTGACAGAGAGGTTTGATGAACATGAAAGCAAAGTTGAACATCTCCCATGGCCTGCACAGTCACCAGATCTGAATATTATTGAGGCACTTTGGGATGTTTTGGAGGAGCGACTCAGGAAACGTTTTCCTACACCAGAATCACATAGTGACCTGGCCACTGTTCTATAAAAGGAATGGCTCAGAATCCCTCTGGCTACTGTGCATGACATGTATTTGTCAATCCCAAAATGAAATGATGCTGTATTGACCACAAAAGGAGGCCCAACACCGTACTAATTGTGGTCTAAAACCAAGTGTTTCAGTTTCATTGTCCAACCCCTGTACTGTCCTGATGGCACTTTTAAAATAACTAGTAAAATGCCATTCTCTGAAAGTTTGTTTAACTGGAACACTGAAAATAACTCACTTTTAAATCAGATTGAAATCCTGCAAGAGTTATCTTGCTATTAAATCTGAACTGAACTGAACCAAGTCCTCTAAAACAAACAAATTACACTGTGTTTTCTCAATTGGCCTTAATTGAGGAACAACCTACAGTTTCTAAGCTAACATCTCTTCCAGCCAGAAATATTCTTCAGACCAATTACAAGTTAATTAGAACTGTGACTCAAAGAACCTGTGACAAATTCATTAGTCTACCAATTAAAAATGTGTTATGTATCATCACAAATTAAAATATTTTAATATAAAAACTATAAAACTCAAAATATATTGTATGCATATTAAATTTAGCATTTACTCTAATTCATGTTTGTATTTTTTTTCTAGTTGTTATTATTTTGTTATGTGTGAGTGGGAATTAGTTTATTTGTGAATATTTGTATAGCCTGTAGGTAAATTTGCATGTGTAGGGGGAAGGGTGGGGGGGGCATCCTCTCAAATCATATCAGAAATGATAAGGTACTTCAGAGGGTTGTGTTTTCGTGCTTGTATAATTGGACTGACCCTTGCAGTGCCAAGCTAATGAATGAGAGTTGTAAGCAAACAGAGAGAATGCGAGCAGAAAAAGGTGAAGTAGGGAGGCAGACACAAGAGGAGGGAGAGGGGAGGCTGACGCAGAACGAGGAGAAGAAGATGCAGATCAATATGGGGCTTGAGACTGTTCTCATTAATTAGCCAAATGAATGTGCTGTATAATGAGCAGCCCCTCTGAATCATCACAGTGAGGGACATACACAGACACACTCATACATGTCCTGCACACTCATATCCAGGCACAGATGGTATCTGCTAACTTTTTAGCATTCTCTCCATTGATTTTGGGGAGTAATGTCTGCAGAGTTCTGCAGACTGATTTAAATATAGCTCAAAGCTGACATCTCCACTCTCTTTTTAGCTGTCATTTTAATGACATTTAAATTTTGAATCTTAATTTTAATTCGCATTGTGACTCAAATTATAATGGCAACACTGTAGATTAGTGAACACTGTTCACTATTAATTAGTTTCTTATTAGCATAAGTATTACTAGCTTATTGGTCATTTATAAAGCACATAATAATGTCTTCTTCTTCTTCTTGACCATATTCTAGATTACTTAAAGGGATAGGTCACTAAAAAATAAAAATTGTGTTATAATTACTTACCCTCATGTTGTTCCAAACCTGTTCATCTTCATAACACAAATGATGATATTTTTAAATCCTAGAGCTTTCTGACCCTGCAAAGACAGCAATACAACTGACACGTTCAATGCCCAGAAAGGTAGTAAGAACTGAAGAATGACATGAAAGAGAAGAAACTATAAAAAAAAAAAAAAAAAGTTATTTTTGTTTTGTTATGCACAAAAAGTATTTTCGTGGCATCATGAAATTAAGATTGAACCACTAATGTCACATGGACCATATTTGATCCATATTTGATTTTCCAGTATGTATTTTATCAATGTCCTTACTTGAACAGTCAGAAAGCTCTCAGATTTCATCAAAAATATCTTAATTTGTGTTCTGAAGATTAATGAAGGTCTTACGGGTTTGGAACGACATGAGGGTGAGTAATTAATGACAGAATTTTCATTTTTGGGTGAACTATCCCTTTAACCCTACCTCACACCTAAACATGACTACTACAGCAACTACCTTACTTCCTATCAATTATCAGCAAATTAGTTTATTTAGTTTATTTAGGGAACTCTCTTAGGTAAAACAAATGTGTTCCCTAATCTAAAGTGTTACCATTAAAACTTTAGTTGCTTGTTTTTATTTATTTATTTATTTATTTTATTTTATTTTTATAGCAGATTTTAATTAAAAATTTAAGTAACAGTTGCCTCATTAACCCGTTATAATGAATGTGACATTTAGCTGTACATTTTATTGTGAAGTAACAGATTTTTTTGTTTGTTTTACTAATTATAGAAGCAGTTTCCGCAATTGAATAAAAAATGTAAAAAGGTAATTGGTACTTTTGTCTCACAATTGTGAGTTTACATGTCACAATTCTGACTTTTTTTCTCTGATTTGTAAGATATAAACTCACAACTGCATGTTATAAAGTCAGAACTGAGAGATATAAACTCACAATTGCAAGTTATAAAGTCAGAATTGTAACAGTTCTGACTTATTTTCTAAGAACCGCATGATACAAACTCACAATTCTGACTTTCTTCTCTGAATTATAAGATATAAACACAACTGCATCTTATAAAGTCAGAATTGTGAGATATAAAGTCACAATTCTGAGAAATAAAGTCAGAATTGAAAGATATAAACTCACAGTTGCAAGTTATACTTTCTAAGAACTGCATAATACAAACTCGCAATTCTGACTTTTTTCTCTGAATTGTGATATAAACTCGCAATTGCTAGTTACATTCAGAATTAAGAGAGATTCTGACTTTTTTTCTGAGAATTGCATGAAATAAAATCACAATAACAAGAAGACAGAATTGCAAGATAACTCCTGACCTTTTTTCTCAGAATTATGAAATATAAACTCACAATTGTGAGTTATAAAGTCCAGTTTTGAGGGGGGGGATTCTTATGTTCTCAGAATTGCGAGTTTATATCTCACAATTCTAACTTGATAACTCGCTATTGCGAAATATGAACTAGCAATTCTGAGAAAAAAAGTCACAATTATGATTTTATTTCTCAGAATTGTGCGTTTATTGTGACTTTTATATCTGAAAAAGTCATAATTATGAGATGTAAACTTACAATTGCGAGAAAGCTGCTGTAATATTGATTTTTCAGCTAAACTTGTTAGTTCAAATTGTTCACTTAATACTCTTTGTAATGTGAAACAAATCTTGAATTTTAAGAGAAAGAAAGAAGTGATGTGTGGGCTTGTTATTTGCAAAATAACCATAATCTTATTGCCTCTCACGCATTTAGGTGATAGATGTTACAAGGCTAATGTCTCTCGAGTCCATTCACCATCTTCCTTTCTCTCTTCCTCCTCATTCACACTCTCATATATGTGCTGTGAAATGTAGTTTAGCCTGCAGCTGGAGTGAGAGGTGCGATTAGTATTGATCACAGCTTTTGTCCCTCTTTGGATCTCCCACAGCAAATATAGACCCCCCACCCATTCACAAACCAATAGGATTATCCCCTCTTTCCTGCTGTTTTTTCTATCGCCTCCTGTGATCAGAAAACACTACGTTTTAAATCATGCAGCCTTAAAATATCAGTAGACATGTTCGTGTTGACCACAAGTACATATGAAGAGTTCAGATGCAAAAACCCCTAAAAGCCACTCCAATCCATCAAAATCACAAAGAGAGCAGATTCACACTCATCACATATACTGTATCATCTGCTTCCTCCACATGAAGAGCGATAGAGAGAATGACTGCGATAATGACCTTTGTTGGAGCCTCTTTTCTCTGTAATTGATCTGAACGCCTTCTTTTTTTCTGCTAGGACAGCTTGAAGTCCTTTCATTATGTTCAGTGCACATATAGAGAATGAGAGACACGTCTGACCTAATGCAGTTCTTTCTTCTATAATTACCACTCTTGCTGGCTCTTTTTCTGTCTTGCTACTGCGAGATTGAAGATTCAAAGCAGCTCTGTTGGTGTGATAAACAGGACTATATGTTGGCCAAGCATTAGTAGTCATTGCAGATACACACACAGTAGAGATATCAATGACAATATAACTTTGAATAACTTTGACAACACAATTCTAAATATTACATTTTAGAGTCAGAAGGATCAAGAGGAAAAGTAGTTTAACATATGTGACCCTAGACCATAAAACCACTCTTAATTAGCATAGGTATATTTGTTACAATAGCCAACAATACATTAAATTATTGATTTTTCTTATATGCCAAAAATGTTTAGGATATTAAAGGATTAGTTGACTTTTAGAACAAAAATTTACAGATGATGTACTCACCCCCTTGTCATCCAAGATGTTCATGTCTTTCTTTCTTCAGTCGTAAATAAGGTTTAAAGGGCTCTAAACGATCCCAGTTGATGAAGAATGGTCTTATCTAGCAAAACGATCGGTTATTTTTGAAACAAATTGACTATTTATATACTTTTTAACCAGAAATGCTCGTCTTGTCTCGTCTTTGTGATTTGGGTCAATACAGTTATGGTATGTCCAAAAACTCCCATTTGTTTAGAAAATAACCGATCGTTTCGCTATATAAGACCCTTCTTAATCGGGTGGGATCATTTAGAGCCCTTGGAAGCTAGATTTAAACTGCATTTTGGATATTCAAATTTTGGGGCACCATTCATATCCATTATATTGAGAGAAATCCTGAAATGTTTTCCTCAAAAAACATAATTTTTTTACGACTGAAGAAAGAAAGACATGAACGTCTTTTTTGACTAGGGGGTGAGTACATTATCTGTAAAAAAAATTTCTGAAAGTGAACTAATCTTTTAAGTGAAGATCATGTCCCATTAAGATATTTTGTAAAATTCCTACTGTAAATATATCAAAACTTCAATTTTGTTTAGTAATATCCATTGCTAAGAACTTAATTTGGACCACTTTAAAGGTGATTTTCCCTATATATTTTTATATAACTGGCCAAATATTGTCCTATCCTAACAAACCATACATTAATGGAAAGATTGTTCATTCAGCTTGCAAATTATGTAAAAATCTGTTTGTCACTTTGGTTTGGGTGGGTTTGGGATTTAATGACCTCTTCTGAGGATTTATTAAAATAAATATTTAATGCTCATTTAAATTATTATTTTAAAACACTAATATTTTAATAGCAGTTTCAAAATGGATATCCATTTCTGTACTCCACATCATCATAAAAAAAATAAATAAAAAAATTGTTTTTGTACAAAATCTTAAAATTATACATAAATTACCCATCAACTGTAGGCTGTGTAAGCTGAAGCCAAGTTATTTTGCCTACCCTTTTCTTTCATAACGGGCATCGTTATAATGTAGTGAGGCCTAAATTAAAATTCTACTTAATAGCTCATTTTAGTTTAGTTTTAATTTGTTTAGACAGAAGAATCTGATGACGAAAAAATGCCTGTGTGATGCTAAATACTTACCGACATCTACGTTTTGTGACATATTCAATGTTAAATATCCACTGAGTGGCGCTAAAAGAGAGTTCTTTTTTTTCTCTCTCTCTCTCTCTGGAGCAGATGAACGTACATATGGTGCGTTTTATGTGACATTGGTTTTGTACGTGTCACTGCAATTCTGACTTGAAATGTCCATTGAATGGTGCAAGTCTAATTCACACTGACGTTTTAAAATAACATACCATCTGCACTACACCTAAACCTACCCGATAAAAGCGAATGTGATTTAAAAACACAATCGCAAGTATGTTGTTTTAGCTTGTTTTTTGATCTCTCATCTTTCATCTCTTTCTTCATGAGTCGTGTTTTTCACAGGACTCGTACCCTATTATTCTGCATCCTAAGTCCAATTCCATGTTGGATGAGCCACCGAGCAAGCTTGTTTTCCCGAGAGCGAAACATATGGAGTTGTAATCATAACTGCGTACAAAAACGATTAGAAGTACTCACTGATTTACCGCCTCTAGTGTTCATTTCTGTTGGAAACTGCAGTGATATGCACTTATTGGTACGTCTTTCGCATCTTGTGAAAAAGTTCCCAAATGCATGTCATACTTCACTCTTAAGAAAAATCATTCTAAACAGTACCAGAAATGGGTTTTTCAGCTTGTAATGATAGCAGAACCCTTTTTGGTGCTAAATAGAAATCTTTTTATAGGGTTCCATAAAGAACCATGCTTTGAAAATGCTATAGGACTTTAATGGTGTTATAAATAACCTCTTTAATGATCTCTCTGCAGATGATGAAGTTGTAGGATGTAATGCATCTGAAATAAACAATTGAGTTTAGAGTTAGAATGCGTCTCATTCCATTTGTTTTTGTAAAAACAAAAAAATTACCATAAATTAAATATTGTTGTTACTTAGTGGTGAAGAGGAGAGAAGTCTTCTTATCTGAACAGGGCTGGTCATACTTAAATGTTCTCTTCAACTGAAAAGAGAAAAATACATGATTGGAAACCAGTTTAATTTGTATTTAAAATTAAGAATGAAGCAATTTACCTGTTGAGAGTGTGTTGACAGTCTGTGTAGTTGGATCACTGAGCTCACGGGAACAAAATAACCATAAACTGACACAAAGAACCATTTCAGCATTAAAAGGGTTCTTCAGGATGCTATAGTTCTAAATAGAACTGTTACTACATATAATGAACCTTTAAAGAACCAGTGTGTATATTTATTGTTATTGTAATATTGTAGTTTGTTCCTTTTGAAATATGGTTTATTTTATTTTTTGCTTTTCTTTTTTGATAGAGCTACTCTAGGGTCATTGCTGGGGAACAGTATTTGCATATAATGTGCACACACAGAATACATTTGAGCTCCAAATATAGTAGGCAAAGGCTTATTCACATTTTTCCCCCTCATGAAATCTTCCTTTCTACATCTTTTTGAATTCTTCCCTACCAAGTCAAAAATATTATGTTGTGATTGTGCTAAAATATCGATCTGTTCTTTTTTTCAGAAAATCACTCAAGTATTCATGCTTTGTAGTGAGATTGACTAAAATTTGACATTGGGCTCTGTGTGAGTTCTGGTTACAAAAACCCGTTTGCGAACATTTTGTCTTTTTGTGTCGCTCAGTTGTTTCAGGTTCTTTCTTTCCCCCTCTCTTTTCGCACTTGATGTCATTCTGGCTTTGAGTGGCCATATTTTCGCTCTGCTGTTTTCTGTGACGGTAGCGTGATAAGATGGGAAATGCTGCTGGGGGCCTCTAGAAGACTCCACTTATCTCCCTCAGAGCAGACACGTGTCGCTACACACAAATCAGTGTCTGGATCAAGCCGCCATTTTGGCTCTGCGGCTCGGCGAGCGGCTGTTCCTCTCTAACCTCTCTAATCCCTCAGGCCCAGGCAGCATCGCCACCATTTGTTCCTTTTATCGCTCCACAAGCGCCCAATCGACAGGGCAAAGAATGGTTTCTATAGCGACGCTAGACCCAAGATCATTTAACAAACAGGTTTGCTTGGGGAGATGATCTCGACTGTTGGGTTTAGGCTAAGAGTGTGTTTGTGTGGACAATGGATTCTGCTTCTTAGTCTACTGTGTTGTTTTCTTTCTATCTGCGTATGAAGTATGTATTGTGGCTAGCCGGTAGAGTCATATACTTGTAAAATGTTTCTCCTTTTTCCTCACTCGCTCTCCAGAGTGCTTTCCACCTGCCTGTTGTTTGTCAGATTTAAGCTATTTTCTCTCTCTCTCTTTGCCTTGCACGCATTAGAGTACATCCTCTCTACCAAAATGGTCCTACAGTTGTAGTTAGAGAGAATATGTGCCCTTGCACTTGTGCGGACTGTGGTTGAGTGAGCGTGTGAGTAGGTGTGTGTGTAGGAGGCGAGCTACAGCTCTATTAGCTTGTCTTGCAACTCAGCTCGCTAACTGAATCTCAATCCTCTTTGTTTTGTGATGCTGTCGCTCCTATGTGGGCTACAGATCACTCTGTATGTGTGTGTATGTACATGTGGTTTCCCTACTACATCCAGCCCTCGGCTAAACAACATTATACACCAGGGGTTTTCAAACTGGGGTTCAACCCCTTTTCCACTAAGGTAGTTTGAGTGCTGGTTCAGAGACGAGCCTAGTTTCAAATAGGTTATTTGTCTTTCGACACCCAAAGGACCAGCTCTGAACCAGGAAAAGTGGTTCGTAAGAAGCACCAAAACATTGCTGGTCTAGAAGTCAGAACCGTTTGCTTCAGGGGCTTGAGGCGGGGCTTGAGGCGGGGTTTCCGTGACCAATAAGATCCACCAATCTACCACAGTGTCCACCATTGTTGATATTAGGCCTGTTCAGGATGCGCTGCACGGAAGAGTCGTGTGTGGCATCAAAGTACCGCAAGCACAGTTCAAAAGCTTAAAGATTCGTTTGCTCTTCAATCACGTTCACGATGCTTTGGTGTCAGTCTGTGCAGCGCCGGTGCATCTCGAGCAAACCTGGTGTGCGCACATTTGGGTTAGTGACAAGTGAGAAGGCAAGTGAGTTTGTATTGCGCATTTTACAGCAACCATGTCACTAGTTTCAGTTTCGCTTTAAATATTTATGCTGGGTGTTTGTAATGATTATAGTGAATGCCACTATAATTCGTGTTTGTTTTTACTTACACTACCAGTCAAATGTTTTTGAAGACTTTTTCTGTTCTGAACACTGCTAAATTTCCGTGATTTTTTTTTTGTAGAGTGAGGGGAATATAAATACATGTTTGTAATGCTTGTAATTGTTTCATTTACATCAATTGACATAAACACTGCAACTTATCTGTGTCAAAAATGCTTATAAAATATAAGGTAGAGAAGAGATGGTATTTATCTGAAATAGAAATCTTGTGTGACATTATAAATGTCTTTATCATCACTTTTGATCAATTTAAAGCATCCTTGCTAAATAAAAAAATGCCAAAAACTCCAATGGTATAGTGTATAATGTCATAAACGCTTTTAATTTCAGATTTATTTCACAAGGGACAATGTACATTAATTCATGAATGTAAATGTACCCAAATTAGCCTGAAGGCTAGTTTTCATTGGTAGTCCCTTTGCCAGATGTTATTAGACCAAAGAAAGAAAAAAAAATACTCAAAAGAAATAAAATAAAAATCAGATAGAAGCACAATAACAATGAAATTCAACCAAAATGATAAACAACTCTCTAAGATGCAATTAAACAATGAATTATACAAATATAACAATAAAAAAAGAAATTATGTAAATAAAAAAGATAAATGCTGATCTTTAGATCTTTCTACTCTAAAAAAAAAATTAAATATTGATAATAATAAGAAGAAGAAAAAAACTCAGCATATTAGAATGTTTTCTGAAGGATCATGTTACACTGAAGACTGGAGTAATGATGCTGAAAATGTTGCTTTGATCACAGGAATAAATAACTTTTTAAAATATATTCAAATAGAAAAGTTATTTTATATAGTAAAATTATTTCACTAAATTGCTGCTTTGCTGTATTTTGGATCAAATAAATGCAGGTTTGGTGAGCAGAAGAGACTTTAAAAAAACATGAAACATCTTACTGTTCAAAAACTTTTGACTGGTAGTATAAAAATACATATTTTTTGGTACTGTGTTTATCAAATAAATACAGTCTTGATGAGCGTTAGATACTTTTTCAAAAGCATTTTTTTTAAATATCTTAGTGGATAATATACTTCTAACTGTACTAATAGTGGGTAGGGGAAAAAAAGTTATTAATACAGATAATATTTTCATAATTTACTTTGGTTTTTCTTATATTTGCTGCATTGCTGCCCTTATATTATAGAGAAAGGGAGCATAATTTTTGGAGGTCCTTGGCATCAGACGATTTTAGCCTGATTTTGGCACAGTCAGCTTGACGTAGGGTGCCGGGAGGATTTGTAAATGACAATGGGTGTTGGGAAGATTTAGTTGCTTTGTCTCGTGTAGTGTATTATAGTGGACAACAATTGATGCCATGTCTGGGACGCTTCACAACATCACTGCAGAAAGACTAGCATGTTTTTTTTGTCCATCCACGATGAGGTCCATCACATCTGTGACACTGGCCAATACGAAGCACAGAAGCACCTTTGTATGTTTTTAAACATGCTAATATGAAAGACAGAATATAATATCGGTCCTGCTAGGTGGAATTATATGATGAAGGAAATGTTCATGGAGCTATGGCAATAATACTGCATTTATGATGTTTCTTTGAGGGACAGAGTGAAAAGGGTCAAATGAAGTCTATTTAACCTCAGTCCATACTGTCCTCTTCATGCAATCAAGATTTGTGTCCACAACAAGATTTTATAAGTTAAAATAACATAATCTGGCATGGTGACTGTCATAACCAACAAAAAAATGTATATAGTCTGAACCAGGCTTTACACCAGCATGAGAGTAACATGGTCAAGAAATGATAAAAAGATAAGGAATGTGTAGGCATTTGCTTGTTTACTAAGAAATGTCCTTTATTAAAGAAAACCAGTGAAAGACATCTCATTATGGGTTAAAAAATGGCTGATTGCAGTACACAAACATGTTCTGTTCTGTAAGTGATAATAGAACACATAGATTAAAATACCAACATTGTGTACTTCACTGCTAGACTACAAGACTGCAAGACTACAAAAGATCATTCTTGTTTTTCTTGTTTTGTTTTATATTAGCTATGGATCTGTTCTGGTCAGTGAGACTCGCTCTGCATTTTCCATCAGTTCATCTAATTGATCCTCATATTGCATCCAGAATTCCAGCACTGCTATTATGTGCCAAAGGGAAGTTATTAGGAGACCCTTGTTCTCTGTCTCTCTCCCTTTTCTCTCTGATGCATAATGGGAAATCAGCTTATACACATCTAATTGTTCTTCTCTTTAATGGGATCATTAAGTCAGACACATGACACATGAGCAATGGACTGACCTTTCCCCGGTTGAGGACTGTGGGTGTACTTGCTTCAGCAGGACATGCACAAAGTGCTCCATCAGTTAGTTCAAATTTAGTTCAAGTGTCCTTGGTCCAAAATCATTAAAAATTAGATTTTACAAACCAATTTGCTGATTATTCTGTATTTGTGTGCTTGTCACCATTTGCACTGTTAAAAATCCAGATTGCATTGTAAGGGAGAGGCATGTGTGCTTAAAAGAAAGCTTTTGTTTTGTTTAAGGTAGGTCGACACTCATGTTACTGTGTATCAGATTTGCTCAGTGCTCACTGCACAGTCCTTGTTGTGTACAAAATTCTCTCTTCAGAGAAAACCCAGGGTCACTGTAGCGTATAGTTCACTTGATAAATGAAAGTCCTATCATTATTTACTTGCTCTTATGACGTTTTTTAAACCTGTATGCTGTTGTTTCTACAAAAGATGATACCTTAAGCATCTTTTTTTCAGTACAGCAGTTTATAAGGAAAACATGAGGGATTCCTGAACAAACTGGTTATGTTGATTGATCTGATACGTTAATCAAACTTACCTGATTCACAAATTCAACTCTGACTTAAAGGATTAGTTCACTTCCAGAATAAAACTTTCCTGATAATTTACTCACCCCCGTGTCATCCAAGATGATCATTTTTGAGAACATAATTATAGGATTTTTCTCCATATAGTGGACTTTAAAGAGGAAGAAGGTCCAAATTGCAGTTTCAGTGCAGCTTCAAAGGACTTATTTAGCGAAACAATCAGTCACGTTGGAAAGGTCAAACGTGGTTAGTTCTTCGACTGTATACTCTGATACAAAAAGGTAGGGTAGCAAAAAACTCCATCTTATTTTTTCCTCCAACTTCAAAGTTGTCTGGCATTGTTGTTTTACCTTTTTTTTGTAAACATTGAGTTGGGGACTTCCACCTACATTCCGCCAAGCGTGACCTTTTCAACGTGATTATGTACAGGAGCTGGTCATATAATTAGAATATCATCAAAAAGTTGATTTATTTCACTAATTCTATTCAAAAAGTGAAACTTGTATATTATATTCATTCATTACACACAGACTGATATATTTCAAATGTTTATTTCTTTTAATTTTGATGATTATAACTGACAACTAATGAAAATCCCGAATTCAGTATCTCAGAAAATTAGAATATTACTTAAGGCCAATACAAAGAAAGGATTTTTAGAAATCTTGGCCAACTGAAAAGTATGAACATGAAAAGTATGAGCATGTACAGCACTCAATACTTAGTTGGGGCTTCTTTTGCCTGAATTACTGCAGCAATGCGGCGTGGCATGGGGTCGATCAGTCTGTGGCACTGCTCAGGTGTTATGAGAGCCCGGGTTGCACTGATAGTGGCCTTCAGCTCTTCTGCATTGTTGGGTCTGGCATATCGCATCTTCCTCTTCACAATACCCCAAAGATTTTCTATGGGGTTAAGGTCAGGTGAGTTTGCTGGCCAATTAAGAACAGGGATACCATGGTCCTTAAACCAGGTACTGGTAGATTTGGCACTGTGTGCAGGTGCCAAGTCCTGTTGGAAAATGAAATCTGCATCTCCATAAAGTTGGTCAGCAGCAGGAAGCATGAAGTGCTCTAAAACTTCCTGGTATATGGCTGCGTTGACTATGGACCTCATAAAAACACAGTGAACCAACACCAGCAGATGAAATGGCACCCCAAACCATCACTGACTGTGGAAACTTTACACTGGACCTCAAGCAACATGGATTCTGTGCCTCTCCTCTCTTCCTCCAGACTCTAGGACCCTGAAATGCAAAATTTACTTTCATCAGAGAACATAACATTTGGACCACTCAGCAGCAGTCCAGTCCTTTTTGTCTTTAGCTCAGGCGAGACGCTTCTGACGCTGTCTGTTGTTCAAGAGTGGCTTGACACAAGGAATGCGACAGCTGAAACCCATGTCTTGCACACGTCTGTGCGTAGTGGTTCTTGAAGCACAGACCCCAGCTGCATTCCACTCTTTGTAAATCTACCCCACATTTTTGAATGGGTTTTGTTTGCAAGGTGTCAATGGTCATCTTTTGGACAACTGTCAAGTCAGCAGTCTTCCCCATGATTGTGTAGCCTACAGAACTAGACTGAGAGACCATTTAAAGGCCTTTGCAGGTGTTTTGAGTTAATTAGCTGATTAGAGTGTGGCACCAGGTGTCTTCATATTGAACCTTTTCACAATATTCTAATATTCTGAGATACTGAATTTGGGTTTTTTTTTATTAGTTGTCAGTTATAATCATCAAAATTAAAAGAAATAAACATTTGAAATATATCAGTCTGTGTGTAATGAATGAATATAATATACAAGTTTCACTTTTTGAATGGAATTAGTGAAATAAATCAACTTTTTGATGATATTCTAATTATATGACCAGCACCTGTAATGTGCAAAGTCAAGCTAGTGCTAGATAAGCAATTTGGGGTTAAAAGTATACTTTATTTTATTTTTATTTATTTTTTTAAGAAAATGACAGATTGTTTTGCTAGATAAGACCCTTATTTCTCTGCCCTTGGAAGCTGCCATTCAGCAACTGTATGGATAAAATATGGAAAATCCTGGAATCTTTTCCTCAAAAACCTTAATTACTTTTCAACGGAAGAAAGAACAACATGAACATCTTGGATGATATGGGGGTGAGTAAATTATCAGGAAATGTTTAGTCTGGAAGTAAACTAAAGAGTCTCAACAGTTCAGCTCGCTTATTGGTGATTAATGACTTTGAAATTATAATACACTCCTGTTCATAAGTTTGGGGTCAGTGAGACTTTTTAATGTTTTTGAAGTCTCTTTTCCTCACCAAAGCTGCATTTATGTGATCAGAAATACAGTAAAAGCAGTAATATTGTGAAAGTCATACAGGTTTGAATTGACATGAGCGTGAGTAAATGATGACAACATTTCATTTTATGGTTACATACCCCTTTAAAACAATCATAACCTGTAAAATTTAGTTGGTATGCAGGTTTCTGCAGTAGTTTGATGAGGTTGATTTAACACTCATGAGGATCTGAGCAAGAGCCCTTCATATGCTGAGATCTCTTATTATAACAAGGCTTATTTATGGATGACACTAATGGCAGCTATTTCTTTCATCTTCTCCTCCCCCTCCCACACCTGTTCATGTCCTGTTTCATACCTTACGCTTCCCTCCCCCTCACACTCGGATGTTCTCTCTTTCACCTCTCACTCCTCCACTCTCAATCCCACTCTCTCCCTCCTACTATTCCACCTCACACGTCCTTTCTCTCTCTCTTTCTGCAGCGGGGCAGCTCAGCCAGTCGGCTCATCTCGCGCTTCAGCTGCCCTACACGGTGCTCGGTCTGGGGCGCAGCGCCAACTTCCTGGATCACCTGTTTGTGGGCATCCCCCGGCCCCCTGGAGGGAAGGTACAGACATACCCACTCACACATGCTCACAGACACTTGCCATATGGAGGGAGGAGGGAGGAATCATAGGTAGAAAGGCCCCGGGAGAGAAAGAGCATGCAGATGGCCTGGTTTACTTCTACCTGCTCTTTTTCTGTGTCTGAAAAGGAAAACATTGTATCTGACGTACTATAGTTGTTTCCTATATATGAATATATATGAATATGAATATATATATATATATATATATATATAAGAATATGAATATATGTATATATATATATATATATATATTGCAGAATCTGCAAAATGTTAATTATTTTACCAAAATAGGAGGGATCATATAAAATGCGTGGTGTTTTTTTTAATTTAGTACTGACCTGAATAAGATATTTCACATAAATTTTACATAATACTCCACAAAAGAAAATAATAGTTGAATTTATAAAATTACCTGTTTCAAAAGTTTACATGCCCTTGATTCTTAATACTGTGTTGTTACCTGAATGATCCACAGCTGTATTTTTTTTTTTTTTTAGTGATAGTTGTTCATGAGTCCCTTGTTTGTCCTGAACAGTTAAACTGCTCACTATTCTTCAGAAAAATCTTCAGGTCCCACAAATTCTTTGGTTTTTGAGCATTTTTGTGTATTTGAACCCTTTCCAACAATGACTGTATGATTTTGAGATCCATCTTTTCACACTGAGGACAACTGAGGGACTCATATGCAACTATTACAGAAAGTTCAAATGCTCACTAATGCTTCAGAAGGAAACACGATGCACTGAGAGCCAGGGGTGTAAATGTTTGAACAGAATAAAGATGTGTACATTTTTCTTTCTTTGACTACATACCATTTATTTTCTTCATTTAGTACTGTCGTTCAGAAGATACTTACATGTTTCCCAGAAGACAAAATAAGTTAAATTTACCTTGATCTTCAAATTCAAAAGGTTTTTACCCCCTGGCTCATAATGCATTATGTTTCCCTCTGAAGAGTCAGTAAGCGTTTTAACTTGCTGTAATAGTTGTATGAGTCCCTCAGTTGTCCTCAGTGTGAAAAGATGGATCTCAAAATCATACAGTAAATGTTGGAAAGGGTTTAAATACACAAAAATGCTGGAAAAAAATTGTGTGACCTAAATTTTTCTGAAGAAAAATGGGACAGGACAAACAAGGGACTCATGAACAACTATCACTACACAAAAAACAGCTGTGGATCATTCAGGTAGCAACACAGTATTAAGAATCAAGTGTATGTAAACTTTTGAAAGGGGTCATATTTATAAATTCAACTATTATTTTCTCTTGTGGACTACATGTAAACATCTTTTATGTGAAATATCTTATTCAGGTCAGTAATAAATAAAAAATAACATGCCTTTTGTATGATCCCTCTTATTTTAGTAAAATAATTAACATTTTGCAGATTCTGCTAGGAGTATGTAAACTTTTGACCTCAACTGTATATATTCCTTGTTTGTAGACAATTATAGATATATATATAGCCATGACATTGCTTACATCTCTCTTTCCCTTCCAGGTTTTCAAATTATCGTGTTTTTTAGTTTCCCCCGCCCCCCCCGTCGTCCTTGTCTGGTTTTAGCTGAAGAAGTGCGATTTGAAATCTCTCCCTCCCTCCACTTCCTCTAGAATTCCCCCAGTGCTGCTCATTTAAATTTAAGACGTCGGCTTCCTCTGCTGTCAGTGAGCTAAACAGAGGTCTTTATCAAACAGTGATTAGAATTGCAGATTTGATTTACCAACACAAACTCACATATGAATACATGCACATGCATACACACTTTCACATTAACACAAAACTTGCGCATGAGCGACCCTCACGTACAGCAATTTGCTGTGTTGTGTTTTTAATAGGGCTGTCGTTTAACACATTCATTAAGTACAATTAATTATTTCGAAAAAATGGCACGTTTATTTATTCCGTCTGACCCATACGCTACTACAACCAAAACAACTCGCCAAACCACACTCATCGAGAACTGCTCTCACAGTTTGTATTGACAAACAGCTGCATGAAGCACAGAACAGAATGAAATCGGAGTCTTGAGGCATGATTTTTAAAAGTTGAACTGTTTTTAACCTGACAATGGGTCTTTAAAATGCAGCTTATGATGCAAGACACTGGAAAAACAAGACACAACACAACGGCTGAATGATATTCGTCTGGCATTTGGAAGTAGTTTGATATATTGATTTCTAAAGGCGCTCTCTGTTCGATTTTTACTCTTCTACCACACTAATTATTTTTCTGAGCAAATATTGATGTGTGTGATTAATTGTGTATTCACTTCAGTTTTTAATTGACCTACAGTTGTTTTTTGTGTTTTAAAACGCTGAAGGGAATGACCAGAGAATTTCTTCACAAAGGCTCTGCATATGTGGTTGTTTTTCTGACACAGATGAATGTTTCTATACAGCATACCTACGGTTCCTGCTGACAGCTCCGGTTTGGGCTCATGTGGAGAAGGGAAAGAGGCTCAGCCTTCTCTATCATTTTCACATCTCTAATCTTTCAACAACCTAAGTTATCACGTCAGAAGAACATTGTGGGAAAACACATCGCTCGATATTGCACAACACCGAATCAGAGCTTCATTTTATCACACTTTGAATTAAAAAAAACAGAATGACACCTGGGTAACAGTGTCCTTGTTACATGTCACGTACTAATAACAGTAAATTATATTGTCTAACCCTAATCCTAACACAATAATCAGTATATTAAAGGAGACCTATTGTGCCCTTTCCTACAAGATGTAATATAAGTCTCAGGTGTCGTCGTGTCTGTGAAGTTTCAGCTCAAAATACCCCACATATCATTTATTATACCATTTTGAAAAAGCCTATTTTGAGTTGAATCGGAAACATGCTGTTTTCGTCCATGTCTCTTTAAATGCAAATGAGCTGCTGCTCCCTGCCCCCTTTTCCAGAATAGGGCTGTCTTTACAGCTCGTAGCTCAGACACTCTGCTAAAAAAACATCAGTTTTTGTCTATTGCCCTGAAATCATGCGTTTTAAAGCCATATCAGTTTAAACTTCCGATATATACGGTTTTCTGAGCACACACATCCGAAGCATGCGCATAGAAAGCGACTGTCACACGGCATGTGAGTAATAAACTTAGTTCTCTTTCATGTCTTATTGCGCTTAAACTGTCAAATACACAAGTTTATGTTAAAAACACACAAGTTGCATACACAGTTATGTCTTTGAAGGTAAACAGCTGGGAAAGAAATCGCATGTTTATATTAGATCTGTGTGCCGACAGCATAATATACAGTAGGGTTAGGGTTAGTCTCTTTTCTCCTCTGAGGCCGGGACTCCAAATATTGTTTTGTGCTCATCTGTGCAGCCAAAGACAGAACAGTTAGCATGCTTTGCTCAAACTTTTGCCATGGAGCTAGAACTGGTACACCACTGTCACTTGTGAAAACAAAATGGAGGCACAGTGGGTGGAAACGTGCAGATTAAGGGGTGGTAATATTATATAAGTTCCTTGTACCATGTCACGGGTGGAGCTCGTTTTTTTCACGTGCTTGCAGAAAAAGTCCTACCAAAACAAAGTTTCACATTTTCTGGTTTGGTATATGCACTGGGGACATGATTATAGCACTTAAACTCAGAAAAATCTGATTTTCATGATATGTCACCTTTAAATTCCGTTATATCATGTCATATTTTTGTAATAGTTCTCCCTTCTATATTTAAAAACGCCCCATTGCGCTTTCTCTGTTGCATAATTGTAAGGCCAGGGCCTGTCGGTTAGCGTAACTTTTAAATGTGTGGGCTTGAGCTGCCCTCCCTCTTTAATGCTCAGAGCAGCAGTAGAGGCTCTTTGACTGTAACAAATCTTTGTCTTTCAGTCGGTGCCCACGGTTGACCTCCGCAGTAAGCAGAGGCTCGACTCCCCACAGGGAGACCGAATACCACCCCATCCCTTGCATTTGCAAGCCTCATCCATACTCACTAAAGACGCATGCTAAAAATACCTAGTTCAGACCCCACACTCTTTCTCAACCATGCGTTTTCACGCGCATACTGCAATGTAGAGTAATGATAAATGTGTTGTCGGAAATTAAAATCTGTACCCCTGGAGGATTCCCTCAAAAAGAAGGATTTAACGTTTGCTACTAATTGCTGTCGAGAAACAAGTTGAAGAGGGAAAATTACCTTTGTAATTGATAGAGGTACTGTCTTCATAATACATTAAAGCTTCCAGAGACTTCCCTTCCTCTAATGAACTTTTTTGCAAATAGCTGGGGGAATAGACGACTATTGATGCTGCTTCATGTTTGGAGGCTTATTAACAGCATGATGCACTGAAAATTATGCTGTTTTCTCCTACTGAAAGACTTCCGACTTTAACACAAACGGAAAAATGTTTTCATTGGCTGTCTCATTTCTTAATTTTTGTTAGTTTCTCTGAGAGCAGAGTAAATATTTAACAAATTAGCTGTGCGATTGGTCTGCGTAGAGTATTTGATGTGAACATCATACGTGGAATCGCATGGGGATAGCGGCTGAAGGATTTGATTGGGTTGTAGCCAGTTTGAGTTCAACTTCAGAGATATTTTTAAAACTTGTTTTGCGTAGCTTTGATCACCTGCCTGCAAATGGCTTCCCACCTACTCATCTGCACTTTAAAGTGATGCTGAATTCTCTGATTGGACTCATCGCTCTCCCTCGCTTCAGTAATAGCACCGAAGCTTCACTTCACGCTAAGAATATCAGCACCTGAAGCGTGGCTCTCCCTCTAGCTTGCGAAAGTTTAGTTAAACAGTTTAAATGTGGGCCAAATTGGGTGACGAGAGATGTTGGAACAGTGTATCAGCCATTATGTGTTTAATGATGACTAAAGATAGACATGTGTTAAACATGCCCTCTTCTCTGTTAAGACCCCCCACTTCAATAATGTCCAATTATACAATAATACAATCTCCTGCAAATCCCCTCGTCTTCCACAGAGGCACATCAGCTCTAGTGCATGTTTGCCAAAGGACAGCTGCAGAAATTGAATGTGCTGTAATTTCCATAACGGTAATGGTACTAATATTCTTTGCGCTTGTTCTCTCTCTTCCATCTATCATTCTCTTTCTCCTGCAGGATGTGAGGCAACAGGAGTGGACGGCTATCATTCCTAACTCCCAGCTCATCGTTATACCATACCCACAGAATGACCCTCGCAGGTACACTCACGTATATGTAGGGTTTTTGTGTTATATAAGGACTTTCCATAAAGATGTTACACTCTATGAACTCTGTTTTTACCATTAAAAAAAAAAAAAAACACATAATTTAGTGTGATTCATAAGCAGTTTTTCTCATGGGGAACAAATTTTGTCCCCTCAACGTCAAACATGTCAAGTTTTACTATCCTTGTAGGAACATTTGGTCTCCAAATTACATTTACATTTAAATTACATTTAGGGTGTGTTCACACTTTTGTAGTTTGGTTCGTTCGTCATTTTGGTCCGGACCAGAAAGAAAATGGTCCAGGTCCGCTTAGCATTCACACTTTTTTTTCGACAATGAACCTAAAGGCATAGTGATACATTCACAACCTGATTGGTCGGGTTGAATGACGTATATTTTGTGATTGAACTCACTGAACACTCCAAACAAAACGAAAATGTGCATTCGACTGAAAGCGGCGCGCTGCGGGTGTATGACATCAAGGCAAATTCACTGACTGGTCTGCTCAGTGCCGCTTTAAGTCGAATACACCCAATGCCGTCTGCTGGACTAAGTGCGCTAATTGTTACATGTATATGATTTTATTTTCACCACCTGCAAACTCACAAAATACTCAAAAGGAACTTTACCTCCTCGTTGCTCCACATTTTCCCTTAGATACACTGCTTGTTCCCTTTGTGTCGCATAGCGTCGCATCTTGTCATTACTTCCTGTTTTTGCTTGGTTTAGAAGTATTTGGTCCGTGTTGTGTTCATATTTCATTCGAACCGCACCAGAGTTCGTTTTGAAGCCGACCAAGACCCATCTTTTTAGCGGTCTCGGTCCGCACCAGAGATGGGTGGCAGCATTCACGCTTACTCAGCTGAACCACACTAACAGAGCAATCGCACCAGAGTCCATTTTAATCGAAGCAAACATGACAAGTGTGAACACACCCTAAGAATGTGACGTGTCCAAAACGAAACAAAAACATTTTATAGTGTTTTCTATATTGGTATTAATAATCGTTATTACAATATAAAAAACAATAATCTACAATACTGTTTTTTGTCAGTAAACTGCAGCCCTATGAGCTCCTGTTTTTTGCATGTATAATTTAGATAAAATGTTGTTGTCAACAGTTTAAAATATTGATTGAGTAATGAAGTAATTGGGTAAATGTAAGTATTTGACATTAAAGAAAACATTTTTATAATAATAAGGTTTTATAAAAATGATAAAAAATTGCCCTCACAAATGTAAAAAAAAAAAATACTCCTCGAAATCAGTTCCAGGGGGCAAATATTAATATTAATGGAAAAGTTGACTCTGGACCACAAAAGTAGTCTTAAGTAGCACAGATATATTTGTAGCAATAGCCAAAAATACATTGTATGGGTCAAAATGAACGATTTTTCTTTTATGCCAAAAATCATTAGGATATCTCGTAAAGATTGTGTTCCATGAAGATATTTTGTAAACTTCCTACCATAAATATATCAAATCTTAATTTTTGATTAGTAATATGCATTGCAAAGAACTTCATTTGGACAACTTTACAGGCAATTTTCTCAATATTTAAATTTTTTGCTCCCTCAGATTCCAGATTTTCAAATAGTTGTATCTCAAACAAATATTGTCCTATCCTGACAAATCAGTGGAAAGTTATATATTCAGCTTTCAGATGTAAAAATCTCAAAAACTCTTTTGACTGGTTTTGTGGTCCAGGGTCACACATTATATATTAAAAAATGTTTTACAGCCAACAACAAAAATGTTATCAAAATGCATATTTTATAAAAAAAATAAAATAAAATATTGTAGTCCTTTCTCTGTTATACACACTCACTCCGTGCCCTTTGTTCAATCATTATTTTTGCAACAAAGTTTCCATGTAAGCTTTACAAATAGTTCCTTAATTTACTACTACCAGTATCTTAACAAGATCCCTTCTAACAGTCATCCAGTGAGAATAAACTTAAAAGCATAATAAACTTGTTAAAGTAATTAAAAGCAGCTTCACACTGTCACAGCATCCGTCACTAGCCTTAATCGAGACGGCGAGAAGGTATTTCCTCAGGCATTAATATTTAATGTGTTTACCAGCACAGCCGAGATATATCTTAATGAAGCTGTCCGCCAATCTTTATCATAAATATTTGAGCAGATCACTTGATTTCCCGCTATTCCCCACAGACCCCGCTCGGGCTCCTTCAGCTGCCGTTTTGCTTTCAAACAATTCGTAATGATAAACAGAGCATCTCGTTCTATTCTCTCCAGTAAATGGAGAGCGTTCCACCTCTCTCGCTTTCGCTCGCTCTCCGTCTGTTATTTAAAGCGGCTCATCTTGATGTCCTGATGTCTCAGCTTGTCAGAGAATGCGTCAGGACTGATTATATTTAGCTTTCTCAGGCTCTTTGAATCAAGCTCGCGCATGAAGGTACACAGAGCTAATAAGAGTTTTCTTCAGTGCTGTAAACTCCACATGTCACTGTTTTGATGATCTACACAGGCTTCAGGTCTTTACGTGCTCTCTCACATGTCGTTTCAGAGTTTTGAATGATGTTTAAAGTTTTTTCTGAACTTAAAGATGGCACTCTGAAAAGTTTTCTTTTGTCTTTCTGTCTGTGTCTTTGCAGCTGGAGTGCAAAGCTCTACCTAACCCCCAGTAATATAGTCTTATTGACTGCGATAGCACTGATTGGCGTGTGCGTCTTTATTCTCGTCATCATCGGGATACTGCACTGGCAGGAGAAGGTGAGAACGAACATTTCATCCTTTTGGATTTCTCTGTTCTAAGCCCCATTGTACATCACTCACTTCTACATTCCCTGTCTCTTCAGTGGATCTGTTTGAAACACTCCAGCATCTGTCTTTCCTTCTGCAGCGAAGGTTTGTGACCTCACACAGATTCATCCCTTGCTTTTTGGTCTGCACATGTGTGAAGATCTGAGCAGATGGGTGTGTCTGTGTGTGGCCCTGCCCTCCGGCTTGCTCTGAGGGTGCTCCACACACACTGCTATGCCGCTAATTGCTTTGTTCTGTCCTTTCAGCATATCAAATCTGTTCCTCATTATCCCACACAACATGTCCTCCAGGGTGTTATGTGTGAGTTTGTGCACGTGAACGCGGGAGTTTTCGTCTTTGCGTGTGGGAAGGTGATTGTTTGTTTTCATGTACGCACTCTGTACCTCTGAATGTGTGAATTTGTTCCTTTTAAAAAACTCAGGATGGGTCACAACAGTCAGCTAATCAACTAGTTGTTCAACAACTGATTTGGGAGGTTGATGACTTTACCAAAAATTAATTTAGCTTGCTGCACTGGGCTTTTAACTGTTAGACAGTTTGCATGGTGTAACCGTTTCAAAAAAATTACAGTCGTACACATTCAGACAGACATCTTTGACTATTGCGTCACATCCCATGCTGTTCTTTTTAGGCAGCATGTCAAGTTTAAAATAGTCCAACTTTTAAAGACCACTTTATTCTGTTCTAATCTGTTTTTGAGTGCAGGAACGTCTTATGTAACATTCCCCAAGAAACGCATCCAATTGGGGTAAACGTGAAATCATCTTTCCTTAAGACCAATTAGCAGACTAGTCATTCAGTTTAGAGTTGGTTTATAAATAGCTCTAGAATTTTCCTGCTGAAAAAAAAAAAAAAAATATATATATATATATATATATATATATATTTAAGATATTTAAGAATTTAAGATCAGCCTAGCCAAGCTGGTGTTCAGCTGTGTTCAGTTGGAGATTCCAAGACTGCCCAGCAGAAAAATGACAAAAATCCCATCTAAAACAGTAGTTCTCATCTTTATTGACTCCATGTTGACATGTATGTTTTTACTGCAGAGTAACATCTTTTATGTCCTAATAATAAGAACATTTTGATTCTCCATTTTACTACTCCTTTAGAGGGGTAGTTCACCAAAAAACAAAAAATCTGTCATTAATTAACCTTATGTCATTCCAAATTTGTTAATTTTTGGAACACAAACTCAGCCATTTTCAAAACTTTGTTGAATAAAGTTTTTGATGAAATCTGAGAGCTTTCTGATCTTGCATAGACAGCCTTGCATAGGATCAATCCTATGGGTTTGGAACAATATGCGGGTGAGTAATTAATGACAGAATTAAAATTTTTGGGTGAACTAAAAGCTTTGTCTTATTTTGAGTAATTGTAAGTGATATATATATATATATATATATATATATATATCTATGGTAATAACAATATCTGGAGTTCCAGAGATTCGCGATTTTTTTGTGTCACATGACAACATGTTGTAATAATATTTTTATGCTATAGTTGTGTAGTATTTGGGTATTTATAGTATTTTTAATTTGAGTTGTCTAATTTATTAATGTTTGTATATAACTAGGCTTATTAAAAAGGCAAAATTTTATGTAAAATTCACTTTAAAGATACGTTTCTCAGTTTAAAGCGCGCCCACACACATGAATGCGCACATGCGCTTCATTCGGTTGCATTGCTGCAAGGGATTCACTTGGGAAGAGAATGTCTCTAAAGAAGTGTGGTTTTGGTTGTAAGGCAAAGATAACTTTGCTCAGCTTCCCGAAGAACCCAGCATTACATAAACAGTGGATGCAGTTCCTTTTTCCTGGGCAGCAATGGAGTTTTGCAAGTGTGTTTGTTGATGAACGTTTCAAAAACCAGGCCCAGTTCAACACTGGATTTGCACATTGTTTGATACTGAAAGATGGAGCGGTCCCAGCTATAAAAGCTGTATTTTTCTTTTAGAAATATGATAAAACTAAAGACTTTTGGAGATATTAAGGATACAGTACTACTCTATAGGTACTCAAGATTAACATGAGATTAGGTGTAACTATGTTATGTACCCTTTAAGATTAAACAGTAACGTTACTTTGTGACAGAGAAGTGTTCAAACAAAACTGTATTAGTTTTGTGCAGGAATACCAGATGTAATTATTCTTGCTGCTTGTGTTTAATTTACAATGTGACTTAGGCAGCACCTAAATTTTTATAGTTTCACCCTCTTAAAATAAGGTTCATTTTCTATAACAAACATTAACGAAAAATAATAAATACTGTTACAAATGTATTGATTATTGTTAGTTCAAATTAGTTCAAACATTCACTAATGTTAACAAATGATACCTTATTGTAAGTTTTACCATTTCACTATTATCATCTTTTTCATGTAACACCCAGTAGTCACACATACTCCTTTTCTATCTTCATATGCACTTTTGAAATATCTAGCTATGCTGTTTCTGTGTGAATGTTTCACCACAATGATTATTGGTGGAATGGGCTGTGAGGCAAGGGGCACCAGGTAAAATCTTGCCTAGGGCAGCAAATTGGCCAGGGCCGGCCCTGTCCTTATTAATGAGCTGCGGGATTATCCCGGGCGATTCAAAGTTTACTTCAGGATGTCAGTAAACTTTGATGCTTTGCTAGCGTTACTGGAGCCACATATTATAAAGAAGACCACTAATTTTTGTGAACTCAGTGTACAAAGACCTTTACAGTGCTTTGTGCTGCGAGAGGAAGTGGATGAACTTGTCAGACTCAATTCTAAATTTTGGCGTTTGCTTGTACTGTGGCTCTGAACTGTCAAAACACCTCTGAAAATGCTTGCTACGGATGGTAAAAGCAAAAAATGGAATCTGATCCTAATTTTTTTATGACGGACGAAAATTTCATTGGTGTCTTATATTTTAGAGCGGTCAGTGCAATTTGGGAAAGAAATCAATTAAATCTTTGTGTGTGTGAAAATATTCAGATGCCGCCCCCTTTATAATCATTAACATATTCATAAGTAAGTGTAATTACAGTCTTATGCAAAAGTTTAGGCACCCCTTGATAAATAACAGATTTTGGTGATTTTTTTTTTTTAATTGAAAAGATGTTAAAACTCTCACTTGGAAATGGAAAAAATATTTTCAGCAAACATTGATGCATAGTTACTTCTTATGCCATAAATTGAACAAAAATAAAAAAATAAAAACATTATTATGGCACTGTGCAAAAGTTTGGGCACTCTAAGAGTTCCAGAGTCTCAGATTCTTGTTATAAGGTTTCAGACCTTAATCAGCTCATTAGATCTGATGCATGGCAACAGCTGTCATTAGTAAATGCCAATTTCAAAGCTTTACAAATACTTTGACTCTTCAAACCTTGTGCACACACTTGCGGGCACTCAACAACCATGGGTTCCTCTAAGCAGCTGTGTAAGACTCTGAAAAAATTAAAGTTATTGATGCCTACAATGCAGGAGAAGGCTACAAGAAGATAGCAAAGCGGTCAAGATGAGATCTGGAAGACCAAGAAAACTCTCAGAGAGAACTGCTCGTATGCTGGTCAGAAAGACAAATCAAAACCCCCATTACCAAACTGCAGGACGATTTGGCAGACTCAAGAGTGGTGGTGCACCGTTCCACTGTGCAGCGATTCTTGCACAGACAAGACCTTCATGGAAGAGTCAGCAGAAGAAAACCTTACCTGCGTCCCCATCATAAAATCCAACGTCAGAAGTATGCAACAGATCATCTACAGAAGCCTGATGCATTTTGGAAACAAGTGCTGTGGACTGATGAAGTTAAAATATAACTCTTTGGCTGCGAAAAGATTGTTTTCTAAAACATAATGGACGGAGTGGTCCTGAGAGCACTGTACGAGCTCGCGGCGCCATCTGCAGGACAGTTAACGTTAAAAACGTTCAAATGATTCAGAGCGCCAAATGCCAGTAGAATCCGCGCTGTAACTCGACCCGGCAACTTTTTATGAATGACGTTGAGAATTTGATATTGCTAAATGCTGTCATAAAAATCACAATGGCTGATGTAATTATATAATATAGTAGTCTGACACGCTAAATGTCTGCTGTTACAGTACTGTTTTTAGTTTCGATACACTGGTCTATCACTGGTTCGAACCGTTTTAATTTGCATTTGGGAACGCAATATTCATCATTAGAAACGTTTATAAATCCGTTGTTTACAAAGTTTCAGTGTCACATAATCTTTCAGAAATTATTCTAATATGCTGATTTGCTGCTCAAGAAACATTTATCATTATTATCAAGGTTAAAAAATGTTTTGTTAAAATTAATATATTTGATAAATGCAAACAAATGTTGTTTATTAACTTTAGATTTATCAAAAAATCCTGAAAAATAAAGTGTATTACCATTTCCACACAAAATATGATGCAGCAAAATTATTTTCAACATTGATAATAATCAGAAAAGTTTCTTGAGAGTCAAATGAATGTAATGATTTGAAGTGTTGAAGGTGTAGCTTGGGGCGTGGTCAGATTTTCCTTCTCTTTTATCTCTAGCTGATCACATGCCTGATATCTCCATTACATGTAACTAGTTACTCCCCAGCACTAACAATGTGATACTACTTGACACAGGATGCACACTAGAAAAAAAAAGGTTTAAAAAAAAAAACAGAAGAAAAAATATACAATATCTATAATGTCAAGACTAGCAAATATTTGTTAAATACCAAAAATTTTTCATTATTTTGACTCTAAAGCACTTGCCCACTACCACCTGGCTGTGTGCCGTATGCTTAATGGGACACCTTTTTTGTCTTTTTCTTCTTTTAAGAGCGCCTGTGTGCGTTGATGTATTCAAAGGCGTTGTGGCGGTCCTGGCGTTGCTCTGAGTGCGCATGTGTGCGAGAAGTGAAGAGCTGTTCTGGTGCTGGCGTCCTCTCAAAGCCATCTGCTGTGGGTGCCTGATTATGCGCGCTGAAAACCATAATTGCTCTCTGCTCAGGGAAGCGCTTCCCACTACACGACCTTCATTGGAGTTGACACTGCATTAAAATAACATGCTGGCTCCATATCTCTCTTCCTCAGCCCTGCAATTATATATTTGACAAAAGGGAAGAGAGAGGCTGAAGAAAGGCCTAGAGAGGGAGTATTTTGGCTCTTTGTCTTGTCTTGATGACTGCTTGATGGAGCATGGGCTTTCCTGATGCACATGTTCAGGTGACGATTAGCATTGCTCACTTATTCAGCTATTAAAAGGTCAGGAAGCGGCCCATTCTCCTCCGCCTGTTCGAGAGAAGCTCCGCAGCCCTGTTTTTCTCTGCACAACTGATGCTGTGAGCTGTGTAGGCTGCAGGTGGTCTATTATCGCATGTTGCTACATTACCAGACTGTAACACATTATCGCTCACTTTTTCTGCGACTCTCTCCATTTATTGCGGCTTCTCGCGATCCAAATATAGCACAGCTCCCTGCTTCTAGTTATAGAGCTGCATTTGTCTAAATGTTTTCGCATGAAATTCCAGAATAAGAATGAGCATATGCCACTGCGAAGCCGTGGAAATGTCAGTCCTGTTGGGCAGATTGACTTCTACACTTATTTGACCCCTAATGAAAATGCATGTTCTCTTCGGACACGGCTTTAAAGATCTGATACACAAAGCGTTTTTTCCCTCTCTCTCTTTGTCTGTGCCCTCCATCTTCATTGCCCCCCATGACAGCTTGTAATTGAAGTGGCTTTAGTAGATAAGAGAGGGCAACCTGTAGTGCCTGTGAAAATAGCATTTGGAGAGGACTCAGCAGATCCCTCTATTTCTGCGGACCGTTCCATTTGCATCCCTGTGGGAGGGGCGCGATATTAGAAGATAAGACGCAGTATTTTCTTTTTGCCTCTGGCTTCTTTCTTCATCCTGCTCAATGTCGCGGGAAAGACACAAATAGATGAGGTACTGAGGTGTTCTGTATCATTTGCATGTCTGCATGGGGCAGAAACACACTTTGTCTTCCTGCACATAGACGTCCTCACTCAAAGAAATGCCTGAAGAGATGTGTTAAGAGGTGATGACAAGTAAAAGCATTTTCTTTTTTTGGTTTTGTCATTGAATTTTTTGTTTTAGTAGAGTTATAATGGCAAAAGGAGCTACGTTGTTTCAGTTACTCGAAAGGAACAAGAAACATACAGTTGTACCGTGTGTTTCCTTTATAAATTATTTCCTTAAATTCAGTAAATTAAAACTAAATATGCATTGACTTTTTGATATCACACAGAATTTTTTGTTTGTAACTGAAAACAGAAGTAGCAACAATTCTTTTTTAGTTTGACACATATTTTGAAACTGATTATCAAATTTAGGACTTGGTGTGGTCAATTGGTTTTATTGATGGAGGAACATCTGAATGTGAGCTTACAGTTGATTATAAGAAAGTGGTGGGTTTATCGGAATGAAATAGTTATAGGAGACTTGTTTCACTAGAAGAACAAGAACTTTACATATTTCCTATGAAAATCCAGTGTTTCGTTGATTCTATTAATTATTCTATCAAATGCACTTTGAGAGTTCAAAATTAAGAGCACCAACCCATGTTCTTAAAGTCTGTGTAAAGTTAATTTTAAGAATTGTTTCTAAACACTTTATTAATGTTAGAAATGCATTGCTGAAACATGCTACAAAGATTGTGAACAATGGCCACATACACACTGCAGCTACATTTGGTTGTCAGTTCACCTTTTACTCCTTAATCTCCTGTACACGCATAATTTACTAAAATACAGGAGTGACAACCGCATTCGACAACCGCATTATCTCCTGAAAAATACAGGTAGTGACAATTGCATTTACAGAACTTCTATGCAGTGTGTACGGAACCAAACTGAACAACTAGTTGTTAATGACGTATTTAAATGTGCATCTGGTACGTGAGATGCAAGAAAATAATGATTAAAGAAGTCTTATCCTTAGCTGATTTGGAAACACAGGGCTAGGCTAGTTGTGTTCACCAGCCCTGCAGTGAAGTGTCAGTGTTGCCAGATCTTCATAGAAAAAAACAACAAACAAGAACAAGCGCAAAAAACAGTAAAACACCCAAATGCTTTGTTTTATGACACCAAAAAAATCACATATCTCATATCCGCCACATACCACCTTTTTAACTCCATAAAGTGCCTTGTTTTATTAGCTAAAATCAAATAACATGCCTAAAAGCGCTTGTAAATACAAGGATATGGCAACACTGCAAGACACCACTCCCTAAAGCAGCCTCCTGAGCATAAACAAAACACAGCACGTTTATCAGCGGTAGTTTAGTTAAAATCGCGGGACAAAAAGAGTCTTTAGCCAAAAAATGGAAGATACTAAATGGCTAAATTCTTATTTACTCCTGCAAGATGGCAAAATGTTGCTATGGTTACAAATGCGGGAGTGGCTGTTCTGTACACGTAGAAAAATAACTTACGGGATTCACTCCCGCATTTAAATGCGTTTGTCACTCCTTTAACTTGCAGTGTGTACATGGCCTATATGTAGTACTTAATTGTGAAGTTAGAACGTTAAACAGTTTTTCACCATTTTCATATTCAGGATTTTTTGGGCGGGGTTAAGTCATGACTCGATAACAAAACGGAGTAGCTGAGCACAGTGAGAGCTAATAGAGAACAGACGGCTCCTTATGCTTTTGAATCGTTCTCGCGGTAGTTTTCATCATACACAGATCATTCTGCACAGTGCACTGCAAACACACCTAATAACTAGAGCGCATTAGCATCAGTGGTTCGCGGCTCAATCGCGAGTTACTGTCATTAACGTTAGTTACTACAGCCTATGCCTTCATCACCTAAATGGCATTTACCTGGTTGCGATGATTTACAAAACAGCTGGGTCTCCAGATTTACATTAAGCTACTAAAGCATCCATTCAGCTTGTATCATATTTAGCAGTTAAGAGAGATGGCAGCTTTCCGCGAGTGGGCGTGGTTTCAGCGCCAACAGCGGACACGCCCCCAGCGTTTGAGAGCAAACAATACTGCTTATTTTTTCAAGATTTTCATACCTTTATTTTATTAACTTGCCAGGTTTTTAATCATTCAAATTTAGCTGGGTGGTTAATAACACAGTTTTCTGTGGTTTGACAAACTTAGAACACACATTTAATTTGACTTTACACATACTATAATTAAGAAAACTTAAGTCAGAAAAAAGTCAGTGAATTGACTTGTACCTGAACTTTAAAAGGGAACTCAAAACTCTTTTTATTTGTGGTATACTGTCTCAGTCTAAATTACATCCAAACTAGTGTTTTAGGAAGACAAACAAATTAGAATATAATAATTATAATAACAACAGCAATTTATATTATGGTTATTCCTATGACAGTAATAGCCATATATTGTAAAACAGTTCCACTGTAAAATAAATGAAAATGAATATTTCATAGGTATAATTTTTGCTTTACACTACAGTAGGGAAATTACAATACTTACTTCCTAATTTCTTCTTTGAAAGAGATATTTTGAATTTGGACTGCAGTAACATTACCCATTTAAACAATTAGCAATTCATACTGCACTTTTAAACTTTTGTTTTGACAGACAACTCTCACTACAAATGTAGTAAAATGCTGTAAACATCTGATGGCTGTTGCATTCCCAAATGTGCACTAAACTTGCAGCACATGGAATAAACAAGTTCACTGCATTCACTGTGAACTGAGCTGTTCTGAGGCGTAGAAAAAAACTGATGATGAGCTGATCGCCTAAACAAGGTGCGCAGTGAAAGCAGACTTGATGAAGGGATAAAGCCATATTGTGTTTTCGGTTTTAGTTTGTTTGACAGATACTGTGCCAAAGCATAATGGCCCAAAACACAATTTTAAAGACTTTTTATGTTAGGATAAGAAGTTTAAATATATTTTAAACTCTACACTTTTTGCCCGGAATACATATCTTTTCATATCGTCATGTAACCACTATGATATCAAGACAGTTTTGCCATCGCGATGCCACGATATTGATAAGCACTCATTGTCACAGTTGCAAACACAATGGGTTTCTTCTTCCATGAGGAGGTTTGGCGCTACAACATCTTTGTTTCCAGGCAAAATGTTAAAGAATGTGACATACACGTCTCCCAGAAATTCTGTATAATTAAAGTGTTTCTAATTTTGTGTGCCATATGCATCAGACGTTCAGCCAGCGGACTGTGGGCGTGATGTCTGAGGCTGAGACTAATTTCATGGCAACTTTAATATAGCTATTCAAAACAAAACCATATTACAAATATGTGACACCAGAATTTAATTGAACAAATAATGTAATATTGATCCGTTTATTGAATTACAAAAGGAGAACATGATTTTGACATGGAAAGGTCTTTATAAAATTGCCTCACAGGCAACACGACTGCATCTAATCCTCCTCCATGCGGGAGACTGCGGATATGTGTGGGTCATGTGAATGTCAGCCTGTCAAGCACACGTATGCTGTACTATATGTTGCCTACGGCTTCATCGGTACCTGTTTTTATGTACATATATTTGTTCAACAATGTCAGCGCCTTGAGGTGTACCTGTTGGAGAGCACACGTCAATCCCAGTGTGTGGCATTTCTGCAACCAAAACAATACAAAATTGTAAAAAAGGCATGTAAAAAAACTGAGCTTTCCCTGGGTGCTGTGGCTGTGTTAGAAATCATGTGAAGTTGCATCATTAAATTGCTCGCAGCTGATCTGACAGAGACTATTACAGTACTATTACTTATAGGCTGCTGCTGGAAGAACCAAAATGGTCAGACATGCTACAACTGCGACTCTCGCTGTTTAGCTTGAAGGAGCGTACAGGCTATTTTTATCACTCACTATATAATTAAGTCGAGCACTCATGACAGAGTAATCAATGAGTGCCCTGTGACTCACTGAACACACTTAAATGGACCTGAAATGAGGATGAGCCCATAGGTATGTATCGCACATCTTCATTTGCGCTACAACCCTCAATTATGTCAGCGAGTAGTGATGTTGATGTGACTCGGCACCGTATCATGTGGAAAAATCCGACATATAGCTGTGTATCTTGTGAATAGATATCATCTGGATGCTCCTGAGCAGATAGCGTAGGGCTTGACAGCGCTCAGTCAAAGCCTCAGGCTCTTTTTGCATGGTCTGTGAGATATAAAGTCCTTTTGAAAAGGAAAATAATCCCTTCTTATATCTGTCTGCCACATACCTTTTTTTTCTTAACTGATTTGCCATTTTTGCTTATGGCCGACGTGTTTACTAGGTGGGAAATGACAAACCTAAAGCTAAAAATACATCCGAGTGACCCTTATAGAACAGGCGAGCCAATTCACAAGTGTCTCACGGAGGGACCCGTTGCGTGAGTCACTCATACTAGCTGAGAATAGACATCGTTTTTGCCATCACAGAGACAGGATAATCACTGAGCGCACACACACATGCTCACTCTCCAGGCTTGGCAGTGTGTGTTATTATCAGTCTCGGGCAGCAAGTGTCTGGTGTTGGCTCTATCTGTGATCGCACACAGAGGTATTTCGCCGTGGTAAAGTGTGTCATTGTGTGTGTAATGAGTTCTCTGTCTGTCTCGCTCTCTTTGTGTCTGTCCTTTTCCTCTACCAATGTATCAAACACCATTGTGTTCTGTTTGCATTCAACTCACTGGCACAGTTAACGTGCTAGACCGGCTTCTCAGGACCGTGAAGTTACAGCATGTAACGAACTTTGATTGTTTGTGTGTTACAGAAAGCAGATGACCGGGAGAAGAGACAGGAGGCCCATCGCTTCCATTTTGATGCCATGTGAGATGTTGCGGGTAAACGCTGAGAAGATTGGGTCTTCTTTCATTTCAGTGGTTTATTTATTTTTTCACTTTTTTTCCACACTGGAGCATTTAATGCATTTAATAAGGTCTGAAATCTAAATATGAATAGCTTGTACAGTGAGAAGATGAGGTACAGTTGAAGTCAAAATTTTCAGAATCTGCAAAATGTTATTTTACCAAAATATGTTATTTTTTTTATTTAGTACCGACCTGAATAAGATATTTCACATAAAAGACGTTTACACATAGTCCACAAGAGAAAATAATAGTTGAATTCATAAAAATGACCCCGTTCAAAAGTTTACATACACTTGATAATTAATCCTGTTATTAGCTGAAAAAAACACAGCTTTTTTATGTTTTTTTTATTTAGTGATAGTTGTTCATGAGTCCCTTGTTTGTCCTAAACAGTTAAACTGCCTGCTCTTCCTCAGAAAAGTCCCACAAATTCTTTGGATTTTCAGCATTTTTGTGTATTTGAACCCTTTCCAACAATGACTGTGATTTTGAGATCCATCTTTTCACACTGAGGACAACTAAGGGACTCGTATGCAAATGCAAGGGAAAACCATGCATTAAGAGCCAGGGGTGAAAACTTTTGAACCGAATGAAGATATGTACATTTTTCTTATTTTGCCTAAATATCTTTTTTTTCTAGTACTGCCCTTCAGAAGCTACAGAAGATATTCACATGTTTTCTATCAGATTAAATAAGTTCAATTTACTCTGAACTTTAGATTGAAAAAGTTCTCACCCCCTGGCTCTGAATGCATTGTGTTTCCTTCTAGAGCATCAGTGAGCATTTGAATTTTCTGTAATAGTTGTCCTCAATGTGAAAAGATGAATTAAAAAATCATACAGTCAGGTTCAAATACACAAAAATGCTGAAAAACCAAAGAATTTGTGGGATCTGAAGGATTTTATGAACAACAGCAGGCAGTTTAACTGTTCAGGACAAACAAGGGACTCATGAACAACTATCACTAAACAAAAAAACACAGCTGTGGATCATTCAGGTAACAACACAGTATTAAGCAAGTGTATGTAAACTTTTGAACGGGGTCATTTTTATAAATTCAACTATTATTTTCACTTGTGAACTACATGTAAACGTCTTTTATGTGAAATATCTCACTCAGGTCAGTACTAAATCTAAAAAATAACATGCATTTTGTATGATTCCTCTTATTTTGCAGATTCTGCAAGGTATATGTAAACTTTTGACTTTAACTGTATGTTTCTGTCAAGTTTGTTTACATGATCCTAAATACATAATGATATTTGCACATTGAGAAGAGAGAAAAGTGTTTAGTGCCATTTTTGTACTTTGGTTTGGGAAAAACATGTTATTTTAAAACCTTTTCTTTGTCTGTATTGTTAAAGTAACCGGTAAATGTCAAGTGGGCAGAAACAGAACTGGTAATTTTCTTTTCTCGTTTTGTTTCAAGGTTTCTGTTGTGTGTTTTGAAGGACTTAATTAATTGTAATCCTTTATTTCTATGAATGTGAATCCCTGATAGCTCTTTCACATCACTGAACCTCTTTACTAAATAAATGCTTTGAATCTAAGCGCTACATGAGGCCCCCGGTTAACAAAGGTGTCCTCTGCAAACTGATTTTATGATTTTATTAGGTATTTAGAAGTATGGAACCAAAAAACATCATTTTTTCACCTTAAAGTATTGCTTTAACTATCACTGAGTGCCAACCACATCAAATGATTCCACGGAGAGTTTAGCGTTTCGATTCATTAACTTGACAGTGGATATCAACATTATATAGGAAGTCCCCAATCCTAATTGCCCGTAGTCAACATAAAGCAGGTTGTCGTTTCTCTGTTCGTATTCTAGTAATTCCCTTTGTGTCTGTCTTCTTTCCGATTGTAAGGCACTGTTATCAATACTTAAACTCTGGGTTGTTTTTCCATTGTCACTAATGCCTTCAGGTACTTTTCCTTGATTTCTAAGTGGTGTTATTTATTTATTTCTTTTAGCTGTTTTTAAAACACTGGAGATTAATTATGTGACTTTTGTGAAGGGTTTTGTTCTTAGCTGTATATATCTGACAGGTGCTCTGATCCATGCATTGATTTATATGCTAATCTCTTTTACCTTTGAAAATGGTGTTGTTATGGTGCACTCTATGCACATTAATTAAGTGATCATTGTCAAACCACAGTAATACAGCTGCATACTAAACTTGCATGTTAAATGGCATGCAATTGTTGCAGATGGTTTTCACTAATTGTTTCTGGTCAGGTGCATATTAGTCCTAACAGGTTGTGCATCTGTGCTCTGGTTTAATTATTAATGAATCACTCTCATGTTTTTGGTTGCGTTGAAAGTCAGTAGATGTCTTTTGGAATGTTGTATTGGAAATAAACATGGCCTAATGCTTTATTACCTAATGCGTTTGCCTCAAGTTGTTTTGGGTTCATTTGAAATTCACTTCCACTTCGGATACACCTCCAGAAGATATAGCAGATGAGTCAGAGAATACTAGTCATCGGCAATGAATTCAAATTGTACCCTAAAAAAAAAACAGCATTTGTACATTTAAAAAAAAATGCTGTTTATATATATAGGTTTAACTTGTTGGGTCATTTTATTTGGTTATTTAGGTGCTGGATATTTTTTTCTGCACTCTAAAAAATGCTGGGTTGTTTTGTTTTTGTTATTTTAACCCAAATGCTGGGTTCAGCTTGTTGGGTCATTTTAATGGGTTGTTTTTAATATTTTTACCCAGGTGCTGGGGTAGTTATTCTGCACTCTTAAAAATGCTGGGTTATTTTTTTAACCCAAATGCTGAATTCAGCGTGTTGGGTCATTTTAATGTGTTATTAAATAACTGCTGGGTTGAGCCTTTCTCTGACAAAACAATCCAGCTACAGTCAAACTGGAGAGAGCGGTTCTCAGCGCCATAGATATGTGTACTTCTTCTGAGAAATAAAGGTTTGTAAGTGTTTTATTTCATTTATAAAGTCTTTACTGTGCTGTAAATTTATATTATTTTACTCATCGCAGTGTACAAGGACAAGATATCAGTCTCCCAATAGCAGCCTCCCAATAGTATCCATCTGCAGTCTTTTTACATGATGGAAACGTTTTTAGCCTTGCATATCAGAAACTGATTTTATTCGTTATAATACTGAATTTAATGGAATTTGATATTAATATGTTCTCTAATCTCAGTACTATTTGTTTATGGGTAGGTTATGGAGTCAGCCACAGCATCTTTCACCTACGAGTGAAACACGAGGCAGCGTTCTGAGGTTAATATCACTATTTTGCTGATTACAGAGAACACTTAATTACACTTAATTTAAAATGCTACTTTTTAAATGTTAATTTTTTATTTCTAAAATGTTTGTTAAACAAGTTTGGATGTATGTAATATTGTAAACTATGCTGTAATCACTCAAGTAAATTCAATTTGTCTTATAATTGTGTCCATGGGTGTCTTGCTTAGTAATAAATGTTCATCTTGATTTAGATTATTGCTGTTGCCTCTATAATTATGTGTGCTTTTTTTAATTTCCAGCCAATTTTAAGCTAGCAATATAATATTTGACTTAAAGGGATACTCCACCCCAAAATGAAAATTCATCATTAATCACTTACCCCCAAGTCCTTCCAAACCCATAAAAGCTTTGTTCATCTTCGGAACACAATTTAAGATATTTTGGATGAAAATCGGGAGCTTTGTGGCCGTCCCCTTGACTGCCAAGTAAATAACACTGTCAAGGCCCAGAAAAGTAAAAGGACGTCGTTAAAATAGTCTGTCAAAATAATCCATGTGCTGCGGCTGACAGAGAACAGAATACGCTGTTTTTGCGTCCAGTGGATACTCTCCAAAATGACGCTAAGTTGACGCGGAGGAGACGAATTGTTGAATAAAGGCGTTATTTTTGTTTTCTTTTCGTACAAAAAGTATTCTCCTAGCTTCGTAAAATTATGGTTGAACCACTGATGGCAGATGGACTATTTTGAAGATGTCTTTAATACTTTTCCGAGCCTTGACAGTGTTATTTACTTGGCAGTCAATGGCACAGCCGTCAATGGTACAGCTCATGGTTTTCATCCAAAATATCTTAAATTGCGTTCTGAAGACGAACGAAGCTTTTATGGGTTTGGAACGACATGGGGGTAAGTGATTAATGACAACTTTTTCGTTTTGGGATTGAGTAACCCTTTAACAGTTGACTTAAATAAAACAACCCAGCATGTTGGGTAAAAACATTTAACCCATCCAGTTGGGTCAAAATAACCCAGCATGTGTTCTGTCCAAAATTTACGCAGCGCTATGTTGCCAAATAACCCAAGCTGGGTTGCTTTTAACCCAGCATTGTATTCACAGGGGTTATACGTTGGAGTAGCCTACTATCACTAGACAGTCAAATGATTTAAATGAAACCATAACTAGGGGCTGCTGTCTCAATCAAAAAAAAAAAAAAAAAAAACACAGACTGCATTACAGTAGCTTAAATTACCCAACTCTTCAATAAAGAATAAATCAATACTCTTGAAGCTGCGGCCGTGGCGAATCACGTCACCTCAACTTGACCGCACTCCCCGCGTCGTACTCTCGTTAACTGCGCGTGCGCACAAGCTGCTCATTCAAGCGAGCAGCGCCCGAAGCTCAAATGAGCCTCGTTTAGTACGATCACCTCAGTTCAGCCTGAGACTCCCAGAGACGCGCGTCTCTCCCCGGACTCTCCGAATGGTGATACACTGCATGTGGATTTACAAAGCACATTCCTCAACAGGATTACTAACTCTTATTTACAACCTGTCAGGCGGACTTGAGGTGCGTGTTCTTCATAAGGAATACAGTGGGTTCTTTCCAGTTCGCGGAATGGGATTAACTGGATCGAAGAAAAGTTGGGATTTGTAGGTCTGGTGAAATGGAGAGATAAAGCTCGCCTACGGAGCTCACAAAGGTGGAAGAAGCGGCAATTCACAACGAAAGGAAATGCACAGAGGTGAGTTTCGACAAACATTTGTGGGGATTTCTTTTCTGACAACACAGCGCGGTTTGGTCCTGCAACAAAGCAGAAAAACAAATAGTCTACAGCTCAACATTCATAGAGCCGTAATAACAAGTTACAGTTTTCAGGGCTAACCATGGCGTCGCCACCTACAGGTGTGCTTTTGTTTATTAGCTGTATATCGCATGTGTCTTCCAAAATTTCTAGTGGCTAATTATTTCATTTTCATTAAACCGTTGGTCATTTGTATGATGGAAAATGCATTTTGCTATTGTTAGCCAATAAAAATGGCCATTTTGATTGCTAAAAGCAGCAGTGTCACACAACAAAAGCCGAGTTGAATTCGATTTCTGCAGCGTCTCCTGCAACTTCGCGGCGTGAACGCGCGGCATTTGCAGAAGCAGCGAGAGTGCTGAAGTGACAGCTCCCGCTTGCCACATCTGGAGCGCGAACTGCTGCTCCTTAGCCACCTTGACCCTCTACTGATGAACCGTGATATCGAGGTTTAAGCAAATGTATATAGCGAAAGCCTATTTTAATCAACTCTCAGTTAGCTAATTAATTCAGACCAATGCAAAAAAAGAAAAAAATATGGTAGATTAATATAATTAATATATTTCCTATTCACAAAAAATTTATTTTTATTCAAATGTTGTTCGCTACTATTATATAGCATGTGTGCAATCACAAAGAAAATATGAACAATGTCGTGTAAAATTCGAAGACATGTCTTTGTGAATTAAGGCCCATGAAGACTATCAACCTCCAAATTGAGTAATAAACTCATCAATTCTATGTTTTGGATCAATGTGCAATATGTTGATGCCGAAATTAAACACTAACCTTGTTAATTTCCTGTCTGCTATTCTATTAAACATTTGAATTACAATCAAATTATGTGTTGATTCTGTGAGAGATTGTCTGAGATGCGTCTGTGACGATTAATCCAACTGTGTTTGTCCATTAATTCTATTTGGTTTAATGTGAGCACGGGCATAGAGAAAATCAAAATCACAACTAAAGAAATGAAAGAGACATGCGGTATTTAACACAGTATTAGTATAAAACTAACTTATAATACTAACACTAACAGTATTAGTAATTAGTATGAGGCATTAATAGTTTTCGGTAATATGCAATGGGCAAATTGTCACCTGTTTTTAATTAAGTTTAAATACAGTTATCTGCCGCGTTTAAGTCAAATGACATTAAGCTCTACAGTTAATATACTCAGTGGAAAATAGCTAGTCAATCTCTTTGGTTAGTTATTAACGTTATAATACAGTTTTTAGTAGAGAGATTCGTTTGGGTTTTTGTAATGGATACATTGCTCAAATTCATCATTTTAACGCTTCGTCCCATGGGGCTCATCCCAGATGTGTGTTCATATGAAACCAGACAGCACGTAAGATAATTCATGCAAAAAATCAGTTCCTACGTGAGATCTGGAGCCATCCTTATTTTGAGGACTAAAGTCGATCTAATTAAGCTACTCTAAAACTTTTTTCATTAGACTATGCATTTTCCATTTGCCTTTATAGTCAAGTTGTTAGCTATCTAAAAAGAATGTTTTGTTGACCTCATATCACATAAGATAAAGGATCCCCAGAGAGCTCTTCGGTTCGTCTTTCATGTGTGTTTGTCTGACATCTCTTCATCTCTTCAAGACTTACGAAACAGTTCAGCCTTTAGCGAGAGCGGCGTGTTTTATCAGATGAAGATTGTCATTTATTATTGTCTTTTCTTCGCCAAGCATCCATTTGAGGTTAAGGAAAACTAGAAGCGATAATTATTTAGGAGTGTAGAAACTACTAGGATATTTTAGCAACGCAGTCTTTTCAGGTTCATTTCGAGCTGTGACGAAATTGTCTTTTGGCGCCCCTAGATGCCATGCTTATTATTTTTCAATCCAAACGCGATTTTTTGTAACATACTTTAAATATATAGACTGTATTTAAATTATAAATAATAATAGTGCTCCCCTCGCAGCGTAGAACTGTTGGTATGGTACTTCACTGTCAGGTCAAAGTAGGCGCCCTGACTTACTTTTGTGATCAAGTTTCAAAACGAGACTTCTGGTTCATTATCCGCAATAGGGAAATAAGGAGAAGACTATCAACAGCTCGAAATGATAAAACTGTTTACGATAATTAAGATAATAAATTAAAATAGCATGGTAAGACACACCAATTTGCAATATCATGCAACAAACGATCAACGATTTTGTACACCTAAAAGTAGAGAGTAGAGACCGGAAGCCAGGCCCACAAAATATACAAATGGCTGTGCCCACTCTTAAGGGAAGAAAAGGTCAGATAGGCCATACATAACAGCATGCTTTAAAAGCTCCCCATGGGTTGCCTCTGAACTCCACATCCTCATATTTATTCACACATATTCATAAATGTTTAATCTGTTTCAACAACCACAAAAGTAATGCCAGTGCGCTAAATATGTAGAAATGTTAAAGACTGCGACCTCCGGAGGTCGTTTTTGTCATAAGTCTTTGAGAATTCATAAAACTGCTCACAAAAATTACAGTTATTCCTAGTGAGATGTAAATTACAGTCATTTGTTTCCTACTCTGCAATGTAATGGTTACTTTTCTTGAATGATACCATCAATGATGTATCCAGCCTACAAATGCAACCTTCGGAAGGCGCTGGCGAACAGACTGCGGGTTTACATGGTAACCATAGCAACAAATTGCCGCTTAAAAGATTTCACTTAAGACCAGCGCAGTGACATAATGTAAGTAAGGCTATTGTCCTTTCTTTTAATGATAATAAATCTACACATATTTGCGTGAGACAAACCTCTTGAACAGGAAACAAAGGCTGCGTCCGAAAGCCTAGGCAGCTGACTTGCTGCTTTGCTGCCTTATCAGGCAATGACTTTGCAGTCAGCGATAGATAAATAGAAAACGAGTAAAAATAGAACGAGTTTGGATGATACCTGAACGAATATTTAATTATTATAATAGGCCTACTGATTTTTCGCTAGAAAAAAGCATCAAATCTGCAAAAAGTTAGTCAGAACTATGCATTTACACAAAAACTGACCACCAAACGCAACTTTCAGAAGCCATCTTTATTTTTTTAGCAAACAGTCACGGAAATTAGCACACATGCTTGTGGGATATCAAAGGCAGCGAAGGATACATCTATGCAACCTTCAAAATTTGATCAGAAGAAGGTACCTCCGGAGACAGGAAGTGAAGCATTTGGATTCGGACGTGCCTAAAGTTATGGACCGATTTTGATGACGTGTTTCCACATTTACTAAAGGAATAGCTCACCAAAAAAATTCAAATACTGTCAATAATTACTCACCCTCATGTCGTTCCAAACCTGTAAGATCTTCGTTCATGATAATTTAGATATTTTTGATGAAATCTGAGAGCTTTCTTACCCTGCATGGACACCAACGTAGCTACCACGTTCAAGGCGCTGAAAGGTAGTAAAGACATCATTAAAATAGGCCGTGTGACATCAGTGGTTAAGCCTTATGAAGCTAAATAAAAATGGAGAAAAAGAAAACAAAAATAACCACTTTATTCAACAATTTTTTTCTCTTCTGTGTCAATCTTCGACTGTGGTGCTGCTGACACAACATTGCACATCTAGCAAAGTCTCCTGCTGTTCACCACTATAGGAGTTTACCAGCCTGTGACAACTTTTGCTTTTGAGAGCCTTGGAAATGGGTCTTTTAGATTTAATTTGCAAAATGGTTGCAAAAGGCTACCAGAATGAAAGCTGAGGCACGCTGTTCTTGACCTAACGCACACATGGCTGTCTTCAGCCGTGTCTCATCATACTGAATGAATGGCAACTGACTGGCCTTAAAGTGAATACCAATTTACTACCAATTTAGTGACCAACACTAAAAACACACTTGAGACGACTCCTTGCTTTATTTTGCTGTCTAGATAATTAATTCTCACAAAACCCAGAGGGAAATGATTTAATATTGCATCATAATTAAATCAACAGTGTGGCTGTGTCTGATACTTTGTCATTTAATTACAAATTTTCGAGGCAGGGAATCTTTGAGCATCTGGCCTCGTGTCAGAGATGGGTGTCAAGTGCGAGACGTGTTTTGACATGACAAGGATCTTCAGCGTTTGATCAGTCTGCCAGATTTATTCCTGTCCAGATGCAGGGAGAGTAATGGAGGAGTTTGGAGTGATCAATGTGCTTGTGTCTGGGTGCACACATCGCCCATAGCCTTTGACTCTGCACAGTGAATCAGTGCTGTTTTCAACACAAGACTGGATCAGTCCAATTCTGTGCTGTTTTTAAGAATCAACTAATATCAGACTACAGATACAGTATTTTCCAGTGTTGTATATGGGTGGCCCAAACGCTGTGTCAGATGAAGGACACGACTGTGCTAGAATGTGTTGTCACATGCCTATTTTAGTCTGCTAACATTTGACATGCTCTTGCTCACTTTGTTTCCAGCCTGGGTTCTCCTCATTGTAATAGAAGAGGGATTTGCCCTGGCGCAGAAAATTAAAGGTATGACTCACACATTATCACTCTCATATCGGAATTGTCAACTGTGACAGTCCTATCTGGACACGTTTTAGCACCAGGCGCTTGCAGAGATTTTCCGTGCAGCTTTTTTCCTTGCATTTTCTGAACAGTTTGTGGGCAAACTGGTCAGTAAATGTAGAGTTTTAAACTCATTAAAAATGCAAAAGAAATGCCTCTTTCAATCAGACCTAGGCTTTCTTTGTAAGCTAAGAATAAATACAAATTCCTACTCAAATCAGTATCAGATTGTATGGTCAAGTGTTGATGACTGTTACCATCTGCAAAACACTGACTGTCTCCTCACACTGCTTCAGTGATTGCTAATCTTAGTTGTTTATTTTGGTTAAACAAATGTCATATTCCATCTGTTTCATTCCTGTTTCCTCCGTCTCCCCCCTTCATCTATTGGTTCTCACAGAGACGCAGAATGCGGGTGAATCTCTGTCTAACGCTGAGCAGTGCGGCCAGTGGACCCGGAATATCAATGGAGGCCTGTTTACATCTCCAAACTATCCTAACTCCTATCCACCCAACAAGGAGTGTGTGTACATCCTAGAAGGTAACCTCCCTAAAAGCAAATGAAAAAAGCTTCTCAGGCTATTTTTCAGCTGTTAGATGTCAAACTGACAGTAATTGTTAATGACTGTGTGATTGATGTCTGCCTCAAGTTAACAATGTTTACTAATATAGGAGTGTTATATTTTCGCCTCTAGGTATTAAGAACTCTTCCTCTCGTTACTATTATGGTATATAGAACGCTAATTATATTCTCCTAACAGCATCATATCTGCTGGTGCTTCTTAGTATAACTATACAAGTGTGGATGACAATTTTGTACCGGCGTAATAGCATTTGAAGTAGTGCAAGAGCGCCCCCTGTTGGCAAAGCAAACATACATTGCATGCATTCAAATACATTGTAACAGATGTAAGACTTTTGAGGAAAAAGATAAATATGTCATTTTTCAAATCATCCTGATTGAAAAATTCAATGAGATATGTGACCCTGGACCACAAAAGCAGTCATAAGGGTGCATTCTTTTAAATGATGAGGTTTATACATCATCTGAAAGCTGAATAATATGTAGATGAGGGTGCAAAGGGTGCAAAATCGCTTTAAAGTTGTCCAAATGAAGTTCTTAGCAATGCATACTACTAATTAAAAATTCAGTTTTGATATATTTACAGTAGGAAATTTACAAAATATCTTTACGGAACATGACTTTTACTTAATATCCTAATGATTTTTGCCATAGAAAAAAATCGATAATTTTGACCCATACAATGTATTTTTGGCTATTGCTACAAATATGTCTGTGCTGCTTAAGTCTTTTGTGGTCCAGGGTCACATATAAGCATTTATTTATGTTTTTTTTTTAGAATATTTCAACTTATGCATCTTAATTTGTTTGTCATTTCAAACCTAGAAGTAAGACAGCATATATTATGAACATTTTAACAAGCACTTGCATGTGATGGAGAAATAAATGTACATTGTCAGAGCTTAGTCAAGGTTCCACTTAATTTACCCTAGGAATTTGTTTAACTGAATGGATAGTAATAACCTTGTGCGTATTTATTTACATGCCTTTATATGTAGAACAGAAAGAAGCTATTTTTTTTCTTGATAAATAACTGCAGAGTCTGTGGTTTTAATGCAAACAGCAGCAAATACAGCCGAATAAACCTAAATCAACGGTGACATTGGTTATTTGTTTCAGAGACTGATATGATTATGCTTGTTGTGCCTCAAGCAGGTGACCTAAATTCAAAATTAAGTTAGTGGATAGTGGTTGCTTCGTTGTTCTACGTTTGTGTATTTATGTACAAGACAAATTGGAGATTACTTTGGACATTTCTGTATTCATATTAATAAATCAAAATGAATTCTAATAAGATATGCATTGGAATATAATGGTCTATCAAGTTTTCAACAGGGCTATGAAAAGAATTTATCTTCATTTGTAATAGCCTGTCTGTTCATTATATGGACACTGAATGTGAAATCTGTGTCGTTCATTTTGATAAATATTCCATTTCTGTGTGTGTGTGTGTGTGTGTGTGTGTGTGTGTGTAAGCTTCAAAGTCTGTGTTTGACTGGCATATTATTATACAATGTAGTATTGTTATGTTAGCTCAATTTCTGGAAGGTGCCTTGCAGAATAGACAATGGCTTCCTCCAGCACAGGTTACTGTGTCACGTACTCCACAGTTATAAACTAAATATTATGTTTGCTCTTTCATTCTCGATTCGCTCTTTCCTTCAGCTCTCCCTCGGCAGAGAATTCAGCTGGCCTTTGACAAAACCTACTATGTTGAGCCTTCCTTCGAGTGCCGCTTCGACCATATTGAGATAAGGGATGGTCCCTTTGGTTTCTCCCCTCTTATTGATCGCTTCTGTGGGCCAAAGAGTCCAGGCGTGGTCACCTCCACGGGCCGCTTCATGTGGATTAAATTCACCAGTGATGAGGAGCTTGAAGGCCTAGGATTCCGCGTCAAATACACTTTTATAGCAGGTAACCCTGGCAGTGAAACAAGCAGTTTGGGCTTCATGAATGCATTCTGAATTTAAAGAGATGGCCTTGTGCTGTAGACCTTGTAAAGAATCCTTACTTCGCCTGTTTCACACTGCAGCAGTTTGTCTGTCAGTCTGATTTGATACATGATGAACATAAACAGGACTTTGTATTCAGGAAATGTGATTTAAAGGGACATCGGGAAGTTGGTTTGATCCTTTAGAGTCTTCATGAATTGTCTGCAACCTACTTTGGTTAAAATTCCTCAATGGTCTTGTAAAGCAACACTCTTTTTTCCTTGTCAAAAACAGCTCTGTTCACAGCAACCCTTTTTGATCTCTTTAAATGATAATGAGCTCCTGCTCACTGCACCCCTCTCTTCCATTTGTGTGTGTGTGTGTGTGTGTGTATTTGGTGGTGCGTTACCATAAAAAAAACAAAACTAATCCACTGTGTCCGCGGTGGCTCAGATGTCGGGAGAAAATGAAAAATGACTCTCATGTTCACTTTTACATACAACTACAAAACACCTGATTTTGAGATCCATCTTTTCACACTGAGGACAACTGAGGGACTCAAATGCAAATATTACAGGAGGTTAAAACGTTCACTCATGCTTTTTTTGTAAACTTTTGAACGGGGTAATTTTTATAAATTCAACTATTATTTTCTCTTATGGACTACATGTAAACATTTTTTATGTGAAATATCTTATTCAGGTAAGCACTTAGCAGATTCTGCTACTTTTGACTTCAACTGTATATGCAAACACCACGTAAAAGTTAATTCTGCATCCGATGTCCCCTTTAAGCAGTTGGTGACTGGATTCTGTTGAGATGAATTACCTTCTGATATAGACTTCACAACAATCAGCTTGGTAATAATTCTCAATGGCCAACTTTTGATAACTATTTCTTAATTTATGGCCACTATACACCATAAAAACCTGCAGTTGTTACCCTAAGGAGCTATTTCTTCCTGATCTAATCTTTGAAATGACTTATGTCAGTGTAATTTAGAGTGTTTCGGTTGATTCATTGTTGCTTGAAGCACATTTTTTAAGTTAACCTTTTTTTTCAGTGTAGGAAATATTAATGCAAGCTTGCTGTTATTGTTATGCTCTCCTCATCCACCATTTTCTTCAACACGGAAGTAAGCCTATGGGTGAGACTTCCGATTCATTATCCGCTATAGGGAAACAACAAAAAGAATAACAGTGTGCAGTAATTGGTATAACTCTTTGCTTACAATTAAGATAATACTTTAAAACAACATGGTAACACACCAATTGGCAATATCAAGCAGCAAAGCAAGCTGTTTTGTACAGCTAAAAATAGCTGGACGTGGAGGAGCCTGGAAGCCATATCCATAAATTTACAAATAGCCGCACCGACTTACGGGAAGAGAAAGGTGGATACTTTGTATGCAAATACTTCTACTCGATTCATATGATTTTCAGGCATTTAAAATCTAGGCCAAATCCTGTTTGCTTTAAGACTTTCAGATGTTCTGTGTGTTTAAGGTCAAATAAGACAAACACTAAATGCTGTTTATTAGATCAAACGGCAGATCTTTGCACCGCAGTGCCCACGGCTCTCTTAAACTGGATTTTAATGCATGTTTGGAGCATGGGATTTCCAGCGTGTGCTATCTGGGTAATGCGATATCTGTCTTATCATTTCAGACCCAGATTTTCATTTGCACGTCGGAGGATTGCTAAATCCAATTCCAGGTAAGCCCCTCAATATTTTCACCCCCCACTTCAATTCCATCTCAAGTGCTTTCTATTCTCTGCGGCAGGCTGCAGGCTATCTGCTACTGACATCCTCCACTCCTCCCTCTCTCTGTTGGTCTTATGCTGCCTATCTGACTCGGTATCTTGTTGGACTTTCCATTTCTGTTTCCTCCAAAAACCCTCTATTTGCCTCCAATTTGCAGTCACTGCTTTCTCTTGCTTTCTCTGTGCTAGTGCCACTTTAGGTTTTCTCTTTTCCAAATTTCCCTGTATTTTCCCGCATCCTACCGTTTTCTTCGGCAGATTGCCAGTTTGAGATCAGTGGTTCAGACGGAGTCATCCGCTCCAGTCAGGTGGAAGAAGAGGATAAGATCAAAAATGGAGACGCGTTGGACTGCATCTGGACCATCCGTGCCCCTCCTCAGTCCAAGGTGACCCTCTTCAATTCTCTTTCACTTGCACAGCTCATCAAATGAGATGACCCTGCTCTTCTGCCATGGGCAGATATATGAGCACCTAAAACCAGGGCCTGACGAGACCACAGGAGGCCATCAGGCCCATCGACCCTTTTTCTGCTGAGAAAACTTTTCAAGAGCTCAAATTAGCAATGCAGCAGCAGCAAGTATTAGGCCAATGATGCAGAAATGGCGGTAGAGCCGAATCAGCAAGTACTAGGAATAAGACTGAGGGAAGAAAGCGGCAATAAGATGGCCCGGGGATTACACGCTCACCTGCGCTAAGCAGACCGGAACACTTAGCGGGCTAAAATAACATCCCTAAAGAACTTGGCAGAGGAGTGAATGATTACAAAGCATGAAGATAAGTCATTAGAGTTGTGAGGGCCAACTTTTTTGTGATCTTTTGTGCCTGCGTCTTAAAGAAAACATAGCCAGGAGCTCTTTTTGTTATTCTCGGTAAGCAGTCCCCATAGATCAGGACAGTTCAGACCAAACTGCAGCAGTATTTCCCATGCTTTTTTTGCAAATTGCTGTATTCTTTCTTGTCCTGTTCGAGTCAGCATTTTGTAGAATCTAGCTGATGCATTTGTTAAAGGTTGGTTCATCCCTGCAGATATATCTTCGCTTCCTCGAGTACCAGATGGAGCACTCGAATGAGTGCAAGAAGAACTTTGTGGCTGTGTATGACGGCAGCAGCGCCATTGAGAACCTGAAAGCCAAGTTCTGCAGCACGGTGGCCAATGACGTGATGCTGGATACTGGCGTGGGTGTTGTGCGCATGTGGGCCGATGAGAACAGCAGACTCAGCCGTTTCCGCATGCTCTTCACCTCATTCGTGGATCGTGAGTATAGATGTTCTTAACGATAAAAAGTACAGTATTGTAACTAACAAAAAAACATTCAGTGAAGATTCTTGGCTTTTTGTATTAATGAACTGAGAAATAGTGCGAAGCCTTCATATTTCATGCTGCTAGAAAGTTAGTATGGATGGATGTGACCTTTGGAGAAGTCTGTGCCACGTCAGCTAACAAAAAAAAAAGAGCTAAAGCCAGCAGGCTGGGTAGAAACATCATTTATATTTTATTTTGTAATGTGCTTTAGGCAGAGTCTGCCTGTCCAGGATAGCAAGCATTCTGCTAACTGCAGTATGAAAACAGCACGAAAACAAAGACAGCAAGACAGGTCCCCAGATTATAATGTGCCAAATTTCATTAAAATTACATGCCATTAAGATAACTACTTAATATGATGTGAGACAATGCTGCTGTACATCTGTTACATGCACTAGAATTAAATACTGTTAACTTTCAACATTTACATTTATAATGCAGAAATGGAAATCAGCTCTTTTCAAGCATGCAAGGTCATCACAAGCGTTGATTGAAATGTTGGGGGGAAAAAAGATTTTTTATAAACCTTTTATTTTTTATAGACTGAAATATGCTGTGATCCATGGGAACTGACTTGAACAACCTGGCATTTATTTAAAAGTTGACCATTTAAAGAGTGTGAAGTTAATTAAAGTAATCTTTGTAGAAAGGCGTGATATCAAAAAGCCAATTACTCCCCCAACCTTTGCATAGGAAATCAAATAACAGGGCTAGTGTTGCACATTTCTCATGCTAATGGGTCAGTCATGATAGAAAATTGCAAGTTATCAGCGCCTGCTGAAAAGAAAGAAAACACTAAATGAAGCTTTATTTCATGAGTTAGATGTTTGGGTATGAACGATACATCACATTTTCTTTCCCCTTTGCTTTTCAGGAGAGTTGCTGTTTAAAGGTTGCATGCAAATTGTGGAAAATTACCATGAAGCAAATGGATATTTTTTGCGCTAGTCTGTAATACTTTTAATAAATGTCAGAATAATCAGAGGAATTAATTGAAGCATTCAATGTCAACTCCATCTGAATATTAATCTTGCTCACAGCGCAAAAGCGGCAGCAGTGTCAAATGTAAATGATTTTCATCACTGTGCACGTAGAACTGCTGAAAGCCTTGCAGTGCCATGAATAGATTGACACAGCCAAGTTGTGTTTGGATTAGTTGGTTCATTTAATGCCTTCACTACCATCTTGGCAATGAGCAACAATTTCACTTTTTTTTTCCACTGTGTGTTTCGAAAATATCACACAAGGTCTAGTCACTACAGATGTTTTGTCTTTTTATTGTCATAATATACTCCAATAATATGCTGTTTTATGTAACAATCATATATAATGTAAAATATAACAAAGGTTCTTTACTGGCATTGATGGTTCTATGAAGAACCTTGAACATCCTTGGAACCTTTCAAATGCAGAAAAGTTTCTTTATAGTGCTGTAGATTTTTCAAATGTTCTTCAAAATGGTTCTTTTAAAAACTGTTCACTGAAAGGTTCTTTGGGGAACCAAAATGGTTCTTCTATGGCATCACTGCAAAAACACCCTTTTGGAACCTTTGTTTTTAAGAGTGTAGGTTTGACTCTATTATATATACCAGACTGGTTTGAGACGCATGTTCGCAAAAAAAAGTTTGCAGTCACAAAGATTTTGTGATGTTTTAGAAAGGAGTCTCTTATGCTCTGTCTTTATTTGATCAAAAATACATTCTCCTCCCCTTTAACTTCAAAAGCCTCTTTCTTGACATTTCTGCACCACTGTTGTTATAGCAACAAAAGAGGCCCTCGGCTGCTATTTGTAGCCAAAATGCTAGCACTGAAAAAAGATGGCAAGTGTGAACACGCAAGTGTTATTACATATTTATACATATTTATATACATTTTTTTTTAAATGCCAGAAGCATGCTGAGCGTTGAGCGTCTTTTCCGCACTGAGCGTTTTTTTTTTCTCTACACCAAGAGTTGAAGAATGTTTGACGATGCACTCATGACTATCACTTTCTAGTCAGCTAACCATTCAGAGTGGAGGAAGGGCGGGTCTAATAGTCATTATTGCTTGTCTCCAAGTATTTATGTCTTTACCAGATGGAAATGCCAGGCTACCATATTATTGTTATGAAAAATAATGCTTGGAGAAACATTTCATTTGCGTCACGTCTACCATATTGCTAAAATGTATTTCATGTCATAGCAACCACAACGTCTCAATGCAAAAAATGATTACAGCTGGGCATTTTCAGCTGCCAAAAATGCTTTGGTAGACCTTAATGCTTCATAAATAATTGCATCACTGAAGAATGAAAGTATTGAATTAGCAGTAATTGAGTAGTAAGCAGGATTAGTATTAAAGGGTTAGTTCACTAAAAATGTTAAATTCTGTCATTAATTACCCTCATGACATTCTAAACACGTAAAACCTTCGCATATCTTTAGGCCTGGAAAGGTATTAAGAACATTGTTAAAATATAGTCCATGTGACATTAGTGGTTCAGCCGTAATTTTATGAAGCTACAAGAATACTTTTTGTACACAAACAAATTCAACAAATTCTTCTTTTCGGTGTCGGTCTTCGATACGCATTCACGAGAGTACCACGACACATGCATGTGTGCTGTTGGTGTTCAACTCTCTTAGTTAATCGTCTGTATATTTTAGTTCAAATAAGTAAGGCTGGGCAAAATATTGCAAGTCATCAAATTTTCAGACATGGTTACATAGCAAACCAGGCTCATGAAAATACATTATACTACATACATTTCTGCAAAACCCTAATTATGAACAATACTGCACGTTTCGCGACAGTTTTAAAGTGAAATGTCCAAAGAGTGGCTATAAACACAATTAAAACTTGACCGTGGCACTGTTTATTTTGTTGGTACAGGCACCTATTGCTACGCCTGATATTCAGGGAGTGTCCCTAACGGTTAATGCTCTATCATGCTGGAAATATCCCCAACCCCAAACCTATTGAATTATAAAACTCATGCATATGAAGCTATATATGTATATATATGTATATATATATATACGTCAACATTCAAAAGTATCAGTTTTCAAATCGTGCAGGATGTTACAATTGTTTGAAGTCTAACATATAACAATATTCTGCAAGTGATTGTGTGAAAGTTAAGCTTAACACTGTACCTCTAAATCATACTTTGTGTAAAAATAGGTATATTTTTCAGTTTTGCAGAAATGTATGTAGAGGCATGTATTTCCAGGGAGCCTATGTAGTTACGAAGACTGTTTTATGTACAGCGTGCTTCTTCTGCTTGTGAACCAGTTGCAGCGCATCTAGGTTTTACGATGCGTTGTGGTACTCTCATGAACATGCGGCAGAGAGTGTGTTTTCTTTGCAAACCAAAAGTATTCTCGTAGCTTTGTAACATTATGGTTGAACCACTGATGTCACATGGTCTATTTTATCGATATCCTTACTACCTTTCAGAGACTGGGATTGAGTCAGTTGTGTTGCCATCTATGCAGGCTCAGAAAGCTCTCAGAGTTCATTAAAAATGTGTTTTGAAGATGGGTTTGGAATAACATGAGGGTGAGTAATTACAGAATTTTCATTTTTGGGAGAACTATCCCTTTAATCTTGCTGACCACAAACTGGTGAATGGTAATGTACATTCATCTTGTCAGACTGTGTACATCCTGCTCTGAATTGTCACCCTGAATGTTTCTCCCCTAACTAATTCACTTGGCGTATCCACTCATTCCTCTCATGAGCGATAATGTATCAGATGTGGATGTGGTGTGACTTTGGCAGCCGTCAATGGCCACTGCTGGAAGGCAAAAAATGTCTGACAATTTTGGAAATGAGCACAGTATAGAGGTAGCATGGAGCGTTGCCAGGAAATGAAAGTTACGACCTCTGTCAGAAGCACTTAGTCCCATAAACGGGATGAGATTTTTCCCTCCTCACTCAAGCTCTTCTATAGCAGTCATAAGGAGGACGCTAATGCAGCAGTTGGGTTTTGCCGTAAAATGGAGACCGAGAGATGAGGCTGCGCAGCTAAAAGAGGGAGACGCGATGAGGAGATGAGTGTCAGGGTTTACAGACACAGCCTGAAGGATTCATCCCCAGAGATCAGCACTCACCTTCAATTACAAGCTTATCTCCCTCTCTCCCTCGCTTTCCATTCTTCGTTACCCTCCGCTCTGACTAGCATGCTAAGCGTACGTTCAGTCAAGAGCTTCATGGCAACTTGGCCAGATGGGCTTTGTGATGGCTGTTAGATTTGATTTATAGTGTTGTGCTCAACACCCGCTACACAGCCTGTGGCACAGGCATGAGGCGCACGTATCTGCAGACGGCCGCTGACGCCCAGCTATGAGAATAAAGAATAGGGCTTGCCTTGTTTTTAAGAGATTTAATCTTCTCTATCTGTTCTGTTTTTCAGCTCCATGCTCCAGCAGCACCTTTTTTTGTCACAGCAACATGTGCATCAACAACTCACTGGTGTGCAACGGCGTTCAGAACTGCGTTTACCCCTGGGATGAGAACCACTGCAAGGGTGAGTTGCTGCATAAACACCAGCTTCTGTTTCCTCACCTACGACACCTGAATCAGTGATCTCCATTAAAATTAGATTCTTCTCTGAACATAGCGATTATATTTTTCTAACATGTTGTTTTGTTTATTATTAAAATAGCATTTGCATTATTCTACACTACTAAAAGTTTGGGGTCAGTAAGATATTTTTAATCTTTGAAAAAATGCTCACCAAGGCTGCAATTATTTGATCAAAAATGTAGAAAATTTGAAGTAACTGTTTTCTGTTTCTTTTTTGTATATTTTAAAATGTAATGTATTCCTGTGCAGCTGAACTTTAGCATCATTACTTCAGTCTTCAGTCTTACATGGTCCTTTAGAAATCATTCTAATATATTGATTTGGTGCTCAAGAAACATTTTTATTATTATTATTGTTGGTGTGCAAAACTGTTGTGCTTCTTAATATGTTTGTGGAAACTGTAAAGCTTGTAAAATTTATTTGAAAAGACCAAGTTTTTGGAACATTCTAAATGTATTTACTGTCATTTTAATAATTTATTACATCCTTGCTGAATTAAGTTCTTTAAAAATAAAATCTTACTGACTTACTGATTTTCATGTAATATTTCAGTCAGTTTATGTTAATTCAGGCAGCTGAAGACACATCATCTCTGCCAGCACTAAATCAATGTGTTTGCAAAATCCTTTTCTCTTTTTTTTTCTGCATTTCTCCTCTACTTTAGTTTTTGTCTGAAGCTGGCCTATTAATAAATGTGGCATTGCATACTGTGAATATTGTTGGCTCCTTGATGAATTGCTTATGCTCCTCTATTGTAATAAGTCACTTTGGATAAAATAATCTGCCAAATGCATACATTTAAATTATACTGACTGAAATTAATGCCATCAAAGTCCTTTTGTTTGCAAATTGAACTGGTCGCTGTTTTTGTTGTTGTGAGCAACTATCAAATTAAAAGCATATTATATATATGGGCCATTCTACAGAGTTGGCCAAAAGTCAGAGTTTGAAAGGGCTTGAAAAAAAGTGTATTTTTCAAAAAAATACTTGTATGGAAATTGTATATTATTTCTACACATTTCTAGTAATTGTGCAGTTAATTCTCATATTTTCATAAAGTTTTTAAATATTTGTCCTCTCCCCAAATTTGTCAGTACCGAAACACAGTAATATAGAATTTCGTCGCTGTCGGGCGGAATCCTCGTATCTCCAAAACCGTCATTTTTCAGGAAATGAAAAAAACTGCATATTTTTTGAGTTATTAAATATTTGATCGTTAAAGTTGGTATTATACCATATATTGCTATCATACACTGTTGTGTACCAACATTAAGACAACATTTCCCCAAAATCATGTTTTATCGGAGATACGAGGTTTTATGACTTGGGAGCAGGGAGATACGAGATTACGCCTTCATTGATAAGAATGGTATGGACACAGACTTCGCTGCTGCCAGCAGTTCATCAAAGTCTGCGGTCGCGTTGAGCCTTTTGACAAGAGAAAAGGCTTCAATAGTTAACCAAAGCTAACGACTGTGGTTACATACATTTTTCTAAACTCTATTTTAAAGGTTTAATAGCTATGATGCAATACAAAAAAAGTCCGTCTTTTTTCCCCTTAATTCTTCCAGAACAGTTTATACTACTGTTTCAGCTATTAACATAGTTACGTTTTGTATGTAATGCCAAAGTGGTTATATTTCGTTTCGTTTTCTTATTAAGTTAATTTAGAAAAACTTCTGGAGCATTTTTTTGTTCGTTAAATATCAGTTTGTTTGTTTGTTTTTTTTACGAACAGCGGCCAGCGGAACACTTTTGCCTTTTAAATCATTACGACTTGCATAAAATAAAATCTATAGATCTAAAACAGTTAAAGTAGCTATAGAACAATGTTAGTTTAAACATTAAACCTAGATAAATGTGCGCTATTATGTGAATATTGTTTTTGAAGAGGAGAAGCTGAAATCGCTTTGCAGGACATGAGGAGCCAGCGCGATCACATTTTTCAGCGAATAGGCTACATGCCTCACAAACATGACAAATAAATAAATAAATAAATAAATAAATAGAAAGCTTTAAATTATTACTTAACGAAATAAAACAAATCAGAAAAAAACGCTTTCATTATGTAATCCGGAAAGATGCTTTCCTTCAAAAGTTGCGTCCAAAGAAGAGATTGCGAGTCAGGGTCTTTGCGACATTATCTCAGAATACACTAGTTTATTAATGGATCATTCAAATATCTCCTTACTGTTTCCCCCGACACATTCAATGCTAATTATTTTTGCCGGTGCTTTGTGACAAGAAGATGGAAGGGGACATATGCCCCGACGCTCCAGCGGAGTGAAGAAAAGGTGGAGATAGGAGCTCTTCTCAGACAGTTGAAGTGTTCAAATGAGTTAAGAGATTTGCTCTCAAGCTATTTTCAACACTTTAGATTGGTTAATAATTTGTAAAAATTACAGATCCACGTGGGCACTGACCAATAGCATCGATTTGTGAAAAAATATGAAATTGACAAAATTTGGACATACGAGGTTTCCGCCCGACAGCGACAATTTAATAAGAAGGGATATATTGACCTATTTTGCTTACATATACATTGTAAATGTATTTTTTTTTTTTTGCTATTTTATTAAAAACATTTTCAGAGGTAATCAATAACAATTACATTTTTAACAATATTTAAAGTGTCATTTATGAGATTTGTTGTATTTTGAATCCAGTTTTTCTTTGTAAACGGCAAAACGTTGATCGTACTGATTTCAAAGTTAAGGATTCAATAATTTAAATATACATTGAACCAAAAAAATATAACATCTTAGTTGATAATTCAGTATACTTTATTTTTGACAAAACATTATATGTTTTGGTAGTGAGTGCACATTTTTGGTAGTAAAACTTTGGTAGCAACCACATCACATTACAGAATTTTAACTCACATAATAAAACACTACTAAAACATAGTAAAATACAAAAATGTGCATAACTGTACTAAAATTTTGTTTATTCCCCCAAACAAAGGATTATGTGTTCCCTTTTGTCACTACCGAAAGAATGATGACATGTTTTGGTCGTGATTGTTACAGCAGTGACAATTTGATAGTGACACAAAAAAACAAAGATGTCACTACTGAAACGCCACCAAATGTTTTGATAGTGACTGTTACAACAGTGACAATTTTAGATACTTTTGAACCTAGCTTAAAGATGCTAATCAGCACATGGCTAGGCTAAAACAGTTCTAAACAGTTGTACACATATGAAAATTAAATTTTATGGAATAACTCCCATAAAAAAGTTTGCTTAGTTGTTTAATTCCTTAAAGTTACACACAGATTTTTCATTTTAAACACATTTATCCAAAAAGGTTGGGACCTATCTACTCACACCTTGTAGCTATGAGAGAGAGTGATACATAAATATTTCCTGATTATAAACGCAGGGTAGTTTAAATCAGTCTCAGTCAATGGACTAAAACATGCACTGTTTCTGTAGTGACATCAAAAATGCAGGACACATTTTTACATAAAGTTGCATAATTTACAAAAAAAAAAAAAAAAAATCAAAAAGATACTTTTAAAAACAACAATGGAAAAAAATACAGAAATTATTTCAGTATGATTTTCAAAAGTTGAAAACGGGTTAGGGACAGCCACCTCCCAATTGAAAGTACCCAATAAATGATGGTTTTCTAAATATTAAGCGTACTGTTATTTTAGTTTTAAACTGATAATAGAAGGATCTTAGATAACATAGATTTGAATACTTAAATGCTTATTAAATGTGTTTTATTTTTTGTGGGACAGCAGTTTGCAGCAGTTCTGTAGAATGGCCCATATATGTTATTTTGTGACACAGTTTCTTTGTCAACACAAACTCAGGTGAAATATAATTTATATATTCAGAAAAGCATTTCTGATTTAGTCAACTTCTTTGCTTTTAAATATGCTATATAGATAGATTTTGACTTGACTATTAAATTGGAAGTGAAGCAGTAAGTCAAGTTTACATTATTTAGTAAACTGATTTACACACAATTAATGTAACCATTTTAAAGAATAAAAATGTTTTGTTACAGCTTTTGGAGCAAGGGCACCACCATCTTGCAATACCACAGTGTGTGATGTCACAGGTTAATATACAAGTAATATAAGCATTTCCTTCCATTTTGAACACACGCTTGTTTTTGAAATGGAGGAAGGCGAACGTGAAAGGACTGTTGAGCTCATAATAAGTGCAATTGCTTATGCATTTGAGCTGTTATAGCAAGGGGATTGAGCTTTACGGGTGGAAGAAGTCGTGAAACTGCTAGTTTGGGGTGATGAGTGGGTCGGAAAACAATACGTGTTTACATGAGTACCCATCAGATTCATTCTGACACAATTTTGTGTGCATTTGCTCAGGAAGATGCAAAAGAGAACTCAGTTTGGTACTCATGTGCTGTCTAAGCTGCAGATTTTTGCATGTGTGTGTACAGAAACAATCTATCACAGCATGTGAGTACCACATTGAAATCTCTTTTGTGCTGTCTTGACCTTACATGGCTTAAGACACTTTAAACCCTTAATTGTCACCCATCCCCTCAGTTTACTTCGCAATTTTACAAATAAATCCTAATTTAATCATGACAAACTATATATTGTTGGAAAGGTCTAAGACTCATAAATAGATATTTTACCTTTTGTTTGTGTGTTACAAATAATGTAGGAAAAGTATTAGATTGATTTATGACAAGAGTGCACTTTAAAAATCTACTTCATAACAGGAGTTCTGACCTTTGTCACACTTTCTTTGTTGCCTTTTTCTCTATCATGCTTTAGAAATCAAAAGAAATTATATATCACTTGAAAACTTAAAATCTCAAACTTCATCCTTTGAAAACCATTTTAAAATCAGACATTGCATGTACCATACCATAATGTACATCAAAATCATATTACAAAATGTTTTCATTCATGAATTTTAAAAAATGAAGTTTGAATACTGCATTTATGTTCAAAAATGGGAGTGACAGTTAAAGGGTTAAGGTTTAAACTGACAAGACTTGAAACTAACAACACGTCAGAATGCTAAACTTTTTGTGAGGAAGCAGCACTAGCCTGATCATTCAGATTGATGATTAGTTTTAGTGTCCTATTAACAGCAGATAAGCTAATTGTATTCACAGGTGAACATAAAATATCTTACATACCACTACTGCTGAATGAGCCAGTGTAATGCAAATATGTCTGAAAGGTCTGATATAACTTTGAGCCTCGTATTATGAAGTTTGGTATACCATGATCAAAAATTGATGTAGATGTAGACCGTTGGATATTCTTTCAAATTATGGTGAAAACCAAAAACATTTGTGTGTTCAAAAAGTAAAGAAATGCCAGCGAACCAAACCAAACCTGTGACATCACACGCTGTGGTATTGCAAGATGAAGGCGTCCTTGCTCCAAAAGCTACAACAAAACATCCTTTCTTCTTTAAAGTGGTTGCATTAATCATGTTTGTTGTATATTTTTTTTAATTAAAGTGCAAATCAGTTAACTTGACTGACTGCTACACTTCCACTTTAAAAGTCTGTTCAATGTTTAAAAGTTTGACTAAAATCTCTTTGCATCTCCAACACAGAGAGAAAGTCCAAGGGACTCTTTCACCAAATCACAAAAACGCACGGCACGGTAATCGGCATCTCTGCTGGTGTGGTTCTGGTCTTGCTCATCATCTCCATCCTGGTGCAAATGAAGCAGCCCCGTAAGAAGGTAGTGGCCCGTCGCCCGGCGGTCTTCAACAAAGGTGGCTTCCAGGAGGTCTTCGATCCCCCCAACTATGAGCTGTTTTCCCTCCGCGACAAGGAGCTGTCGTCAGACCTTGCCGAGCTGTCGGATGAGCTGGACGGATACCATAAGCTACGGCGCTCCTCCACCATGTCTCGATGCATCCACGAGCACCACTGTGGCACCCAGGCCCCATCTGGCGGCAGCATGAAGCAGAGCCGCACCACTCTCAGCTCAATGGAGCTCTCTTACCACAACGACTTCTCCAAACCACCTCCCATGAAGACCTTTAATAGCAGCAACACCGGCACATACAAGAAGAGCTGCTACGGCTACAAACAGACTCACGACTGCGCCGAGCAGGTGATCGAGGACCGCGTGATGGAGGAGATCCCCTGTGAAATCTACGTGAGGGGCGGGAGCGTAGGAGGGGCTGCAGGCAGCATCGGAAGCGGCTGCGGGAGCATTACCATCCGTAACCATGGCAATGCTCGAAGCAACAACACCACCGTGGTGGACCCGGGACAACGCTCCATATCCATGGACTTCTGAGATGGAGAAGAAAGACGAGGGAAAATGAGAGCCCTGACCACAACTGACTTTGTCCTGCATTGCTGTTTTTAATGCATGGGCTCTAGTGTCATATAGACACTGAGTGAACAGACTGTAAACGGACAGGGGGAGAACATGATGTGTGGATGGCTATTTTAATCTATGTACATTTAAAATGGAAGATAAACAGTATGTAGGTTTTGTGTTGTTGCTTGACATTAACTCACATTTTGCATAATTTGACTTGAATTATGCTCACATAAAGATGACCTATTATGTACTGAAATAAAACCATCCCCTGCTGTAACCTTAAAAGCCGTTTACACCAAGGACGATAATTATAAAGTTTTAATAATAGTTCTGGAATAGTGAACTACACTAAAAAATTGGTGTAGAAATATGTTTTTATTCTGAAATCGCCAGTTAATTTTAGGGTTGTCAAACAATTAATCTCAGTCAATCGCCTGAAATAAAAGTTTGTGTTTACATACACAACATATGCGTGTGTGTGTGTGTGTGTGTGTGTGTGTATATTATGTATATATAAATACACAAACATACATGTAAATATTTTAATATATATTTATACATAAATTATATTATATATACTACCGGTCAAAAGTTTTTAATTTTAATGTTTTTAAAGAAGTCTCTTCTGCTGATTAAGCCTGCATTTATTTGATCCAAAGTACAGCAAAAATAAATTATTTAAAATAACTGTTTTCTATTTGAATGCATTTTAAAATGTAACTTATTCCTGAGATTTCAAAGCTGAATTTTAGCATCATTACTCCAGTCACATGATCCTTCAGAAATCATTGTAATATTCTGATTAGCTGCTCAAAAAACATTTATTATTATGTTGAAAACTATTCTTTTTCTATTTTATCTGTTTTCTTTTTATTTACTAGATAATTACATAATCTTGCTACATATACTGCATTAAGCTAATATGAGACTTGTCATAGCACTTAAAGCATTGCTCGTTTGTTGATTTTGATTGCTTCCATTGTCCTCATTTGTAAGTCGCTTTGGATAAAAGCATCTGCTAAATGACTAAATGTAAATGAAAACAGCTGAGTAGAGTTTTTTCAGGTTTCTTAGATAAATAGACAGTTCAGAAGAACAGCATTTATCTGAAATAAAATTCTTTTGTAACAAAATATTAATTTAGCTTTGATCACAGGAATAAATTACATTTTAAAATGTATTCAAAACAGTTATTTTAAATGGTACCAATTTTTCAAAATTGTACTGTTTTTGCTGTATTTTGAATCAAATTAATGCAGGCTTGGTGAGCAGAAGAGACTTATATTTTATATATAAATGTAACATTTATCTTAAATACATACATGTGTATTTATATATACATAATAAATATACAGAGTACACATACATATATTATGTAAACACAAACTTTTATTTTAGAACCGATTAATCATTTGAAAGCCCTAGTAAATTCCATTAATAATTATAGAAAATGGCAAGTAGCACTTTGAATTAAATGTGAAGTTTTAGTAGAATGTAGAAAGACTGAAAGTATCTTTGGTTTATTTACTTCAGAAAAAATGTACAGTGTGTAACGAAACTGAGGAACAATATTGTTGGAATCAGTTTTACAACTTTTATTTGATTATTATTATTTGACAGCCAATCAGAAACCACCAGACTTTAAAGAGCTTGAGCATTTAAAGCGGCAGACGACATATCTGCAGTCAGTATTGCCAAGTCTGTAGTTGTCCTGTGGAATTGGTCTACTTTAACACTGGCCGCTGGTTGATTTTATGTCCAAGGGTTGAAGTGACCCCAGTAACGTGAAATTTAACAACCATGTCTGCAGTGTTCACTTACAATATGCAGGATGTTATGGATGTGTGGACACTAATGTAGTTATTATTATAGTTATCGTTTTTGGTGTTAACAGGCCTTTTACACCGTGCCCAAACCAGACAGGTTTCCATCCACTGAAAATAAAAATTCCATGTGACGTGACAATCACAGCTAATCAGAACATATTTGAAGTTTAATATGCAGCTGTTGTCATCGCTGCTTAGGGCAAAAAAAATAGTTAACATACATGAAGACAGAGGATTTAGTGTTTGCTTTGAACAGAGTTTTCAGAGGAACATGCTTTTGAACAAGTATGGCTACCAAATCTAATATTCCCATGGTATACACAAACACTGACCTGATTTATATATTTTGCCATTTTTCAGAGTTGCTTTTTAGCTTTGTTTTAAGCAAATTCCCTGTGTGCACTTATCATTGTGTCTCAGCGGTTATTAAAGACCACAGCACATGTTATATGTTCTTTAACCTATAAGCATACCATTTTGGAGGTTCAACCAATCCATTACAAGCTTCAGATAAAGTGTGGAAAATTGTAAATGATGCTTACACCTTTTGTATAGAAATTATTCTTTTTGTTGTTAAATAAGTAAAACTAAGCAGGAATATATTTTCTAACCAATATATGTTGTATATCAAATTATAATTGCGCTTCCATTTTAGTCATAACATGAATAATTGTAAAGATGTTGATGTGAGAGATGTCCAATTACATTTTAATAAAATTACACCACCTCAAGTATATTTGAACGCATGTATGATGATGAAAAAAAAACACCATGCATATTTCCTCTTATTTCTATTAGGGTCTACATTACTTTCCTTCAGTCAGCCTAAGCTCACCAGTAATAATATTTTATTATTGCCATTACTGGACACGTCTACACACTAAGAACACGCCTCGCTTTCATCTTCACTGTCATTTCATTTTCTGTTCACTTATTTTCCTTTAGTCCTCTCCCAGCGTCCATCTCACTGATCTGTCATGTTGAATTAGATTGTGGGAGCACTCAAGGCCTCGTACGTCTTGAAAAGGACAGACGCAGTGCAGGTCACAGCCTCCATGAGACCCCGAGGCCCGGCCACCCTAGGTGATTGTCACAGAGGTTAAAGTCAGTATGAATTTTGAAAATGAAAAGTGCCCCCATTTGTTTTCATAATACAAGGTTCTGGTTTAGTTGTGAATGATTCATAGTATGGTGAATGGGTCACAGCATGTTATTCCGAAGGAAAAAATGCGTTAGTCTTCTTCGTAATGATTAGTTCACACACAAAGTTATAATTTTGCACACTAAGCTATAATACAGTTTGGAATATAGCACACAAGAACCTTTTGCATGTTTGCTTGGAACAACATTAAGGTGAGTGTACATATACATACACATTGCCATGTAGACGCTTTTATCAAGTATTACATTGCATTCAGTGTTTATCAGGTCATCATGATTCTCTGGAAATCAAACCCATGACCTTGTCAGTGTTAGTGCCATACACTTTGAGATACAGAAACATACTTCTATGTTTGAATTAATGTTACTAAAGGCAATAAAGGGTTTGCACTTATGTCACAGTTTGGTCAGTTACCCAGATGCGCAGCCATATTGGAGACAGCATTGATTGCTGCTACTAAAACGTGTAGAAGCTGCTAAATCATTTAGACAAAGGGTGCTAAAGTTTGACAAACTAAAGTTAATAGGTGGCAATGGTACGTACAAGCAGTTTTAATTAAGATATTAGCCTAATATTTCACCTACCTTATCAGAAATGAAAAGAACAAACACGAATGTTGTCAAGATTCTTGCCCTGGAAATCCTGATTCAGTTTGGTCAACTACAAATGCCTTTTGTTCCCTAGACAGTTTTTGCACTCTTGTCTTGATTTGTTATAACTTTTGACAGTCAGTAGTACTTCAAATGTTTCTCCCAGTCCGACCAATTAGTACAGCAGCAATAATCAGCAAAATTTACGAGTTCAGTTCAGTGGCATTGTTTACATTCAGCGCTGCCAATATGGCCATGGATGACTCGTTGCAGCCTTCGAATGCAATCCCTTCAAAATGACACAGCTTTGACACAAATGTGTCTGTGATTCAACTGCAGGGACATTAAGCCTAACATGTCGACAATGACTTGAAATGAAAACAAACAGCAGGAAAATCTCCATAAGAAATGTACAGCCAGATGATGAGAACAACTTTAGAAACAAGATACACTTTTTACAAAATTTCTACTTTACTGTTTTATTCAACAATTGTTTAAATGCTCACATTTCATTCCAGCCTGAAAAAAAAAATCTCTTCATTTGATACACGTGAGCACGTTTACTTAAATATCCGGTGTCTAACTATATATCAGAAATTCTGTAAAACTAGTCAGGCAACTGTAACCAACGGAGGCAGAGCTTACTAAAAAGTCAAATACCTCCCCTCAGGGTAGCCTCATGAAACTATAGTTACAACTAACGTTATGTTCCTGCTGTTTAGCCCTATATATTATTGATAAATATCAGGAAGTAAGAGGTGTGTGTTTTTGTCTGACATATCTCCACGAGGGCTACTAGTTGTCTACTGCGGTTCTTGTACATCCATCACTGCTCAAACCTGCTTTAAAATTCGGCAGGTTCTCTGTAAGGTATATAACTTAAGGGAATGGAAACACCATGTTTTGGGGTGTTTGTCTGCAATGGTCATTTGCTGCCATCACGTGGTGATTTCGGGTAAATGTCATTTCATTCTGCTAAAGATGAACTACAATGGATTATATATTAAATATCAAATAGCCTATTTTATATTTAGCTGTGACTGTCAGGTCGCTGGAAACGTATCGTGTCTGGTCTGGACACAGTGTAGGGGTACAGCGGGGGATGGGTCACGAGTGTGCTGGGTGATTGTTGATGTACAGTTAAACAGTTGTACAGATTGTTGATAACGTTATACAAGCCAAAAACTAACATTCTATTTCAGTGAAGAAAACTTTCATGGCTAGTAACCAAAAACAAACCTTAACGAAATAATGTTCTGGGAATGTCCTAGGAACCAAAACTAACCTTCTGGGAACATTATAATAATGTCAGGGAACGTTAGATTAATGTTCTGGGGTTCCCTAATGTTTAACAGCGTTTAAAAACAAACCATAAAAATAGCGTTCTGGGAACCAAAAGCTGACGTTCTGTGACCCAAAAATTGTTAGCTGCATGGGCGTCATATAATCATGACATTCATCTTCATTTGAGCATAATTGACTACTACCTAACATAGCTAACTACTCAATGAATGTCTGGCTGTTAAAATTAATTCTGTGATAGCTGTTTGGAAGAAGATAAAATATATATAAATAATCAGGGCTGGCCCAGGCTCTGTTGGTGCCCTAGGCAAGATTTCAGATTACCGCCCCCCCAAACATACCTTTTGGAATTGTGGCCAAAGAGTTCAACCTTGGTTTCATCAGACCATAACACATTTTCCCACATGCTTTTGGAAGACTTCAAATGTGTTTTTGCAAAATTGAGCCGGGCTCAGATGTTTTTCTTCGTAAGAAAAGGCTACCGTCTTGCCACCCTACCCCACAGCCCAGACATGTGAAGAATACGGGTGATTGTCGTCACATGTACCACACAACCAGTACTTGCCAGAACTTCCTGCAGCTCCTTTAATGTTGCTGTAGGCCTCTTGGCAGCCTCTCTGACCAGTTTTCTTCTTGTCTTTTCATCAATTTTGGAGGGATGTCCTGTTCTTGGTAATGTCACTGTTGCACCATATTTTCTCCACTTGATGATGACTGACTTCACGGTGTTCCATGGTATATCTAATGCCTTAGAAATTTTTTGTACCCTTCTCCTGACTGATACCTTTTAACAATGAGATCCCTCTGATGCTTTGGAAGCTCTTTGTGTGCTCATGGCTTTTGCTGTGAGATGCGCCTAGGAAAATACTGACTCCTATTTAACATGAGTTTGAATGTGATTAGTTCATTCTGAACACAGCCACATCCCCAGTTGTAAAAGGGTGTACACACTAATGCAACCACATTATTTTAGCTTTTTATTTTTATTTCCCACTGAATAAAGATTTCAGATTGTTTTTCAATTGAGTTGTACAAGTTATAGGTCACATAAAAGTTCAAGTAAAGAAAAATTTCTGAAATTATTTATCATGGTCTAATTTTTTTCTAATTTTTTATATTAATCATATAAACCTGGCATTTTAACAGGGGTGTGTAGACTTTTTATATCCACTGTACTGATAAGTATTAACATAAATTATTAGTAAATAATTTGTGATAATAAATACATTTGACTTACAGTAACCTGAAGAATCACACAAAAATTAAATTGGGAATTAAAGTGCAAATCAACCAAAAAAAAAAATGCAAAAAATACTATTATATTTAAAATTACATGAACTGAACACACCTGGATTTGGTCATTATTGATGATGATGACAGCAAGTCCACTGAGACGCTCTTGGGCCATAGTAGACCTCAAGTAGGTCTTAATCAGCTTGAGCTTTGTACATTACATGTTTTCAAATCTTATGATTTTTCATTGATGTCAATTTTATTTTATTCTAACATTATTTTAATCACTACGATGATCGATCAGTACTAAAGTTGTTAACTGTCAGTAATTATTTTGCTTATGTGTGTAGGAGCACATGATGGTCACAAGAGGGCGCTCTTCCGCGAGGAAAAAAAAAACTTTCGTGTGGCGCCCCACCAGTCATTTTGCGCCCTAGGCAACTGCCTATTTCGGCCCTGTATAATATTCAGTTTGTGAAAATGAAAACCATTAATGCAGAAAGAAAATCAAATTATAAATATTTATCCAATACAGTTATTTAGAAGTCATAATTTTCTTATTTTACTGTTCTTATTTTAATTAACATAAAACTAATAAAAAGCATGAATATATAGGCTATTTGCAATGGTTACTGTGGATTATTTTTCAAAGTCTGATTTCATATGTATCAAAAACCAGTTGGGGTCGGTTTGACCCACGAATATTTGATTCATGGAACCTACATACCCATAACCTTTAAAAAAGCATCAAAATATATGGTAGCACATTATGAACAATATTTAGCTCCAACCCTAAGACACACCTGAACCAGCTAATCAAGCTCTTACTAGGCATGCTAGAAACTTCCAGGTGTGTTGAGGCGAGTTGGATCTTAACTCTGCAGACACTGGTCCATTTAGGACCAAGTTTGGGCACCCCTTTAATGAATTATTAAAATCAAAAGTTGTGTTTGTTAACATTAGTGAATGCTCTGTGAGTTAACACAAACTAACAATGAACAACAGTATTTTAATTAACTAACATTAATAAATACTGTAATAAATGTATTGTTCATTGTTCATTTTAGTTGATACATGAACTAATAATAACTAATGGAACCTTATTGGTAAATTGATATACAGCATTTGGAGTTGCATTTACATGCACACGAAATATGTAAAACGACTTTTTATTATTAAAAGAAAGTTCCTGAATATGAATGATGTGCGCAATATTGCCATCGCGATGACATGTGCTAGTGCTGTGAGAAGAGGCGTGTGTGTGGAGAGGTTAAAGTTGACGCTTCCGGCCGGTGTTTCTCTTCAGCTCTCCGCTTTCCGCAGACAGTCCTTCACTCCGCCGCACAGCCATGTCCAACGTCGCTGATACCAAACTATACGACATTCTCGGGGTCTCCCCATCGGCCACAGAAAATGAACTCAAAAAGGTACGGGCTCATATGTTTTGACTTTAATTTCAGTGCTGGTTAGCGCCGTTTAAAAGAGTGAATCTACTGTTTTTTGTGTGTGTGAATCAGGAAGAGAGAGGAGGATTAGCACTGAGCTAAAACTGAGTTTGGCCTAGTGACTATAGTTACCATATCGTCGGTAAAAAAATTGGCGAGATGGAGTGTTGTTGTGGGATTTAATAAAACATATCTGCTGTGTCTTTACATATCCACTTATCTGTTCATGTGTTTGATTTATGTCTTGGACTTGAACAATAAACGCAGTCATCTTGTATCTTCCTGTGTAACGTTAGCGGCTGAAAACACAGTTAGCATCAGCTCACCGTGTGGCCGGAGTGTAGGCCTTGGCGCGGGGCTTTTCCCTTTACATGTGTGTGTCATAATGCCATAAGAGGTCACATGTACAACGCCTTTTAAACAATTTAAAACTAAATTGACACATATGATAGACCTGGTGATATTTTCCTGTTCTTTGTTGATCACATTTAGCAATGCTATGTGTTTAGCGCAGAGGTGTTTCTGCGCGGGCGCAAAACATAACGAGTCTCTGTTTGATAACTCGTGAAACTGATGGTAATTATCTGTTCAGTGACGAGTGAAAGCATGGCTCACTAGCTTCTAGCTAGCTGTTTTGTATTAAGATTAGTTGCGCTGTTCAAGGCCGCTTGGTTTCGTGACGCACAAACAAACTCCCTGAGAGTCATTCTCAAATCATGTTAAAATCTCTAGAGAGATTTTCTGGAATATTCGGGCAGGTGTAACTCGTTTCACTTTTTCCTATGCCCCTTTTGTTAAAACAATGGCTGAAATGTTGTGAAGTGTTTTTTTGTATTGTGTTTGAATCCTTTTTGAAGTGAAACTAATATTCTAAAACTTGTATTTCAGGCCTATCGGAAATTAGCAAAGGAATATCACCCTGACAAAAACCCAAACGCTGGAGACAAAGTAAGACTTTTTAAATGTTTTTACCCAAATATAGAGCATATTGATGTAAGGCAAGTAGAAAGTGTAAAACAAGTATGTTGTGAAGGGACTGATAACTTTGTACAGAAGTTAAATTGAAATATGTGACCCTGGATCACAAAACCAGTTGTAGGAGTCAATTTGAAAGCTAAATGTCACCCAAAAGCTGCATAAATATGCTTTCTATTGATGTATGGTTTGTTCTGATCTGAAATCTGAGGGTGCAAAAAAATATTGAAAATTGCCAAAGTTGTCCAAACGAAGTTCTTAGCAATGCGTATTACTAATCAAAAATTAAGTTTTGATATATTTAGGTTAGAAAATGTACTAAATATCTTTATGGGACATTTACTTGATATCCTAATGATTTTTGGCATAAAAGAAAAAATCAATGTATTGTACAAATATACCCATGATACTTATGACTGGTTTTGTGGTCCAGGTTCACATTGTATATACAATTTGATGAATATTGTGCTTTGAAAAAGTATAAGTTGTCATGTAAGTGTTATAAGAGAGAGAAACTGAAAAATTGTTAAAAAAAAAAAAACTTCTACTTTTAGTTAAAACTACTTTTAATTAAACCTAAGAGCTTTCTGTCTCGCCTTTTAACTCAATTCCCACAAAACTGACTCTTCAAATGGTTCATAATTGGATCGCAAAAGTAATCTATATAAATCAAGCAGTTTATCCCAAGTCTTTGACAAGACAATCACTGTATATGATAAACAGACTTAATTTAGGCATTTTGTGTATAAATATCGATTGATGCACATGATGTAGCGAATTTTAAATGGACACTCAAACATGCTTGATGCACAAGAACAAGCCTCATTAAACTGCTATATTTGTGTTTTCAGTGCCTTTATAGACTTTTTGAAGTGTAAGTTTTGGTGGATTTCCAGCTTTCAGGTTTTATTCAAATGTGACCCAGGACCACAAAACCAGTCATAAGAGTAAACTACTTTTTTTTTTTTTTTTTTTTTTTTTTAAATGTATATTTATACATCATATAAAAAATAAGCTTTCCACTGATGGATGGTTTAAGATAGAACAATGTGTCTGACATGTAACTATTTGAAAAAATCTAAATACTGAAAAAATGGTCTTTTAAAATTATCCAAATGAAGGATTTACAGTAGGAAATTTGCTAAATGTCTTCATGGAACATCTTTATGATCTTCAACTTCATCTAATGTAGTTGAATGTGTTTTATTAATCTGGAATGACATGAGGATGAGTAAATTAAAATGTTTCATTTTTGGGTAAACAATCCTTTTAGGGCAGTAATACAAATTATATTGGCGTGTAATGCCTTTTCAAATATTTAATCCCTTTTTTTTTTTTCCCTTTCAGTTCAAAGAGATTAGCTTTGCATATGAAGTATTAACTAACCCAGAGAAGAGGGACTTGTATGACCGTTATGGAGAGCAGGGTCTGCGAGAAGGTGGCTGTGGAGGAGGTGGGATGGATGACATCTTTTCCCATATCTTTGGCGGGGGTCTCTTTGGCTTCATGGGTGGACAGGGTCGGAGCAGGAACGGAGGACGGCGGAGAGGCGAAGATATGGTCCACCCCCTGAAGTAAGTGAAATCACAAGGCTTCCACTTTTAAAGACTTCTCTAGAAATGTTGTCCTTTAGCGGTCACATTGACCTCTTTTCTGTTTCCTCAGAAAAGCGTATGCATCGCATCATCCACTTGAGCTTTAAATGTCATTATGGTATTATTTGGGGTTACATAAAAATATTTTGGAAGATCTTACTCATAATTTTTTCCTTGTAGGGTGTCTCTTGAAGATTTGTACAATGGAAAAACAACCAAATTACAGCTGAGCAAAAATGTTCTGTGTAGCACTTGTAATGGGTGAGTAATATTTCTATTACTTTTAGGGTGTTTTCGAGTCAATTAAGGAAAAAGCGCACTCTCATGGTGTGCATCTCAATTTCTATTTTCTCACCACACCCTTTTATGAGTGTCATGAGCTACTTAATGGTTAAATCAGTCAAAAACAGGCCGCAAAGGCTTTTAAAGAATTTGAAACTTTACTCTGGTTTAAGTCTGTATGTGCTCAAGTTTTGGTTGAAACTGAAGCTGTTTTTCTGTCTCTGCAGTCAGGGTGGGAAGTCTGGTGCGGTCCAGAAGTGCACAGCCTGCAGGGGACGTGGTATGCGCATTATGATCAGACAGCTGGCTCCTGGCATGGTCCAACAGATGCAGTCAGTGTGCACTGATTGTAATGGCGAAGGTAAAGGGTGCCAGTCTGGATGTACTTTGACATTTACTGAGCTGTTAATGTCAGCCAGCATGTTCATGTGGAGGAAAGGTTTGCTCATGGCTCATTTATATTCCAGGTGAGGTGATCAGTGAGAAGGACCGCTGCAAAAAGTGTGAGGGGAAGAAGGTAATCAAAGAGGTGAAGATTCTGGAAGTGCACGTGGATAAAGGTATGAAGCACGGACAGAAGATCACCTTCGGCGGGGAGGCTGATCAGGCACCTGGATTAGAACCTGGAGACATTGTCCTGGTCCTGCAGGAAAAGGAGCATGAGGTATGTCAGAGTTTAACTTCAAGTTCAAAAACTTTTATGATGGCCACTTTTAGTTGGATCAGAAACAGGTTTTTACATATCTGGGCAACAGCCAAAGGAATATTTCACACAAAAATAAAAATTGTAATTGACTTGTTCCAAACCTGTGTGAGTTTCTTTGTTGAACACAAAACAGTTATATTTTGAAGGATGTAACAGCCAAACCAAATTGACTTCTATAGTCCCCATCAATGTTGGGGGTAACGCATTACAAGTAATGTGAGTTATGTAAGCAGATTACTTTTCAAGTAACTAGTAAAGTAGTGCATTACTTTTTCATTTACAAGAAAATTACTTTTACTTTGTTTCCTTTATGTATTTATTAACCAATTTCTTTGCCACTGACCTTTGTTGTTCCAATTCAACCACACTAAGCAAAATTTACTTTAGATCAACTAACATTTGTACTTCACCTTTTTTTTTTTTTTTATGTACAGATGTGAATTTTCTTTCCGCCTTAGTCTTATTCACTTCACTTTGTCGTAAAGGGGCTTTTACATTTGCTAAAAATCTAACTTTTTATATTAAAAACAAACAAGAAAGCCCTGCCCAGATTTAAAAAGTATCGCAAAAGTAATGTAATTGGTTACTTTTTTTTTTTTTTAGGGAGTAACGCTATATTGTAATGCATTACTTTTAAAAGTAACTTTCCCCAACACTAGTCCCCATTGACTTTCATAGTAGGGAAAGAAGTACTTGCCAGCATTCTTCAAAATATTTTGTTCAGCCTAAAGAAACTCATTATTTGAAATTGGTTGAGGGTACATGAGTAAATAATTTCCTTTTTTGGATGAACTGTCCCTTATCCTTTATAATAATTATAGATTGTTACAAATTTGTCAAAGACAAATTTTCCCATAATGGCTGATATTAGTATTATACAATTTTGTCAAAATTAAAAAGCGAAACATTAGCATTCATTTTGAAGTACCTTTTTTCGTAACTGTTTTGTCACAATACGAGGAAAACACACCTCCATGTACAAGTACAGTAATGGTTTGTGCTCTCACTACCTATTAAGTTTTTCGTGAAAATTGTGACCCTAGATCACACAACCAGTCATAAGGCTAAATTTTTTTTATATTTATACACCATCTGAATAAATAAGCTGAGTAAATAAACTTTCCATTGATGTATGGTTTGTTAGGATAGGACAATATTTGGCTGAGGTACAACTATTGGAAAATCTGGAATCTGAGGGTGCAAAAAAAAATGTAAAAGTTGTCCAAATGAAGTTCTTAGCAATGCATATTGCTAATCAAATTTTATTTACGGTAGGAAATTTATTAAATATTTTTATTAAACATGATCTTTACTTAATATCCTAGTGAGTTTTGTCATATGAAAAATCAATAATTTTGACCCATACAATGTATTGTTCATTGCTACAAATATACCTGTGCTACTTAAGAATAGTTTTGTGGTCCAGGGTCACAATTGCACTTTTCTAAACGCCACAACAAGATCATGCTGTTTTTCAGTCGAGAAAGCCAAAGTTTGTTTGTTTTGTTTGTTTGTTTGTTTGTTTTTTTTCCCCTTTTGAAAACTTTTTACCTCTTGCAAACAAACCTGTAACTATTCATTCATATTTGGTAATTCTAAATTTCAAAGTATAAATGTGAAGTATACCTAGTTTGAGGTCAAGAGGAATCTTTTAATAATTGAGCTTACTATTTTTAAAGATTGAGTTGGCAGTTGGAACATAAATGTATAAATAGTGAAATGAACAGGTGAATAATGCTGTTAGTTGGGGGGTGTGTGTGAGAGAAAGATGTTTCTAATGAACTTCTGTGAAATCTATTCAAAACATGTTTAAAACAAACCTACCTACCCCAGGTGGTTTAGAGCTCAAGCAGCCTTATAACTCACTAGGAAGTTTAAATACCAGCAAGTAGCAAGGAACTTGTTCTGTAGCGCTGTGATTCAGCCATACAGATAATCAGGCTTTAGATCATCTGGCCTCTTGAGCTGCTGCAGGAACGTAAAGCAGATTGCAGTGACAGTGTGTCATGAACATGCTGCTTTACAGGTTCTAATCCCACCCTTTCAAGCCTTTAAGTGAAGCAAGAATCATGTTTGATTTGGGATATCACTGATTTTGTTTTCTGTTTTGTTTGTGTGGGTGACGCATGTTCAGTAAAGCTAAAGCTCTTAAAACTTTCAACAGACATACAGAAGAGAAGGCAACGACTTGTACATGACCCATAAGATCGGCCTTGTTGAAGCACTCTGTGGTTTCCATTTCACATTAAAACACTTAGATGGCAGACAGATTGTGGTGAAATATCCAGCAGGCAAAGTCATTGAGCCAGGTGAGTCCTTTGGAAATTAGTTTTGCAGTGTCTGAGTTTGTTGCATAATCTAAAAAATGAAATTGTGTTTTCCCTTTACAGGCTCAGTCAGAGTTGTCAGAGGAGAGGGCATGCCACAGTACCGCAACCCCTTTGAGAAGGGTGACTTGTTCATCAAGTTTGAAGTGCAGTTCCCAGATAACAACTGGTTAAGCCCAGAGAAGCTGACGGTAAAACGTGCATTTGAAGTTCTTGATATTAATTTAATTAATTAATTAATTAATTAATTAATTTAATTTTGGTTTAGTACTGACCTGAATAAGATACTTAACATAAAAAGAGAAAATAAGTTTAATGTTAAGTTGAAAATGTATATTTAGGATATGTATATGTGTATATATAATTATTTTTTTTATTTTTATTTATTTATTTTTTTTAATAAAAAGAACAGCAAGAATGTGTTAAATTGAGAAAGTGATGGCAAAGACTTAAATTGTTAGGAAATATTTTTATTTTTAATAAATGCTGATGCAAAGATTCCTGGAAAAAGTATCACCGGTTCCAAAGAAATATTTGTCCACATTGATAATTCTAATAGTAAATCTGCATATTAGAATTTCTGAAGGATTGATTATGACACTTAAGACCGGAGTAATGACTGATGAAAATTCAGCTTTGCATCACAGGAATAAAAATAAAATATTATGAAATAACGTCTCATAACTTTTTTTTTTTTTTTTTAATCAAATAAAATGCAGCCTTGAGGAGCATAAGAGACTGACTGATCTATTTAGAGATTTCCTTTAAATAAAAGCACAGTTCCAAGTTTTCTTCCCCTAATATATCGTCTTTTTAAATCAGGAATTGGAGGACTTGCTGCCCACACGGGCCGATCCCCCTGTCATCTCTGGAGACGCAGAGGAAGTTGACCTGCAGGAGTTTGTAAGCCAGAGCTCTTCTGGTGGTCACCGCCGTGAGGCGTACAATGACAGCTCAGATGAAGAAGGAGGGCATCATGGTCCTGGCGTGCAGTGTGCCCATCAGTAAACCTGACTACAGCAAATATCTTGTCCGGCTCCAAAAGTGGGGATTTAAAAAAAAAAAAACATGTTCTAGTTGCACAACAAAGAGGTGTGTTTATAATCTGATTCGGGGCTGCCTTAAATGACGAGAATTACATACAGCCATTCCTACCACAATTGTAGTAAATGCACAGATGATCCCGCATCTAGTAAATCTTTCTCGCCCTTCCTCCTCCTCCCCTCCCTGCATCCCTCTAGAGGCAACCCCACTTCAGAGAGAAAAGGGTAATTGCTACGTACTCTGTGTAACTTGCATTTTTTGTTGTCATTAGTATTCACAAGTTTAAATCTAACCATAAAATGCAGTTTTGGCCCTGGACTTCAGATTTTTTTTTTGTTGTTGTTGTTGGAGAGCAGTGGCCGAATGGAAGAGGAGTTGAGAGATCCTAAAACATCTAAAACAAAATAGAAATGCCACCTTGGGACTATCACCAATCCATTTTTAGGTTTTGTATCTGTGCGCAATTTTTACCACTTTATTTTATTTGTAGATTCTTTTCCTTTCTTTTTGGAATTTTAAGAATTGGAACCAGAGACTATAACATGTATAAAATAAGTGATTGTCATTTAAGCTTTGTATCAGCTGCTGTCACATTTGAGTGTTTTATGTTTTGAAATAGTTGAAATAAAATCAATTGCCTATATTTGCCAGCAATCCAGGTGCATGTTGAACATTTTGGTCCCTTTACTGATTGAGAGAGAGAGAGAGCGAGAGACATCGTGCGTAATGAAACGAATGGAGGGAAAGCACCTTTATTATAGGCCTATATCTTCTGTGAAAGTTTGAGTTGTTGAATAAAATGTCCTTCAATATCTCCTAAACATAATTCAAGTCTTTGCTTTATTTGGTGCTGCAATCATTGCGTAGTAGTTACTTAAAGCGGTTAATTTAACCAGTTAAGTTGGCATGGCACTAAAACTAGTGTCAGGTTGTTTTCAGGACTGCTCAATGAGGACCACATGACTAGGGTTTGCACTTGCGTCACGGTTTGGTCAGTTACCCGGATGTACACAACAGCTGAATACTGAATAAGTTGTTCTGATAATTTATGCCGTCTAAACCACGGACAAACCACGTACAAGCTGCTAAATCATGTAGAGAATTACTTAAGCGGGAAACGGCGCAATATTGTGATGAACGAAAGTTAATAGGTGGTAAAAATACAAACGAGCAGTATTAATTACAATATTAGTCTAATATTTTACCTACCTGACCGGAAATATGAACATACACGAATGTTGTCCGGATTCTTGCCTTGGAAATCTTGGTTTAGTTTGTACGACGGCGTTTTAGTGCCATGTAAAAAAAAAAAAAAATAAAAAAAAAATCTAAGATTTCGAGATTAAAGTCGAAATGTTTCGAGATTAAAGTCGAAATGTTTCGAGATTAAAGTCGAAATGTTTCGAGATTAAAGTCGAAATGTTCCGAAATACTTCCGTGCGGAAACAAAGGCCGTTGTGACGGTGACCTGCTTGATTTATTAGCCTAATGTTTATTTGAAGAAAATTTGTGCTGTTCTGTTTATGCATTTAGAAACGGAACATAACAAAACATAACGTTTAAATACTGTTTCAGCTATTAAAACAGTTCCGTTTTGTATGTATGGCATTTTGTTTCTGTTTTAAGTTACCGCAGTAAAGTTTGCGGTTTGATAGGATATTCAGATTTCGTTTGTCTATAATTATACCGTGCGCTGTCATAGACATGAAAATAAAACTGAATGCCATTCTTCATGATTTATGAATTCATGTGACGGCGTCCTCCTGGCCGAAATAATGTTTTAATCATTGATACTTTTAATTGTATAATGCCTATCGCTCAGAAAGTTGGACACTTAGAAGATTGAAACTGTCATTTTCATCAGCTTGATTTGTGGATTTTTTTGCAGCAAAGCTCTTGTCCGTAAACCCCTTGGTAAGTCCGCCAGGAAGGAATGTGAAAGATAGGTGTTCTAGATATCAATAAACACGCATGCTTCTCGAATACAAAAACCTTGTTTTTAGGTCAAACCTGAATTGTGAAAAGTTTTTATCGCTTGTCTTTGCACTGCTCCCATTTTTTTGTATCATAATGTTTGCCATTCCAGTGAATAACGGTTTCCAAGCCACTGATGTATCATATCCAGCTCTGATAGACTGATAGACTATTGTGACTATCGCGATTTGTATTTTGATTTTGACCTTCCACAGTTTAATTGTTAGGCTTTCCTTAAGTCCCTGGGTTCTATTTTCTGATAAAGGTTTTAAAGTATATTTTTGTCCGTAAACCCTTTCCTGTGTCACTAACATCACTATTCTGATCTGTAAAAACTTAACTCACAGTTAAATGTTTAAGATAGCGGAATTTTCATATTTATTTGATTGTTTGCTGATTTGTATTTGTTAAAACGATATACGTTATTTCATATTATAGTCTACATTAGTCTACATCAAGGTGTATTCCTTGTAAATAACAAATGTGTCGGAGGGTAAGGGGATATTTGAATTATTTATGAATAAACTAGTGTATTCTGAATCAGTGTCTCATCCTGACTAGAAATCTCCACCTTGAAATGCATCTTTACAGATTAGCTACATTATGAAAGAGTTTTTGGTTTTGATTTGTTTTTATTCGTTAAGTAATAATTTAAAGCTCTCCATATATGTTTTTATCATGCCTGTAAGGCATGTATTGTTTTGATGGATAATTTTAAATTGTTTCCACTGGAAAAAAGTGCAAGTGACGGCGCTGGCGCCTGCATGCCTTTAGCTTCCACTCTCCACACAAACGAATGGATAATCGCCTAACGTATAAACCAACATTGTTTTATACTGTAACTGTTTTATATCTATAGACTTTATTTTAGTCATTAGTCATTAGTCATTAGTTCGTGATGATTTGAGAAGGCAAAATGATCAAGCAAACAGTCTTCTGCTGGCAGCTGTTCGTTACTTAAAAAAAAAAAATATATATATATATATATATATATATATATATATATTTGACAAATAAAAAATCCTCCCAATAACATTCCAACTTAACTTAATAAAAACAGAAACGAAATCACTTTGCCATACATACACAACGGAATAGTTTTAATAGCTGAAACAATATCTAAACGTTATGTTTTGTTATGTTCTGTCTCTAAATGCATACAGAACAGCACAAATTATCTTCCGTGCTTTTAAAAACAGACATCAAATAAACATTAGGCTAATAAATCAAGCAGGTCACCGTCACAACGGCCTTTGTTTCCGCACGGAAGTATTTCGGAACATTTTGACTTTATTCTCGAAACATTTCGACTTTAATCTCGGAGTTTCGACTTTAATCTCGAAACATTTCCACTTTATTCTCGGAATATTTCGACTTTAATCTCGAAACATTTCGACTTTAATCTCGGAGTTTCGACTTTAATCTCGAAACATTTCGACTTTATTCTCGGAATATTTCGACTTTAATCTCGGAACATTTCGACTTTAATCTCGGAACATTTCGACTTTAATCTCGGAACATTTCTACTTTAATCTCGGAGTTTCGACTTTAATCTCGGAATCTTAGATTTTTTTTTTTTTTTTTCACATGGCACTAAAACGCCGTCGTAAGTTTGGCCAACCACAAACTCCTTTTGTTTTTTGCACTCTTCTCCTTGATTTGTTATAGCCTTTGGCAGTCTATAGTACTCCAATGTTATTCACTGTCCAACCAATTATTACAGCCTAAAACGAGCCAATAACTGATAATTTTTAGCAGCAAGATGCAAAAATATGCGAGTTTCGTTTGGTTCAGTGGCATTGTTTGCATTCAGTGCCGCCAATTAATAAGCGTTGTGAAAACACTATAAGAAATACAAAGGTATACTGAAAGTATCCTGTATGAAAGGTGTTTTCACTATAATTTTTTTGGAGGCTAAAACTCAACAGGTCTGAAATGTTTTCTTTAATGTGAAGTTGGATCATATCTGCACTGGCAATGAAAGCAGTTTAGGAAACACCTGTGACCTAAAACTGCACGCAGAAAGGATCTGCATTGCCTGGGACTGTTACCTTTACCTTAAACTTCCTGTGCTGGAGTCAAAGGTTCCGTGGATTTTAATCGTTGAGCTCTTCAATTGGCTGCAAAGAACACCAGAGGGCAGTAAGTCCCAATGTTACACCCTTAACTATAATGACGTTATCTAGTACAGCCTGCAGCTGCTTTTAATTTTCTCAAGAAGTTTTATCAATGCGTAGCATTTTACTTGTGTACTTTATTTTTATTTGTATGTTTTGCATTCTATCAAGAACTGACATCTGAATGCAGAACTAAAAAAGAAAGACAATATTGATGCAATGCAGTTTAACAGTCTCTAAGTTTAATTCAGTTGAAAAGACTATATACACAGTGTTAACATCAGGCCAATTTCCAAAAATCGGTAAACAAAAAGTACATAAACCAACAAGCTTTTTAAAAATTCAGTATTACCAGCTACTTAATGCATGTAGTGAAAGCATTTCATTTAAAGCTCATAGGCATGGATAAAGGCACCTCATATGAAGTGATAATAAAGTTCAAAGGATGCAAGGCTGCATTAACAATATTCATTCACTGTTAATGGCTATGATATGAAAGATAAGATGTCAGAAAGAGATATTTACAAGAGTCAACTTTGGCACAAATACCTTTTAATGGCCAATATTTAATTTGTAAATACAACCGACTGTCTGAAAAGAAAAGGGCTGAATCATGAAGCCGGTTTTGCTTGCTAGCGTACATTTGTTTGCACCAACCCTAGGGTTTAGGTACACTGAGTTTTTTTTTTTAACCGTGCTCATCGCCATCATAACCTGTGCTATATGGCTAAACTGCTCTGTAGCAGGTTTTGTTCTGGGTAAGTGGCCTCAAACCAAAATCAGCTGTGAGCAAACTGACATCTTTGACACAATAGCCAATCAATGACAATGATTTAGAGTTACTTTATGATTTGCATATTAATCACTTAATTACACCCCCATTTTATTACACATTAATACTTATAAGTTTAGAAATGAATAGAATTATATACAGATAATATCCAATACAAATTATAAACTTTATATGATTGTATAAAACTTTAAAGTTTCAGTCACTTGTGGAATTATATACTTTATTAACTTCTCAACTTGTTTCACTTCCACTGATATAATCAGAGGTTTTCTTTAAGTTATAGCCTTTGGAGGATAACTCTTTTATTCTTGCTGTGTAACTTTAAATTTCGTAAATGGATAGTTCACCCAAAAATGAAAATCCTGTCATTAATTACTCACCCTGGTGTCACTCTAAACCCGTAAAACCTTGAGACATTTGTTAAAGTTATTTTTGTTTTCTTTGCACACAAAAAGTATTCTTGTAGCTTTTTATTATTTTAAATTATGGTTGAACCCCTAATGTCATGTGGACTATTTTTACAATGTCCTTACTACCTTTCTGGGTCTGGGAACATTTCAGTTACATTGCTCTCTATGGAGGGTCAGAAAGCTCTTGGATTTCACCAAAAATATCTTAATTTGTGTTTTGAAGATGAACAAAGGTCTTACGGGTTTGGAACGACATTAAGGCAAGTAATTAATGACAGAATTTTACATTTTGGGTGAACTATCCCTTTAATATTTTTCAGAAATGTATATAGTTTTGTAAGAATTCAAGTCTGAGCTGACACAGAAAGTTGATTATCAGCGTCATGTTATCACAACAAAGCCTGATTGAATTGAATTTGTTGTCAACTTGAAACCAATCCTGTTACCCAGAGTTTGTTCGGCTAGCTTCATGTTACAGGCCCCTGGACTGATGCAAACAGCATTATGTTTAATAGTTAAAAACAACTTGCAATATGAAACCAGTGAAAATAAAATACATCAGTAAACAATTACAAGCCAGCACTTTCTCCACATTTTCAACTGGCCTTAGAAACATACAGGGTCAGAGACGCATAAATCATTAGCTTAGCCACAGTCTTCCACAGAAGCTTAACTTGTGACCAAGCTTGTAATTTTGTAAGATAAAATGTTTATGTACATTGCATGGCAATGAGTGCAACTAAGGATGAGGACAACACAAACCCTTCCTTGTAAACTTCCTTGAACCATAACAAGTGTTCATCCTTACCACCAAAGTAAAATAATAATAATAATAATAATAATTTGCATAAGCCAAATGGTTTTGAATAGTTCACATAAGGTGCTACAAAAGAGTTCCAACTGAGCTGTTTTCAAGTGAGTGACGCATCAACCTTCACAATTTAGTGCCTGCTTTGGGAAGTTGTTAAACAAAGTTTGTAACTGAATCTCATGTACAATAGAGAGTGTCTATTTACCATGCACCCTGCTGCAGAAACGATGATTTAAATCAAATGTAACAAGAAAAATGACAATGACCATTTTTTCTAATGAACCGTGAAAAACAACTGTATTCAAGAAGAGTGTTATGTCTGAATAAATCTCTCAATATTTCTATGAAACTCATCCAGAAACCACTTACTGAAAATATTAGTAAACAAGGCTGTAATTCAAATTGCTTGATTAAATCCTGTCTAAAATTAGAATAAAAAAAAAAAAAAAAGTAACAAGATACTTAATACTTCCTTTACGGTTTAAATGAGCAGTTTGTGCGTTAAGCAGTGCTGGACTCGCCAGCTTACGTTTTGCAAATCACGTCATACATTTCATCTCACTCCAGAGCAGAGTACTCTTTCAGGAAACTGATGTGGAAATCTCGCACTTTGCCAAGAAGTACCTTCAGCTTCTCTGTGGATGGCAGGATTGTCATTCTGAAACAAAGAAAACAGACCAAACTTTACAAAAATAAAATAAAGTGCAAACAGGTTTAAAAAAATAATAATTATTAACACATACAATAATAAAACAAAGGTGCCCGTTACTAGAAACTGAAAACAAATTTATGACAATATTGCGTAGAGTAAGGGGAATAATTCTCAGTTTTACGAGCCATTTTATTTATCTGGCTTGAAAACGGCACAAAATGAGACATGTGCATGTTCAACGTAACTTTCTGGTGATGTTGAAGACTACAACATTTTCAGCTCAGTCCAAAAACAAACCAACCAAAAAAAGTGCCCAAGGTTTCAAATCATGTTCTTCCAGGAGGTCATTGAAAGAAAAGAAAAAAAAAACACCTGATATCAAAATGTAAAACATTTGAATTTGTTTGATCATCAAGTTTACCTGAAATGATATGTTCCATCTTTCTGTCCAAAGCCGCTTCCAGGAACAACACAGATTCCCGTCTCCTCCAGCAACCTCAGGCAGTAAAGCATGTCAGGCTGCATTCCCAGAGCCTACCAAACCAAATCACAGGAAAATTTTAGACAGCCTCAGTGACATCTCAGACTTTGCATTTGTGACTTTCTTCTGATGTAATTCAAGTTTGTCTGTTTTGGAGTTACAGAAGACGAAGGTTTTATCAGAGTAGAAGAGTAGCTTCTCAAGAGGAAATATAAAGCATAAATATATACCAAAAGTGACTTATCTGTAGAAAACTATTACTCTGCAAGTAGGGCTGGGTGATATGGCCAAAAAAAATGATCACAATAAAATTTTTCTTATCAGTCAATGTTGATAATTATCACAATAAATTTCACATTTTTATTTTAAGTTTAAAGGCAGATTTTTGCTCCTAACTTCACAAATTCTTTACACTTTTCCTTAAAGTAAATATCTTAATGTAAAAAATAATTTCTAAATTTCTGCATGTTTTAATGAGTAATATTGTTTCAAACCATGAAACAGGTTTGTGTTGCCTGACTTTGATGATGCATATCTTCAGCACAGTTTGCAGTGCAGGCTGCAATATTAATAATATTATGCATGAATGAATTTAATTTATTACAAACAATTAAAAAATATATAGATTAGACAAATTAATCCAAAATAATATATTCACAACCAAAAGATGATAATTTTGACAGCATACTCAAAAAGGGTTGCGTAGAAGTCCTAGGCTTATCAGATTCTTCCCCCAGTATTTACCAATACCAAAATCACAATCAAACAAAAATAAATCAGCCATACCATTTTAAATATACAAAAAAAAAGTGACACTACTTTACATCCTACATTCTATCGGTTAAGATAGATAAAGTACAAACATAACAAGAGTCTAGCAACATTAACAAAAATGTTGAATTATCACTAACACCCCTCACTTCTTATCAAAAATAAATCTTTTGTACTCTTAAAATTGCAACATGTTTACACTTTCTTTAAATCCATTTATTTAAACTATTCCACAAAATCAACCCACAAACGGAAATACACATGCTTTTGAGCTTTGTCCGAGCATTCCGTTTCATACTTAAAGTCCCTCTCAAATTATAACCCCCCTCTCTATATGTGAACAATTGTATAGAGCTGTTTATTTTTTGCTTTCTAAATTATTTAATCTCACATCTTTTTGTCTCACAGAAATGCACATTTAGCTTAAGTTGACAGTAGAAGTAGCTTGAGTTAAGATGCAGAAGTAAATTCATGTTTATTATCAAAAACAATAACATCTGTAAAAATTTAAACAAACATTTAACAAATTTATTCAGAGTTTTGTAAAAATTAACCACTGGTTTTCCTCATTTGGTTCAAATGAGTAGCGCTTATTGTTTTATGGTGTTGTTTTATCGAGGAAAATTATATCATGATAATCTTTTTATCCCCAGCCCTATCCGCAAGCAATTATTCACTCAATTCTTAATGAGTTTAGAAATAAAAGAGTTTAGCTAACTCAAGTAACATCACTGGACATGAAAGGTGATGAAAGGATGTTTATACAGTTTGAACATGTTGATGTTTGAACAATGTAGAGTGCCACAGAGACTAGTGTACAAAAGCAATACCTAAAGAAAAAAAATCCAACAGAAGTTCTGCTAAAGTACAGGCACTTGCCTTGGCTTCCTCCACTGCCTTAGGAGGGATAAAGATTTGAGGGAAGGCATACATGGCTCCCTGGACAGGATTACACTTGATTCCTGGAACTGCATTCAGGATCTGCTCAGTTAGTTTAGCTTTTTCTGCCAGAGCACCCAGCACTGATGATTTCTCCTGATAGAGATCAGACAAACACAATCACACCCAGTCAAACCCAAACATAAAAATTCATCAAGGCTGTTTGTGTACTAACAGGATGTGTAGCATTTAGAGGTTGGCATACAGGAAACCACAACAACCGAGTTACCATCAGTATCAGTACACAAAGTGCTTTACTCCACCAGACACTAAACTAAACAACTAACCTGGTGGAACTGTTTGAACGAGAGCTCGTCTGGTTGTGGAGGGTTCACAATTACATCCATTGCAGCCTGGCCAGCCAAGGGGGGACACAGGCGAACTGATAAAAGCTTGACTAGCTGAGCTTTGACCTCAGGATCCATGTTGATCACCTCCATATATCCACCCCTGAAGCCACACCTGTGGAAAAAGGACATGGACACATCACACAAGTTCTCAGAACTGTCAAGAACAGCCAAAAACATGAATATTTGAGGGTTTTGTCAGAGAAACTCAAATCCAGTCAGGCCACATTCCAAATAAAGTATGAAAGGAATTGTTTGGTCTTTTGAACAACAAATCACAGTTAAAGGAATGGGTTTCAATAAGATTGAGATATATCCATCATCTGAAGACTGAATAAATAAGCTTTCCGTTGATGTATGTTAGGATAGGACCATATTTGGCAGAGATACAACAATTTGAAAATGTGAAATCTGTGGGTGCAAAAAAAAATTTAATAAATAAATAAAATAAAATATATAATATATACAAATATACAAAATATCTTCATGGAACATGATCTTTACTTAATATCCTAGTGATTTTTAGCATTAAATCAGTAATTTTGACCCAAACAATGTATTTTTGGCTATTGCTACAAATATACCTGTCCTACTTAAGACTGGTTTTGCGGTCCAGGGTCACAAATAATAAATGCAACAATGCCTTAGGCCTGCTCATTGGGATGCTATTAAAACTTTACCAGTTCAAGATGTCCTTACAAATGCCAACTTGATACTAAAGGTGGTGGATATTTCTACATCTATTTAAAATTATAAATGATGAAGTCAGGCGACATCTAAATACGTTTCATGATACTTTCACGTTATGTCATGTGAAAGTGTGTGAAGGGTCAGTGAAAGCTGATCTTAAGGAGGCCATCTTAAATTAAGGCACATGCTGACCCCTGCAGAGGTTCAAGATTAGTGATACTCACTCTCCCGTGTAGCCTTTGGAAGTAGAATGGAAGGAGGCGAGCTCCACACTGTTGAAGTACTCGGGACCCATCTCATATAGCACCTTCTTGAAGGAGTGGAACTGACAGTCAGGAGCGTACACATTGTCCTGATACACCTGCCAGCAATGACACAACCCAACACTAAGTACATCATGGTCATGTGGAAACAGGTTTTAGTCAACCGTACACATACTTCTAAATAGTTTCACACTATGTTAGTGTACACTATGGTTCAAAAGTTTGTTGTCGGTACAGTTTGTTCTTGAAATAAGTCTTATGCTCATCAAGGCTGCATTTATTTGATGACATATACAATAAAACAGTGAAATTGTTTAAAGGGATAGTTCACCCAAAACAAAAAATTGGTCATTAATTACTCATTCTCATGTCGTTCCAAACCCATAAGACCTTTCGTTCATCGTATATTATAATATTTTGTGTAAACTATCCTTTTAATGTTATTACAATTTTAAGTGACCATTTTCTATTTATTTTTTATTTTATTTTATTTCTGTAGCTTAATCAGTAGAACATGGCACTAGCAACATTAAAGTTACAGGTTTGATTACCAGGGAATGCAGGAATTAATAAAAGCAAACACCTTAAATGCAATGTAAGTCGCTTTTGGATAAAACTATCTACAAAATGCATAAATCTAAAATGATTTTTCAGCAGACCTAAAATATGGTTTCTTTGGAAACCATATTTTCATATTCAAACTGTAAATGCAAAACAGACTACAATTACCTCATCTGACATAACAAAGAGATTCTCTTCATAGGCAAAGTGCAGGACTTCTTCAATGCATTTTTTACTCTGGACCTGACCTGTAAAGAGTAAACAGGGATGAAGAAAGAGATGACAGAATTTAAAGGGATAGTTTACTTATACTACCAGTCAAATGTTTTTTTGGACCGTAAGATGTTTAATGTTTTTGCAGTCTGCATTTATTTGATCCAAAATACAGCAAAAGCAGTAAAATTGTGAAATGTTTTTACCATTTAAAATAACTGCTTTCTATTTGAATATATTTTTAAATGTAATTTATTCTGTGATCAAAGCTACATTTTCAGCATCATTACTCCAGTCTTCAGTGTCACATGATTCTTCAGAAATCATTTCAATATGCTGATTTACTGTTCAAGAAACATTTATTATTATTATCAATATTTAAAACAGTCAATTACATTTTTTTCAGGATTCTTTATTGAAAAGAAAGATCCAAAGATCAGCATTTAGATTATAGAAATTAGTATTTTTATATAGCAAGGATGCTATAAATTGAACAAAAGTGATGATAAAGACATTTATAATATATTTATAGTTACAAAAGATTTCTATTTTAGATAAATGCTGTTCTTCTGAACTTTTTAAGAAACCTGAAAAAAAAAAAAAAATTCTACTAAAAATAAAATGTAAATACTAATACATTTCAAAAATGTAATATTTTTGCTGTACTTTGGGTCAAATAAATGCAGGCTTGGTGAGTAGAAGAGACTTCTTTAAAAAAAAAAAAAAAATTGAAACAACATGATCAAATCTACCACAACGCATCATGACATGCTATATTTTAATACAATGATTATATTTATCCATTAATACAGATGAAAAAATTTGATGCATCATTCTGTAATCCAGATTTCATTAAACCACCTGAAGTGTCCAGCCCCTAAAAAAAAATTTGCATTGGCATCACATGAACCATCACAACACTCATCACTCCAGAGACAAGATAAGCGATAACACAAAATATTCTATATTCTAATATAATTTTACATTCCATATGCAATTTTCAGTCAATTATTGATTAAATTCATTTCTGTGTAGCACACAGCTATCAACTTGAGAAGACTTGGAATATTGCCTACAAATCATATGGGAGTTATTTTCGATCTCACCAGCATCAGTCCCCACACATGAGGGATCATGACTGGAAAAAGAACATGAGGTAAAAAGGACATGCTCTTCTTTCCAGGAGACCTGCTATTGGATCCAAACAAACACAAGGGCATTACGTTTCCCAGCACACAAGAATAGCATTAACAATATACCTACCAGTAGGGTTGCCAGGGTTAATGATGCAAATGACTCGTGGCTGGCAGCGCTGTTTGGCAGCCTGATAAGCTCTGTGAAGTTCATTGATATCCAGGGCCCAGCAGTTGTCCTCATCCAAGTAGTAGTTGACCTGTACCGCATCCATCTCTGAGATTGCAGCAGAGTAAAGCGGGTATTGAGGAATGGGGATCATTACACCGGTCCGAGAAGAATCTTTTCCAGACACCAGTAGCCGCAGAATAGTCTTAAAAACAAAGTTTGGTTTTATTAGCAATGCAGGCCAAGTAACTTATCAATCTGTTTGATTGTTCACATCCAATTACTTACCATAATGCCATCACTAGCCCCAGTGGTGAGGTAAATGTTTTCCCAGTCTGCAGGCACTCCTTCATCTCTTTGCTCGATGTACGAAGCGATGTCTTTGCGGATGCACTCCACGCCGGGGCTTGCACTATATGACCCTGTGACAGAAACTCATGCGTTAGCACTCATAAAACACTTACTCCAGCAAAACATTGAATGGAACTGAGTGTTGCGATACAGGTCTATTGTTCCAGAGCTTCCTGAGAACTGCATGATCTGCAATAATAGGGAATCATGGATGCTTTCCAATCACCACACTGTAAACTGAGTTTTATATCACTGTCTTAACCAGTTTTATCAACACACCCAAACTGTGTCCCCCGCAGCCCTGCAGGATACGCCTTGCTCTCCATTTCACATCCTCTGGGAAACTGGGGCTGTCCATCAGCTCAGGGAAGGTGCAGAGAGCCACCACCTGCGCAAATGAACACACACAGATAAAACACACTCATTTATCTCATGCAATTTCAAGATTTAAGAGCAAATACAGATCAATGGTCTTTATGCACTCCTATGCACTGCAATCAATTATCTAATTATTCAAAACCATAAACTGCAGTTCATTTATGCAACTCAACTTAAGTTCAGATTCTGAGAATATTTCTGTATGTATTGTGTTGCAAGCATAATGTTCCAGTTGGAAGGGGGGCAAAGGTTTGAGCTGAACCTTTGTTCCCAAACATAACAGGGTTCGGGCCAGATTGCTGGTGCAGTCCAGTCCCTCCCAAAGTTTCCAAGCCATAACAAACCACACACGTCAAAGGCAGCTTTCCACTTTTCCTTAATGATAACATGAGCTGAAGAATCATATGACCACACTGACCAGAAACTATGACTATCATGCAATCACGCAAAGTTGTGTTCTGTTGGCTCTCAAGAAAATGTATTTCACAAGATGCAGAGTCTCAGGTCATCACAAAAGCTTTTGTTCTGCTCATATTGAAAGGCTAGATCAACTTTGACTTAACTAGGCCAATCATAAGAGACTGTCTTCCACTGGAATTTGCAGTGTGTTCCAAAACTGTGAGTGGTCAACAAAAGCTGCTTTTCTTTCATGTCATACTAAATGGAGCACACACTGGACTCCTCATTAACCTGAATAAATGTGTTCATGCTAAAAAAGGTCACTGATTTTGTTTGTAGGTTCTATGTTGTTTTTACAGTCTAAATGAGCTGAATAATCAGTTATGTAGTTTCAGGAGCATTGCACAATTAAAAAAAAAAACCTTGTGGTGTGGCACAGTGAACAGTTTATGGGAACCAAACATGCATGCTGCAAAAAAAGGGAAATGGTGTGCTTCAAGTTGCAATAATACTGAAGTAGGTAAAAAATTGCAGTGCAAGCGCTTGGTTCTATGCAATTGTTTGTATTGGATTTGATGTGAACCCTACACCACCAGTCAAAAGTTTTTGAACAGTAAGATTTTTTTTTTTGAAGAAGTCTCTTCTGCTCACCAAGCCTGTATTTATTTAATCCAAAGTACAGCAAAAACAGTAACACTTTGAAATATTTTTACCATTTAAAATAACTGTTTTCTATTTGAACACATTTTAAAATGTAATTTATTCCTGTGATTTTAAAGTTTAATACTATTATTATTATTATTTTAAAAGCAGCAGAGTAGATTTTTTTCAGGTTTCTTTGAATAGAAAGTTCAGAAGAACAGCATTTATATGAAATAGAAATCTTTTGTAAAATGTCTTTATCATCACTTTTTTTATCAATTTAAAGCATAGTTGCTAAATAAAAGTATTTTTTCTATAATTTATTAAAAATTATACTTCAAATATGTCGACCATGGCAAAAAATGGTGAGGACGTGTCCCACCTGTAAATTAAGCCTATGATCAGTTCTATGACATGGATTTGAAAAATTAATGAGGGAAATTTTTATTTTTATACCGATTTTAATGCCAAAATAATTTAATTCCAGACAAAGACAGTTTACTATGAGACAAGAACAATTTGTGCATTTTTGGTTACCTGTCTGAGGAAAGTGATTGGCTGTTGTCCCATTGCATGTGCATCACCGATGTTGGCTTTGATGACTTCAGAGAAGGGTTTTGTACCACCCTATAAGAAAATAAGAGAAGTGTCCATTATGTGAACAATGCCCAGAACCCACATTGCAAAGTACACATCAAATAGACCTGTCCATTCTTGCAGCAGAGGGCTGTAGGGAATAGATTATATCTACCAGTACTGCTGTGAAAGCAGGTGTTTGTCTGGACATGCATGATCAGGTTAAGTCACTAAAACCAGGTGTATCGGCTATATTTGCATAAAACTAATGTTGCTCTAAAACTAAAGAACATGTTCTTTAAATCAGGTCAAGTATCATGACCTACAACAGACATTAATCAGAACTCTCCTGTCATTTTCAAGGACAGGAACATTGATTTTACGTCATTGTAGACCTCAAACAGTTTTGTGAACATTCTGTACCATCTAGTCATAAGATAAGGGGCATGGCAACACAAAGTTCAATCAAGGTCTCGTTATGAGTTGAGGAAACTATCAGGGTCTGAGAGGGATCAAGCCCTTGTCAAAGGTCTAGAAGGCACCTGTTCATGGGCTATAAATAAACCGCTTCCTAAGTGCTCATCTGTCATTGCTGAGCATGCATACTCAAACATACTTCTATGTCATGGTGAAGAGAGTTAGATAACATTACTGCTGAATAGAGAGCTTCAAAGGAATCAGGCAGTTTTGTTGCACTGCTTTGATAATAGCCCTGCAAGCAGGTCAGAAAGTGCCCTGAGTGCCGTTTCTTCAAAGCAACCTACACTGACACAATAAAAAAAAAAAGAGAGCAAAAAAATGAAGATGTGCCACTACAAGACATGCAGGGTGGATCGTTTTGCACATCACTTCCAACCACTAAACACTTTTGGCATGAAAAGCAGTATACCTTGTTGGTTGAATGACCTACCCAACTTCATCCAGACAGCCAAATCCTTTACAATCATCAAGAAACAACTGAAAACTCATTTCTGTGAGCATCTAACTGCTTCCTCATTAAAAAAAATAATAATACAAATAATAATAAAATATAAAAATGAATACACTACCAGTCAAAAGATTTTTAATCTTTTTAAAGAAGTCTCTTCTGCTCACCAAGCCTGCATTTATTTGATCCAACGTACAGCAATATATGTTACAACAGTAACATTTTGAAATATTTGTACCTTTTAAAATAACACTTATTATTTGAACATATTATATGTAATGTATTTTATTCCTGTGATTTCAAAGCTGATTTTTAGCATTATTACTCCAGTCACATGATCCTTCAGAAGTCATTCGAATATTCTGATCTCTCAAAAAACATTTATTATATAGTGTATAATGTTATAAAAGCTTTTTATTTCAGATAAATGCTGACCTTTGGTTCCATCTATTCATCAAAGAATCCTGAAAAAAGTAATCAGCTGTTTTAAATATTGATATTAATAATAAATGTTTCTAAAACAGCAAATCAGCATTTTAAAATGATCATGTGACACTGAAGACTGGAGTAATGCTGCTGAAAATTTAGGTTTGATCACTAGAATAAATTATAAAATATTTTAAAATATATTGAAATAGAAAGCAGTTATTTTAAATGGCAAAAATATTTCACAATTTTACAATTTTACTGTCTTGCTGAACTTTGGATCAAATAAATGCAGGCTTGGTGAGGAGAAGAGACTTCTTTTAAACTATTAACAATTGTACTGTTCAAAAACTTTTGACTGGTAGTGTAAATAAAAAACAAATAAAACACATGCATTCACTTTTTCTATTCTCTTATCTTTGATCTCTTCCTGTCCTAGCTTTTACTATTTTGAATGATGACTAAAACCTTGTATACCAGGCACTTCTTGTGTTTTTGCTATCTTATGATAAATCGTTTGTTGTATTCCTTAACTGTAAGTCGCTTTGGAAGTGTCAGCCAAATTAATAAATGTAAATGTATATTGCTGTATACTGTTTTGTTCCACAATGTTTTAATTTCATGTCAGTATTTCAACATAAAACGTTACATGTCAAAACTCCAGAAATGGAAGCATGTTAAAAAAGTACATTAAGAAAACAACCATATTTGATAAATATAATATTTCCAGTACAATATTTATTACTAAACATGTCAGTAGTTTGACAGTAGTCAGTAGTTGTTTGCAACCTTCTACTGTGTCTACCTGTACAATTTTGACTGTATAACATTAGTTACAGTTTTGAACGGGTTTGTTTTATGGGGTGTCCAAAAGCAAATATTTAGAACATGTAACTCTGAGATGCTGCACTCAAGAGCAGTGGTTGTTTAAACAACAATCAATGAAACATTTCCCTACCTCCTCTAAGTATCTCTCAATCTCTCCGGCTTTGATGACGATGGGTCCTCTCACGGCGTACTCCACAGCCTTCACCTGCGGGTTGAGTGTTTCCATAGTCAGGGTCTTCTCCCGGATCTTTCCGTTGAGGCGCTCAGCAGCCACTTTAGCCTCGGCGGTGATGAAGCGCATCTGGCCATATTTCTCCACGGACGGACCTTGAGATTTGTGTCGTACCCCAGTGAGAGATGTCAGTGTTAAGGGGCTACACTGATCGAGTGCTCCGGCGATCAGTGATCGAGCTGCTAGTGACTGCAAGCGATACATTTTGTCACAGTGAGGAAGTTTTTTCTGGTAAACCTGTCAAAAGCCCGGAACAAGGATGCTCGTGTAACCAACTGTAAAGATAATGTTACCGTCTTTCTAACCGCCAATCAAGGCAAAGGATAAGATGAACAAATAAAAAGCGAAATCAGCGAAAATGTTTCTTTTGTACGAGGCTGATCCGCATTATCAAATACTTAACCGTTACAAGCTTATCAGAGAATCATCGCTTACTATCATCCACCCGCCAATCTTTATGCTCTCATTCAGTGCACTCATGTTTCTGTTCGGTGTGGGAGTTGTAGTTAGCATGCTGCCGCTTGATCCACCCTCACCATTCACTACGCTTGGAATAAAACTACAATACCCAGCGCTGTATGCGTTACCGCAGCCGGTGGGTGTGTGTGTTCGGGGCGGAGACTTTCGCCTCTGTCACAGCCGGCAAAAATTTCATCAGCAAAGCAAGCAAGAGTGTAAAAAAAGAGCCACTAACCAACGTTGATTTTAAGGCTTTAACCTCTGCCGTGAAATGTGACTTTTGTCATGTTTGTAAATATTCTTTAAACGATTTCCCCAAACGTTTGGGTAGACATAGGTAGCAGCTTAAAAATCTTCACTCTCAGTGTCATTAAAAAGGAAATAGTTTTACTGTTTGCGTCTTTTGTGTTTCATCACGTTGAAGGGGGAGCAGATTGTAAAATTGCAATATACTTGATAAAACCCTACTGTTTTGGTTCATTTTAGACGATATTACTCTATAAAAATGCTGGGTTAAATACAAGTCAGTGCTGGGTGAAATATGGACAAACCCAGCGACTGGGTTGTTTTGACCCAGCCTTTGTTTAACTCAACCTTCTGGGTAGTTTTAACTCAGCTAATGTTTAAAAATTACTATATGGCTGGCTAAATTAAAAATCAGACACATAACTACTAGACGCAATAATCAAAAGATGAACATTTAATTATTAATAAGTAATTATACAAATGTTTATTATTTAAATATAATTTATTTAACATAATAATTTCCGACCTATTTTCGGTTCATTTTCAGCAAAAAATCATTTTTAAGCAATATTTGAATTAATTTAAACTAACCAGAAGGTTGGGGTAAACATTTAACCCAACTGTTGGGTCAAAAAACCCAAACATTTTTAGAGTGTACTCTACTATTATTATTATCATTAGTCTTCTATGCTAGAATGCCTCATATAAGCATTTATATTGTTTTATTTGGAAAGTATAAACAAATACAAGTCAAAAGCTGGAAGTGAAAGAAGTGAAATTGTTTCTGTAGACTGTGTAATCTGCTGCCATCTGTTGGACACCAGGCTGTATAATCGCTAAAATATATATGCATTGTTTTTACTACAATTATTAAGAATGCCTTAAGAATCTCTCACTGGTACCATTTGTTTGTCATTATGCTTTTTATTATTATTATTATTATTATTATTATTTATAAGTTATTTTTTAATACGATATTTGCTAAAGAGTGTTTTTTCCTATAAAGAAGAAAGATTTCCCAATTGTTCCCAAACAAGATTCTCTTTCTGATCGAAATTCAGATTTTCTCAGAAACGTCATTAACACCCTACATGCCAGTAGCCTACGTCATCTTGTGAGAGGTTAAAAGAGCAGCCTTGTGCTGAACAATGACTTGTTTAGCATATGAAGAGGACATGAGATTCCCACAGTGCATCCAACAACCATGAAGTCTGCAGAGCCACACATAATGTTCTTTTTAGATTTTCCTTTCTGTTTCAATAGACACTCAACAGTGGGCCTTAGCATTTTAAAGCGATATGGACAAAATGCTACTTTTCCGCTGTAATTTCAAAACACTAAAGCAGTCTATTCCATGCAGTGTTTAGGGATAATATTAACAGAGAACTATGTAATAAGCTAAACAGCTCTCTGATCATCTGATGTTTATTGTTTTATAAACAAAACATATTCCTGTTCAGACCTTACTATGAAATAATCAGTAGTTTAGAGTCCTTGTGTCAATGAATAAAATACACTACCAGTCAAAAAGACTTTTAATATTTAAAAAAAAAAAAAAAAAAAAATCTTTTTGAATTCTCAGTTTGAGGATAGGGGTGGTAGGTAGGTCTTAGTGGCAGCTTGGCCAAAAAATTCTCGTATCCAAGACACAGTTAACACCATCAAATGCTGCCAGTATTGTATCATACCTCCGCTTGTCTAGATGCTCCAGACGTCAGAACATACATCAAAATCTTTCATTTCCTAGCACCATATTACTGCAACTTCTCTAAAATATTTTTAATGCTTAAGATATTTGAAATGCTCTTAAATGTTCCTCTTTATGTTTTTGCTCATTTACAGTTTGACGGAACAGACAAGAAACATTAAAACTATGAAATGGAGAGCAGATTCTTTTTAGAAAAAATATAAATGATAAAATATAGACTCAAACTGAATTAAATGATTGCAAGAGTGACAAACACTGAAACTACAATACAGGTCAAAAGTTTTTTATTGCTTTTTAAAGAATTCTGCAGTAGATGTTCCATTTGCTGTATTTTGGATAACATAAATGCAGGAATGTAAAGAGGAACATCTAGGAGCATTTGGTAATATGGTGAAATATTTTTACTATTTAAAATAACTGCTTTCTATTTGAATATATATTAAAATTTTATTTATTTATGTGAACAAAGCTAAATTTTCAGCATCATTACTCCAGTCTTCAGTGTCACACGATCCTTCAGAAATCATTCTAATATGCAGATTTGCTGTTCAAGAAACATTTTTATTATTATTATTATTATCAATATTTCAAATAGTTGAGTAATTTTTTTGGATTCTTTGATAAGTAGAAGATCCAAAAATCTGAATTTATCTGAAAAATAAAAGCGTTTGTAACATTATACACTATACCGTTTGGAGTCAGTATTTTTTTATGAAATAAAATTAAATTAAAAAATTAAATTGTACTCAGCTGTTTTCAACATAATAATAATAATAATAATAATAATAATAATAAAGGTCTTTGAGCAGCAAATCAGAACATTCGAATGTTTTCTGAAGGATCGAGTGACTGGAGTTATGATGATAAAACTTCAGCTTAGAAATCACACAAATATATATTCAAATTGAAAACGTTTTTTTAAATAGTAAAAATATTTCAAAACTACTGTTTTTGCTGTAAGTTGGATCAAATAAATGCAGGCTTTGTGGGCAAAATTGACTTCTTAAAAAACATTAAAAATCTTACTGTTCAAAAACTTTTGACTGGTAGTGTATATACCAATATGGACAAGCTTTGAGGCACAGCCCAGATACTAGACAAATATTTGAATAATTATAGCTGAAATCAATTTGCCATGTTGTTGAAAGTATTGTTTACAGACATTTTGTTGTTAAAGAGTAATCAGATCCTTTTGCAACATACTAACCATGCTCATCTTGCGCAACTTGTCGTACAGCTTTCTGCATGAAGTTAGGAAAAGCTTGTTATACTTATTCTAGTGAATTTGACATTCATATGACATTGTTAAAGCAAGTAGGCCTAACCTATGAAAAAGAGACACTGATTATAGCCTACAGCATACTGGTGTTTCAGTTTCAGACTAGCTTGCAAACCAATGTGAGCGAACAATAAACAGTGTTTTTGGTAGGCTGCAGGAAAAAGTAATAAAGATTACATGTATAATGCCCTCACACACTTCCGCACAAACAGTTACACAATACATGTAGCCTAATTATAAAAAGAAAGGCTACATTCACCACATGGTGCCATTTATTTAAGTGTTTCATGTGAGGATGTTATATATGTGACCCTGGACCACAAATCCAGTCATAAGGGTCAATTTTTTGAAATTGAGATTTATACATCATCTAAAAGCTAAATATAAAAGCTTTCTATTGGTGTATAGTTTGATTGGACAGGACAATATATTTGACATACAAGTATTTAAAGTTCTTAGCCATACATGTTACAAATCAAAAATTAAGTTTTGATATATTTACTGAAGGTAATTTACAAAATATCTTCATGGAACATGATCTTTCCCTAATATCCTAATGAATTTTGACCCATAAAATGTTTTTTGGCTATTGCTACAAACATTCCCGTGCTACTTAAGACGGTGGTCCAGGGTCACATAGTACTAGTCAGATTTTTCAGTATTAACAGATTTCGCATCGAACGGTTGTTTTCATCAAGCCACAATATTAAAAAGTGATGGCAATGTCTCAACCAGCATATCTGTTTCACCTACATCAGCACTTTATTGTTCTTCACCCATGTGACTGTCGTGCTGTAGTGCGCATGCTCCTTCAGTTCTGCATGCATAAAATAAATATCTGGACAGCAGAATATTATTATTGTTGTTCTCTCTCTCTCCTAGCTGCTTTTGTGACGCACCGTGCTCAACTTTAGAGTACACACACAAAAAAATGGCTTAATCTTTCCATTGCTAGTTATGGGTCACGTGAGCGGCCAACCAGGGACTGAGCGACCCTCTGCAGTGCGCATGCGCAGTCTGCATAGTGCGATTGATGGTCCATCGGCTGTGTGTGTCTGAGCTCCCGGGAACCCGATCAGCTGCACTTCTCTGTGTGCGTTAGTGCAGCTGGAAGTTTTACAGTACGATCGCCGAGGTTAAGGGATATTATTGAAGCTCGTCGTTATAACCATGTCTACAAACAAAGTGAAGAAAGTGAAAATGGCCACTAAATCATGCCCAGAGTGTGACCAACAGGTGAGGTGTTGTTTCACAATGAATGATACATATTTGTGTTTTTGTTGAAGTTAGTATGGTATGTGCGTCAATATGATACATTTATTTATTTATTACATTTGCGTGAGTTGCATACAGCGTTGCTAGGTGATGTGAAATATGGTTTTCACATTTTGTCGATTGTATTGAAGTGATATTATTGATATTATGTGCCGTAACCTAAAATAAACCACCGAATTTTGTTTTCATTTGAGCTTGGCGATGAAAACGTGTTAGGCTGTAATAGGATATCCAGCTTACTGCTTTAAAATAATGAAATTACATAGGTTTCATGCAGTCTGTTTTCACCACGATGGAGGCTGATCTCAGCGATTAAATTGCTTATAAATGTGCATGATAATATCTAAAGGCTTCACTCTCTTCTAATAATGATTATATATTCACGCTGGTTTTTACATATAAACGACGAATTATCATTGTTTATTTTGCCCTAGAACAAACAGAACTCACGTCATTGCAGATCATTTCATAAGACTGTGTTTTGTGTCTGTATTGGGGGGTATTGTTTCCTGTTTACTGTAGAGTCAGTGTCAGTTTTTCCCGAGTCAAAAGACTGTCTTTATAAGACACACCATATTTATTTACTCCTCTGTAAATGCCTAATATTGGAGTGCACTTCCTCAAGTGTTGTGAAATATTTAGTCACTCATGGTACATAAATTTTAGTGTGTACTGAAGTTCACTAAGTTCTCTTTCTGTTTCTCTCAGATTCCTGTGGCTTGTAAATCCTGTCCTTGTGGCTACGTCTTCATAAGCCGAAAGCTTCTCAATGCCAAATTAAATGAGAGGTCTCCAGTAATGGGTAAATTATGCATCTTTTATGTGTTTAATGCATTTGAAAACCCCACTCCTATTATGTTATGCTAAATTATCTACAGTTAAATTATTTATCAAGTGGTCTGTAATGTGACTATTGATCTGGAAAGTGACTGCTGTTATTACAGAATGTAATTCCAGATATTGATCAGCTAACTTTTCTGTTTTGCTAAAAATGAACCCTTGCTCATTTAATTCCTTTAATATCTACCCATATGAGTTGGCCATAGTTAGCCTGCGCCTCCAAGCTATACTCATGAGTCATGTTTATTGAAAAAAAAACTGTTATTTTATTTTTATTTTTTTACATACTGTCAGTATGTGTTGGACTCTTTGGGCTAGTGAATGGAAATAAATAGCAGGCAAGTTTCCAGTCAGTAGGATGCATTGAGAATACTGAAATGAGTGGTGCAGTGATGGCTGTTTGCTTGAGTGAGTAGTGCTAAGAGAGATGGGGGAAGGGCAAACTAATTCCTGTCTGAAAAGCTTGTTCCTGCCGCCTCTCGCTCGCTCGCTCTCTCTATCTCTCCACCCCCTCCTGTCACTGTCTTATCAAGAAACTAGTCACAGTATTTCAGTTGACTCATTTTTATGAGACATCAAGTCATTTATAAAATCTCCTAAAGATGAAATTATACAAAATCAGTTTCTTAAAGTTTTGCAATGTGATGTCACAACATGACGTATGTAGAAAATGTGAAAAGTGTGTTATATAAGTGATAAAAGGCCAGCTTGGATTGTCAAGATTAAAAGGTTAAATGTGACAACTACACTACCAGTGTAAAGTGTTTTAATGTTTTTTTTTTTTTGTTTTTTGTTTTTTTTTTAAGAATTCTCTTCTTACCAAGGCTGCATTTATTTGATCCGAAGTACAACAAAAATAATATTGTGACATATTTTTACTATTTAAAATAACTGCTTTCTATTTGAATATATTTTAAATTGTAATTTATTAATTATTTATTATCAAATCTAAATTTTCAGCATCATTACTCCAGTCTTCAGGGTCACATGATACTTCAGAAATCATTCTAATATCCTGATTTGCTGTTTAAGAAACAGTTATTATTTTTTTATTTATTTATTCTTTGTTGAATAGAAAGATCCAAAGATCAGCATTCATCTGAAATAAAAAGCTTTTGTAACATTATACACTATACCAAAAAAAAAAAAAAAACTTCTACTCAGCTGTTTTCAACATAATAATTAATGTTTTTTAACAGCAAATCAGAAAATTAGAATGATTTCTGAAGGATCATGTGACTGGAGTAATGATGCTAAAAATTCAGCTTTGAAATCACAGGATTAAATGACATTTTAAAATATATTCAAATAGAAAACAGTTGTTTTAAATAGTACAAATATTTCAAAACTTTACTGCTTTTGCTGTATTTTGAATCCAATGCATGCATCCTTTGGTGAGCAAAAGATTCTTAAAAAAAACATTAAAAATCTTAATATTCAAAAACTTTTGACTGGTAGTGTATGTGACTTATAGCTGCACTGCTTGAGCATGTGAACGCATTTCAGTGTGCAGGGTTTTTTTTTTTTACACTTTTGAATGTATTTTTACATCTATTAGATTTTCTGCTATTTGGGATTAATATTAAAGCAATAATATCAGGTTTTAGGTCAGTCATGAGTAGTGTATTGCATACCCTAGAAAACAGTGTCTCATTGTTTACATATCAAATGGGCAGATAGTCTCAAGCATGCTGAAGTTTTATTTTATTGTTCAAAGCCCAGTTGGCGTGTACATTGCATTTTTTGGCTGTGCAGACTCATTCTGTGATTGTTACAATGAGTTATGACTGGAATTCTCTGCACAAATGTTCTTTCTTTAAATGTTTTACCACGGTGTGATGTATACATTTTTTTTCCACTTTCCAACATTTTTATATATTTCTGTACCAATAATTGTGAGCTTTCCACAAGTCACATAAGGAATGAATTTGTTAATTTGTGGAGGTTCTGAGATCCTACTGTTATGTTGTGTTATGTGAAGGGTGTAGCCATAGTTTCTTCAGAGAGAAACATTTCCATTTCAGCAGTAGTATTTATTCAGGGCTTACCCTTCAGTCTGCTAAGAATAATGTGCTCAATTTAAATTAGGACAGACTTTATTTAGATTGCACTGCCTGTCCTTGCTTTGTTTGCTTCTTGGAAAGAATTTTAATTCAGATTACGTATTAAAACAAAGACATTTATGTATAAAATGGTGTCTGTTTGCAACATGAAATAAGACAAAGGCGATAAGAATATTTGATCGCGTTTAAAGCTAGCTTTCCAGATATTTTACAAAAATGTTCTCACATGATGCAACCCAGACACTTTATGATTGTGTCATAGTTGTGAAGGAGTTACGCAGTGTTAATTGGCTGTAGAACAGAGCTGTTCTTGTTAGTGCAGGTTATTGACAGGACCTGGATTCCTGAGTTAATGTGCAGTCATACAGCAGGCCTGTAAAGGGAGTGAGCAGAAAAAGATCTTATCTCAGCGGCTAGAATCAAATGGATGCTGTGGAAATACTTGATTATATAAATATCTAAAATATCTGTTGGGAAAACAATGTGTTGCCATTAGTGAATCACAGAATTGAGTTATACCAAGATTATTAAATCATCATTCAATGCTTGATAATTGTAAATATATGCGACAAAAAATATTTTTGGAAAGCTGTACTTAAAAATGAAACTTTTATTAACCCATATTAACTGGGAGGCTACATGGTGTATATGTATTAAATGAATTTGTCACACCAAAATAAACAAGTGAACACTGAAAAAATAGGAAACAAAGAAAATGCAGAATATCCTAATATATACATACATACAGCACCTAATATACAATTTAATTTACACATTCATATACATTTAGCATTTGATTAAAAAAAGAACTCCTTATCATTTCTTCTTACATTTGACATCTTTGACAAATTATGTATAAAATTGGCCAAATTCTGTATGTATATCTATTTCATTGCTCTTTAAAAAGCTTCAATTTGTTATTATTCTGGTGTAGTCACTCATTCATAGGAGCTCTCTTCACACAGTCTGTTACTAATGACGTTTACTTGAAGCCTGAAGAGTCCTATAAATAAACTCCCTCAGAGAAACGCAGGCCTACTTCCTTTAGTAACAAGCTCTTAATTCTCTGATTGTAGCTCTGCATATGCATATGTAGCTCTGTGCTATTTCAAATCATTTGCTGATTTGCATGTGGATTCAGAAACCCTCTTTTTGCCTTTTAGACTGTCAGTAATGGTTGGGGAATGGGTTTAAAGATCATGTGAGGAAAAAGAGAGCGTTAAAATGGTTTATGAGATGATGTGGCTAGTTATATGACTGTATCAATACCAGTAATCATTTAACCTTCTGATTGTGTTTCAGACAAATTGGATTTAAAGAGACGACGAACAGAAAGAATCAGAAAAGAAAAGATAAACTTGACATCGACCAGTGATATGGAAAATAGGAGGCGATCCCGTTCCAACAGTCAGTCAGATCCAATCCGCAGAGGAAGAGGCAGGCCTAAAACTGTTGGGCTGAAGAAGCAGGAGGAGGAAAAAGGTAATATGCTGCTCCCACATGTCTGGGGGAAAGTAATCATTATAGATTTATGGTCACTGTGAACATTAGCATAAAGAACTGTAGACATCCAGGGTGATTTTATTGCTGTTATTTGTTCATTTGCATTTAAAATGATGTCACATAATGTCAACTCCAACGTTTCTTGGAATATATATGCTCAAATACAGACTAATATAAGTGAAACCAACAAATTTCTTGTTTTGTTAAGCTGTTTCTACTTTGAAAAGTGCTTTTGTTAGTGTTTGTTATCTCAGTGAAGGCATTCTGAGTGAATGTGCTTTGAAGGGTTCCTATGAATAATGTTTGATCACAGGTTTCTTTCCTGCTTTTGCAAACACAGTTTTTTCACTACTAATGTGACATTTACACTACCAGTTTTTTTTAAAGAAGTCTCTTCTGCCCAACAAGCCTGCATTTATTTGATCCGAAGTACAGCAAAAACAGTAAAAATTTGAAATTTGTAATATTTAAAATAATCATTTTCTTTTTGAATACATTTTAAAATGTGATTTATTCCTGTGATTTTTTTTTTTCTGCATCATTACTCCAGTCACATGATCCTTCAGAAATCATTCTAATATTCTGATTTGTTGCTCTAAAAACATTTATTATTATTTGGATTATTATTATTAATTATTATTATTTTTCAGGGGCGGGTTTTCAGCATTCATCTGAAATACAAATCTTGTGGACAATATACATGTATTTTATCACTTTTGATCAATTTAAAGGATCCTTGCTAAATAAAAGTATTAATTTCTATAATTTCTTAAAAAAAAAACATTATACGCGCTATACTGACTAATGTTACAAAAGCTCAGATAAATTATGATCTTTGGATCTTTCCAAAGAAAATAAAGAAATGTATTCAACTGTTTTAAATATTGGTAATAATAGTAAAATGTTTCTTTAATCGGCATATTAAAATGATTTCTGAAGAATCATATGACACTGAAGACTGGAGTAATGATGCTGAAAATTTAGCTTTGATCACAGGAATAAATTACATTTTAAAACATATTCAAATAGAAAGCAGTTATTTTAAGTAGTAAAAATAATTCAAAGTTTTACTGTTTTTGCTGTACTTTGGATGAAATAAATGTAGGCTAGCAAGCAGAAGAGACTTCTTTAAAAAACAATAAAAATCTTACTGCTCAAAAACTTTTGACCAGTAGTGTATGCTCAGATACAGACCAATATAAGTGAAACCGACACATTTCCTTGAATATTTTAATATGAATATGAACAAAAGTGACAAAAGGAATATTGCTTTAAAAAGTGCTTTTGTCAGTGTTTGCTTAGTTGCTTAGTTAGTCTCAATGAAAGCATTCTGAGTGAGTGTGCTTTGAAGGGCTCTTGTGAATAATGTTTGATCACAGGTTTCTTTCCTGCTTTTGCGAACACTGTTTTTCACTATCAGTGTGAAGTTTATTTTCAGTTCCCATCACTGTTACTACTGCTTTATCCATTTTTAGTTGACATTTTCTCATTTTGCCTCATCCAAAAAAAGTTCTGCTGCTTTCCCCCCCCCTCGATTTCATCTTAAAATCCTTCTTTGCTGTAAATGAGCAAAAACTAAAAGAGCAACACCTAGGAGCATTTCAAATATCTTTAGGCCTTAAGAAATATTTTAGAGAAGTTGCTGTAATATGGAGCTAGGAAATGAAAGATTTTGACGTATGTTCTCATGTCTGGAGCGTCTGGCCAAGAGGAGGTATAAAACAATACTAGCAGCATTTGATGGTGTTAATTGCGTCTTGGATACAGTAAACGTAGCCAAGCTACTGCTAAGACCTACTTACCACCCCATCCTCAAGCTAACCTTCACTCCCATCATGCCCCTCTCTGGTTTCACACTCCCCCTAGAGATTTCTGTTTATTTAAATTTGCATTTAGAATAAAAGCCCTCTTTGGCGTGTCGCCACTGATCCCATTGCATATGTCTTCACTCCCGGCCACACCTTGCTGTGTGTCCTATTAAAGAAAACTCTCGTATGTTTTAGATAGTTTTTTTTTTTTTGAAATGGCAACACTAGGACAAAAGAAATCTTCAGTATTCAGCAGCCATCAGGGTGGCATGTGGTTCATTGTACTGTTTGCAAGTGTACAGCTTTCATATTGTGGATTAATGATTTACGCACATGGGTCTTTCTTTACTCTCTGAATAAATCATTGCTGAGTTGGAAGCGTCTATGCATTATCTGCTCTTTTATGGAGGAGCGGCGAATTTTCATTTCACTGCAGATCTGCTGTGCTTTTTACTTTAAACAAAGAGTTTAGATTCAATTACATTAGTATGAAGTTCTGCCCTTTTAGTAGTTAAATAATGCTTTGTATCCTGTAATAAACTGGTACAATTCCCTGTTGATAACCCAGTCATGATTTTTTTTCTTTTCTTTCACAGAAAAACAGGAAAAGGAGGTTGACATTTATGCCAACCTCTCCGATGAGAAGGCTTTTGTGTTCTCAGTGGCCTTGGCTGAGATTAACCGCAAAATTCTGGGCCAGAGACTCATTCTGTAGCAGGCATTGGAAACAATTGCAGCTAAAACTCAGGACTCTTACTACGTGGGTGTGTGGGTGTCCCATATGTCTGTGTAAAAACGAGTGGGAAACTCTGACCCCGAAAAGGCTTAAACTCCTGCCTCTGTGGCCGAAGCTCAACGGTGCTGCCGTCAATTGGTGGGATTTCAGATGCCGGTTTGTGTATGAGGGAAAAATGACTGTTATCCTTCACATGAGTGAGAAGTGTAGTAATCATTAGTGGTGTAGGATTCTATTTTAATGACAATTTTATGGAATGTATTAAATGTTCCAACCAGTCGTCTCTTAAAATTTCAAGCTGTTTATTGGTGGACAGTGGGTTCACCAAAAGAGCAATTCATGTGCAAATTACGACTGGTGCCATTATTCAGACTGTTTGTTTATTTAGGTGCCAGCGAGCCATATTATTTCAAAAGTAACCTAGTGGGAGCGAAACCCAAGGAATTGCAAAATAATGGTTATTTATTATGCCTCAACCACCTTAATTTAAATGTGTATTTTATTTTTTTCTTCTGGTATTGTTTTACGAATGGTAACAGCATACATGTGTAATATTCATCCTGTATAAATATATATTAAATTCAATTGCATTCAAACTTGTAGTTTTATTTTTAGGGGGAGTTAATTGCAACCATTCCTTCTCATACGTCATCTGCCATTTTTTTGCCTATGGCAACTCTCGTGGAGAGCTCATATTTCAGCTGTCTTCTAAAGCTCTGCTCAAAACTGAACCATTTTGTTTCAGTTCTTCACAGGCAATATTTCACCAGAATAAAATGCACGAATGCATGATTTTAGAAGAAAATGACATTAGCATTTTCAAACAGCCCAGATCATGTTAAACACGTTGTATTTATTTATTTCCACCATCAGTTCGGAGTGTGTTAGCTTTCCTAGGAGAGCAGCTGCCGCAGCCAGTCTTTTTTTTTTTTCCCAAAGCTTCATCACCAAGCAACAAGCTCACCTCAGAGAATTTCCATAGCGATCTTCAGTGCTATATTCCCTTTTAAATTCGTCACTGACTTGCCCCCAGCAACTTTTGTAAATCTCAAAGGGCATATTAATGAATAATTGATCATGTAAAACATGCCTACTTAACAGTACAGTACTTTACAGCCTCTATGTATAGTCAATACATTCTACCTTCCTTCTACCATTAGAGTATAGAAAAGGTAAAATATTCTTTAGCTGCTTCAGCTCTTTACATGCAGTATTTCATAATCAGCATATGACTTGTAAATAAATGCCAGAAAGGTCCTTTCTTTTATGCTGAAAGGTTGCAAGGTGTGTAGCATTCATCCAGATGTTGTTTGTTACATAAGTTTTTATGTTCACATTAACAAATGCTCTCAAACTGTGACTAATAGGTAGGTTTAGCCTCCCCTGTTGAACAAGAAAAAGGAGGTGTGCATTCTGTAGTAGCTCTCAGTAAAAAGAAGGGATCAAAGTTAATAGAGCACCCAAGACAAAAATAGATTCTATTGTGACCTGTACAATAAAATTTGGTTATGATCGATTAAGCAATGAGACGTAACAATAAAAATGCAAATGCTGAGCAGGGCCAGTAAGGTGAGACAGGTGAAGAGATAAACGCTGGATTTTTTCTTAATATGCATGACACAAGAGTTGTTGAGTTGCACCAGGGGTTTCCCACTTTATAAGTAGTTACATTTGCATTTGGTTGCCACCTTTAGTCAAGAACAGTGTGACAGCTGTTAACAGCTTTTGTTCTTTGGGTGCTAGGCCTATACAAAAACCAACATGATTCATTCACTTCATTTAACGTTCGTTAAGTGGGGATTTTTGCTTGTGGCAATGGTTTCATGTGATTATTAAAAGGCAGAAACTGTTATCATATCTATGCTTTCGTGGGTTTCAATGATATGTGATGAGTCACTGGACAGTTGGTGTTTTTAGTTTGAATGGTTTTAGGGTCAATGGCAGATGGCGTGTCTTTCTGTGGTGGAGGTGATGAGGGTCTGATTTTGAAGCTCCCAATAGATACCCTCAGTGTGAATCACAATCTGTGGCACTTTGCCTGGAGGATAAACCTGATTCATTAGGTTACAGGAAATGGAGAAGTTGAATAATAGCATCCTGTTTAAAGAAAATGAATATTTGTGTGCTTAGAATATTGCTTTTAGATTTAGTCTTTGTTTCTGCTATAGTTGTCTTTAGTATATAGATAGTTCACACAACAATGAAAATTCTGTCATTAATAAACAACCCTCATGTTGTTCCAAGTAAGACCTTTATTCAACTTCGGAACACAATTTTTTTTTATGAAATCTGAGAACAGGAAGCCAGTTTCCACCACTGAAAAAATAAAATTGTGATTTTTTTTTCTTTTTATTATTTCACAATTCTGACATTTTTCTCGCAATTGTGAGATATAAACTCACAATTGTGAGTTATAAGGTGTAGTTCTGAGGAAAACAAAAAAACTGATATCATAGAAATGCAAATTTATATCACACAATTCCCTACTGAAAAAAAAACAGCTAAAACTGGTTTTAGCTGGTCAGCCAGGCTGGTTTTAGAGGGGTTTTGGCCACTTTGACACCACCAGCTAAACCCAGCCTGGCTAGGCTGGGAGACCAGCTAAAACCAGCTACTTCCAGCCAAGACCAGCTGGTTTTTTTTTTTTAATATGACGCAGTTGCGACTCAGAATTTATATCGCAATTGCGAGCTTATATTTCACAACTCTGAGAAAAAAAGTCAGAATTGCGAGTTCGGAGGAAAAAGGTCAGAATTGAGAGATAAAAAGTCGCAATAACCTTTTTAAATTTTTCATTAAGTGGCGGAAACGGGGTTCCTGACCCTCAATAAAAGAGAGCAAGGTATCGATAATGGCGGAGTACATAACTTGGAGGATAAGAAATGTTGAATAAAGTAGTTAGGCTATTTTTGTTTTCTTTGTGGACAAAAAGTATTCTCGTAGCTTCGTAAAATTAAGGTTGAACCACATTCTGAAGATGAACGAAGGTATGGGTAGGTAATTAATGACAGAATTTTCATTTTTAAAACTACCCATTTAAGTAGGGCTCAAGCCTTAGATCCTAATGCACAAAGTTTGATGAAAGGAGAACCAGACAACCATCAAGCCTAAATCCTAAGAATCTGTTGTACTGTTTCTACATAAAACATTTTTCATAATCTTGTTTATTGTGCGAAACCAACGCTTTTTGATCAGCATTAGTCTTTTTGACAAACAAGATGCAGGCTCTAAACACAAAATCCTACAAAAGACATCAGTGAATGGAGTACATCTTCTGCTGTTTGTTAGAGCACGCATCATTTAAATGTTATTGAGATGACACCCTCTTTCTGGAACCATTTTGCTCAGATGTTTTTTTAGCCTTGAAAAACCATTTAGGCTGTTGATGGAAACTCTGAGTGAATCACAGGCTCTGGTTTCTTGCCCGAGGGTGTGGAATAAAACAGATCCCTGCCTTTATATTATTTATATCAGATAGCATAATGTCTGTTTTTCTGGCGTTTGGATGGCTTGGTCTTATTCTCAGTTAGCCGAAAGTGGCGGTCTCTTGATGAACCACTAGATGGCAGCCACACCATAATCCTCCGCTATTCATAGTAAGTTAATGAAGTTTCATAAAACATACAGAAACGCATAGCTTCAGATCTTAAACAGAAGAAATAGGAAAAAATAAGAAGAAAGAATGAATATATGTGACCATGGACCACAAAACTAGTCTTAAGTAGCACAGTTATATTTGTAGCAATAGCCAAAAATACATTGTTTGGGTCAAAATTACCAATTTTTCTTTTGTGCTAAAAATCATTAGGATATTAAGTGAAGATCATGTTCCATGAAGATATTTTGTGCATTTCAAAAACTTAATTTTTGGTTAGCAATATGCATTGCTAAAGACTTAATTTGGACAACTTTAAAGGTGATTAGATTTTTATTGTACCTTCAGATTCCAGATTTTCAAATAGTTGTATTTCGGCCAAATATTGTCTATAGATCAGTTGAAAGCTTATTTATTCAGCTTACCCTTATGACTGGTTTTGGGGTCCAGGGGCACATACTAGAGAAGAATATGAAGAAAACAGTCACTCTATAGTTTGTAGGTCTGGTTACTGTTTTGCTAGTAATTCTAACTAACATTGATATTTATACTGATATTATGCAACAAAAAAATTTATTTTAACATTGTTTCTGGCAAAATCCAGTCGTTTCATGACTTAAAGAGACACTCCACCCAACAATGAAAATCCTCTCATCATTTATTAACCCTCATGACTTACTTTCTTCAGATGAACACAAACAAATAATAATAATAATTATAAAAGGATCCATCTCAGTGAGTCCATTAAAATGCACAACGCTAAACCTTAAAGGATTAGTTCACTAATTTATTCACCCCCATGTAATCCATGATATTCATGTCTTTCTTTCTTCAGTCAAAAATAATTTAGAAATCCTAGAAAACAGTCTAGGATTTTTCTCCATATAGTGGTCTTCAATGGGAGCTATTGGGTTGAAAGTCCAAATTGCAGTTTCAGTGCAGCTTCAAAGGGCTCTACATGATCCCAGCAGAGGAATAATGGTCATATCTAATGAAACGATTGCTCATTTAATAAAAAATGCATATACTTTTTAACCGCAAATGTCATTCTTGCACTACACTCTTAAAAATAAAGGTGCTTCACGATGCCATAGAAGAAACTTTTTTGTCTAATTGGTTCCATAAAGAACCTTAAACATTTGAAGAACCTTTCTGTTTCACAAAAGGTTTGTTGTGGTGAAAGAAGGTTCTTCAGATTACAAAAAGGTAAGAAATAGATGGTTCTTTAAAGAACCTTTGACTAAATGGTTCTTTGTGAAACCAAAAATGGTTCTTCTATGGCGTCGCTTGAAAAAGCGCCTTTATTTTTAAGAGTGTAGCTCTGCGCTGAGCACCCGCGACTACACGCACTACGTTATCATGTTGGAAAGGTCAAGTATGGTTAGTTCTTCTTCTGTGTACTTTGATTAAAAAAAATCACATTTTCTTCTCCAACTTCAAAATGGTCTGACATTGTGTTAGCTTTTTTGTAAAGGGTGTTTGACTTTCTTTTCAGGTTCGCTTTGTAAACACTGGGTTGGTACTTCCGCCTTACATCACATGTGACCTTTCCAACATGATTATGTAATGCTAGTGTAAATCATTTGTGGTTAAAAAGTATACCTTTTTTTTTTTTTTAGAAAATGACAGATTGTTTCGGTAGACAAGACCCTTATTCCTCGGCTGGGGTCATGTAGAGCACTTTGAAGTTGCATTGAAATTGCAGTTTGGCTCAGAATAAAGTCCACTATAAGGAGAAAAATCCTGGAATGTTTTCCTTAAAAACTTTCATTTCTTTTCAACTGAAGAAAGAAAGACATGAACATCTTGGATGACATGGAGATGAGTAAATTTCTGGGAAATTTTCATTGTGGAAGTGAACTATTTCTTTAATCCCTATGACCCCAGTGGATGTCTTCTGAAGCCAAACAGTAGTGCAGTTAGAAACAGTAGTGGTGTGTGTGTTTTTTTTTTATATATATATATAATTTTTATCAACTGTAAACCATTTATTTCAGATCACATGAGTTCATGAAGCCTTTGTGAAACGTTACAACAGCTCTTAGTAAAGTTAAAAACTTCACACATACTCACAATTCCTATACATTATATGGACTCAGAGAAGAATTCATTTTCTAAAAATCTGTGTTCATCTTAAAAAAGAAAGGCTGGAGTTCCTATTCAAGTAGTGTAAGAGGGTTTCAGAATTTGACAGTGGTAGCTAATATCAAGCCACTTGTTTCACCTGTAATAGCGTATGCTATTTTGGTTGTCACCAAGCGCATTTTAGTACAAATGCTTCCCATTCTAAGCACATTGTTTCAGTCACGATTGAATAACTTTTTATATTTTCAGGAACTTTAGAAGGCTGTAATCATACTTCACAGACATAGTGATTTCAGAAGTGATATCAGTGAAGGTCAGAACAGGCAGTGCTGGTGTGGAGCAAATTGAGTCATTAAAATCCATGTCATATAAAAGAGGATCGCGATGACAAAAGTGCGTGTGAGTCATGTTAGACGCCATACTCGTGCCACCTGTCCCATTACTAACAGGAACAACAGCCCCGTCACAGAATCACATTATTGTTTTAACATTAAAGCGTTTTCAGTGCCATCTGGAGCACCACCCACATCATTTAACAAGCCTCATGAACAAATCATAGGATGAAGATGTTAGCCTTTAATAACAAGTTGGAGTATTTGGAGTTTTCATATCACCCGTCACTGAAGCTACAGTTAGTTAAACCACCCCACTTCATGACAGGTTCCTGGAAGCTTTTTCATTTACACATTTGTTTTGAAGCTGCTTTTATTAGCATCATATCAACCACTGTAATTGCTTTACATATAAACACAACTGACACGCACCAACATGCTCAGTCTTACTGCTGTTGTACCAGCAATAGCTGCCAGCTATGAAGAGAATCGTTTTCAGACCGGGAACAATGCCACCGATCGGAGATGGATTTTCTTCCATCAGCCTCCCGGGGCTTTACATATCTGCTTCTAAATCCAGAGCTAACAAATAACCTGCATGGTGGTCTTACGCTTTGCCTGCTTGCAGTGTAGCTCTGGGCTCTTCCGAACCCAGATCACTGAGCTCTCTTATCTTGCTCTAGCTCTTTAAGATTCCTTATCAGGCAGGACTTAGGCTAGCTACTCGATGCCTACACATCTAGCACGACTGACGCATTCGTCTCAAATTGGGTCAGTGCATGAGATCAGATCCCTTACAAGTCTAAGCACACTCAGTCTCTCCTCCTAATCTCCTGCAAAGGCAGACGAGAAACTGAAATCTGGTCTGACCTCCAGCATCCTCATCGTATCACCATGCCTCCTTCCATCCATCCATCCATCCTGGCTCCGTGCAGTGGAAGATTTCCCATGGGGATGGTCCCAAAACAAAAAGACAAATCTGAGACCTATTAATAAAACAGGACACTCACATTTCCAGCATACTCACACTAATCTCAGGCAGCTGTTATCTCTAAGCAGGAAGTGCTTTCTGGGCCCACTGCCGTGCTGACGTGGGGCGCGTACCCAGTAAACGGGCTGAAAGTGATAAGATAGTTAGTGTTTAAGGGGTGATCTGTCCACTCCAGAATGTTACAGAACCCTGAGAGTCCAGGTCTGGGGAGTATTAGTTGTTTGTGGCAGCCCACATTGGTAATGGAATACACTGAGTCCTACTAATCCAGGACAAGACAGTGGGCAATGCATGATGGGGACCTCTTATTACAGATCAACACTTCTCAGCACAGGTGGCTTCAGCGTGTCGGACTATATACGCAAATTCACGGTAAGATCAGTACTTTGAGAATACATTTTTTTTACTATATGTAAATATATACACTAAAAAACCTACTGTTCAAAAACTTTTGACTGGTAATGTTTTTCGAAGAAGTCACCAAACTTGCATTTATTTGATCCAAAGCACAGCAAAAACAGTAACATTTTGAAATATTTTTACTATTTAAAAGAACTGTCATTTATTTATGTGATTTCAAAGCTGAATATTTTGCATCATTACTCCAGTTTTCAGTGTCAAAACGTCATTCAGAAATCATTCTAATATTCTGATCTGCTGCTTATTATGTTGAAAACAGCCTAGTAGAATATTTTTCAGGCTTCTTTGATGAACAGAAAGTTTAGAAGAACAGCATTTATCAAAATCAAAATTATCTTTTGTAACATTATAAATGTCTTTATCATCACTTTTGATCAATTTAAAGCATCCTTGCTAAATAAAAGTATTCATTTTTATAATTTCTGAAGGACACGCGTGACACTGAAGGCTGGAGTAATGATCCTGGAAATGTAGCTTTGATCACAGAAATAAATTACATTTTAAAAATATATTCAAATAAAAAGCAGTTATTTTAAATAGTAAAAATATTTAAGTACTTTGGATCGAATAAATGCAGGCTTAGTGAACAGAAGCTACTTCTTTAAAAAAAAATCTTACTGTTCAAAACTTTTTGACTGGTAGTGAATATGCTATGAAAATATGCAATTACTTTAAAGAGACTTTTCGCTTTAGGTTATTCTCATTTATGTAATAAACTGCTATTTTAGGAGCTAAATAAATCTTTTAACGCTCCCCTTATCTGTGTGAATATTCATTTGAGACTCTCACGACACACATTTTTGTTTGCATATGTAAGCCTCTTGATTCAAGTGGTTTGTAATGTTGAGGAGGATTTTCCACTATTTCTTTTTACTAACAAACATGTTCAGGGTTGCCATTACCTCTCACATGGAGAATATGTGATTACTTTAATTACTTTATCTGCTTACTTTGATCATTTATAAGCTTCTTTCTTGAGCTTTCCTGAGTGTAGTTGTGTGCTTTTTTTTGGCAAATCATCTCAGCATTGTTTTGCAAATTGTTTCACAGGTTTTGACACCGGTGCCCTTTTGGCCTTTTGACAAATTGCACATTGTCTGTAACATTTTAAAGATGTTTCACATTAGCACAATCTCATCTCTTTTCTCAGAACAAAGATGAAACATGAAAAGGCAATTAGCTTGTGTGGGTGAGCGAAGAAGAAAAACAATTTATTTCGAGTAAGCTTATTTAGTTCAGGCTATTAAATAGATGACATCTGATTGAATTTTAATTGATCTCAACACTTTATAGCACTTAAAGTGATTTTTTTATTGAATGGTTTGAAGTGTAATGGGATTTACAGCAAATTTACACACCATCACCCTGAGCACTTTAGTCAGTCTCTGCTCTTTCAACCTTTAACACAGAGGGTCCCTGCGATGTCAAACATTTATGTCAGGGCACAGAAAAGAGAATGCAGTGCAAACATTCCCTTCAGAGAGGGCAAGGCTAAACACCACTATAGACAACAGCATACATCCATTAACATGACAGAGCCCCTTCAATGCCATATCACAAGGTGTACCACAAGTACAGAAGTTTAGCAGCAGATTTGCATTTCACACTGTGTACTCACCGTGTTTGTGACATTTTAAATGAATATCAGAGATCAAAGAGGTTTTAATATTTTAAGCACTGTTAAAGTTATGCTTATCTCTGCCAAAGAGATATTATTTCCCAGTGATGTTCGCTATTTTACTGGCCCGAGTCATGTTGTGCATTGGAAATTGAGTTGCTTATGTTGTGCCAGCTTGTAATAACCGCTCCCCACCACCACTAAATTGTCAGCATGGAGCCACATTCCTGTGGTTGTCCTGACCCTGGCCTCTATCCCTGTTGCATAATAAGGTTATACTATATTGTGAGTATTGTGTTTTGGCATCCGAACACAGCAGAAAGCTCTTATAGAAGGATACAGACCAAAAGTCCCTGGCTTACACATGGGACACTGACATTACGGACAGAACATCCAGAGAGTTCAAAGTTCCTTCCAGGCCTCTCTAATAGCCTCTTTTATTTGGGGTGTCATTGGAGGAACTCACATTGCATTCGCGCTATACATTTAATCAGTTGTTGCATTGGGAATCAAACCCATGACCTTGACATTATTAGCACTACTACTATGTACTACTATGTAGATGTAAAAGTAAGTAAATTAAGAGTGTTCTGTTTGTTTGTTTGTTTTGGCGTTATTTTTTGTTAAAGGCACAATATGACTTTTTGCCACATATTCTACAGCTGATGCAATCGGGTTTCAGGCAGAAATTGTGTTCACGGATGAGCTAATGTATTAAAGGGATAGTTCACCCAAAAATGAAAGTTTGATGTTTATCTGTTTACCCCCAGGGCATCGAAGATCTAGGCGACTTTGTTTCTTCAGTAGAACACAATCCAAGATTTTTAACTCAAACCGTTGCAGTCTGTCAGTCATATAATGGCAGTCAATGGCTACCAAATCTTTGAGAGTAAAAAAAAAAACATACACAAACAAAACCAAATTAAACCCTGCGCCCCGTGACAATACACTGATGTCCTAAGACACGAAACGATCAGTTTGTACGAGAAACTGAAGAGTATTTATATAATTTTTTACCTCTTCACCACAACATCCATCTGTCCTGAGTGCATGCTCAGGATCTGGCATAGTATATGCAAGCGTCGGGGGCAATCTATACGCACTCATTGTTTACACAGTGCACGGAGATTGTGGACATGTTCACTGGCACTGTGAAGATCTAAAGATATTTAGAAGTACAGGTTATCGCAATGGAAGACGATTTTTATATATCATCAGACCATAGGCGCCGATCCCGTGTGTGCTCAGGGGCTCGAGCACCCACGGAAATGATCGAGCACCCACGGAAAAACCCAAGATATTAACTAAAAAGAACGTCAAAACAAACAGAACACTATTTACTTACAGTAGCAAACCGATGAAAAAAAATCCATATTTAAAATGTAAGAATCACTTTAATCTACCTTGCACAGTTGTACACAGAACTTGCTGCTTTGGTCAGGGGCGTGGCAGTATTGAAACGCAGTCTAAGCTGGTCGCCAATCGCAACGCAGTGAGACAACTAACCAATTACAACACATTTCGTTTTTCCGAAGGCGGAACTAATGCTGCATTCCAGGCAGGTTTTTGAGCCCGGAATGTCACGACTTAAAACCACGCCTCACGACTTTGTAGCGTTCCAGGCAAGTCACGCCAAACTGCCTGAGCGCAAGGAATTGTGGTAGCTAGATGTAAACAAACCAGTATGGCGGACCATACAGGGCTTATGCTCATTCGCAATCATTTCTGTTGCCAATAGTGCTTACTCCTTGCTCATTTGAGGGAAACGGAGGAGTGAAAATGGCGCATAAGGCAAGAGAAGCTGTTATACCTTTTATTTTATGGTATTCGTATATTTGGAAATGCATCCGTAGGGGCTGCCATTGTTGTTTCACGGGCTATGTGATGTCAGAGCGCAGAACTGGGAGTATGAATTCACGGGTAGGAAGTCACAGGTTTGACTGCTGTTCCAGTGTACTTTCCCGGGTAGAAGGTTGGAAAAACACGGGTGAAGGGTTGCCTAGAATGTGGTATAATCAAACCATTTGTGTCAGGCTGGGGAAAACCTATTGCAATAATGTAAATTATGTGAAAAAATAATGCGTTTTTCGAACCACCAAGCATGAGAGCATGTTCTAGTGCACCCCCAAAACAAAATAAAGACTTTGTAAAAAAGCATAATAGGACCCCTTTAAATAATGTTATAAACTTGTAACATGTGAAAATAAATTAGTAATAGACATGAGTAGTAGATATTTTATTATTTGCATGAAGGAACTTTGTCTAGTTTGCTTCATTAAATGATAATGTTTTATTGATTCAGATCATGGAAAGACCCAGGATTAACTATGGTTGAATTCCAGATGAGGTGAGAGAGAGACAGTTGTAGCATATCATTCATTGTCATACCAGTGTCTGCAGAGTTTATTTTTATTTAAAATGTCAGCCAATGTCACGTCACGTTCCAATGAGGAGGGTGTTATAGGTGATATATAGTTAGCATAGGGTGGAGTTTCAAAGGACAATGGCTGCAATTGTGTATCAATGAATTAAAATAGAAAACATGATAATAACATGAAAGAGTTAAATTTAATGTTTCTTTGCTCTAACTAATGACTGGTCATTTACAGAGGTCATTCCATGCATGCTCACCTGTCAGCAGTATCTGCTGAGGAAAATGTAAAAGTTTTGGTGACGTCAAGAGACCGCTGGAACTTTGGCAATCACCAAGGCCCGGTAGGTCATATAAAAGGCCTGTCCCAGAGTATGTAGAAGTGAGAGAGAGAGAGAGAGAGAGAGGGAGGAAAATAGAAGTGGAGAGATAAGATAACCAATGGAGGTGTTTATTTAAGAGGTGTCATGTCTCTGGCACATACCAACAACAGGGTTTGTCTAAGCTGTCTGTTTTGTGAGAGGCACACAATATCTCAGACAAACATAGAGACCACGGGGGAACTGAAATAGGGTGCGAAGGGATCAGTGGGGCTTCCTCTTTTTCTACATTTTCTCAGTGCATGTGACCGGGGCCAGCCATGAGTAAACAGGCAACTCTGGCCACCTGTATTGCCAAGATGTATGAAGGAAGCAGGCTGGAAAATTCTGGAACTCCATCTGGCACCGTCAAGAAGCCAAATCCAACCCTGATAGGTAGCCTGAGCAATGTGGAGGTCAAGTTAAACTCCCTGGAGGGGAAGGTGGAACAGATCGAACGGACCCAGACGGAGGTGCTTCACAAGCTCAGTTCATTGTGTCAAGGCATGGAGGCGCTAGAAAGGAGTCTTACACAGCACAAGCAGGGTGCTCAAGAATCGAACGTGATCAAGAATAGTCAGCGAGAAAGCAACAAACTTCCTTTGCTGACTGAGGTCCGATCGCTTTGTGGTGAGACTGTGGATCTGCTTCAGAATCTCAAGCATGAGAGCCAGCAGCAGAGAAAGAAGATTGAAAGCATGGGAAGTTCTTTGTCCACACTGGAGAAAGTGTTAGGGTATGTGGGAGACGCTTTTCGTAACTCAAAGATAGTGGAGTTCATCCTCAATGGTGTGGTGCCTTGGAGGAAACAAGGCCTTCTGGACACTGTGGAGGAAGAGGTCAGTAAGATCCTGGTCATCTGGAATCTCTGTGCCAAACAGAAAAACACAGAGGTTATGTGATATTTGAAGTAACAAAGCAGATAATGTAAAATGCAAAGTAAAATGAGGTGAAATCTGAGCTGTTTATTTTCAAGCTGTTTACCCTGAAAATGAGTACACATTCAAAACAGCCAAAGGTGACATAATAAATAATGTGATATTGATTGTATCTTTTAAAAGCACTCACTAAGGACTGAACATAATGTTTAGAACTAATTTATTTATTTATTTATTTTTTACTTTTCTACATTTCTACATACTAAACTTCAGTGTAATAGTTGTCAAGTGGCCTTTATTGTTCATAAGATGTCTAAATCTAGAGTAGCATGAGTATGATAATAGTTAATGGTATTGCATTTACAATGGTCTAAATTCATAGTAACTTAGTAATAACATAATAACTAATTCATAATAACTTTCAATAACCATTGTTTTCGCCACCATTTAATTCGTTGGCTGATCTATTCTTGCCTGTGCGCTTGTTATGTTTACAGCCAATCTAACCTTTTGCCAAGGTTGCTATTTTATCTATGGTGAGACTGAACGGGCCTCATGTTTCAAATTCCTAAAGTGGATGGATATGGGACTGAGCTGATGGTGACTGAGTATATGTTAACCCAGTTTTGCAATTAGCGAAGCTGCAGCTTAAACAAAACCTTTATCACACATATTTAAAACGAGTCTTTGTTTTTATTGTACTGTTCTCTGAGGTCCACTTACATTGTTATGAAGATTTGTATATCCAAAAAACATTATTTGGAAGTAATAGGATATTTTTCTGTCCTTTTTGACTCCCTCATTAGAACGCTTTGTTTGAATAGGTGTGGCGGATTGTAGACTGAAGTAAATGCTGTGACTTATTAAACAATAACAGACAAACAGTGCCTTAAATGAATCCATGATTAAATTAAATGAACAAAGGTTCTTACTGACACAGTCTTGATCTTCATTAAAAAATAAAGTACATCCACTCTTTCCTAATGTTTGAATCAGGAGGAAGGTAATGCAAACACTGTGTTTTCCCACAACTTGACACTGCACAGTGTCTTGTCTTCAGAGCCATCTTTTTCGTTTGGTTTCTGCGTAGACCTGCATGTCCCACTCTCGATGACAACACATAAAGTGACACATTCCACAACCTGTCATTTTGGCCAACCTGGTCTCATAGTGAAAACGTACTTGTGGGATCTTCTTCACCAACAAGTACATATCACTGCCGTTTCCAACAGAAATGTCCATTGAGTAGCGCTAGAAAAGTGTAGTTTTTTTCCCCCCAGAACAGATGAACGTATATGGTACATTTTATGCAGTGTTGGTTTTGTACGTGTAACCGCAGGTCTGACTTGAAGTGTTCGTTGAGTGGAGCTATAGCTCAAATGCTTTGTGACATTTCAAAATAACATATCATCTGTACTATACCTGAACTGATAGTACACTGTAAAATCCAATAGTTTACCTTACTTAGATACAGTGGGGCAAGAAAGTATTTAGTCAGCCACCAATTGTGCAAGTTCTCCGACTTAAAAAGATGAGAAAGGCCTGTAATTTTCATCATAGGTATACCTCAACTATTTTTGCCCATTGTATAATTAGTTATCTTTACTTAGTTGCTATACTTACTAGCTTTTATTAAGTTGCAGCTAAAATAAAACAATTTACTTACTGCTTTAAATGACGTTTACTTAAAATATTTAAGTAGCCACAAAGGAACCAATGACATGAACACACCAGGAAGCAGTTGCACTAATATGTTGCTAATGTGCAACATAACAACAGAAGAAGAAGAAAATAAAGTTTCTGAGGTGAGGCAATTCTTAATAGACTGTTCACTCATTTCCTCCATGTCTGTAGTTATCTTTCTTTCACTAGTTGCATTCGCTCCTCTCCCAAAGTCAGCTTGAATGTCAAATTTTCAATACAACTGAAATATTTGAATAGAACATCATACAGTACGCTGACTTCATAAATTGATGTAGATTGTCCTCAACTGTTTTGTTTATTACTCATCATTATAGTCAATAGTGTTCCTTTTGGTTGGTTACTTAGAACTTATTACTATAGTTTTATTTGCGTTTGTTGTGCTACTACAACTCAATACAGCAAATAAAATTGGCAAAATGAAACAACAACAGATAAACAAAGCAATTGCATAATTTATTCATGCCGCAATGCATTCTGGGAGTCAGTGAATGGCTATACTAAGTCAAGAGTAAACCTAAAGTAAAGAATCCAGTACCCCTTACAGTCCGTTTTTAGTTACTAGAACTCTTGTGTAAGTTAACTATAAGCATTTGTCAGTACAACATACTATTCCTATTTCACTTTACTTAGATTTTTATGGCAACTAGTTTCCTCATGTTTTTTAAGTAATTTCAACTTATCCGGGTTTACAGCGATGAACAAAAGCAAATGTGATGTAAAAAGCAATCGCAAGCATACCGTTTTAGCTTGTTTTTAAATGTCTCATCTTTCAGCTCTTTCATCGTTTTTCACATGATTTGTACCTAAGAATTCCATATCCTAAGTCCAATTCAGTGCCAGCTGAGCTACTGAGCAAGACTGTTAACAAGGTGTTCTGACAATTTGTGCTACCCTGTTGCGTACACCTACCCCAACGCTAAACCTACCATTATTGGTAGCATAATCTGATAGGTAGAACACAGAAAAAGTGAAACGTATAGCACTGTAATCAAAACTGTGTATGAAAACGATTACAAGTGCTCGCTGTTTTACCACCTCTAGTGTTCATTTCTGGTGGAAACTGCAGTGAAATGTACTTACTGGTACATATTTCGCATCTTGTGAAATGGTTCCCACAGGTACATTGTCGTCATGAGACCAGGTTGGTTTTAGCAAATTGGCTTCAGTATGTGCTGTTTTTAGACTAATGGGAAAGTTTTGAGATCTGAAACGTGTTTTTATGGTACAATGACCTCTTATACGTCAAAAGATCAAGGACATTTAGATTTCTCAGTTCATGACCCCTTTAAGTTCAGTATATGGAAATATGAAATATCCTCATACAATGCTCTCAGAACCACTTGTTAGGGGACATATTCCATTTCTTTTTAACCAGAGTGGTTGCACATTGACAGATGCTATATTGTTAATTGAAGACTGCATCTCTTTTATAATTATGAAGTGAAATAGCTTTTGGATCCAAGCGAAATTGTGCAATAGCTGGCTTACGCTAGAAAATGAAGCCTTCCACACTGTGTGTAATAAGTAGATCTGTTGTCAAACAGTGTAATTATACTGAACATTTCATGCACCAAATGCCAAAAACCACAAAATGGAATGTTTTGTCACAAATGCCCGTTGAGCTGTGTGATGAACATGAAGCTATGTGAAGTGCCATTCTGTAAACAGGTTGAATATTATAATAACGCTTCACCATAATCAGCATGAGCATCATGCATTGTTATAATTCACACACCCACTTCATGATTGAAGATGTCATGATATAATTCCTCATAGAAGTATCTAAGCACTTTGACAAATACATAAAATAAAATCCATAAAAACACTGAATCCAAAGTTTGAGAGTTTTTGAAAAGCCTCTCTAAGTCTGTTTCAGCAATTAGAAGAAAGCTGGCAAAGTGAAATAAATGTTTAAACATTCAGTACTGCATAAAAAGCAACAAAAGTGTAATATATCTGTATTTGGATTCACAGAAAAACAAACCAGATGACAACAGCATTAAACCAAACAACAGTTTCTGCCACCAGAGCACACAGACTTCAGAGGAGGTTAAAGAAGTAATTTCAGGTATGAATAAAATATATCTTCAGCAAATTCTGGACTAGAAATGTTTATATTAAAGAGACAGCTTGTGAAAAAAAGATTTGTCCATGTCAATGTACGGTTTTGTAAAACGCAGATGAGACTGAACTCCAGCAGCCAGAGGTCAATGTTCCCACTGGTCCCAGCAGCCTACCTTCTCCTGAAAGCATACCTGTTAGTACAGGAGAAAGCTCTAAACCCTTAAGAAAGGCCAAGGAGGTCACAGTGAAAAGTAGAGCCCCTGAGCAGGTCCAGACATTTGCTCCTGAACTCCAGCTGGAGGCTGAGGAGAATGACGTTGATTATGTACCCAAACAAGTTGCGCCAGCTAATGCTGAATGTGTCACTGTGACAACAACTAAAGTGGAAAAGGATTTGACTCTTCAGCAAGAGAGGTGAGATATTCTTACAAATTGCTGCCATTTCAGGTTCAAAGCAAAAATGTGCTCATTTTCCTCCCATCTAGAATTTTAAAAGGAATGTAGTCAATGATACTTTGGTTTTTCTAAGACTGTAGCAAAAAGTGTCAAAAATTACTATGGACTATAAAGGAAACAGGTTATAACGGCAGACCGAACATTGTCATTGGCCACCTTTGGAGATAATTGCATAGCAGCTGATGTCAGTGAGGAGCACTAATGCTCTAATGGACTTTTTTTTACACTTTTCTCCAACAGATAAGAACTATGTAGAAGATTAGAGACCTCACATTTATGGAGGATTGTAATTAACCCTGCTAAAGTGGCCAGAACAATCATCACAGAAGTTGAAATATAAAATAATACTTATGAAAAAATGTAACATTTGCTCATTTTCTGTGAATAACGCTCATAATAACATCTTCGAACAAACCAGAAAATAAATATAACAGTCATCGAGAACAGCACTACACCAGTCCTTGTGGGGAAAAAAATTCTGAGGCACAACCGACTTGTTACAGACTTGTTTTTCTCATCTGTCATGAGAGTTTTAAAAGGCAGAGTGCTGATAATGCAATTCCAAGAGCTCTGTATTTTTAATGTGTTAGCTCTGTGTGTTGCACTGAGACACAAAAGACCTTAAATAATAGGCTATGTTGTGCTTGCCAACAAGCATAATTCATTAGACTAATGGCCAAGGTCTTGAGATTACACTATGCGGCATTGTAACTAGTGACTGAATGCATGTTGCCAGGCATTATGAGTTTTAGGCCATTTCGTTTTATTCAAAACATTTCAATTAAGGACCTTGTGCCACAGTTGGGTTTGCTGTTGTTCACAGGAGCCTCTCATGTGCAGCCACATAATATATCATAGACAACGAACCCAGTATAAAGCCACTTATATGCTCACTATCCTGCGTTTCTTGATTCCCATTACACATGTATTTTTTAACTGATTACATCTTGGTCTCACATACAAAACTGAATGAGGACCACATTAAATGGCTGTCCTTTTGATTATTCACAGGGCTCCTGAACAGGCAGATGCTTCACAGGTTGGTGCGAAGGCTTCACTCGAGTTAATAGTTCTTGAACAACGAGTGGAGATAAAGATTGAGGTTCCTCAAAAACAGGTTGAGGTTTCACAGGTTGGTGATGAGGCCTCATTGAAACCATCAGTTTCTGGACAACCGCAACTAGAGAAACCTCTGCTCTGCAGTGAAAAGCCCATCAACGAGGATGCAGAGGTCAAGTCACAACATAAAGAGACAGTGGAGAGTGTAACACCTGTGCCTAAACATGATGAGAGAAAAACAGAATCTGAGCCAGCTAACAAGAAAAACAAAAATGAGATTTTGGAGTCTGACCCAATAAAGAACTGTGCAGCTACTAGTCCACGACAAACAGACTTTGAGGGAGAAAAAGCAAAATCATCACCTCTTAGAAAAGCTGAGTCACAGCTACTGATCATTGGTGAGTTCACATTGTGTTACCGCCAGCTGACAAAAATCTAAAAATCTTTTTTTTTGAGGTGATGCTGTGTTAATAAACCCTTACTACCTAGGGAGGGGGATCCGTAATGGTTTCATTAGATAGTTCACTCCTGAATTAAAATCTCCTGATAATTAACTCACCCCCATGTCATCCAAAATGTTCTTTTCTTTTTTCTTTAGTCGAAAAGAAATGAAAGTTTTTGCCTCTATTATGTATATATTTGTAGCTCTGCTATGCATATCCACAGCTTCATGTATTACATAATCACGGTCGAGATTATGAAGTTCATCCTTGTATTTCAGTTCAAAAATCGTCAAACATTGTTTTACCTTCAGACTTTTTTTGCATGTCCGCTTTGTAAACAGTGGGTTGGTACTTCCGCCTACATCACGTATGACCTTTCCACTATGATTATATAATGTGTGAAGACGAGCTAGTGGAAGACTAGTATTTGTGGTTAAAAAGTAAATACATTTTTTTTTTTAATTAGAAAATGTCCATCATTTCGCTACATAAGACCCTTATTCATGTAAAGCCTTTTAAAGCTGCATTAAAACTGCAGTTTGGACCTTCAAACCATTGATCCCCATTGAAGTCCACTATATAGAGAAAAATCCTAAATTTGTTTTCCTCAAAAACCTTATTTTTATATTTCAACTCATAAGAACAGAACAACTGTAAACACTTTAGATGTTCGATTCCCTTCAGACTAAAGCAATTAATTCAACTTCATCCGCATACCATCGATTAAAATTCACCTCAGAAATGTGCACTTGCACTGAAAGACTGGTGATGCGTAGCCTTATGAAAATTTCTGGAAGATTCAAATACATTTAATTATGTAGTAACTTATGTTACTGTAACTCAACTACGCAAACCGGCTGTTGCTCAATTATAACTTTGTATTTAAACATAATTTTTTCTTTGGAAGCTGATGTGAGATTACACTGTGATGTATGTTTGTGATTCACTAAAGAGTCACTAAATTTGGATCACTAAAAATAATCGTCTCATAAGAGACGGTTGGGAAGTCGGACTATGCGGGTTACACAACGACACCAGCAAACGTTGGAGACGTGCTGAACAGTGGCACCAGCAACCAGTAAACATTAATATGACAACAATGATCAGTTAGGCCTATTTAGAAAGTACACTCTTAAAAATAAAGGTGCTTCACGACGCCATAGAAGAACCTTTTTTGTCTAAATGGTTCCATAAAGAAACTTCCGTTTCACAAAAGGTTCTTTGTGGCAAAAGGTTTTTCAGATTATAAAAAGGAAAGAAAGAGATGGTTGTTCTGTGGCATCGCTGTGAAGAACCTTTTAAGCACCTTTATTTTTAGTGTAATGTATATTTGTAAATCAACATAAAATTTAATTCATCACTTGTAATTACTAAGCAGCTTATAGTCAAACTTGTGAAGTGTGAAAACTTTGAATAACAGCATTTTGGATGTGAGTGTTCATATCAATATAGCTATAGCCTACATTTGTATTTTGGGAAGTCTCTTAGCATGCTGATATTTGTTTTCTAGATGACAGTCCCCCTCTTCCAGCCCCATTTGAGCATCGCATTGTCAGTGCCAAGCAGGTTCCAATGAAAGCATATTATGCAGTAAACCCCGAAGAGCTGCTTGGCGGGTGAGTCCATGTGTCACAAAGATAGTTCACCCAAAAATGAATCATCCTCTTGTTATTCCAAACCTGTATGACTTTCTTTCCGCTGTGAAACATTAAAAAAAATTATATTATGACGAATGCTGGGAACAAAACTATAAATATAGACATTTACCAAAAAATCTTACAGGTTTGTACTGTTTGTGCAATAGTGTGAGTGTGAGTAAATAATAACTTTCATTTTTGGGTGAATTATGACGTTAACCCAATTTAATGCTCCTTGCTTTATGTAACCTACGTATATGTAGTCAGTGAATCACAAAGGACCGGATGGGGATGTCATATATTAAATTGTGAAATCATTACATCCCTATCCAGTCCTTTGTGATTCACTGACTACATATAGGTATATATATTATAAAAAAAGTATTTTGTTTTAGTTTTTTTTTCTGATGCTGGCTAATATTTTTCTCTTGGCACTACCTGCATATATTGTATTTGCCCAGCTACATCTGACAAGCTGACAACAGTGCAGCAGAATAGTATTAAAGAGCAGATCATATGTTTTTTTTTTAAAGTGTCCTAATATTGTGTTGTAGTCTCCTAAAACAGGTTTAAATGCATCTAAGGTCAGAAAACATTGTAACTTCCCAGAATATATATTTATATCAGAACTATTTCAGCAAGACAGTATTACCGTACTTTCATATTTTCGTTTTTAAAAAAGAGGACGTAGGACATATTTTACAGTCACTGTTACACAGATTGATCATAAACACAGTTAAAAAGCTTCCTACCACAGTGGCCATCCTTCACAAAACTAATATCTACCACAGTTTTATCACAGGTAGAATGCAAAATGTTTCAATACAAGCATTTCAGTCAAATGGAATTCATGCAATACTTCAAACTTCTAACCCACAGGAGAAAATCAACCCGCTGCAACAGTTTAAAATCATCCCAATTTCGTTGAAAAAATGGATTTGGCAACCCTACATCCAACACTAGCTGCATCCAAAGCGATTTAACGTTAAATACTCTGCGTAATTAAATTCAATATTAGAAAGTTTGCGGGAGCAGGATTAAGAAAACAATGCACACAATAAATGGCGACTGTAGAAAGCAAAAGCCGATTCCCAGACATTTTGGGCGATTTAGGAATCCTGGCCGGACACATTTATTTTAGTTCAAAAAGAGGACATGTCTGGGGAAACGAGAACATATGGTCACCCTACTTCATCTGGAAACCTGAAGCTGCACTAGGTATACATCACATATTAGCACAAAAAACTTTTTTTGAACACTCAGTTGAGAAAACCGAGTGTTTCAGAGACGCTTGTTAGTCCAAATAAAGAAGATTAGAATCCAAATGATCGAATTGTATTGCTGTGGTATCATGAAAAAATAAAAATTAAAATTAACCACTGATTCTTCACATCATCAACTTTCAGCAGTGAAAACAAACTTGCTTTCACAACGCATAACATAGTGTCTTCTGGACATGATGTAAACACACTAACTAGCGGAAGTATTTGTGGGCAGGTCAGACTGTTCCTATTTCGCAGCAGGCCGGGATTATGCTAATGTGTTAGCGAGTGATTTAGATCGGTAACAGGCAAAAGATTTAAAAATATAACTTGTTAAGGCGACTCAGACTCAAGCTCTTTTTTGAGAGACAATATCTTTATGTATAATGCGCTTTTTGATTAACAACTTTGCATACTGTTTACATTGAAGGATAGCTACATTACAAACTGCAAAAGAGATATTTTTTGAAAACCCATATGACCTGCTCTTTAAGTGGAGGAGAGTGGGGGGATACTCTTTCTCCATGACTGGCAGATAAGCATGCGGGCACTGCCAGTGGAACATACAGCACTAGATGAATGACTAGTACACGCAGACAAGGGCTCATTTGGACCCCCTCTCCACCTCTCGCTCCACATACGCCACAAATAATCACTGGCTTGTTTTTTGACTCATCATTGGCAGAGTTTATTTTTGGCAGGTGTTGAGCAGGTCTGTTTGCATGGAACTTATTTTTAGCCAGCAATAGCCACCATCTTGACACAAACATGATATCTCACCCCATGGAGACACAGCAAGCAAATACACAGTGAGAGGAAAAACAGCAAATAGTGACAGATAACTTTCACAAAGGTTGAAATGATTTCCATAATCCATGAAATTAAATATGGATGTATTTGTGTTGCTGCAGAGGCCGTTTTGGACAGGTACACAAGTGTGCCGAATTGTCGTCAGGTCTTATGCTGGCTGCTAAGATCATAAAAGTGCGGGGAATGAAAGAGAGGGTGAGTACAAAATATGCATAAACCATTAGCGTTTCAAAAATGTTTACCCCCCTTTCTCTCTCTTTCTCTCCCCTCCCACTCCAATCTGTCCATCACTCTGTTCCTGTTAGGTTGCTTTATGAGAACATTTCCTTGACAACCACTGACAGTTCTGTGCATATGAGCATATGAAAAAATGTGCACACATTCACACATGCTCTCGCACTCTCACAAATAACATAAAAACACCCATAGTCCCTCAAGGATATGGAAGCGCATGTTGTTTCTAGTATCTATCTGCATTTTAAAAAAAGCATACATCCATGCAGAAAAGCACATAATATTTATAGCCACTCCAAACACTAAGCTGTTTTCATGTAATGTGAAGTATAAAAATCTTTGCACATGTACTTTCATCTCTTCTCAACATCCTCCGAGCTTCAACAAGTGCCACTAATTACATCTAATGACAGCTCTTCTGTCATAAGCACTTGTCCTCAGTGCAATGCCATTCTCTGCCCTCTTTTCTGTCAGTTGCCATCATTAGAGAGTAATCAGTCAGGAATGGGCAAGTGCAGATCATTTTCACTCTCTCATGTTTTAATTCCCGCCATTTGACACAAATGTCAGAAGTCGACACACAATCACGTGCGGTGTGCGTACACTCATTCCTGGAAATATTTGCATTTCGAAAAGCTTCTTCCTAGTGACAACATGATGTTCCATTCATCCAGCATGTGTTGTCTGCTCCAAAGTATTCCAGAGAGAGAGGGAGAGTAGCTTCGTATGAAATAATTGAATGCTTTTCCTGGGTCAGTCCACAGAATAGCGGACAGGAAGAGCCAGAATAACTAGGGCAGACAATTACAGGGTTGGCAACGGCTGTCAAGCCCCCATTTCGGAAACTGTTAAAACGCTTGTTTTTGCTACGCCGTGCAATCATTGTAAATCCACTTCCAGCAATTTAACTGTGCATTTAAATTCTGAAATAGCTTCTCTCTTGCTAATGACCTAATTTCTAACACTGCTGCTATCATCCTTTAGAGAGCATAACAACACCTTTTCAAAAGCTTAAAATATAGGCTTTAGACAGCAGTTTGAAAAAGAAATGCATTGCAGACGATCATTTATTTGCCTTTGCGTTATTATTATTATTACTACTTTTTTGTGCTTTCATTCCAGGATGAAGTGAAGAATGAGATTGGAGTAATGAACCAGTTAAACCATGTGAATTTGATTCAGCTGTATGATGCTTTTGAGTCTCGAACAAATCTCACACTCATTATGGAATAGTAAGTAGACCCCAAAGGTTCACTGAAATATTTACGGCTTATTTTAAAGTAAAAAGATTTAGCAAATATACACATATATGGGACATTCTACAGAACTGTTGCAAAATGCTGCCCCACAACCAAAAAAACATATTAAAAAAGCATTTAAGTATTCAAATCATAGATGCTTACTAAGATCATTCTATTATCTATTAAAACAATAACATTTAAAATATCAGTAAGCCTAATATATATAAAATCATCATTTATTGGGTACTTTCAATTGGGAGGTGGCTGTCCCGAATCCTATCCGCTAAATTTCAATTAATGAAAACAATATTGGGAAATTTTTTTTTATTATGTTCCATTGTTATTTTTAAAAAATATCTTTTTGATTTTCTTTTTAAATCATAAAACTGTGGAAAAAAAATGTGTCCTACATTTTTCATGTCACTACTTAAAACAGTGTATGTTTTAGACCGATTTTAAAGGAATAGTTCACCCAAAAATGAATTTCCCCACGATTTACTCACCCTCAAGAAATCCTAGGTGTATATGACTTTCTCCTTCCAGACGAACACAGTCGGAGTTGTTTTAAAATTTATCCTGGCTCTTCCGAGCTTTATAATGGTGGTGGATAGTGGCGGATATTTTGAAGCTCCGTCGTAAAAATAAACCCATAAGCCTCCGGGGGGTTAACACATGTCTTCTGAAGCAGATCCATGGGTTTTTATATCAAAAATATTTATATTTTTAAAATTATAAAATCAAATAACTGACTTCTGGCAACGGCCGTATAAGCGTTTGTGAATTCCCAGTTGGTGTAAAGTTACTCTGGTTCAAAAAAAAAAAAAAATCAAGCTCTTATGGTGAAATCTGCTGGCATTTTTTTTATCTTCTCATTTTCGACTTTTAATTCGTTACCAGCATTAGTATTGCTCTATCCTCGTTTGTTTATTCTCACCAGAGCTTACACTACAAATGCAGCTTTTGTCATATGTCGAGTCAGAGGTCAACAAAGAAGCTGGAACTCGTTGTCCAGTAGTACTGTGCCAGTCGCCAGTTGGCGGGTAAAACTTTTCCAAAATATAACAATGCAATGAGTGAGCACAACAGACAGTTTTTAAAATGATTCACTGTTTCTGACGTAAGCGAATAAAATAATCTTTTCCAAACACAATATCATCGTGATTAGCTGTTGTCATAATCGACAAGCCGAATCAAATAGTAGGATACAAACGGGCTGATAAGGTCAGAGCAGTGTGATGGCGGCTTGGCCCTAGACGCGGTTCCAATAACTTTTACCTGAGAAGATATTGCGGCTTCATTTCGGAAGATTTACCTTTCCCTTCTTTATTCTTCATCATAACCCAAGAATGTGGCAAGACGTACATGGGGTTACGCCGCCTAAAAGGTGCAGTGAAGTAGTTTGAAAGGTTGCATGTTCGTCTGTACGTTTTCACTGAGCCGCTCCAGACAGCGCATCAGTTGCACTTCAACGGACGAAAAAACACACAATTATGTCAAAATGCGCGGTTCAGGCGAATTACCCTGTAAACTTAGTCATAAATTAGCTAGAAAGTCTTAAATGACCGTAAAGAGTTGGGAGAAAATCGGATGTCAGATCCGCGTCATGTGCATCAGATTTTAAAGATGCAGCGCTTATTTTAAGTGAAACCTGCTTAAGTCCATCATTGATGAAAATCAAAGAACAAAAGAAAAAGAGAAATCACTCGACTGCTCTAGTCTCTGATTAACTTTTGTAGCTTGAATAAAGATTAATCTGTATAATTTATGCATATACAATTTATGTAAAAAGCCTATTAAATGTAAAAAAAAAAAAAAAAGGCTTTCAGTTATACTGTAATGTTAAATGGCAGCAGTAGTACTTAGTAAAAATGATGCCATTAAATATGTGTTTAAAATAAACTATTCTTATGTTGTTTCTACACTAACTTGGAGGTTCAATGTGATTAATCATGATTATTTACAGAAAAATTAATAGTGACCAGGTAAAAAATCAGGCCAGTAAAAAAAATGTTTGGCTGGCATAGGCAGGTGTGGCAAAAAGTTGGTTTTAGGCCCTGTGTACAACTGTTCAGAACTGTGCTAGCTAACCACATGCTGATCAGCATCTTTGAGCTATGCTCTGAAAACCACCAAAACATTTGGTGAAGTTTCAGTAGTGACATCCCTTTTTCTTTTTTCTTTTTTGGTTGTTATTCCCTAAAATTTACACTACTGTAATAGTCAAAACCAAAACATGTCATCATTGTTTCGGTAGTGACAAAAGGGAACACATAATCCTTTATTTGTTGGAAATAAACAAAATTTTAGTACAGCTGTGCAATTTTTTTGTATTTTAGTATGTGGGTTAAAATTCTGTGTTATGTGGTTGCTACCAAAACATTACTGTCACTACTAAAAATATGTAGTCATGCACTGAAACATGGGATGTTTTGTCAAACATAAAGTATACTGAATTATCAACTAAGATGTTATGACAGTGTTTAATTGAAAGTATATTCAAACTAATGAGTCCTTAGCTTTTAACTCAGTATGATCAACTTCATGCCTTGTAAGGAATGTAAGGGTTGAAACATTGTTAAAATTGTATTTGTTATTGATTTACCTCTGAAAATGTTTTAATAAAATAAATTTTAATAGGTCAATATAGCCCTTCATATTAAATTCTTAAATTAAATTAAATTAAAATGTAATTATTAAATTAAAAATATATTATTTTGTTTCAGTACTGACAAATTTGGGGAGAGGAAAAATATTCTGAAACTTTCTGACAGTATGAGAACTAACTCCACAATTACTAGAAATGTGTACGTTACTTACCAGAACTTTATTTAGATCCTGGTTCCTGGAAATACACAGTATACAGTACTGCACCAAAGTTCCTGCAGTGGAAACTGGATAGATATTATACAATTTGCATACATACAAAATCTGTGGGGAAAAAAAAATTCAAGACGTTTCCAACTCTGACATTGAACCAATTCTGTAGAGTGGCCCATATAGTAAATATTGTTCTAAATATTAATTCTAGCTTGGTTTTGGACAGTATTTATCAGGCCTCATTTGCAAAGCAAATGTTCTCTCCTGGCCTGGTCCTCACATTCTGTCGCAAGAACATAGTGCTCCCACACTTGCCACTTTACACAGCCATGATGGTGTGTCATCTTCCTGCCTTGTTCACAGACTTAATTCACTTTTTGGATGGTATTTAATTAAGCTTCAAATTAAATTATGTTTTTTTTTTTTTATTTGTGAATATTATATTTGTAATACAAGACATGACTATAAATGATGAGAGCTTTTCAGGAGATGGATATTTTTGTAATAAAGGTACAATGGGAAGGAAATTCAGTTTTGTTTTAGCACTAAAAATAATTCTTGCACCCACATGGCTTAAGCCACTTAATGTCAATATGACAGAACTAAAGGAGAGGAGTAAATTTGATATGGTTCATTCTAAAATATCTTTCCATGGTTTGTTATTTCAGTGTGGAGGGTGGTGAATTGTTTGAACGAATCATTGATGAGAATTACCACCTGACGGAGCTGGATGCCATCGTGTTTACCAGGCAGATTTGTGAGGGGGTTCAGTACCTTCATCAGCAGTACATTCTCCATTTAGATCTTAAGGTAAACCCCACACGCAGCACTGAATGTTATAATGTGATACTGTTGGGATTAGCAGTGCATAGCGTCGGCTGTCTCTATGGAAAAAGCCACCAATGAATCACCCATGTATGTCAACATTAGCAGTCTGAATGTCGTACATTTTAATTAGCATACTTCCAAGGGACTTGTGCCTTGTGTTGCTGTTAACATGTTGTTTATTTGGAAAATGGAATGCATACCATGTGCATTACCAATCTACATAAATTACTTATGAAAAAGTCAAAGCCTGTTCACACCAAGGAAAATAACGCATGTCATGTGCGGGGCTCTCGAAAGTCTTGTGTGCATTTGCTATTTTGCTGCCACATAACTGCATAATTTTTTAAAACTACATGAAATTGCCAAGGCCACAAAAAAAAAAAAAAAAATAATAATAATAAAAAACTGTGTGAGGTTGGTAGCTAGCTCGTTGGAAAGACTGCTTCAGTGACACCTGCACCATTTTAATTATCTTTTATCAAAAGACTAGCCATTCTTTCTATTGAGAATACACAAAGCCTTAAATTAAACACATTGTTGATGAATTTGCGGAAAATTAATTACAACTAAAACTAAAACAAATGGTTTTGTTTTTTTTAGTTTTGGGCCATTGTGCCAATTTAGTAAATATGGCAGCATTTTATTACCATAATATTTTTAGAATAAAGTCAAAATTACAAGATTAAAGTTATATTGCTTGAATAAAGTTACTTGCTGAGAAAACTCCACCTACTCCCAAAAGGTCTGTGGCAGAAAATAATAAAACAATGTTGGCAAAGCTATATTGTTGGCATTTTTGAGGTAATGTTATGACTGTTATGTTATTTACAAGCTGTTTTATTGACGATTTTCAAACACTGATTGATCAGTGACATGAGACATTCATTTTATTAAGTTGTTCTGATTTTTTCAACATGTCTTCTTTATTTCATGCTGTAACTAGTAGAAAAGAGGAAAAAGATGATTGATTCACATGCTGCTTGAACTGAGGTGAATATAGTGATCTCATGCCACATTAAAGAGCGGAACAATACATTTATTGTTTGTATTTTGTGATAAAATTGACATAATTTAAAGGCTACGATTTGTTTTATCTTAAAAGTAACTAAATGCTTATTGCGATTATTGGGTGACTGGGACGCTACAAATAATGAATAGACTTGAAAGATAAGTAGTAAACTTAAAGATCACTTGATCTGGAGCATCTGCTGTGTACAAACATCTGGCAGAAACCTGTAAGATGTCAGTTTTACATACATTCCAAATCACAGACATCTTAAAGACATCTAATAGACGTCTATTTGACATCTAAAAGTAAACGTCATATAGACGTATTGCAGATGAGCAAACACTCACTTACAAATACTTCTTCCAGATGTAAATGCAGTCTCTGTGATGTATGTGTGCTATCAGGGTGACGCTGCATTTGAATCCTGTATTTCATTTGAAATATGACAATTGTTATTATATTGTTACTGTCTATCTACTTTATCCCTTAATTGTTATATTTTCTGCATTATAGCCAGAAAATATCTTATGTGTGAGCAGCACAGGGAATCAGATCAAGATCATTGACTTTGGACTCGCCAGAAAGTAAGTAAGCAGACCTCATTAGATTCTCTTATTATTAAAAAGTAGGCTTATAAATACTAACATGATTTATATATAACTATTTTTAAGTGTACAAAAGAAGCACTTTTCTCACTCTTGGATAATTATTTCCTTAATTTCACATTTGAAATATATAATATAGTAATGTTTTTAGCTGACATTAAGTCTGATTCACACCACTGTACTGACACACTGCACATGGTCCTTGTGAGTACAGTCACATTTTTTGACATCTTTGTTAAAGTTTGAAAGCATTATAACAATCAGAGTCCTTACAATGTCATCAAAACTTTTAATTTTGTGCACTTTATGAATCTTCACTTGTGGGCAAGACACTGGTGTGGGTGTGTGATTTAAATGTTTTCCCATTTAGCAGACACTTTTATCCAAAATGACTTAGAAGTGAGAAACACTACAACAAAAGTTAGGCATGCCACAGAGACAGTAACATGAGAAATGCTACAATACAAAGTGGCAGAATTACTTAGAGAAGTACAAAAGAAAAGTATAGAGGGTAGGTGAGACTCTATAACAGAACAAGAAAAGTAGAGCTTTTCTAAAGTAAATACAGTATGAGTCAAGTTCTCACAGGGGAGTTGTGTTTTCTGAAAGTGGAGAGAGAAGATCATTCTACCCCTGAGGTACAGCGAAAGTGAAGGTTTGGGGAAAAGTGATTTTGAGCCTCTTTGTAAGGTCGCCATGGGATTCCACTCACAAACTCACCACACATTTCTGAAAGAAACACAGATTTAAGATGTGAGTGGAGGTAAAGAGTACAGATCTAGTGACTATACTTACAAAAACACTGTTGCATTGAACTTGTGTGGGCTGCAACTGGGATCATTTGATGTTGGACAAACAGTTGAGGTCATGAGTTTCAAAAAAACCTTGCAGAATCTACAAAATGTTATTTATTTTAGCAAAATAAGAGGGATCATACCAAAATGCAGGTTATTTTGTATTTAGTACTGACCTGAATAAGATATTTCACATAAAGTATGTTTACATATTGTCTACAAGAGAAAATAATAGTTGAATTTATAAAAATGACCCCGTTCAAAAGTTTACATACACTTGACTCTTAATGCTGTGTTGTTACTGAAATTATCCACAGCTGTGTTTTTAATTTGTTTGGTTGTTTATGAGTCTCTTGTTTGTCCTGAACAGTTAAACTGCCCACTGTTCTTCAGAAAAATCCTTCAGGTCCCACAAATTCTTTGGTTTTCCAGCATTTTTGTGTATTTGAACCCTTTCCAACAATGACTGTATGATTTCGTGATCCATCTTTTCACACTGAGGACAACTGAGGGACTCACTGTGATACTATTACAGAAGGTTCACATGCTCACTGATGGAAAAACAAAGAATTAAAAGCCAGGGGTGTAAACTTTTGAACAAAATGAAGATGTGTACATTTTTCTTATTTTGCCTTAATATCACATTTTTGTTTTTAGTACTGCCCTTTAGAAGCTACAGAAGATACATGTTTCCCAGAAGACAGAATTAAATTCACCCTACCTTCAAATTCAAAAAGTTTTCACCCCCAGGCTCTTAATGCATTCGGTTTCCTTCTGGCACATCAGTGAGCGTTTGAACCTTCTGTAATAGTTGAGTCTCTCAGTTGTCCTCAGTGTGATAAGATATTGATCTCAAAATCATACACAATACAAGGGATCATGAAAACTGTTTGTTATTTTTTACTTAGTACTGTCCTGAATAAGCTATTTTCACATAACAGATGTTTATATATACTCCACAAGACAAAATAATTTCTGATTTAATAAAAATGATTTTGTTCAAGTTTACATTCCCTTGAATCTTAATACTGTGTAGTTTTCAAAAATGCTGAAAAACCAAAGAATTTGTGGAACCTGGAAGATTTTTAACTGTTAAGGTCAAACAAAGGACTCACTAAGCAAAAAACAAACAAACAAACAAACAAACAGCTGTGGATCATTCAGGTAACAATACAGTATTAAGAATCAAGTGTAGTAAACTTTTAAACAGGGTCATTTTTATAATTGAACTATTATTTTCTCTTGTGGACCATATGTAAACATCATTTATGTGAAATATCTTATTCAGGTCAGTACTAAATAAAAAATAACATGAATTTTGTGTGATCTCTCTTATTTTGATAAAACAATTAACATTTTGCAGATTCTGCAAGATGTATGTAGGTCTGCTTTTCCTGATGCCATTGTAGACTACAAAAATGCATAATTAGGCAGTCTTTGTAATTTTGTAATTGAAGTTATTCATTAATAGCTCATAATAAAATTAAAAATATTTCCAGTTTCCTGGCTGACCTGGCATTATCATTGTCAAGGTTTGTTGAATTAGTTATTAGTTATTGAGTGTGGTTTATATGATACAAAATCCTAAAACAAAAAGGAAAATGTTTCTGTTCCTTTTACCAGGTATAGACCCAGAGAAAAGCTGAAGGTCAACTTTGGAACCCCAGAGTTTCTGGCACCAGAAGTTGTCAACTATGACTTTGTGTCATTTCCTACAGACATGTGGAGTGTTGGTGTCATCACATACATGCTGTGAGTACACAACTAGAAGCAGTAAGGCAGATCTATTAATGCAGTATTTCTTCTTTCAAAAAACATTATGCTGACTTCCAACATTTAATAGAATCTTAAAAAATGTCATTAAAGAGTCTAAATCGATGTTCATAAAATATGTGCATATACATTATTGATGTAAGTGTTGTAGGAAACAAGTTTCCCTTTCTTCTTACATTGAATTGCACAGTGGCATAGACTCCTGAGTGAAATATCAGTGAGATCAAAAGCCAAATGCAAATGTGACGCCCATGAAAGCTTTAGAGGGCTCATCTAAGAGCATTGAATAGAGCCCTGATAAAAGGGCACCAGTTCTATACAGCTCAGAAAGCATGTGCTGCTCTGAGAGAAAAAAAAACAAAAAAAAAACGGTACAAGCAAGCAAACACAACACCCCATCTCAAATCCTGTGCCCCCATCACTCTACTCTCCATGAGCAGTACTGACCATAGATGACCCTCTACTCCGACTACTGATTGAATCAATACTAATTACCTGACAGCTGTTGCTGGAGATTTAGAAGGGCTTGCCCATCTAGAGAATATGTGTGTCACCTACTTCACAGTTCTCTGAGAACTGAACACCCAACAAGACTTAAGCGTTCTGTGTATTAATTTAATTATAGCTCTTTTATTAAAGCAGACACAAACAGATAATTGTGTTAGTGGTCAGTTATGCCACCACTGTTGTTGTCCTCATTTCAAAGTGTTTATAGACAATATATCCATATACTTTTTAGATTTATATTTTATTAGTAACACTTTCAATTTGCTTCAGTTTGTTAACATTAGGCTACTTAATGCATTCAATACCATGAAAATTTAAGTTTAAATTTTAAACCAGTTTTACCAATTCAACCATTTTATTCTTCTGGGGAACATTTAAGCATCTTCTGTAGCTTCTGAAGGGCAGAATTAAATGAAAAAAAAAAGGTGTTTAGGCAAAATAAGTAAACATCTGCATTCTGTTCAAAAGTTTTCACCCCCTGGCTCTTAATGCAGCATGTTTCCTTCTGAAGCTTCTGTAATAGTTCCATATGAGTCCCAAAGTTGTCCTCAATGTAAAAAGATGGATCTCCAAATCATACAGTTGTTGGAAAGGGTTCAAATACACAAAAATGCTGAAAAACCAAAGTATATTTGTGGGACCTGGAGGACATTTCTGAAGAACAGTGGGCAGTTTAACTGTTCAGGACAAACAAGGGACTCATGAACAACTATCACTAAAAAAACAAAACAAAACAAAACAACCAAAAAGATAAACAGCTGTGAATCATTCAGGTAACAACACAGTAATAAGAATCAAGTATATGTAAACTTTTGAACTGGGTAATTTTTATAAATTGAACTATTGATTTGTCCTTGTGTACTATATGTAAACATTTTTATGTGAAATGTCTAATTCAGGTCAGTACTAAATAAAAAAATAAATGCATTTTGTATGATCCCTCTTATTTTCTGTAGGGTGTGTGTAAACATTTGACCTCAACTTTATGTGCGTATGTGCTACAATGAAAGGTTTTTATTTTTATTATTGTACTTGTATAATCATTTTGTTTTTCTTGTTATGGTGTGTTGTGAAGCCAAAGACAAATTTCCATGTGTGGACAATAAAGGAACTAACATATACAGAATTGAACATTAATAAATGCCGTAAAAGTGTCGCTCATTGTTACAGTGCATAATGTTGACAAATTAAACTATAAATATCTATATTCATTTGTTAAACTTATTTTAGCATACAACTATGGTGAAATACAAGCACAGCTCATTAATCATGAAAAGTCAAAAATATTCATAGTGCTTTAGTAAGAAAATATCAAAAGTAGATCAGAATTGTACAAAGCAGAGGTATAAATTGACCTTTTTTCATGTCATACTTTGATAAGCTTAAAACTAAAGGTGAATAGATTTCAGGGTTATTCACTTCCTTTATGATTTCTTTTTTTCAGTCTGAGTGGCCTTTCTCCATTCATGGGTGACAACGACACAGAAACAATGAACAACATTTTGCACGCCAAGTGGGAATTTGATGCAGAGGCATTTGAGAACGTGTCAGAAGAAGCCAAAGACTTCATTTCCAGCCTTCTTTTGCCCGCCAAATGGTATTCATCCATCCATCATTATTCCACTAATGCAAGAAATTTTAAAGTACAAAATATAGCATAAGTCATGCTTTCTATCACACATAATTCAGTATAGCATGTCTTCTATTATTTCTCCTCTTTCCTGGCCACCTGTCTTGGCTTTAAGAGCCTCACTTTTCTCTTCCATCTCTCAGTCATTGCCCCACTTTGACCTGCTCAGATTCCCTTAATGCATCCTGACATCAAAACTGAAACCTCTCGAAATGCTGTGCTGTACACCAAAAAATGGCACAAATTACATATAATTGGTCGGTGACGGAACATGACCCGGTGCATTTTAGAGCATTTGGAGCTCACCCTCGTGTTGCTCTGTCTTAGCTAACCTCTCCCACACAAGGGCTGTACTGCTCAGCTGGCAAGAGATAATACTAGGCTGGCACAGCAGGTGGCCGTGAGAGGGCACATTGTCTTTTGCCCACCATCTTACCACGGTCTACGCAGTAAAAGAGATAGTTAATGATCCAGTGTGCTTTGACAAGGTGCATTTACACGCAGCATGACACCCACCATGGCCTTCCTCCCTTCTCTTTATCTATGGTGACAATGTTGTCTAATGACCTCATCACAGCCCCCCACACATGCCGTGTGATTCATATCACCCGTGTACATTCATGCTTTCAGCCAATGAATGCTAATAAATTATTTGCATGATGATAATAGTATAATCAGCTGGATTACGTCTTTCTTACTGGTAAAAATGCACTCGTGTTGTGCATAGAAATTTACAAAGTCGGGATGATCAGACATATCTTTCAGTCATTTTCAGGACACCATCTGTTCCTCTCGCTCAAATAAAAAATGTCTCCGTTAGCCAAATGTTAGTACGGTTAGCCAAACAGCACAGTTAGCCAAACTTAATACATAGACTTTCCCAATACTTGCACTTGAAGTCTTAGCCACTTGAGAATGCTTTAGAGAGGTGTATCCCATTATTTATAATTTTTAAAAACTCACGTATCACAAATTGTGAAATTTTGAGGAAAACTGTCTAGTTTGTAAGTTTAATTAATTTGATATTTCCAATGTTGGGAAGTTACAGATTTCAAGTTACACTATTTAAACTGTAATAAGTAGTGAAACTACTTACTTAACTGTTAATCATTTTGAAACATTTAAGCAGGCAGGGTTAACCTTACAGTAGTAGTCAACACTGATTACTGTCAGACTTTCAAAATCCTTCATCACTTGAATCACTTAATTTGTAAGCCACTGAATTATTCAACTGATTTTGTTGAAAGCAGCTTATTTATTCACTAATGAATTACCTCTGTGTGTTACTCGGAAACACAGCAGTTACAATGCTGGACTTTGTTTGGAACTATTGTTGCAGAAATAGCACAGTACATACAGTTTTGTATGTACAAAATTGTATGCTATTTTTTATTTAGTACTGCCCTGAATAAACTATTTAACATAACAGATGTTTATGTACTTCAAAAAAGAAAATAATAACTGAATTTACATAAATGACCTCGTTTAAAAGTTTACATACACTTGAGTACTGTGTGTTGTTTCTTGGATGATCCACAACTGTTTTTGTGTTTTGTAATAGCTGTACATGAGTTTGTCCTGAACAGTTCAACTGCCTGCTGTTCTTTCAAAAAATCCTCCAGCTCCTGCACTTTCTTGGTTTTCCATCATCTTCTGTATATTTGAACCTTTTCAAGTAAATGTATGATTTTAAATTCATCTTTTCACACTGAGGACAACTGAAGTAAAAACATTTACTGATGCTTAAAAAGGCAACACTGTGTTAAACTTTTTAATTGGCTGATGAGAGTAAATTATCCTTATATTGTCTTCTGGGAAACATGTAACTATTTATATAGCTTCTGAAGTGCAGTACTAAAAGAAAAAATATGATATTTAAACAAAATGAAAGAAAAATGTACATATCATCATCCTGTTTAAAAGTTTACACCCCCTGTTAATGCATTGTGTTGCCTTCTTAAGCATCATTAAATATTTCACCTTTTGTAATAGTTATGTATGAGTTCCTCAGTTGTTCTCAGTGTGAAAAGATTGATCTCAAAATCATAGTCACTTTTGGAAAGGGTTCAAATACACACGAGATGCTGGAAAACCAAAGTGCAGGAACTACAGGATTTTTCTGAAGAACAACAGACAGTTTAACTTCTCAGGACAAACAAGGAACTCATGAACAACTATCAGAAAACATGATTGTGGATCATCCAGGAAACTACACACAATATTAAAGGTGCTGTATGTAGGATTATACCTAGTGGTTGAACTAGGTATTGCAGTCCAAATTCAAAATATTGAATGCACAGGTTGCCAGACACCAACAGGAACTAGCATAACCTGAGCATAACCTAAATATTTCAAGGGTATGTAAACTTTTTAACATTTTTTTTTATTTTAATTTTAATTAAATCAGATATTCTTTTGTTTTGTGGGGTATATATTAACATTTGTTATGTAAAATGGCTTATTCAGGACAGCACTAAGTAAAAACTACACACACACACACACACACACACACACATATATACACTACCGTTCAAAAGTTTGGGGTCAGTAAATGTTTATTCATTCTTTTTTTTTTTTTTGAAAGAAATGAATAAATTGTTACATTAATAAAAAGTGACATAATAGATTTACATTGCTAGAAAAGATTTATAGTTTGAATAAATGTTGTTCTTGAAAGAAAAAAATACAGGTTTAAAAAAAAAAAAAAAAAACATTGGCGGCACAACTGTTTCCAAAACTGATAATTCTACTAATAATTCAGAATATCAGAATGATTTCTGAGAGATCATGTGACACTTAAGCCTGGGAAACTGAGTAACAGCTGATGAAAAATCAGCATTGCATCACAGGAATAAATTATATTTTAAAGTATATGAAAATAAAAACCATTATTTTCTATTGTAATAACATTTTGTAATATTATAGTTTATTTTCTGTATTTTTGATAAAATAAATGTAGCCTTGACTTCATGAAAAAAAAATTGCAAGTCTTACTGACCCAAAACTTTTGAACGGTAGTGTATATACATATATATATATATATATATATATATATATATATATATACGCACAGTGGGTACGGAAAGTATTCAGACACCCTTACATTTTTCACTCTTTGTTATATTGCAGCCATTTGCTAAAATCATTTAAGTTCATTTTTTTTCCTAGTACTACTAGTATTAGTACTCATGTTTTATTAACGTCTACACCTAACCCAACCTTATATCTAGTAATTGTTGTTCAGCATGACAAAAATGACGTGGCCCTGGTGGCTGTTCACCCAAAAACCCATGTTTATCTGCTCACGCCCAGGGCATCCAAGATGTAGGTGACTTTGTTTCTTCAGTAGAACAAAAACAAAGATTTTTAACTCAAACCGTTGCAGTCTGTCAGTCATATAATGGCAGTCAATACCAAATCTTTGAGCGTAAAAAAACACACACTAACAAAACCAAATTAAACCTTGCGACAAGTGACGATACACTGATGTATTAAGTCATGAAACGATCGGTTTGTGCAAGAAACTGTATTTATGTACAGTATTTATATCATTTTTTACCTCTGATTCACCACAACGTCCATCTGTCCTGAGCGCATGCAAAGCATCCGGCGCGTAATGTGTACACGCTCTGGCATAGTATCCATGTTGAAAAATCCACGTTGTGTGATGATATGAAAATCGTCTTCCATTGCGATGACCTCAGGACTGTAGGACATAGCGGTGAAACAAAGGTAAAAATCAGTGCATTGTCACGAGTCACAGGGTTTAATTTGGTTTTGTTTGTGTATGGTTTTTTTATTCCCAAAATTTGGTAGCCATTGACTGCCATTATATGACTGACAGACTGCAACAGTTTGAGTTAAAAATCTAAGTTTGTGTTCTACCAAAGAAACAAAGTCACCTACATCTTGGATGCTATGGAGGTAAGCAGATAAACATCAAATTTTTATTTTTGGGTGAACTATCCCTTTAACCCCTCCGGAGGTGGCATTTGTTGGCAATATATATGGCATTGAGGATGGCTGCTTTAAAGAGGACATTGGATGCAAAATTCAATTTTACATAGTGTTTGCATATAAATGTGTCTTGGGAGTGTGTGGACACAACCACCCTACAATGATTAAAGATCCATTCACTGTTTTTTTTTTTTTTATCCACAAAAAACATAGTCTCAATTATCCAGCCATTTTGATTTTGAAGCCCTGCCCATGTTGTTTTACACAACCATTGAGGAATTTTAACCAAAGTATGTTGCAGACATTTAATGAAGACCTTAAGAATAATATCAACTTCACTGTAAAAAACAATTTGTTGAGTCAACTTAAAATAATTTGTTACCTGGCTGTCTTAAAATTTTAAGTTCAGTCAACTCAAAAAAAGTTTAGTCAACTTGAAATTGAAATTACAACTTAGATATTTGAGTTGAAATTTTAAGGCAGCTAAGTAACAAACACAGCTGTTAAGTTTAACAAACAATTTTTTAGTTTAGTCAACTCAAATATCAAAGTTGTCACTTAGTACAACTTAACATTTCAACTTGAATAAACTTATTTGAGTTAACTAAACTTAAAATTTTCCTAAAATCAAAAATGTTTCTTGTTGTGTTGTGTAAAGTGGGCATCTGATGTTCCTTTTAAAAGAAGAAACCATTACACTTGCAAAAACATATAATTAAGTAATTTACTTTCACAAGGAATAGTAAATTTTAGAATTATAAGTTTTCCTAAATGAGAATACATCCTCTATGATGTATGTTGCTGACAAATACCACCTCCGGAAAGCACAGCCTTTGAAACTTTTTAATCTAAACACTAAAATATACATAATACTATATATATAAAATGTGACCATATAATTCATAGTCATTACACAGAAGGGTGTGAACTGTATTCTGCATCTTATGGAACTGTTTGTTTCTTTGAGCACCGGATGTTTTTTAGATCTTAATATGTGTATGTGTATGTGTGTGTGTGGTCTCTATGGTAGCAGCCGTATGAGTGCGTCAGGCTGCATGAAGCATAGTTGGCTAAATAACCTGGAGGACAAGGCCAAGATGTACAAAGTGCGGCTAAAGTCTCAGATGAGGCTTCAGCGTTACCTCGCTGCTCACCGTCAGTGGAAGGTATGAAATCACGAGTCAGTGCATGTGTTTGCTTATAAATGGATTTAGAACATATGGTATTGCAGAATTGTACCACATAACATATGATCCTGTTCTTATGGAAACTTATGTTTCTTATGTTTTTACAGAAACATTTCTATGCGGTTGCTGCAGCAAACAGGCTGAAGAGGTTTCAGCAGAGCAGATCAGTTAGCACTCCAAATTAGTTATTAACCTGGAGAAGAGTGAGAGGACATCACAATGTTACATCGCATGAAGATTAGAAATGGCTTTTTAGAAAGTGTTAAAATGTTGTTGCTTTGTTTATAGCCCGGGTATAAGTATCTTGTTAAAAAGTGTCACATTTTCTTAATGTACCTTGTTTGGAGCACCACAGCATTTAATTTACACGTCTTTATCATGCTTTCACACCAGGAGTGTACGGCATGGATTGCAGGGTGTGCTTTTGAACCACATGAAAAAGCTTTTGTCCCTTCTGTGAAGGCGTTTTTCTTGGGCACTACTGCCTTATATTCGTATTTAAAAGAAAGTGTTTTCATTCTCTTGGTTCAGGATTTTATTTTAGTCAAACATAGCATGAAGATTTGATGAAGTAACACTGCATTCTATATTTTCAGACATTGTTTCAACTTTAGCATGTTGATTAGAGCTGGAAACAAAATCTGAATAAGTGAATCAGCTGGCGTGGTACATTTTGATTTTTCAAAATTTGCATTTAAAACCTTTCACTGGTTGTTTTGGAATATTTGAATGTTAATGTGGTGCCTTGAAACTTTTGAAGAATTTATTGCATTTGTGTTTTGTTTGGTTGCATACATTTATATGGTAATAACATAGCCGCAAAAAAATGCACAAAGGTGGTTCTGTGCTTGGTAGGGCAACTGGCATGCAAGTACACAGAAATTAGCACAGAATTTTAGGGCAGTTCTGTTTTGCTATTTGTCTGTCATGGTTCGTAGAGTGTGTTTGTACAGAAATCACTGTATTGGGCATTTCAGCATAATACAGATTATCACAATTGCCTGTAGAGAATTAGCAATTAATCAAGACATTAAAAAAAAAACATGAGAAACAGAACATTTAAATTGTGTCAGGAATACACATTTTATTCAGAATAAAATCAAACCAAACTGGAAGCAGATAAGAATTTCTTTATTGAAACTAATGGATAAACCCATCCAGGTGATCTTGAATGCATTATACACCTCCTATGAGATTTTTTTAATGCAAGGTGATTCAAATGAATACAACACCGCACTGAGCAATGAAGTTGTACAGTCACCAGACATAATCATCCAAATCATGATGGATTAAACACCACAATTCAAACATCAACACACAAATTAAATGAACCATGGTAAAATCCAGTCATTTAAAAATGCATTCTCTAAATAAGGAACTTAATTAGCAAACCTTTGCAACAATATTAAATCTGTCATATAAAACAGTAACCATATTTGCACCGGAAAATGGTAAACAAAACAAAAGGATAATAAAAAAGTGCCTCACTTCCTCTGGAAATGTCCATATGTGAATGAAACAAATTTACAAGAAAGCCAGAAGGGGGCAGACAACTTCTCTTGGTAATAAAGTAAGGTCCTGTTGACATTATGCAGAACCATAATCAAATAAATTGGAAACATAAAACCCTAGAGTTCAAGAATCTACCGTCTGTGCTTTTAATGCATTTTCAAGGATTTTTCTTTTCCACTCTTCATAATTTTGTGTCTCTTCCTCCTCAGTCTTCTCAACCCGCTCTCGCTTAGGGGATGTTAAAAGCTTTTCATCTGGAAAAGACAATTACTTTTATCATCAAACATGACATGTTCTATTATCAAATATTTTTTCTAGAAATACTAATTATTTTTATTACTGAGAAAGGAAATATAAAATATTATTATTTATATATATATATATATATATATATATATATATATATATATATATATATATATATATATATATATATATATATATATATATATATATATATATATATATATATATACATATATACACATATATACATATATACACATATATACACACACACACAGCTTAAAAACATGCTTAAAGGGATGGTTTACCCCAAAATGACAATTCTGTCATTAATTACTCACCCTCTTGCCGTTACAAACTTGTAAGACCTTTGTTGATCTTTGGAATAAAAATTAAGATATTTTTGATGAAATTCGAGAGCTATCCGACCCTCCATAGACAGCAATGGTCCTACTATATTCAAATGGTTCTACAAGAATACTTTTGTCGTGCAAAAAAACTAAAATAACTTTATTCAACACAGGGGTTGTACAGATACTGTACTAAACTAAATTACTAACAAAAAAATAAATTCCAGTACTTTCGAGGACTTTACAAGCACTCTTTTTTTTCCAAGGCCGTCAATCAGAGATCTAACTTATGGTTTGATGTTTTTCACCGTTTAAGAAAAAAAAAAATCTGAAAAACAGATTAAAAATCCTGATCTGAAACAAATGATTTGCAATACGCAGTCCAAAGTCTGAAACTAAATCCAATTATTTGTGAACCCGCACCAAATTTCCAATCTGAATAATGATTCAAACCATCATTTCAGAACAGAATCAATTTGCGGAATGATTCAAGAACCAACTCTGAAGTTCTGATCTAAAGCAAAAGATTTGCGAACCAACTCCAAAGTCCCGGTCTGAATAATGATTCGCAAACCATCATTTCAGATCAGCTTAAATTGATTGTAGCTCCATTGGTTTCAATGGGTTTACGGTGTACTTACAATGCTTTTGGGAAACGCAGCCCAGGACTTGCGCACTTGTCGCAAAACATTCAATTTGCTAAAATATTTTGCTATGTGAAGTCCTGATCTGAATCAAATGATTTGCGACACTCGACGTCCCGAACGGAATCAAATGATTCATGATACGCAGTCCCATTAGAGCACTTCAAAACAGTGAATTATTTAGCGACACAATGGTTAAACTGTTTCAGAGTTTTGAACTGATTTGAGTTCTCCGTTTCACCCATCACTATAAATGCTTTTTAACATCATTACAAGCAATGTCGAAATGTAAAAATGAATGGCTCTTTTAATTTGATATGGTTTTTGCTAGTGAATTACTTGAAATTAAAGATCGAAGTCACGAGTTTGAATCTATCAGAGCAGTTCCAGCATAAATGACTCAATTCATTTTGGTTTAGTTTCTTTTTTCGCATCTTCAGCCATAGTACTACTACTGGTTTAGCTCAATAGTTTTATGATGTTAACTGAAATAGGCAAAAAAGGTAAATCAAAAGATATGTGCTTATTAAAAAAAATGAAGACTTATTTCATAGATACACTGTCTTTTAATAATTCAAACACTTTTTAAGTACCTCTTCAAGAATATTGCTTTTTCCAGGCCTTAAATTTCAAGTACTTCAAGCATTTAAAGCACCTTGTTCAACCCCTGTCAAACATTCTTCTCCTCCACATCACCCTAGTCCCATTTTTGTTTTCTCTGCACACAAGCACGTAGCTTCATAAAATTACAGTTGAACCACTGGCGTCACATGGACTATTCTGTCGATGTTCTTGGTACCTCTCTGGACCTTGACTGTGGTAGGACCCTTGCCATCTATGGAGGGTCAGAGAGCTCTCAGATTTCATCAAAATATTTTAATTTGTTTCTCAAAGATAAACAAAGGTCTTACGGGTGTGGAATGACATGAGGACGAGTAGTTAATGACAGAATTTTCATTTTTGTGTGAACTATCCCTTTAAGAAGAGAAAAGAAGTTACAGAAACATTCATACACTGTACATAAGGGCAGCTTATGCAAGGAATAATGATTTACCATTATTATTTACTGTTTTCTTACCATTTTCTTCGGTTTCTAGCATTTCAGTGATTGTCTTCTGCCTCTTTTGAACAGTTTTAACTGGTTTCTCCATAGATGAAGCCTCATCTGAGGGTACAGGGAGATATCAGAATTAATCAGTCTGCTTAATAATCACAACTTCAATAACTACTTGAGAAGAAACATGCTGCTCTTTGATGTTGAACTACACAAAAAAATATATACATTGTCTAATTGTGATGTCTACAGCCATGGTAACCAGTGAAATGTGTTTCTTTGTGAAAGATCTCTTTGAAGTAATACCTCTTTAATGAAAAAAAGATTAAAAGTTGTTTTTGTTAAACATGAAAGTCAGACCAAGATCTACAAAATCACCTTTATTCACTTTAATTAGGTAATGTGTCATTTTCCAAAAAGCTTTTGTTTGAAAGTCACTCACTGCAGATCTCCTGTCCGAATTTCTGAAACTGTGCGCACAGCCGGTCAAAGATGCCCTTCTTTGCTCCAGATGAAGAGGCTAATTTCCTGTCAGTTCTGATTTTCATGCACCTTCAAACAGGAAAGACAGAACCAATTTATTTTTTCATCTTCAGTAACTGATAATAAACCAGGTGCACTTTAGATTTAGAGATTTCTGTGGCTTGTTGACATGCATAAAATCTTTTTGACCCATCTGGGAGCTGGAGTAGTTTATTATCGTACAGTAACAGAGTTTGGATGAACAACAATAATCCAACACTGTCACAGACTTAGAATGTTTAAATTATAACACTACCACCTCGAGAGAGAGAGAGAGAGAGAGAGAGAAAAAAGGTGTTTCTTAGGCAAACACTCACTTTCATAGAGTCTAATATGCACATAAACTAGTTAATACACTACCAGTCAAAAGTTTTTGAAAAGTAGGATTTTTAATGTTTTAAAGTAGTCTCTTCTACTCACCAAGCCTGCATTTATTTGATCCAAAGTACAGCAAAAACAGTAACATTTTTGAAATATTTTTACTATTTAAAATAACATTTTTCTACTTGATTAGATTTTAAAATATAATTTATTAATTTGATCAAAGCTAAGTTTTTAGCATCATTACTCCAGTCTTCAGCATCAGACGATCCTTCAGAAATCATTCAAATATGCTGATTTGCTGTTCAAGAACATTTATTATTACTGAAAAAAGTGCATTTTTTTCTTTGATGAATAAAAATATCCAAAGATCAGCATTTATCTGAAACGTAAAGCTTTTGTAACATTATACACTATACCATTTAAAAGCTTGGAGTCAGTTTTTTTTTTGGGGGGGGGGGGGAGAGAAATTAATACTTTTATTTAGCAAGGATGCTTTAAACTGATCAAAAGTGATTAAAGACATATATATTATGTTACAAAAGATTACAATTTCAGATAAATGCTGTTCTTTTGAACTTTCTATTTATCTGAAACCTGAAAAATTCTACTCTACTGTTTTCAACATAACAATAAATGTTTTCTGAGGAGCAAATCAGAATAATTTTTAAAGAATAATGTGACTGGAGTAATGCTGCTGAAAATTCAGCTCTTAAAAAAAAAAAAAAAATTCACAGGAATAAATTACATTTTAAAATATATTCAAATAGAAAACAGACATTCTAAATATTAAAAATATTTCAAAATTTGGATCAAATAAATGTAGGCTTGGTGAGCAGAGACTTTTAAAGAGACTTCTTTAATTGAAAAAAAAAATCTTACTGTTTAGAAAACATTTGACTCGTAGTTTAAGTGTGAACAGAGAACAAATGAGAGTAGATTGAACTAATCTAGTTGATGGCCAATCCAAGATTTGACCTTTTCAAATGCAATTTAAATACACTTCTCATAATCTAATAATAAAGTACTTATGGGCCTCATTGTACTTTGACCACAGAGGCACTGTGAAGAGCTTAATGAGGTTCAAGAGACAATTGAGCTCCCAACCAAAATTGCTATCCAACTGTCAAACAATCATCCATTATTAAGTATTTATGAACCATTCATTATTTGACTTGATAAAAATGAGACATTATAGCAATCTATACTCACTTGCATGCTGCATATAAAGCTGCTGTGGTAAAGAGAGGCTTAGACAGGTCAAGGTCTTGTTGCTGAGCAGCGGGCAAACTGGTCTCATACCTTAAACAAATACATGTAAGTTAATATCAAGTCATTTGATTAATGTTGACTGCACTGATGCAATTTGAAGACTTACCGCTGAAGGATCTGAGAGGCCACATTAACTGCTTCCAAACACCCATACTGCACTGCAAGATCTCTGAGACCCAGATTTGACTGCAGGCCCAGCATGCACTCCATAGCCTTCAGGTTACTGGAGTACACCTTAGGACTCAGTCCAGACAGTTTAATGGCATACTCCTATCCAGCAGAAAGTTAATATTAATTTGTATAATTATTTCAACAAAATATGTACACATATTTACAAAATGTTAATGTGTAGAACATATTGTGCAAAACATTCAACTATTTTCCCCCTAATATTTCATTTCACTTCCAGAATGAAAATGTCATGGTAATTTACTCACCCCCATGTCATCCAAGATGTTCATGTCTTTCTTCAATCGCAAAGAAATTAAGGTTTTTGAGTAAATATTCCAGGATTTTTCTTCATGTAGTGGATTTCAACGAGGAAGATTTAAATTGTCATTTCAAATACAGCTTCAAAGGGCTCTACACAACTCCAGACAGGGAATAAGGGTCTTATTTAGCAAAAAGATTGGTAATTTTCTTAATAAAAAAAACTAAAGTACATACTTTTTAACCACAAATGCTCATCTTGCACCACTTCTGCAATGCGCATCTTCATGCATTACATAATCACATTGGAAAGGTCATGCATGGTTAGTGCTTCTTCTGTGTACCTCGGTTAAAAAAGTAGGGTAGAGTGAAAAACACCATCTCATTTTCCTCCTCCAACTTTCCTTTTTTTGGTAAAGGGTGCTTGCCTTTCTTTGCACACTCGCTTTGTAAACACTGGGTCGGTACGTCCACTTACATCACACACGCGTGATTATGTAATGTGTGAGGTTGAGCTACTGCAAGACGAGCATTTGTGGTTAAAAGTATATACATTTTTATTTTTCTTAGAGTAGTAGTATCTTTTATTTAATGCCATGTCAGCTACAATGGCTATTTTCACGGCAAAAACAGTTCCATAAAATACAAATAAGGTACACACAATAAAAAAAATTTAAACAAATAACCATCATTAAAATAGACTTTTGACCTTAATATGTGATAAAAGTTCTATAACTTTCTCTGGTTCAACTTTAATAATTCTTTAAAAGAGCTCACTTCATAAAAATCCTTTCTACAAACATTAAAATCCAATAAAATATGTTTGACAAAGAGTTGTTTCACAAAATGTACACTGTGTAAGTTCTTCGCCTTTTAGTAAAAATGCATGTGTTAGTCTAGTATGTCCTATTCGGCATCTAGTAAAAACCACTTGATCAATTCTTGTTTTAAAAGTCCTTGAAAAACTGGATGAAATATTAGGCTGAATTTCGTATAATTTGTTATTTGGCCACATATTCCATTCCTCTTGCCATCTATTTAAAATGCAACATTTAATAAAAGGTTTAATATCAGACGGAGGAACTGGACATTCATTTACTTTTTGATTTAACGCTTCCTTTGCAGCTACATCAGCTCGCTCATTCCCTGACCAAGTCCAACATGTCCTGGAACCCAGCAAAAAATGACACTTTAAAATTGATTCTGAACATAGTGCACTTTGGTTAAAATACAATCAATCAAAGAATGGTCAATTTTCATAGAATCCAGTGCTTGAAGACAAGATTTAGAGTCTGTAAAAATTATAGAATTTTTCTGTTGAGCGTTTTCGATATATTCCAAAGCTAAAAGCAAAGCACAGGCTTCAGCTGTAAAAATGGAACATTCCCTAGGAATTCGAAATCCATAATGTTGTTGTCCAGTCACTATTGCTGAAGCTAAACCATTTATCAATTTCGAATCATCAGAAAATATAGGTGAATGTAAAGGAAACTGGCTTCTTATATCCAAGTACTGCTGTCTGTATATATTAGGATGAGTCAATCTTTTCTTCTGATGTCCTAAATTCATATTGATTATAGGTTTCAATAATTTCCAAGGTGGTAATGAACTGAAGTGTAGTTGACCCAGCATATCCAAGTTTATATCCAAACTTTGTGGATGAGGCTTAACACAAATTCCAAAAGGTCTGATGCATTTTGGTTTGTTCTCACATAACTGAACTAATTGGAGGTTAAATACTGCAGAATGGGTTAGGTTATTCTTATTTGCTATTAGTTTGATTATTTTTGTTAGAAAATGACCAATCCTTTTGCTAGATAAGACCCTTTGAAGTTGCATTAAAACTGCAATTTGGACCTTCAACCCGTTGGGTCCCATTGAAGTCCACTATATGGAGAAAAATCCTGGAATGTTTTAAATTCTTTTCTACTGAATAAAGAAATACATGGACATCTTGTATGACATGGAGGTGAGTAAATTATCAGGAAATTGTTATTCTGGAATTTCCTTAAATATGACAATTTTGAAGCATTAACAAAATAAAACAGGCTATAGTTTATAAAATTATAGCTATAAAATTAGCCATGGTAAAACAAAGTAATAGACTATTAATTTATAAAATAATAAACAATTTCCATGAAGAAAGCCATTTTATTCAAAACTGATTTTGAGATGAGATGGAAATAACACAATTCGCCTTGGACAGTATTCTCAAGGAGAATTGTCATTCTCATTGGACAGTGTTAGTAGATAGATAAAGTGAATAGACAAACAAAACAGTAAAAGAAAAGTAAAAAAAAAAAAAAAAGGAAGTCTACATGGCTTAACAGTTAAAGTCAACTCGCACATATGCACATTTTCATTATATGATATTACAAACTTTAAAACATGCTCAAATGTGTATGTATGTCTGTACACATACTAACAAATCACAATGCATTCTGGATCTTGCCTTGTCTAGAGGAAATTTCATTGAAGTCGCTGCCAACTCAAGGCAAATAATGGCTTTGCTGGTGGCTGTTACAGAACCCAGTCCAACACATTTCACTTGGGATAATCGCATGTATTCCTCTGCTTGACTGAAATAAAATGAAATGACATAATTAGCTGTGTTGTTATACTGGCATGTTTACTTCGGACTGAACCACTGTTTCTGAAAACAAGCGACTGGTCACTCTACATTGGAACACTTACCTCAATACTTTAACAGCTGTTATCCCAACCTTCGAGGCAAGCTTACGAAATAAGTCTTTATCCATTTGTAAAGTTGTTCGGAACTTCTCTGCAACCACAACACAATCCTCTCAACAGATTTTACACAAACAGGCTGATTTCGCGCGAAAACGAACACGTGTCACACCCGAAATAAACGTTAGGGACTGCCATTGGTGAATCGAGAAATGGGCGTGGACAACGTCATTCTAGAAAAAACGAATAAACCTTAACTACTTGTAAGTACTTGTCAGATAATATTCTTTACGGCCAAGTGAAGTAAACGGTGTTAAATGTTGCTCAGATAAGCTTTTTTCATTACACATATTTTTCTTCAATTGTTAGACAAATAGGATGACATAATGATACAACCCAGCCAGTTATTTTATTGTAAACAACTTATTTTTAATTCCTAATGTCGTTTCTACAGCGTTTTAGGGATGAATACCCCAGCTCTCAGGGCTTGTTGTGCTGTGTGTGGGTAGTGCTTGTCATGAGGCGGAACAGCAGCAGCGGCAGTCACATGATACGACACATTCAGAGGGGGGTCATCCAGTGTTTCCTCTAACATACCTAATAATCATGGTAAGATATAAGCAATCATCGCATGCATAGACTGTATGCTGGATGCTTTATATACGCCGTTACGTTGATTATAGCAGTGATGGTGTCAGAGGGGCGCTGAGATCTCTTGACGGACTGTTTTGCGTTTTTGAAGATAGCCGTTAGCATTAGCGTTTGAGATGCGGAGGCCTACGTAGACTTAATTATTCTCGTTTATTTCCTCTGTCTTGGTTTATTCTACAAGCGGTTTATCATTTGGCCCGCAGGTGTTGTAAACTTGCAGCCCTTATGTTTTGCTGTCGTTACAATCAACAAGTTTTGTACAAAATAAGCTAATTTAAACTGCTAATCCTGCTAGCATTAGCCTTGGTATTTCTTCAGTTATGTTTATATCGGTATTTTTATTTATTGTTATCGTATATCTACGGTACGTTTATATGCAGCTTATTGTTTACACGTGCATTACATATATTTGAATAATGGCAGTGATTTAGTATGCATAACATAAGCGGTGTTTAGTTACGGGTTCATTCATTCAATTTAAAACAGCCTATAATCTGTCATGTTTACCGTTTATCATAACACTTTTAAAATTGCTATTCATGTGAATTGCATGGTGTTGACAGTAAGGGTGGGTCGGTTGGGAGGGGTGGCTGTAGATTGTCATTACGTCTGTAACCCCCCTACCCCAGTCTGCAGACCACTGACACTTCAATTATGAAGCCACTGTGTAATCACTGAAAAATTCATAATTATGTGCACTGATTTAATATAGTGTCTCTGTTTCAGTTCTTGAAGTTATACTTTTATTGGAAAAATATTTGGTAATGGCACATGCTTTCTAGCTGTAGTGTTATACTTCATGTACTGTATTTTATTTTTAAACAATATTTTTCATTTTTTATTATTCATTTTCAGTTATGCACAGTGGTTTTATGATTTAATATTTCTAAAATAGGCTTAAATGTGATTAAACATGGCGATAAACAATTTTTCAAATAGTGACGTTACATTTCCTAAAATAACATTTTTTTGAAAAGTAGTGCTTTTTTTCCCAGCATTTAGCAAGGATGCAATGAATTGATCCAAAAAGACAATAAAGACGTTAATCATGTTAAAGATTTTTTTCATTTCAGATGCTGTTCCTCAAAGACTTTTAAAAAACAAATTAATCACAGTTTCCACAAAAAATGATTAACATTTTCAATGTTGATTGAGTGCCAAATCAGCATATCAGAATAATTTGTGAAGAATCATGTGACACTGAAGACTGGAGGGTCATTCTGGCTAACACACACACACATATATATATATATATATATATATATATATCAAAAAGTAATCGAAACCGAAATTCGGAACCTCTAAACAATGTAATTTTTCCATGTCGGTTATTTCGTTTTTTTTATCCTGTTAATACTTTCCCATTAGAAACATACTACTGTTTGTTGTTGTTGTTGTATTATGGACATGTGTGACCGTTGCGTTTGAGTCTTTTGCAGCGTTCGTACAATGGGCCTCATTTATTAATCTAACATAGAAACGAGTGCAGATTCAAGCATACAAAAAACCTTACAACAGAATTCAACTTCACATGTGATTCATGAAACATTCGTATGCTGCCATTCCCGTCATACGAATGATCGCATGTTAATAAATTTAGCTGCTGAAAACAATCATCAATAATACAATATCATAAATATCATGCTCTAAAAACACCCCAGTTTAGAAGCCTTGCCCCTCAAGTTTACGACAAGGAGAAACGAAACCCGGTCAAAAAGATGGAGTAAATTCATGAAAGAAAAAACACTCACTCTAAAAACACCTTTTGACCTTATATTTGCAAACAATGGCGTTCATTTATACAGTATGTATATTAAATGGCAATAAATATAACGAAACATTTATGAACAATATAGCATATTTAGTTCACCTTAATCCACAACAAACCCTTTAAATTTAAAGGTATTACAGAACAAGAATGAAAAATGAGTAGCTATAAAATTGTAGATGTAAACGTAAAACAATTTTTTTCTCTGTTTACCAAAGTGCAGCAGGTGGGTGATGCAAGGACGTTTTTAATCCTCATGGTCTGTTGTTTATGCTGCCATTTGCGCATATAAATCTAACACCCTAAAAGAATAAAAAAGTTTTGTTTGTCGGCCAGGAAAATAATCTAAATCAACAAAATGCTGTCATTATACAGTTCTCTGAAATTCAGGCTAACTCAAAAACTTGCGTACACAAGCTCAGACCTGACGTGAGATTTGATTGTAGCCACCGCTCATGTCCATATTGATAAATTCCAAGTTTTGCGTAGAAACGACAGTATGCACAATTTTCTGCCGTACATTTATTTCATAAATCAGGCCCAATGTGTTTGTTATAATACAGTTTGCATGTTCTATTATGTATTTTAACAGTGTTGTTCAATAAAACCGTGTAATTACTTATATTTAATACTTTATTTGAACTAATAATTATTGCCTCATCGTTTATGTATAAATATAGTCATACTAAAGCCTGTCTTTCACATAGGTTTATTTTTTTATTTTATAAAAAAATTGCATTACTCAAATGCCAAAATAATCAGTAGATTACTTGATTATCAAAAAAAAGTTATAGCCCTAGATTAGTTAACATATTTTAAAATACAACTGCATTGTGTAGCTTTGTGTGATTAAAGGACAAATATTTTGTCATAAAAAAAAATCTTAAAAATAGCATTGTAATATTGTCTCATTCTAGTGAACCAAGTATTCTAAGGTTATTGTCCTACGAGCGTGATATGGGTCATAGTTTCCAAGTGCATGGTATAGCTTATAGTCATTGCATGCTTTTGTGCTGTGCTTTATTTGTACCATTAGTTTATTTAAATTTTTTATTTAAATTTTAATGATAATAGCTATATTGTTTTATAAGTGAGATCTCTGATTTTAGTCCTTGAAAACCAAAAAAGTAGTGCTTGAAAAGTCCTTGAAAGTCATGTAATTTCATTGTGCACTTTCTGTACGAATCCTGTGCGCATTAGTGGACCAATCAGAAGACCACAGAGGGGATGCAAGAGTTGCAAGCTTTTGTTTAGCTGTTGTGCACTGTGCTTTTTTTTTTTTTTTTTTTTTAAACCATTCCTATGCGCATTTTAGATGCAAAGATGTGTTCTGTGTGAATGGCCACTAAGAACCTACAGTGAATGCTTGCACATACAGAGTGACACAACAGCGATCATAACTAAGATTCATACCTATACCTATGAGGGCAAAAAAATTATCATAATAATAAAAAATTAAGTATATTAAGTGTAATCAAGGTAAAATGTTTAATTAATTGAGATTTTGATTTTAGGTCATATTGTCGAGCCCAACCCCTGTACCTTTCAATATTTCGTGCTATAACTTGTATTAAAGTGTATAAAAGACTGAAGCAGCTACAACATTCTGTCACACCACATTTAAGAGCATCAAAACAGCATTTATTGTTTGAATGTTGTAATAAAATGCAACTAACAGAAGTAAGAAGGTGCAAAGCTCTTTGTGATTATTGGATAGGAGCCGCATTACACATAATGTTTGGTTAGGAAAACCATGGACCTGGCAACCCTGCCTTGAACTATGGGTGATTAGGATAAATTAGATTCTGCGTTAATGTTGTTGCGTTAATGTGTTATTATTGCTTTAACCTGGATAGCCCTAATTTCAACACAAGAAACATTTTCTTCATGCAAGTTGCTGTCTGACATGCTTTTCTTTTGCCACATTTTGATTGACAGGCAATAATTGACCCTGATCATTGGCTGTTTTCAAACAATTGGCAGACTGCCGATAGTGCAGATAATTGCTTTTATCGCATGATACCGATTACTGGCCGATACATCGGTGAATCCCAATTAGAGTTATTAAAATAATATTATAAAATGTAGAAAATGGTAATAATTGATGATTGATTGAAAAATATTGATGTTGAAAAAAGTTACTTTCAACAATTTAAACGTTTTTGACACTAGTTTCTAGTTTGTTTGTTTGACTGCATCTTTTTTATTTCAGCCTACTACACAGCAGTCACCCCAAGATGAGCAGGAGAAGCTGTTGGATGAAGCTGTGCAGGCAGTCAAGGTTCAGTCATTTCAAATGAAACGCTGCCTGGTGAGTTAAGTTCATGTAACACTGTTAATTTCCTTAACAATGTGGTGCTTCTTGGTTTTACCAATAAAAAAACTATTTACTTTGTTGTAAATTTTATTTACAATTAAGTGTGAAAGCTACACCCTTACTCTGTTTATGAACATTTATGTCCTTCATCTAGGACAAGAACAAGTTGATGGATGCACTGAAACATGCCTCAAATATGTTGGGGGAGTTGAGGACTTCTATGCTTTCTCCCAAGAGCTATTACGAACTCTGTATGTGTTTTCATTACATTGTGTGTTTAAATAGAATAAAACTAATTTGCCCTCTTAACATTAAAGGGTAGCCAAAAAATGAAAATTCTGTCATTAATTACTCACCCTCATGTCATTCCAACCCAGCCAGAGTTTTCTGACCCTGCATAGACACGTTCACGGCCCAAAAAGGTAGTAAGGACATTGTTAAAATGTGATGCGATCTGGGAAAACCCAACAAATGGTGAAATTGTACCTTTTTTAGGTTTTGGTACCATATGAAAGATATTTCCAAAACTTTTTTTATTTCGTCCATAGCTTGAACATAACAAAAGTTATGGCTATCTGAAATTGGCTGATAGCTATGATTTTCAGGAAAGGAGATTTGAGAAAAACAGGTTTAAAGTGAGACGTGTTTTACTTTCGCTTTACGGGTTTAAGGATAGCTGTCAGGAGCGCTATACTGCATTATTACACAAACAGACTAATATCAGTTTTCCGTTGTTTATCATGGGTATAGTCTCCGAACTTTTGATCACCCCTTGTATGTTTAAATAGCACGAATAATGTACATTATTCATCATCTGATCCTTCATTTCTGGATATGAAATAGTCCATCATAACATCATTTAGGGCACTGACATCACCAGGATTGAGCAGATTGAGGCAAATTAGATCGTTTGAGTGAGCAGCATCTTCTGACTGCGTTGATCTCTTGCGCTCCGCCATCTCACAATATCAAAAAATAAATAAATAAATAAATACAACTGTGCCTTAGTTAACACAGGACTAGTGGGAAATGTGCATTGATACACCTTTATTAAATATGTTACGTGGTTTATTTTCATAGGTTAACTGTTTTTGTGGTATTTAGAGAAAGCACTTCCACAGCACGTTGTTAACATTAGAGAAAAGACACAGTCATTTCTGCTTTCTGCAACAAATCACAATTTTACTGCACTAAACAAGTGAATTTTGCCAAGATGTTTTCAGAGATAGACAAGATGAATAATTTAATGAAAACCTAATTTTGACAAAAAATTGACATTCAACCCATTTTTCGAATTTCCTGAAAACGTCCCAATGCGACATCCGCACTTGTTGCATCACAAATAGCCCATGTCACATCAGGGGTTCAACCGTAAATAATGTTATAAAGCTGAGAGAATAGTTTTATACCAAAAGAAAACAAAAATAGTTACTTTATTCCACAATTTCCTCTCTTCCGCATCACCATCGGCCTTACTACCTTTCTGTGCCTTGACCATAGTAGTTGCATTGCTGTCTATTCAGGGTCAGAAAGTTCTCGGATTTCATCAGAAATGCCTTAATTTGTGTTCTGAATATAAACAAGGGTCTTGGAATGACATGAAGGTGAATAATGACAGAATTTTCATTTTTGGGCAAACTATTCCTTTAAGAATTTTCTTGAGTGTTAAGAACAGTGTACTGTGCTGTAATTTTCCTTCAACAGTTGCTATACATGTAATCTGTAGCAATTTCATTTATTTATTGTGTTAAATTTTTGTTGTAGACATGGCTATCTCAGATGAGCTGCATTACCTGGAAGTCTATTTGACAGATGAGTTCGCCAAAGGCCGCAAGGTTGCTGACCTCTATGAGCTTGTTCAGTATGCAGGGAACATCATCCCTAGACTGTGAGTATCTGAGGAAATCTCCACAAATACTGTAACTGTAGTAAGACATTTTCAAGATTTTGCTATTTTAGTCATACTGGCCAACAGTGTGACTAATAAAATAAAATTGCCAGTAGAGCAGTCTGCATCCATTTGGTGTTCTTGTTAAGATCCAGAATTTCACGAGTATGCTGGCACCCACTGTTCAGTATTCCTGCTCATGTTTTTCTCCTGCGGTTTCTTTATCTCCCTTGTTCTCTCTTTCTTGCTCTCGTTTAGCTAGTCAAATCGTACCACCAGTTGTTTATCAGTGCCTTCACTTGACTTTGTAGTGAGTCATCATCTTAACTCTCCTCATTCATTCAATTACACAGCATCAATTTTCATTTAGAGTGAACGTGCCTTGGGCAACATTTGTGTTCTTTTTTGAAAGCACAGAAGGCTTAAAGATTTACATGGGATACTGATTCATTCAGTGTAAGGAAAGGGAAAAATATTCATAATGCTATAATATCATAAAATTTTAGTAACCATCATAACGTTACATAACAGAAACATGTTACATAATAGTTGGTATTTTCATATGAACTAAAACTGTTATCTGAGATTCCTCAGGCCCAATAGCTCTGATGTAGATTGTATAATAAAAAAAAAATAATTATTAATAAAATTAAATGAATAATTAAAATAATAATAAAAAAAAAAATTAAATTCAATCATTTGTTAATAAAATTCATAAATTAAAATATATTATTATTTAATGCAACCACACAAATTCTTAATGATTTCTGAAATAATAAATTAACAGTTAGTCAAACTTGTTTGTGTCACTTGGTGTGACATCAGATCCAATATAGTCAGCACATTATCGTTTCAGTCTTTTTGAAAATTTAATAGAATTGTGCCATGTTTGTGAAACCAAGTTCTTATTGATGCAGTCTGGAGCTTCAAAAAATAAAATCCATCTACTTTACCTAATGTTAGGATCAAGGCAAGGACTGTGTTTTTCCACCAAAATGGCACTGTATAGCATCTTGTTTTCTTCTCTATCATGCAGTTTGATTTACTAAGGTTTGCGTTTTTTACTTTACTGGTATTAGCGCCATTATTTGACATTTCAAATAGCATGTCTTAACCCATTTCGCACTTGACATGGTTGTGAGAGTTGCTAATATCTTGGTAAATTGCTTTGGCCATTGTGGAAATGGAAGCTGGATGTGTTTGTGTTGTTTAATTTGATCACAGGACTTTCTCATATGCCTTGTTAAGTAAATCTGGCACAATGAGGACTAAAACAGTTTCACTTTTGTGATTTGTATACTGGCTTTTTGTAAATCAGTCCTAATTAAAGAGAGAGAGATTTGTAAATTAGTATAGATTGAATTTGAGCATTGGGAGAGAAAAAACTGAGGGGAGAAGAGAAGAGTGAGAGCACAGTTGGAAATGTTTGATTTTTGTGGAGCTCCTTCGTTGCCTACTCATCTTTAATGAGGAAGTGTGTGCTGTAACAGATTGATGGAGTGCGTCAGTTTGAAGAAAAAGTAAGGCATAAACAAGCAGTGCTTAAGCAAAGTTCAACCACCGGAAGTGTTTCTACCACATAACAACTGCGCTTTTATACAGAAAATAAAGTGATTTCTGTGTTACTCCTTTGAGTGTGTTTTTTAATAATTGCCAGAAGTTCTAAAATGGTTATCAGAAGTTGGCCATCACTGGGGAGCCTGGCATAAGCAGTGTCCTCTGGGGCGACACAAGGCGCCCCCACTCACATGCAGTGAAATGTGCACTCCGGTTCTCTGACTCAACTGCAGTGCTTTCATGGCATTGTGCCCGCTATCATTTCTACCCACGCCTCTCATTGAAGGAATTGTGATTTAGTGGGTAACTTTCTTCTGAGCAGCTCATAGTGCTTCTTTGCCTCCTCTCATTTCAGTTGCTATCTTTCTATATTGGCTGCACCACTGAAGCGGTCTCTCGTAAATTAAAGTCGCTTAACCTTCTTGAAGTCAAGCCGTAAATGTGTAAATAATAATAACAGATAACATAAAAGGTCTGTAATATTTTTGGGGTCTTGAATTAATTTGCTGAAAGGATATGAGACTCTTTTGTAATGGCAGATGGACACTGCCAGGTTAATTTGGCCCTGAGGAAAATGTGTAGGGCTGATTGTATGTAAATGAAATGCCATCAGTAGCACTTTGTTGTTGTTATTCAGAGCTTATTTTTGTCGACTGGGCATGACAATCAATAATTAATTTTTGAGCTTCTGCGATTTTTATGGTATATGCTTCTCATTCAGATTTTGTTCAGCTGTTGCTAAAAACCAGGGTTCGGAGTCCAAGTAGCAGTGTGGCCCTTTCAGATGATACAATGGCTGTTTTTAATGTTTGCGCGCAATTTTATAAAATTAGATTAGTAATGGAAAGCTTGATTACTTCTATTTCAGTAGGTCTTTTAATGCGAGTGAACTTGTTACATTGTTACATGTTAATTAAATGTAAGTCAATATGAAGTCATTTATGGTGTATTTATTTCCTGTATTCAAAATTTCTAATGTACCTTGCAACAGCTGAGCAATTCCATGCAAATGTCACCCTTCCCATGATTTTTTTTTTTTTACCAAAAGCACAAAACCCTGTTTAACTTGTGCATTTAGGTCTGTATTTTACAGCATTAAAGTGCTTTAATAAAAATTTGAAGGAAATCGCTATGTTTATCCACCACATTGAGGGGGTGCGCCTGTTAAATTACATTTTCATTCTACTGTATTTCATGTTTTCAATTGAGAGATCAAAGACTGCCCATTTTTTAATTTATGTCAACAGTATTTTGTAGAAAGATGGAGGCCTGTCTGAAAAGTAAATAAACTCACTTCGTCTAAACAGTGATTATTTTCGGATTTATAAGGGCTAGATTCATGAGGCCAGGATGCTTTATTTAACTAAACAACTTAAAATTAAATAATAATAACAATAATAAAGAAACGAAATTGGGGTGCCTCATAAACATCAGAAATATCTAAAGAAAGCGTGTCTACTTTTAAACAAACCAATTTAAAACGAAATGTCTAATCTGTGAATGCATTTATTTCTCTCTTAAAGGCGCATCCAGTGAAGATTTCGTGAATTTCATCTTTGCAGCCGACAAGGACTGTTTATTAGTTTATTAATACATTAGTTTATTAATACATAATTATTGCGTTTTTTTTCATAATCAAATTTAGGCTACTTTTGCCTGTGCTTTGTGGCAAACTTTGCGCGTGCTTGAACACAGGAACGAAAATTTTAATAAAATTTGTATTTTGTGCTTTGTGAATGACCATCCCTTCTCCAATTTGGCAGATTGTTGCTGCTGGTTTGTGCCTTGTAAATCTACGTATTGTATTGTAGTCTACGGACGCTTCTATCAAATCATATTCATGTCAGTGCGCATGTTTACCTCGTTGCTGATGACTGATAACAGTCTACTGCTATGACTAGTTTCAAACTTACCTTATCATAACATTTTAGAAATGAAATCATTCTAATTACATTTTAGAAATTACATCTAGAACTTCGCAGAGATAGGGGAGAGTGAGGTCGAAAGTAACGTGGGATGAAAGTAGCAAAGCAATTTTCTCAGAGCCCTGACTACATTTGCTTTTCAAGCTATAACAGCAAATTCAGCATGCAACCCTTGATGGAGCTGGGAAATATCTCGTGATTTTGTCGTTGATTCCCGCGGTTAGATCCAGAAAGCAGTTTTTGAGTATAAAAAGTTGTGTTTCTCGTTTCATGTATCACAGTAATGATTAATCTACAGGTTATTTAGTGCTGTAACACATCCCAGAGTTTGCCTTTTCAGAGTTTTTCAATATAAAAGAAAATCGGGTTTAAATGTCAGGAGTTCCTGTAGGGACGAAAGTAACACTTGTTGCTTTTGTCCCCCTACAGTGACAAGTGTTTCTTTTGTCCCGCTGCATGCTAGTTTGGACTTTCTGTGTCTTGCATCATTTATTAAAACATGTTTATGTTGTTTATGTTGTTTTATACCAAAGGAATATGCCAAGAGTGAGAATCAGAAAGACAGACAGAGGTCTGATTCAGCCAGATGTTCATGAGAGGGTGTTTCTGGACATAGGCCTATCTGTAATGAACATCAGTCTCATTACAGCTGCTACATTGCATTTTCCTAGTCATATTTAGGTTTTAGCCATACCTTAGCTTTTCCATTTCCACCTATAAATTTGCAGTTTTTTTCAGATGTTTTTATGCACATTTTAAATTTATGCACACAAACAACTAGGTTGGAAACATGAATAGGCCTACTGTTACATTATGTTGAGAATTTTTGTTAATTTAATTTAATTTTCTTATTGTCCATTCTGTTAAAAAAGTTTTATAAAATCGAATAAACGCATTTTAAACAATTCAAGTTTGTACAGTCAAGTTTTGAAATCTGATGAAACTTATATTTAAAATGAAAATGTCATTTAATATTTTTTTTTGCAAAGATAAAGGACAAAATGTGGACAAAATATGTTTGCAGTTACATATTAACAAGATCATAGTCATGAATATTTAATAAAAATGAGAGTAACCTAAAAAAAAATTAGCTTGTACTGTTGTGTTACTTTCATCCCAACCGATGGGACGGTTTAAAATTAATTTATACTGAAGTCTTTCTACATTTGTACAAAATACCACCTGCTATTGATAGACCGCACTTCTGAGTTACAGACCACAGCAAAAAAAAAAATCTGTCTACAACATTATCTTTTTAAATTAAAGTTTTTTTGAAAAATGTTACTTTCGTCCCTAAGCATGTGCTGTCTGGGTAAGAAATGCACAAGCCCACTATATGAGATATCGCAAAAACTATTTTTAAAATGTCATATAATGTTCATTGTCAATATTATCTTATTTAAACCTATTGTGTGTTTCAAATAACTCTTAAAAAAGAGTTATTTGAAAAAAAAAAATGTTGCTTGTTCGGCGCTCATGTAGGGTTATCTTTTTTCTCACTTTTTAATGCAGATGGAAATACTGCAGTCTTGCTGTCTATTTTGTAAATATTTGTACAATATGCTAGTCTATTATATATATTTTACTTAACCTGTATTGTATCTTGGTTATTTAAGTCTTTTAAACCTGTTTTTCCCCAGTGGCGTAGTTTAGTCTTGATCAACAACTAATGATTAACGAATTGAAGCGGCCTTGGTCTGTTCTTTTTAAAATGTCAAATAGCCTTCAATTTATATGTTAAAACTGCATCTGACTTAGATGTGGTGAAAATTGGATTTAATGTGGATTCCAAACACTAGAGTTAACCTACATAAATGTACATTTTTGGCCCACATTCAAACATTCTAACCCTACCATCTGCCTCTGTGAACTGGAGTGCTGCTCAAAAAATAACCAAAACTCAGCGTGTGTCGCACAAGAGAAATATGTCATATTTCAAATATGTCTATAGAAATCTTAAAATGTCTACCTTTTAAACGAACCAATTTAAAGTACGAAATTAAATACTCCCTGTTTATGTTATCTGAAGTTTTTTTCTCTCCAAAGCCACGTCCTGGTGGAGATGAGAGTCAGCACAATTTCATCTTGCTGCCAACAAGAAAACGTTAGTTTATTAGTAAGCAATTTTAAAAAGCCCTATTAACCAATTAGACGTATCTGTTAAGATTTTTAAACATTTTATGCGCATTTCCATAGTCAGATAAATTCCGCTTTTGTAACAGTCACATCCGTAACAGAAAGATGTCACGTCCGTAACATTGATTTTTCCTCTGAAACACAAAAACGAAAATGTAAACAAAATTGATATTTGAGGTTTTGTGAATAGCCAACCCTTCTCAATTCATCAGATATTGTTGTTTCTGGTTTGTGTATTGTAAATCGCAGGATTTCTACAAAATATGTTGTCTCCCAGAAACTTGTGTATTTTTTTTTGTCACGTCCGTGTATTTCCCTCATTTAAAATGTAAAACAGGATTATAGGCTGAAACTTTCCTGATGCCTGGACTCTATGTTAAGGGGTTTTGAACAATATAAAGAGATGGTTCAATATATTGGTAATGAATACAATTTATGAGAATTTATATTTCAGGTTTTGACTGCGAATGTCACATCCGTAACGCTGGAATTGCTCAGCTGTTGTTTGGTAATGGCTTAATCATCTGTATGAGCCATATAAAAATATAAAAAGTCATCAAAAGGAAATGCTACAAATATATCAGGATTAGAAAAAGAAATCTCAGCCCTAATCACCAATCATTCAGTTCTTGTGAATGTAATGATGATGTATTAACACTTTTTACAATTTTGTATTAAAAGTCTTAGATTTCATTCCCCTAAATATGTTTGTTACAGAATAATGAACTTACTACATTCAAATAGTAATTAATCTACACAAAGAATTCAAAGACCAAAGTGTAGCTAAATAAACTACTGAAATCAGTCAGGCTTGTGGAATAGAAAGTGTAGCTTTGCTACCATTTACTGTGGTACTGTGGAACTTGCATTAAGCATGGCAGATGTCCTGTATTTTACTGCAGTAGCTGTGTTTTCATCCTATTTGCAAAATTAACTTATGTGCAAAAACTTTTTTTTTTTGGAATATTGCATAAAACATTTGCAAACTTTCCTGATAAACTGACACTAGATACAGTATATTGCCAAAATTATTGGGACACCCCCTTCTTATAAACAGGTTTAAATACTTAGTAATTTTCATGAGTATTAATTTTAGTGTTTAAGCATATAATGATATTCTAGGGAATTGTGTCCTTCTAATTTTACAGCAAAGGTTTGGACAGGACTGCTTTTAATTCTAACATGACAATGGCTCAATGTATAAGGCAAGGTTCATAGAGAAATGTTTGATTCAATCAGTGGAGTCGGATGTCTGCTGTTTGGGAATGCAGTCTTATGCCCCATTCACACGGGGCGTCAGCGTTAACATTTCTCATTTACTTTGAATAGAATGACGTCAAACATTGCTGAACTGAATTATGGGTCCGTCGCGTCGCTTTGGGTCCGTTGCTTGCAGCAGAAGTTGAAAAACTTTCAGCTTCTCAAGTGCCAACGTAGGCATCAGACAATCAAATCGCTTTATGCAAATATACTAGTGCAGACGCTAGCCAGTCGTGTCTGTTTTGCAGTCCAAGCTTGATGTGATTGGCTGATGGTCGCGTCAGCACCAAGGTTCAGACACGCCCTCCATCAAGCGTTAACACTGACGCCTGGTGTGACCATCATAAGACAGTTCAGGGAGGCAGTTATACAGAAATACTTTGATGGACTTTACTTGGGCATTTAGTAATGAGCAAAACAACATTTCAGATGCTGTGCAATGAGATCGGTCTGGTGGTTAGTCAAGTTATCCCGTCCATAGCGCACATAAGTCACATGACCTTTTTCGTGCAAGTTTGTGGAGGAATTTATTCGCAAAATGCGTTTCCATCTCCCATTATTTGCATTAACCCTTTTTTGCACAATTCAAAAACCACCTCAAGTTAGAGTAAAACCCAAAAATGAAAATTAACCCATTATTTACTCACCCTCAATGCCTCCTAGGTGTATATGACTTCTTTCAGACGAATGCAATCAGAGTTATATTACACGTGTACAACTGTTAGCGCAAACTAGATTAAGGTGATTAAAATGTTTTTTTTAAATAAGGATATTTTTCTTACAAATACGCATTGAATGCTACAGGAGGCCTTTATTCACCCCTCAAAGCCATGTGAGGCACTTTTTATTGTGGATGGATGTGCTTTATTGGACTTGTTTTGGACTGTTGAAGAGAAACACCTGCCAATTGCATTATAAAGCTTGAAGGAGTCAGAACAATTTTTAATATAACTCACTTTGCGTTCGTCTTAAAGAAAGAAGTCATATACACCTAGGATGCCTTGATGGTGAGTAAATAATGGGTTAATTTTATTTTGGGAATTGTTTTTTTTGTTTTTTTTGGCATTTCCATCACTTGTTTCCGATGTGATACTTTAAAATGCACATAAAAACATTTTGTATTGCTTATATTCCAAAAGATAAATGCTGCATAGAGTATAAAAGACTCATTTTCCAAGGTTCATGCTTTGAGTACATCCATCATTTTATTATAAGGCTCAATATTATTTGCTTTGAAGTTCTCTGATCTGACTTCAAGTACTTTAGTTATCTGGTGCCTTTGTTTTTCTACTTTTTTTGTGGTCATTGTGGTCATATTGCTTATTAACTTCACTCTCTTTGGCTTCTCAGGTACCTGTTGATAACTGTCGGAGTGGTGTACGTTCGCTCTTTCCCCCAATCCCGCAAAGACATACTAAAGGACCTGGTGGAAATGTGTCGTGGTGTGCAGCATCCACTCCGGGGCTTGTTCCTCAGGAACTACCTGCTGCAGTGTACGCGCAACATCCTGCCTGATGATGGAGAACAGGCTGAGTACGACACTCCGTATCTAATGTCTGTGATTGCACCTCAAGTAGCTGAAGAGTGTTGTGACTCACACTGAGCAATTTAAATGACGCCGTAGGATAATCCAATGTGCTAAAATACAATTTAATCCATTGCTAGAAAAGGCCTATTTTCCCACATTCAGTGCTTAGACAGCACTTAGACTGCTTTTGACAAAATGAATCACTATAAAATCTCATTATCTGCTAAGGATTGAATGACTACCCATGTGTTCTTCTGTTTGATTTAGGGAAGAGATGACCGGGGACATTAATGACTCCATTGACTTTGTACTGCTGAATTTTGCTGAGATGAACAAACTGTGGGTGCGCATGCAGCATCAGGGACACAGTAGGGACCGAGAAAAGAGAGAGAAGGAGAGGCAAGAGCTGCGTATCCTTGTAGGGACCAATCTGGTCCGACTGAGCCAGCTGGAAGGCGTCAATGTGGAAAAGTACAAACAGGTGCGTTTTGGTTGCTTCATTGCAAATAAATGATCTTTCTCCAAAGCCCGGAAAGCTCTGTTAAAGGTTTAAAAGGATGCATTGAAATTAGATTTGACCTTGATTACCTGTTTATATGTGGGAACCTCAAGCTAGCACTTAGCATAAATCACTGGGTGAAAGAGCCATTGATGGAACGACAACTGCGTAAGAGGTTACAGCATCTTTTGATAGTCCTTTGAAAGCTGTTTGTTAAAGCACTCCATGTTCACGTTCATGAATTAACAATGTGACAGGCTCAATATGTTCTCATTTGATTTTTAAATTCAAGTATCCATACATATGCATAACCCTGTGCCTGCAGAGCAGTTTTTCTAATGTACTTCTAATGAGGTAAATGAACGTTTTTAGCTTGATACGGCCAAATCAAAACTCTGTAATGCATGCTTCTAGCAAACCGCTTAGAGGCTTGTGTAGCTTGGTCATGTTTGTTTTAGATGCTTGCTTTCAATTTTTTAGAACCACAAGAGTCAGATATGGGAAAATGTAGCAAAAAAAAATAAATTAATTAACATTTCAATCAAGCAAGAAGTTATTCATACTATATTTGAATAATTTGTGATACAGACATTTGTGAAGAATTGATCAAATATGATATTTAAGACATTTAAAATTTTACGTTTGATTTTTATTCTGTACAAATGCTATTCTTTTGAACATTCTATTCATAAAAGAATCATGAAAAAATGTATCACAGTTTCCACAAAAATATTATGAAGTTTAATTGTTTTTCAACACTGATACACCAATTCAGTACCTTAGAATGATTTCTGTTGAAAATTCAGCTTTGCTTTACAAAAATTTATACAATTTTTAAACACATTAAAATAGATTTTAAATTGAAATAATATTTCAAAGTATTGCTATTTTGTTCATTTTTATACACAAAAAAATGCAGCATAAAAAAAAATCGTCCTCCAAACTGTAGTGTATTTTATACTCCACAGAACTGTTTAAGACCTGTTTTGCTATCACTTTAACACATCCCTGGTGAATAAATGTATTCATTAATTAAAAAAAATAATAATTACTGACCACAAACCTGTAAATAGTAGTTCATATTGTTACAAAATAATTATATTTTATATAAATGCTGTTCTCTTTTTAACTGTTTATTTATTAAAGAATCCAAACTTTTGAAAGGCAGCGTGTGGTGATTGTGAAGCATCGTACTGTAGGCAGAAAATTGTAGAATTATGCTGTGATTTGCAGTTATCTCTTTTTGCAAAAGGATTTGGCAGCGTTAACGAGGTATGTGGTAAATATGTGTTGACTCCTCACAGATCGTGTTGTCTGGGATCTTGGAGCAGGTGGTGAACTGTAGAGACTCTCTAGCACAGGAATACCTCATGGAGTGTATCATACAGGTACAGAAATAGCCCAGCACTGCTCATAAAATTGTTGTACTTGACTGAGGAGTCTGTCTTTGAACATGCTTCCTATTTTTTCAATTATTTTTAGTAGGTGTGGGCATGTTATAGTTAATGGCCTCACAATTTTGTCTGAATTTTTTTTTTCTGCAGGTCTTTCCGGATGAGTTCCACCTGCAGACGTTGAACCCGTTCCTTCGCTCCTGTGCCGAGCTGCATCAAAACGTGAACGTCAAGAATATCATCATTGCTCTTATTGACAGGTGGCTTGTTGTTCCAATTATTCACTGTTCAGTGCAGACTGAGATCTGTTGTTTGTGCACTCTATCTCTATCTTTTTAACAAATGCTGCTTGGTTATATAAAACGAAGAAATGTTAAAGGGATAGTTCACCCAAAAATGAAAATTCTGTCATTAATTACTCACCCTCATGCTGTTCCAAACTCGTAAGACCTTCATTCACTTTCGTAACACAATATATTTAGTATGAAATGAAATCAAATTTTAGCGCAAGCTTTTCAAACCTGTTGTTATACTGAGTTTTATTTGATTGTGGTGTCATCCCACAGATTGGCCTTGTTTGCTCACAGAGAAGATGGACCTGGAATCCCTGCTGAAATCAAGCTATTCGATATTTTCTCACAGCAAGTGGCAACTGTCATACAGGTATAATATCATCCAGTGCCTTTATTGAAATATTGAGAGAATTTTTTAGTGTTTAATGTTGCCATATCCATTTTTTTTCTTGTCAGTCTCGTCAGGACATGCCATCTGAAGATGTTGTTTCGCTCCAAGTGTCTCTCATTAATCTGGCTATGAAGTGCTATCCTGAGCGTGTGGACTATGTGGATAAAGTGTTGGAAAGTACTGTGGAGATTTTCAACAAACTCAACCTGGAACAGTAAGTATTAGTTACAATGTTTTTCTCACACCATTTGGCAGATCAGCACATGGTCAAAGCAACGCCCACACTTTTTAGCACTAGTGTGTTGCTAAAAGTTCCTTAGGCTTGTGTTTGCTAGAGGATATGAGTGCTTAATTTCTGTATTTATAGTTTCATTTTGGTATAAAGAAACCATTGCAACTGATCATGCCTATTAGGACGAAATCGGGATTAATCAAAAGCTGCGATTGTCATGCGTATCTTTTAGAAAAGCACTGTTCTGTGTTTAGTAAATCTTCATCCGAAGGCCAGAGGGCGCTCTCATTCTCACACGGAAACTCAAAATACGCCAGAAGAAGAGAAATAGAAACGCATCTTTGCTATCGCTGCAGCTGAATAAACAAGATTTAACTGCTGTCATTGATTCAACGTGACTAATAAACCCACGACTACAACAGTATATGGTTTATCTGACTTCTTCTCTTATAATTTTCCTTCTAATGCAGTATATGCAATGCCTTTATCACGGCTTAGAATACTATTCATGCTTTATTCTGTGTAAATTCACTTGACTGATATAAATATTATAATATGAAGTGAGCTTGGAGTAAAAACATTATTAAATGTGATATTTTCACATGCTTTCAGGTGTAGCAGCATGTCTACACAGAGCCGTAGTTCACTGAGAAGCTACGCAAACAGCTGTCATTATCGCAAACGATTTCTTTCGATTTCGTAATCACCCGATTAAATCGTTTGCGATAATGAACACGATTCAGCGTATCTTTTCTATGAAGTACAGCTCTGTGTACTACATGCCGCTCCACCTGAACACAGGTGCTGGAGATTTACTGCTGATTACACAACCGGCTTCACTGACAAAATGCGCATGACAATCGCCTTCGATTAATCGTGCAGCCCTAATGCCTATAATAACAACTGCGTAACCTCTTAAACTAGTATGCTGATCCAGATCTATATTAGAGTTTTTGCACCTCTGCTTATAGTTGCTGTATAGGTGGTTATAAATGAATAAATGTATTCAGACCAACTTAATAAATTGAAGTATAATTGCTGGTTAAACATTTTCGATTTTGTGTTTAGATTACTTTTTAACTATTAAGTGAAAGATTGTTTCTTTTTTTTCCTGAGTGTAATAAGCATATATACACAGTTTTATCAATGCTAATATTATTATAATAATATTTATTAAAAAATTAGGTTGTATTATAGCTGATTTTCATAGGCTAAATAGCTATTTACCTATTTTCTCCTGATCAAGTTTAAAGGAATAGTTCACCCAAAAATGAAAATTCTGTCATTAATTACTCATCCTCATCTTATTCCAAACCCGTAAGACCTTTTTTCATCTTCAGAACACAAATGAAGATATTTTTAATGAAATCTGAACACAGCTGACACATTCTGGACCTAGAAAGGTAGAAAGGACATCATTAAAATAGTCCATGTGACAGCAGTGGTATAACCTTAATTTTATGAAGCTACGAGAAACCTAGAGAAATATTGACTTTATTTAACAATTTTCATGTTGGTCTTTGACGTGCGTTTACAAGGAAACCAAGCGTTCCCATGCGTTGTGGTACTCTCCTGAAAGTGTGCCAAAGACTGACACGGAGGAGGAGAAATTAAATGAAGTTGTTATTTTAGTTTTGTTTGCACACCAAATGTATTCTTGTAGCTTCATGAAATTACAGTTATGAAATTACAGTTTCTATACCTTTTTGTCTATACCTTCCTGGACTTTGAACATTCCAGTTGCATTGCTGTCAATGCAGCGTCAGAAAGCTCTCGAATTTCATCAAAAATATCTTAATTTGTGTTCTGAAGATAAACAAACATCTTACTGGTTTGGAACGACATGAGGGTGAGTAATTACTGACAGAATTTTCATTTTTGGGAAACTATCCCATTTTTTAACTATCCCTTTAACCTTGTTGGTCTGTTAGTGATCTTTCTGCGATGACGTGCAGCTTTGATGCTTGCTGTGTAGACACACTCGAGCTTTTGCGGTGTGCCCACGTCTCAGTGTCAACAGGGTGCAAGCTAGTGGGAGATTTTCAGATTTATCTCTGATTGTCTTTGAAATGTATAAAGCTTACAAAAACAGCACACCTTAGGCTGATACTTTTGGCATAACATTGTTTGAAAAGGGTCTGTGCTTAGTTTTTCAGGCAGAAATAATTGGAATTTAATTTTAGGGTTCCTCAAACCAGATTTGTTGAGGAATATTAATAGAAGTTAATAACACATTATTACAGTAAGCGCTCCATTTTTTTTCTAAAATATCATGAAAGTAAGTCATGAAATATCACTAAAGTAAGGTGCCTTGATCAAAGAACAGCAGAAACTACATTTTAATAGAAAACGTCATTCCTGTGCTGTCTTTGTTTGCAATTTTAATCTTTCTGTTAAAAATAAATGTGATTGTTTCTTTGCTGACGTCCAAAATCTTACCAGACACCTAGCAATTTTGAGGGCGGATGGGATGCCACATAGACATGATGACTCACTGTTTGCAGTCGCAGTGAGTGACTGATCACAGCACAGGCCAATCATGCTAAGGGCTGGTATTTGTGACTAGCTGCCACTTCAGCACACATCTGTGTTATATTGTGGTAATGATTTTTGGTGTCATACTCCAAATCTTTGTTTTGGAGAAATGGAAGTTCTATAAATGCTGTATTTGGTGGTATGGATGAATTGTTTTGCCTTCTTCAACATCTTGGTGTAAATTTGGCACGTAGCTATACAAACCACCTGCCTTTTTAAATGCATAAGGTGGCTTAGGGCCACCGTAGTAAGGCCACTCATTACAACATCAGTGTATCAGCTTCTGTTTATGACTCTTTGGTTTCTTTTGTCTTTTTGTGCAGTATTGCCACTAGCAGCGCAGTGTCTAAGGAGCTGACAAGGCTGCTAAAGATCCCCGTTGACACGTACAATAACATCCTCACCGTGCTCCAGCTCAAGCATTTTCCACCACTCTTTGAGTACTTTGATTATGAGTCACGCAAAAGCATGAGTTGCTACGTGCTGAGCAACATTCTGGACTACAACACCACCATAGTGGCTCAAGATCAGGTTCGTATCACATACACTACCAGTCAGAAGTTTTTGGACAGTAAGATTTTTAATGTTGTTTAAAGAAGTCTCTTCTGCTCACCAAGCCTTCATTTATTCAATCTAAAATACAGCAAAAGCAGTGATATTGTGAAATCTTTAAACTATTTAAAAGAACTATTTTCTATTTGAATATATTTTAAAATGTATTCCTGTGATCAAAGCTAAATTTTCAGCATCATTACTCCAGTCTACAGAGTCACATGATCCTTCAGAAATCATTCTAATACGCTGATGTGCTGTTCAAGAAACATTGTTTATTATTATTAATATTTAAAACAGTTGAGTACTTTTTTCTTAGGATTATGTGATGAATAGAAAGATCCAAAGATTACGCCATTCAAAAGCTTTATATTTTTTTGCATTTGGCAAGGATGCTTTAAATTCATCAAAAGTGATGATAAAGACATTTATAATGCTACAAAAGATTTCTATTTTAGATAAATGCTGTTCTTCTAAACTTTCTATTCAGAAACCTGAAAAAAATTATACTCCGGTGTTTTCAACATAATACATGTTTTTTGAGCAGCAAATCTGAAATTCTGAAGGATTGTGTGACTGGAGTAATGATGCTAAAAATTCAGCTTTGAAATCACAGAAATAACTGAAATTTTAAAACGTATTCAACTAGAAAACAGTTCTTTTAAATAGTACAAATATTTCAAAATTGTACTGTTTTGCTGCACTTTGGATCAAATAAATGTATGCTTGGTGAGCAGAAGAGACAGGCTGGTGATGTTTTTGCATGTCTCAGACGAAATTCCAGTAAGTGGTACTAGAAAGTTTGAGTCTGAATGTCTTGTATCTCTTTGTACAGGATGTTATATTGACTTTTGTTCCATATAAAGGATTGGGGTCTATAACGATTTTTTTTTTTACAGTTTTGAAACTTATGTTCACCAAAACTGTTTATTTGATCAAAACAGTAAACACAGTAATGTTGTGAAATATTGTTACAACAACTGTTTTTAAATGTAACATTTCAGTGAGCAAAGCTGAATTTTCAGCAGCCATTACTCTCTTGTCAGTCTCACACGATGCTTCAAATATCACTCTAAAATACTGTTCTCAAGTAACATTTCTTAATATTATCAGTGTTAAAAACAAGTGTGCTGCTTAATATTTTGTGGAAGATATTGGCAGCACTCCTTGGTTTGATGCGGAGCACCCGATTCTTGTTTAATGTAACCTTACCGAAGCAAGAGTGGCCTCTAAATCCTTAGTTGATACCCAGTTGATTAGATGATTTTTAACTTCCTGGAGTATTATCCATTTTGCTTTTGGAGTGGTTTTTGTTGGATAGATCTGGATTTTTTTTATCTCATTAATTTAAATAGTTTAGGTCAATTACATCTTTAATTGTAACTGATGATACGTCAAATACTATATTACTCTTGGGTACTCACTTTGGTTCAAGTTGCAATGTTAGTCAAGTTTAAGCAGAAAGAATGAAAATTCTTAAGGCTTCACAAACTTTATAATGCCATTGTGTTTCCTTTTTGAATATATAAATATGTAACCAATATCTGAGTCATTTGCTTCTTAAATAGCAAGTGACTGACAGGTACAGGTGGCCTACTGTCAGTTTGCTCCTTTCTTATTATGCTGCGTGCCATGGGTTTAGAGCACTGCAGAGGTTTTTGATTGCTTTTGGCTTTAAATGGCGTTTCACACAAGCCCAGGGGTTTTCTCTACCTCTTTTTAAAGGTGCATTGTTAATTCTCCCTAAAATCTGTGACTCCTATGGGAAAGGTCAGTTATGACTCAGACAAGTCTAGCCATCGCACCAAGGGAGGAATATATTGATATTCCTGTGTTGGAGAATGTTGAAGCTCCTCTGGCCTTTTCTGTGGACTGTACCGAAAAAGCACCATCCTTTTTTTCACCCCCTCATTTTATGAGCAGTTGAAAAGAGAGCACTGAGTACATAGCAGCAGCGAGGAACCATTTGAAGCCATTTACATTTGTTTACTGTAGAGCGCAAAATTGCAAAAATAAGGACTGTATGAAGCCAAGGTACAGTTGAATTTTCCAGGTCCGTTTAAAAAAGTAGAAGTTTATTATTTCAGTTGGAGTAAAGTGTTTCTGTGACATTTTAAAAAGGCACATTATTGCTTTAGTCTGACTGAAATCAAACTTTTAAAGTGCATTAAGTGTTTGCACTTTACAGGGTCAGTAGCTTTTATTTATAGATATGAGGATGTTTTTTAAAATCAAGTCTGCCCTATAATACATCTAGTCATATTTACGTACTCTTATCTATATTAAGATCTCTCCACAAATTGTATTTTTAGGGCCACCAAATAGCCTTCCGCTAAAGGTAGGGCTGTAATGATTCCTCGATTCTATTCCAGTATTCAATTAAAAAAAAATCTTTGATTGCATTTTGCCCGTGTCAAGCAAAATACAGGAAGTGACGCATTCCACACATTAAACCCGTTTAAAAATCATATAAATATATATGTGATGCAGGTTTAATATATGTGCTTTAATTATTTACATATGTGTAAATTACCTACCTGCTTCTCAGATTGGCTTTGTGCATAGTAAATGCTGCTACACAAGAACTGTTATCATTTACATGTCTGGAGCATCTCAAACTGCATGTTGTTGTGAGTTTGGGTTTATAATAACGTTCATTTGGTAACCCAACGTGTGCTATTTCATTAGATTTGTAAGGTAAATCTTTTATAAACCTACGCAAACACAGGAGAATACATCAGTATGTTTTCAATATGCTAACTGTTCATCGCAATTTCAAAATAAAAGTTTAAACCCTCGCTCTGCGTTTACACGTTTTGATGTCCACTTTTTCAACAAATTACAGTGGCTGCAGCAATCCAAATATTAGAGTTTAAGTGGACATTGGAATTAAATGTTTGTTGAGTCAATATTAAACAAGGATTAAACTACAAACAAAGAATAAAGTGTAAAAACAATCGTCAAACTATGAATAATTGATATCAACAGTTCAATTTTCACTAGTTAAAATGCTAATTCTTGATATCAGAAATTGGATTTTTACTAGTAACAATGGCAATTTTTGATATCAGGAATTACATTTCCACTAGTCAGTTTATTGATATCAACAATGACGTCATCACTCACAGAAACTGAATTACTGATATCAACTTAATACCAAGAATTTTATTTTCTCTAGTTAAATGTCACCATAGACTCCCATTCTAATGTAATTGTTGATATCAAGAATTGATTTCCTACTAGTTAAAATTCCAATTTCACATATCAGAAATACAATTCTCACTAGTAAAAACCTTTATTTTTGATATCAATAATTACATGGTTACTAGTGCAAATGTCCATTCTTGATATCAACAATTCAATTGCTACTAGTGACAATGTTCATTTCTGGTATCATGAATGGGATTGTTACTAGTAAGAATGCCAGTTCAGATATCTGAAATTACTCTCCTAATTATTGATAACAAATACATTTTCAGATATCAGAAATAAGAAATGTAACATGTTGAAATACATTTACAGATATCAATCAAATAAATTTGAATGGGAGTCTATGGTGATATTTAACTAGTGAAAATTGAATTGTTGATATCAAGAATTCATATCCTGCAAATGAATAAAAGTCAAAACAGCTTGCCATACTACTGTTTATAACACATTATGTTCAGTAAAACCATATGACTACTTGCTTTTGATACTTTGTTAGAACTAATTATTATCGTCTCATTGCTATTATATATGTATTTTAAGTCATTTTAAAGGCTATTGTTAACTTGGGTTTATTTTTTTACAAAAAAAAACCCATATATATATATAATTAGCCGATTACTTGATTAATCATCAGAATAATCAACAGATTACTCGATTACCAAAATAATCGTTAGTGACAGCCTTACTTAAAGGTTCACTGAAGTTTTTTGAAACACGCCGTGTTATGTGTGTTGAAAAAATTTCAATTGAAACAGGAAGACGGAGCAGAACATATATCAAGAAGTCCCGCCCCCTTTTTTTAAACCGCCAATAGCGTTTTGTTTAAATCACAGCTTGGGCTAGAGCCACATTTGACAGCGCATGACAGACTGCCACAATTTTATCCATGTTGCTATAAAATATAGCATTCTGTGTGGAATTTAAATGGGTCTGATATGTTTTGTGTACAGAAAATACTAATTCTGTGAGCAGCTTTAACGTCTATTTATAGTGTAGGGGGTAGGACACTTTGGATTCTAGAGAGTATTTGATTGTACAGAAAGTTTGATGAGAAGCTGAAGTGCAGGGTGATCTCATCAAAATTGTTTATCCACATAGGCGGAAGTGATGAGAACGTAAGTTTTGAATGCTTGCATCTTGTAAATGCACATAACATAACATATTCATACTAAAAGCCAAAAACCTTTTTTGGTTTAATGGGGACTTTAACTATTTGCACACTGTATTCTAGGCATAATCACATGGCTTTTTCCTTGCAGGTTGATGCGATCCTGAACCTGGTGTCTACGCTGATCCAGGACCAGCCAGACCAGCCTGCTGAGGATCCTGACCCGGAGGACTTTGCAGAGGAACAGAGCCTAGTGGGCCGTTTTATTCATCTGCTGCATTCAGACGACCCTGACCAGCAGTATTTGGTACACGGTCTTTCCTCTCTTACCGTCTCCTTTCATCATATGACAGAGCAAAGCATTGTTGGCCTCCACTCAAAGAAGTCTATAAAAATGCACTGCTGTTAAGTGCTCCTTATTTGTGGGGAAAGTACAGCGTGTTTCTTTGATCATTTCACGAGCGCTAGATGCTAAGGAGAAATAATCCCCTTGATGGAACATCATAAGCAAATGACTGACAATGTCATGATTGTTTGACATCAGCCAGAACTGGTCTAATTAGCTCCCAGTGAAAGTTGTTTTATTCCGCATTCAATCAGTTGATGAGGTCATCATGCTGCTTAATGAATTATTCAAATCGATTCATCTACTCTTTCTTTCGTGCCTCCCACAGATTTTAAACACTGCCAGGAAACACTTTGGCGCTGGGGGGAACCAGAGAATTCGACACACTCTTCCCCCGCTGGTGTTCGCTGCTTATCAACTGGCCTTCCGTTACAAAGAGAACTCCTCCTCAGTATGTCCCACATTCAACCACACTACAACCTACATGCCATGACACTACCTGAAACAAACACTGTCTTCTGTCTACATAGAGGCAGCTTGCTATCTAAAATGGAACATCATAAATGAATGATTTGAAATGCTTTAGGCAGCAGCTTCGTTGGCGGACACATGCATTTGCAAAAGCGCCCCCGGTAGAGAAGGGGTTTCAAGCTTTTTATACCCAGGGCCCCCAAATATAATGATCCCTTACTTGTATTTGTACTGTGTGAGAACAATATTAATCATAACAAGAAGACAAGAGGTTTACAGGTTTATTTGAATAGAAGAAATATATTATGACTCAATAGAATTAAATGATGTATTAATGTAATGATTTCTGACCAGAACAAAATTGGGTGAAAATTTGGTAACATTCATAAATTCAGTACAGATTACAAGTTACCCTATTTGAAATGTAATTTTTCTATTTCAGTTACTTTATTAATGTAACTGATTACATTTGATTACTTTTTGATTACTTTTCTGCATTTCTCTTTATTCATTTGTGACCCTGGACCACATAATCAGTCTTACGTAGCACGTATATACTTGTAGCTATAGCTAAAAATACATTCTATGGGTCAAAATTGATTGATTTTTTTTATTTTTAGGCCAAAAATCATTAGGATAATAAGTAAAGATCATGTTCCATTTAAGATATTTTGTCAATTTCCTACTGTAAATATATCAAACCTTAAGAACTTCATTTCAACTTTAAAGGGTTAAGAAACCCCAGACTACTTTTTCTGAGATTTTAGCCAGAGGTGTTTGTGTTGCATATCATAGATTTTTTGGAGAGAACTGGTTAATTTTGAGCTTTTTGCGCCATTGCTCATCTTCCGGGTTTAAAATCTACATTGTGTTGATGTCACAGTTTGTGACATGGCAACGGACTATAGTATTTTGATGACGCGTTGGTCTCATTATTATTCATGAGGCTGCGTGTTCTTATTCTACGAGAAGACGCTTCGCCTAATTATTCACGACAGCGTGTGTTGATTTGCTATGACAGACGCTTTAGACTGTGAGAACATTCCCGGATTGAAGGACAGTGTTTGTTATGTTTTGCTTTGTAAGAGTTCAGCACAAACACGATTCATTCATATAGTGAGTGTAATAGCGGTTTGTACAGTTTGATGGGTTGACGCAACCCATCAAAAGGATTATAAACACCGCAAAATAAGCCTTAAGTTAATAGAGGTGCAACAGCGCATTCATATTTATGTTTTCAATGCAGAGTGCAAATTGGAGTTTATTTGTTGTTAACTCAGTGGGAGTGAAATAAAACTGTCTGATCCGTCTGACTCTCCTCCCTCTCCCCCCAGCATTTTTTAAAACTGTGGTGAGAACTAACGAGCGCTGAAATGGGGTTTCATGACCCTTTAAAAGCAATTTTCTCATTATTTAGATTTTTTTGCACCCTCAGATTCGAGATTGTTGTATCTCTGTCAAATATTGTCCTATCCTAACAAACTATACATCAATGGAAAGCTTTTTTATTCTGCTTTCTTATTTATAAATTACCCTTGGTCTAGGGTCACATTTTCAAACATGTAAACCAGACAAGTTTAAAGGAGAAGTTCACTTCCAGACCAAAAATTTACAGATAATTTACTCACCCCCTTGTCATCCAAGATGTTCATGTCTTTGTTTCTTCAGTCATAAAGGAATTATGTTTCTTGAGGAAAACATTTTAGGATTATGCCCGCAAGTTTGAACTTCCAAAATGCAGTTTAAATGCATCTTCAAAGGGCTCTAAACGATCCCAGCCGAGGAAGAAGGATCTTATCTAGTGAAACAATTGGTTATTTAAAAAAAATTATAATAATATTGACAATTTCTATACTTTTTAACTTCAAATGGTCGTCTTGTCTAGCTGCATGTACTCTGTGTATTCTGGTTCAAGATGGTTAGCGTAGGTCGAAAAACTCCCATCTCATTTCCTTCTCCAACTTCAAAATTGTACTACATCACTGCAGAAGTACCAACCCAGTGTTTACAAAGTGAATTTGCAAAGATGATCAAGCACCCTTTACAAAAAAAGGTAAAACAGTGATAAAGGTATATATCTTTTTTTTTTTGGGTCCCCATGAGGAAACAACCTTGACCTTGTGGGGACATTTGTGAGGTCCCCATGAGGAAACTGGCTTATAAATCATACAGAATGAGTTTTTTTGAGAAAGTAAAAAGTATGCACAATCTCCTGTGAGGGCTAGTTTTAGGTGTAGGTGATAGAAAATATGGTTTGTACAGTATAAAAACCATTACGCCAATGGAATGTCCCCATAAAACATGGAAACACAATGTGTGTGTGTGTGTATGAAAATATTCAAATGTAACCCACTCTGTAATCGTTAACATTTTCATAACTGTAATTTAAAATTTAAATTTTTCTCAGTCACTATAACAGATTACGGTTACATTTATTTTGATTAATTAAATGCGTAACTCTGTTAAATATAACTAGTTACTACTCAACACTGGTAAAAATGAACAGCACTTATTATATATATTTTGTCAAATCCAAGCATACTCTACAGAGTCCCTTAAGCCCAGTTTGAAAACTTTTGCAGTATTTTGGTTTTAGCTGGTGGCACATTAGCACTTCTAATTAGATGGGACTATTTTGATCAGTTTGATTCAGATTTAAACCTTTATTTTTTCAGTTTTATTTCGACAGCTCACTAGATTTTGTAACAAAGCCCCTGTGTAATTACACACCTGTGTAAAAGATAACCTTATATAAATCAAATGCTGTAATCCACATGGTAGGTCTAACATAGCTGTTTATTAGCTAAAAGGTCAGCAGCCCATCTGTTGCGTACAGACACTATAAATATCATAATCATTAAAATAACTATAAATTAATTGACTGTAATTTATGGCAGTAGTGATGAGCATTCCGTCTTGGAATCCTAGAAAACCCTTTAAAGGTTTTCATATGGCATTCATAGTGAGAAAACGAAAGTACTACTTTCCTTTCTCATGGAAGTGCAGTTGCGATAGCCTCATCTGTCATTTTTTCACACTTTTGAAATGCATTAGAATCACAGTTTATAATAGAAGACATTTTTTCATACATATGTCAATCTTTCTCTTTCACAGGATGATAAATGGGAAAAGAAATGTCAGAAGATTTTCTCATTCGCTCATCAGACCATCAGCGCTCTGATCAAAGCAGAGCTGGCGGAGTTACCCCTGAGGCTCTTCCTCCAGGGGGCTCTGGCGGCTGGAGAGATCGGCTTTGAGAACCATGAAACTGTTGCCTACGAGTTCATGTCTCAGGTAGAGAAACATTTTGATTAAATGCCTGAGAGGTCACTATCTTACTTTTTATCTTTACCTCTCATGTTCATTACTATTCAAAATGATACGGCAATAGCCTGAGAACAAGACTAGATCATTGTACGTTCACTCATTCTCACACCCCAACACCTTGTTTCTGAAATGCCTTTTAATTTTTGCATGTGTGTATCCCAAGGCATTCTCCCTGTATGAAGATGAGATCAGCGACTCGAAGGCTCAGCTGGCCGCCATTACGCTGATCATTGGCACATTTGAGCGCACACGGTGCTTCAGCGAAGAGAACCACGAACCCCTGCGTACCCAATGTGCCCTGGCTGCCTCCAAACTGCTGAAGAAACCCGACCAATGCCGTGCGGTCAGCATTTGTGCCCACCTTTTCTGGTCAGGACGCAACACTGACAAAGGTGGAGAAGAGGTTGGTATATATATTCTATAGTTTAATAGAGCAATGAAATCTGGTTTTCAGAAAATGTCTTTTCTAAAATTAGCTGTTCCTTTGTGACTGTGAATTAGACTGACCTTAAGTTGTAATTGGATTGCAGGTTATATAAATCTCATTGAATAGTCTCGAACAAAGTTATGACCTCACCATGAATTGGCACATAATGTTCATAATTTTTTTTTTTTTTCAGTTGTTCCATGTTTATGTTCAAGAGTTGTTCTTTTGTTAGATTTGGGTCAGAATAATCTGAATGTCTGAATTTTTGTTAATAGGTGTCATTTTCAATTTTTTAAGAGATTTTCTGTGTTGTTGCGATATTGAAGAAGAATGCGATATGCGATAATGCTTAAAGTGCCACATGCTTAGATAAAACGGCATACTCAGCTGTTACTGTTACTTCTGGGAACTTCTATTTACAACTGTTTCACATCTGGCTGCCCACACTCCGCTGACGCTTGCATTCAAATTGGCATTCTTGCTGCTGCTGATCCTGAGAGAGCAAGTCTTTTCAATCACATAATGATCATTATTTCTGTGTTACAGACATTTAAATAACAGAAGTACTGGAATAAAAGTTTATAGTTTGGGTATAAACACCTATTGTCTGCAGCAGCGATCAAAACGAAAGTATCTTAACACGTGTATGTATTGTAACTCTTATCCTCTTCCGCCAGGAGATGGCGACAACTGCATGTTAAAAAAAGAGTATTTATCATTCAATCATTGATTCAGGACATTCCAATGGTGATTTTTTTTAATTGTTAAAAATTTTGATCAATATATTTTTTTAAAAGACTTAAGAAATGAACACTGTGTCAGAAAGACTAGTAAATTACGTTATTTTGTTTAGATTTATTACAATTTATTAAAAAAATCGTGATTTTCAATTTATCCAGGATCATGCAGCTTTAGTTTAAATGCATATAATTCAATAAATTCATAAAGTACAAGTTCATATCAAAATGCACCTATATATGTATTTATTTTGCATTTTGTGTTTTTCAGTTGAAAAAAAAGTTGAAATAAATACAACTGTATATTTCATAACTGAATATTTCTTTAAAAAAGTTTAAAAAACTCGCCTTGTCTCGTTCTCGTGAACCCAATCTCGTGTCTCGTCTCGTGGGATAAGTGTCTCGTCACACCCCTAATATGTATGTATCAAGAGCTCCTGTAAAACCACAACAAATTCCTTGTGTTTGCACACACTTGGTGAATAAAGCTCTTTCAGATTCTGATTCTAAGATAACTAGCATAGATTTTTCACTTTTTGTGAAAAGAAAATCACCCCTACAACAGCTTCTGAAAAAGAACGGTAGTGTTTTACTCTAGCATTACATGAAAAATACAACACTGCTTAGCCTTCACTCAATATGCACTGTAAGCTACAAAAATGAAATAGGCAAGGGCAGTGAGCGATTTTCTCTGTCTTTTGTTCATTGCCCCAAATATTGCAAGCTGTAGCAATATGCATATTGTGATATGTACATTTGCGATATTTCGATAATTTCTATATATTGCACAGCCCTACTCAGTAAGGCGTTTTAGCAGTAAAAGATGCTATTTTAGATATAAAATTGAGTGTGTCAGTGGAATCGGATATTTGGGTATTTGCTGTCATTTCGGGAGCTTAAAGCTTTTCTATAGGTTTTTTTATTGTCAAGATTCTGTAGGTGGAAGATGTTCTCATGAGTCATTTGTATTGAGGTGAGAATTAAGGGTTACGTTAAATGAATCTGCCAGTGATTTCAGTGAAACTTGCTGAAATGCTAAAGTGAATCACCATTTTGTGTAGGATGTACACAGTTTGTTTAGAATGTGATGTCCTATTTTTCTAGTGCATCTTGACCTCTCGTATATAAGTGTGAATTTTTGAGTGCTTCTCTGGCTCTGTTCAAACTGCTCCATTTTCTAAGCTCACTCCCAAAATGCAGGTGTAGGGTTTCAGTTGAGTTATAGAAGGTTTTTAACAGCTGATCTTTGTGTGTGAATGTTAACTATAATTATCAAACCCAGTTTGCAGACATGCAACCAGAACAAGCCCAATTGACAGTGGCAAGCAACGAGCCCATGAGGTCATGGAGTTTTTTTAGATAGATTGAGGATTGTTAGGTCGGGTAAAATCTGTTATCTCTGATCCAGTTAGTTTGCTGGCTCCTTTGGCTGCAGCATGCTGTATCTGCCCGCCAAGTGGCAACCATGGGTGTCGAACTATAGAATAATTGGCGGTGGACAGGATCACGCAGGCCAAAATAAAAGGAAAAACACAGATATTCCTACGTACAATATAATGGCTGTAGCACTGTTTTTGGAGAAGACAGTATTTTAACTAAGCATGTTTTCTAAACCTCTGAAAACCTATTATAGCCATTTTATGTTTTAGTAGAGTAAATAAAGTCAAACCAAAACGTATTCAGACACCAGATACCATTTTTGATATTTTTTTACTAGTGGGTGCAGGACACTAAAGTTTATGTATTGTAAGTGTTATGTAAGTAAGGATAGCAAAATAAAGTAAACTGTGACATATTATACCAAAGACTACCAGTAAAATTGATGCAAATTTGGGACCAAAAATGATTCCGACACTTTGACCTGACCATGTTTTGCTTAAGTGCTTTTTCTTTAATTGCTAATGTAACCTTTTTATACCACAGACTGAACAAAATTAAGCATTTCTTGGTAGTTGGTCAAGTATTGATAGCTGTGTAAATATTGTCATACTATTGTCAAACAGTATGAATTTTTATCAAAGGCATCTGACATTATCAAGATGAATTTGTTCTGACACAGTTTAACTCTGAGTTTTTGTCATGTTTTATTACTATTTTCTAAACTGTGTTAAATAAACTGTGATAATGTGAAAATGTTGAAAATTTGGGTTAGACTGTATATTACACATTATTCCTTTAAAACTACTGCAGTGTTTAGATGTTATTTGTGTATAGGTGTAAATGAAACATATCTGTCACAGTTACTCATTACATGCTATTAATTTAGCTCTAGAGGGGTCTGTTGCACTCATAGCACACACGCATCCGTTACATATAATAGACATTGTTGGATTCAGTCCTAATTATTTTTTGGTGTTGATTGTGTTGATATGTGGCCAGATCCTGCATTGCACCAGTGTGCCGTTTCTGCTGTGTGCAGTGCTGTGAACACCATGTGTTCATCTTTATACTTGGTATTTATCCTCCTTTTAAGAGTGCTGCAGGTTGTCGCATTGTTTCATCACCCCAGAAGGAACTGCTTGTTTGAACGTTTTATTTTTCAGGCATACTCATTTTGTTAAGACCGGTATATTGCACACATGCTGATAAATACAATCACTCTTTTTATGAGTGAGTCGCTGATCTTTTATGAGAAGTTTATGGCAAATAATGTTTATTACATATTCAAAGAATTGTTTCAAATGTATTATTGCTGAATGCAGGCAGAAAAGTCCACAAGAGAAAATAATAGCTGAATTTATAAAAATGGCCCTGTTCAAAAGTTTACAAACACTTGATTCTTAATACTGTGTTAATACTATGCAAAAGTACAGTAAGTCCACGGTTCAATACGTACATCATTTTTTAACCACGGTTTTCGGTTTGGTTCGGTTCTGATAGCTTGTCACATCTGTGTGGAAATTATTAAATGCAAAACTGAAAAACTGCAATTCACAAGCACGTATTGAACCGTGAATGTCATACTGAACAGTTCGATATTATATTGAGAATTGTGGCATTCCTAGTTATTACCTGGATGATCCACAGCTGATTTGTTGTTGTTGTTGTTTGTGATAGTTATTCATGAGTCTGTTGTTTGTCCTAAGCAGCATTGATTTCTTTTGTTTTTTATGTTAAATGGTCTGATGCTCTGTGCTGTGTAAAAGATGTGAATATATTGTTGTTTATTTAAGTTTTAGAATTTGTATAGCCTTGCCTTGCCTGAAAAGTGAAAATGCCCTTCAGGTTCCACAAATTCTTTGGTTTTCCAACATCTTTTGTGTATTTGAACCCTTTCCAACAATGACTGTATGATTTTGAGATTCATCTTTAAGATCCATCTTTCACACTGAGGACAACTGAGGGATTCATATGCAACTGTTACAGAAGGTTCAAACACTCACTGATGCTCCAGATATAAGGAAGAACAATGTATTAAGAGCCAGGGGTTCAGGGGTAATTTTTGAACAGAATGAAGATGTGTACATTTTTCTTATTTTTTCTAAATCATCATATTTTTTTTTTTTATTTGGTACTGCCCTTTAGAAGCTACAGAAGATACTTACATGTTTCCCAGAAGACTAGATAAGTTAAATTTAGTTAAAGTTTTCATCTCCAGGATCTTAATGCAGCATTTTTCCTTCTGGAGCATCAGTGACCATTTGAACCTTTTGTAATAGTTGCATCTAACTTCCGCAGTTGTCCTCAGTGTAAAAAGATGTATCTCAAAATCATACATTCATTGCTGGAAAAGGGTTTAAATATGCAAAAGATGGTGAAAAACTAAAGAATTTGTTAGACCTGAAGGACTTCTCTGAAGAACCGCAGGCAGTTTAACTGTTCAGGACAAACAAGGGACTCATATGGAAGCCGGTTTCCACCACTGAATAAGATTTTTTTTTCCTCAGAATTGTGAGATATGAACTCGCAATTGTGTTATAAAGTCAGAATTGCCTGATATAAACCTGAAACTTCGAGTTATAAAGTCAAAATTCTGTGATATAAACTCACAAAACAGACTTTTTTCCTCACAATTGTGTGAAATAAACTCAACTGTTATAAAGTCAGAATTGCGAGATATAAACTCGCAATTGTTTTATAAAAACAGAATTGCGTGATATAAACTTGCAACTGCAAGTTATAAAGTCAAAATTCCGTGATATAAACTCACAAAACAGACTCACTATTACGTGATATAAAATTAATTGTGTTACAAAGTCAGAATTGCGAGATATGGACTCACAGTTCTGACTTTTTCTCGTAATTGCAACTTAGTCTCACAGTTCTGACTTTTTTTTCCTCAGAATTGTGAGATATGAACTCGCAATTGTGAGTTATAAAGTCCAATTTTGACGGGGGAAAAAGGCTGTTCTCAGAATTGTGAGTTTATATCTCACTATTCTGACTTAACTCGCAATTGATTTGAATGCATCTTTTGTATGATACCTCTGGAATGTATTGTGACTGCATGACAAGAGCAGATTTTCAAATGTGTATGTATTCAGCATGTGTCATTCCTTTGCTATAGAGTGCATTGTAACTGACATTCTCCCTTGCAGATCAATAATAATACATCGGCTCCTCTTGAAATGGCATTAAATACAGGGGACCTGATGTGGCAATTGTGCTTATTTTCTTTTAGTAAGGATCAATAGACAATGTTGTGACTCATAAATGCATGTGGAGAAATAGGATCATGCTGTGTTCCTTCTCTCAGCTCCACAGCATGTTCTTAGGAGGTATGTGTTGCCCCTAACAACAGAGCTTCCCAATCCAATTCATAACTCCATACTCCAAAAGGGAGCTGGCTTAAGTGGCTTTTGCCACGATAAAATGGAATAATTTGAGGCTAAAATCAGTTTTTTTTTTCTATCTGTTGTCAGATCCGTGATGGGCGGAGGGTGATGGAATGCTTGAAGAAGGCTCTGAAGATCGCTAACCAGTGCATGGACCCGTCCTTGCAAGTTCAGCTCTTCATTGAGATCCTCAACAGATACATCTGCTTCTATGAGCGAGAGAATGATGCGGTATGACCAGAGATGCCCTTTCACTCTTGATCATTCACCTCTAACTCTTCTTTTCCACTCTCCTATACCTCTTATTACTCGCTCTCCTTTAACCTGTTGTCTTTGCTGTGCCTCTGCTCTGATCTCTCGTCTCTCACTCATTCTCACTTTCCCTCTCCGTGCTCCACATTTTTGTCTGGCGCAAGCAGCGCTAGATTATACCTAACTTGCACTTATCTGAGAGGAAGCATCTGTATCCATGTTCAATTTGGGGGAGATTGAGTCAGGACTTGCCGGAGCACATCGGGGCCACAGGGCAGCCGGGACTAAGCGGAATCACAAACAAACACGCACGCAGTTAACATCAAGGTGTGCCCATCAGTCCTCTGACTTATTACTGAGGTCGCTCTTGATTGCTGAGCTTTATCCAAGGACAAGGGCCTCTTTAAATGTAGAAATAAATTGGAGAATCAAAACCAAAACAAATCTCCACACTGCATTTCATTGACACGTTACCTGTCGGTGTTTCTCTTGTCGGTATTGTGTTATAATGGAGAGCAGCACTGGGAATTTTTAAATGATCATAGTGTTCATTGATTTTTGATTACATATAACACAGTGACAGAAATCAAGTGTTTGGCGTAAATCCATAGATTGACACCAAATTTATTTTTATGTGTTTATGTGACACTGGTGTGTGTGGGTGTGTGAATTTACCTGAGATGCTCGTCTTTCTGTGTCTGGATAAATTGCTCACTGTGCATTCAGTGAGTGCTTTTATGTCTGGCACAGTTTTTGCACCATGTCTGCACTGCGAGTGAGATCGTTCACATTTATAGAAGCAAGATAAGCATAGCTATTATAATCCACAGAGCTCTCTATACTGCAGCTACTGGAATTTTTGTATGTTTTTAAGTCTCTTATGTTCAGCAGTGCTGAATTTAATCAAGAAAAAAACCCCAGTAAAAACAGTAATGCTGTAAAAGACGCGTTTTTGTAACCCTGTTTTCAATTAAGCTGGAGCCCAATTGCATTTCAAGGGAGTCCCCATTGAAAATCACGTTCCACAGGGTAAAATACACATTTTTTGGCAGGGTTCCTCTGGTGAAATTCGCATTCCAGGGGATAAATATCACGGTATTGGTGTCGCTTCAACCCACAGACATGGAAAAAAAACCTGCAGCAACAGTGTAAAAGTAGCCCAATTCCATGGGAAAACCACAGACTAGGCGAGATTGGTCAACTGGACTATTTTAAAGATGTTCTTACTACCTTTCTGGGCTTTGAAATGCATTTTTGCATTTTACATTGACAGGACAGTGGAGGTACGACAGGAAGTGAGTTGGAGAGAGAGAGGGCGGTGGGAAAGGTCCACAAGGCAGGATTCGATCCCGGACACCGAAGCGCAACTGTGCCTTATGTCTGTGCGCAGCCCACAAGGCTGTCAGTGCCGACAAAGAAAATGTTTTTATGTTATTATTTTATGCCCAATTGTTACTCAAAACTAGCCCAATCGCAGGTCCCCTGTTAAAAAAGTCTTTTGTCTGGGTTCCCCTGGTAAATTCACATTCCAGGTGCTATATGTGGCGTTATTGGGGTCACTTCAACCCACGGACATCAAAAACAACTGCAGACTTGGCAACGCAGTACTCCTCTGTGTACCAATCACAACAGGCTTGGCCAGCTGACCAATCAGAGCAGAGTAGGCTTATGGAAGGGAGCGTACATACATTACGCTCAAAGCTGCTTCGATCGAACCATTTCTAAATAATTGACACATGACTTCATGTATTAATGTGAATTATGAGAAAATTAAAATGTTTTCTGACTTTAGATGCATTTAAACTTATTGTAGGGGACTCCAAAACAATATTAGGACACTTTAAAAAGCCATATGACCTGCTCTTTAAAGAACTGAATCCGAAGAGTCACTCGTTCATGAATCAACCTACACTGGTCTTGCTGTATGTTTTGAATTCAATATAAATAGAACCAGCTCATAAGACTAATGTTTGTTCTTTACTATCTATCTCTCTGTCGCTTTTATTTGCATAAATCCAGACCAGATTTGCTCAACCTGTGCATGTTTGCTTTGCAGGTGACGGTCCAAGTCCTGAATCAGCTGATCCAGAAGATCCGTGAGGATCTCCCGAACCTGGAGGCCAGCGAGGAGACGGAGCAGATTAACAAACACTTCCACAATACACTGGAGCACCTGCGTCTGCAGAGAGAGTCGCCCGAGTCTGAGGGACCGGCGTACGAGGGGTTGGTGCTGTAAGAGCCTCATGCATTTACATTTATATTTGTGTACACACGCATAGAGAGATATATGTATATGCCCACATGTGCACACCAGGGTATTCCAGCCAGGGGAAAAACAAAGCCAAACCCACCTGCCTCTCTACCCATTCCTCTTACTGCTCATACTTTCTGTCTGTTGTTTTTTCGTCTCTCTTTCGCCCTCTTTCCCATTTCGTGAGGCATTTCCTTGTGAGAACAGTCCTTAGAGAACAGTGCATGCACTGCACTCCTGCTCTGCGCTTCCTTCAGACAACCATTCCCTCTTGAAAACTATGGTTGCCATACAAATGAGCAAGAATAATGCTATATATTTAAGAGGGAGAAAGAAAAAAAACAAGTTTTAGTGTTGCTACACCACTTTCTTGCCCCGTCGGCCAAACTGGAGAAAAAAAAAGGCAGAGCTTTATTGAGCCATGCATTGTTACGGTCTTTGTTTAGAGGACCTACACTTGATTCTACCTTTTTTTTTTCAGCATTAATATTTTAAGCGCCATGCTGAATTAAAAGACATTTGTGTAACTAATGAATAGTCTCGTTTCTCACCCTTTTACTTTACGGCAGACGCTTTGGTGGAGTGGTGGGACAGTGTGTTGACTAATATGTGGAATGGGTGAACATGTGTATAGACTCTATTAATGAATGAGTAGCTGTGGCTGTGAATCGAAACAATGTCAGAAGCCTTCTCTTGCATCTTGTCTCCTTTTTTTGAATTATGATTCCCCCTCCCTTCATATATTGTATGTATAATCTAATTGTAAATCAGTTACAACAAAATATCATTGATTTCATGGCATTTGCACAAATAAAAAATGATATTAACCCCACATGCCTGTAGAAGTGTGGTTTAATGTTATTAAAGTCGCTATGAAAACAGAATTAGCGACAGATCTTTTTTTCCATATAGTGATGTACATTTGAATGTAATAGATTATCAAAAAAGAAAAAATATAGGGAAGAAATTGGTCAGGATTGCCAGGTTTTCACAACAAAACCTGCCTGCTAAAAAACAGGGGGGTAACCCCCTGGTAAAATTCACAATATAGGGGCTAAATATCATGTAATTGTGGTCACAACAACCTGCAGCAATAGTGTTGTGTTAAAGTAGCCCATTTGATAAACTACAGAGTTTCTGTTAACACTGGAATTGGTTCTATCACTCCACTGTTTTTGCAAATAGGCTCATTTTCCAACTCCCCCAGAGTTAAACAGATGAGTTTTACCGTTTTCGAATCCATTCAGCCGATCTCTGGTTCTCCCGGTAGCCCTTTTAGCATAGCTTAGCATAAACCTTTGAATCGGATTAGACCACGATGTAACTACAGAGGAGTAAAGTTTTAAATAGGAAAAATATTGAAAGTCTTTAGTTTTATTTTTGAGCGCAATACTTATGGTCTAATCCGATTCAATGATTTATGCTAAGCTATGCTAAAAGGGCTACCGGGAGAACCGGAGATCGGCTGGATGGATTCGAAAACGGTAAAACTCATCTGTTTAACTCTGGGGGAGCTGGAAAATGAGCCTACTTGCAAAAAAAGTGGAGTGTTCATTTAAGTCTGAGACCCTGCAAATAAACAAAAATGTCTTATAAATTAAAGATAAAGGGCCAAAAAATGCACGTGTACAATTAAACAAGGTATTGCGGCTGTCGTGATTAAAATGAAATGTGAAAATGAATAAAAAGTAATTACATTTAGATCAACTTAAACCATCAGATTGCTTTTGTTTTGTGTAGCGTTGAGCCTTGTAACCAATCAAATGCGATTCTGCTGAATTTAGGAATGCATTGGCCAATCAGAGGCACTTAGATTAGTCAACGCTAAAAACACCGGAGCTGTTACATATGACATAACACATAATAAATGTATGGTGTTATTATATGTAGGTATCTTTGCTTTATCAGAGTGATCTTTCCTCATCATACGGATAAAGTTTAAAGCCTCTTTATTACCATATTCAATGTTATGAGATTCATAAAATGTATAAATTGTGAGAAATAAGGTACAATTTGAGACCAGAACTGTAAATGTGATTGAAAGGAAAGGTTCGGAATTCTTAATTCATCTCTGTATCCAATACTGCAGTCAGGTCACGTGACAAAAGAACGAACAACTCCAACCCGAAGACTCGAGAAGTGAATGAATCATTTCTCCTTCCGGCACAGACTGCATAGTGTCTATGGGACTGTCACAGGATGAACAAATCACTTGAACTCGAAGACTCGAGAGGTGAACTAATCGTTTCTGTTTCCTTCCAATAGGATGTTGCGCATGTGCAGTGAACACAAAATAAACGAATCCCTCGCTAAGACAACTCGGTCGTTCCAGAATCATTTAAAAAATGTATGGAAGGCCAAATGGTTCAAAAACGTGAATTTTATCATGTCAATTTTGCTAACGAATAATTTTTGTCAACAACATTTTTCACTAATGAAAACGAGAAGATAATGAAACAAATTTTTTTGACGAAATTACGAAAACTATGACGAAAATCTATTAACATTTTAAATACAACAAAGGTTTTTTATAATAATAATAATAAGGTGATTATAAAAATTGCCCTCATAAATGTAAAAAATGCCCCTGGAAAGCAAAAGTCGTTTCACTAGATGATCCAGACAATTTGATTAAACATTTGATAAGTAACATTTGATTTGACACATTTTTTACTTTTAATGCTGACTTCAGCTGTTTCTGTCTTGTGCTGTTTCTGTTAATAAGCAAACGTTGGAGATAAATTTAGCAGTGAATGCTGATAAAAACATTGGTACTGGTTATTATTTAATACATGAGTCAAGTATTAAAGGGTATTCATCTGTTAGTTTTCTGACTTATTGTTCTGTATCTCTGTGTTTGAACAGAATCTCTATGCATTGTACATATTACCGTTGATTAGAGACAAGTGTTTAAACTTTGCTATAAACCCTGAAATAATCCTGTATAAATTGGTTATCTTGATATGATTATAAGAAATGAGTCATGTTTCTCTGTATTTAGTCTGTCCCACAGTTGCTAGGGGAACTACAGGCTTCAGCAGCAATCCCTGTACATCTGTCATGAAGAATCAGTATACAATTATCACGAACAGCATGGTTTGAAATATCATCTCAGTTGTTCTCATTGCAGACTGTGGTTTCAAGAGGTCCATTATGGTAGTCACTTCACCAGTACAGTTTATTTTGACGTGATTAAAAAAGAAAAAATGCTTACAAAGGCAAACATGGCACTGCGCTAGACACTTCCAGTCATGTGTACATAATTTATGAAACGGATCCATAATTCATCATTGAATTTGGAAAAAACAGCTATCCCACTAGTTCATACAAAAATGTGAGTTTGAATAAGTAGATTAAATATCTCTGTGTCTACTCACTCACAATGTACACCAAGAAAATGTCCTGCTATATACAAGCAAATTAAAAAAGAAAAGCCCTATTCGGAAATGTGGTCATCCTCATAAATTTAATACTTCTGGTCCATGTTCTGAGGTTGAATTTTTGTTTTGCTCGGACACAGTAATTTGCTGAAGGCTCTTTTGAAGCTGCTGTGGCACAGAGGATACAAGATGGGATTGATGGATGAGTTTATCCACAGCAGCCAGAAGGAGATCTCATAAAGGTAGTGCTGGACGCACTGACCGTGACATGCTGCCCGAATGATCATCAGCAGCGTGTAGGGTGCCCAACAGAGTCCGAAAACACAAACTATCACAGCTAAAGACTTTGCCACCTTTTTATCTCTAGACAAGCGGAAGCGGCTGGCCAGACTGGCAACCATATCAGGACGGTGTCTGTGTGATCCACCCGAATGATCCACGTAATGAAACTGCGCCTCGCTGGATGTCAGAATCCGGTCTCCGACCTGTAAAGGAGGCAAGTCTGCAATTGTGCTGTCTCTCCGTTTAGTCTGTCTGCCGTGGCCGAACTCTGCGGCGGACACCTTTGCAGTCGAAGGCAATCGGCAGCACCGTGACCTTGAGGGCAAGTTGACCTCCCTTTCCTCGACAGGCCTCACAAAAAACACACGCTGCACATCGCCGGTTCCAACCGGCCTCATCTTGAAGCTTCTGAGCCGTATATAAGTCGGCTGTTCTTCCCTCACTGCGCATCTGTTGCGGATGTTGATGTAAATGCTGAGGTTGAAGTAAGTGACGCTTATGAAAGGTGTGAAGAACTCGACAGTAGAGGCAGTCATCAGAAAATACCAGTTGAAGTAAAATTCGGCATAGCACTCTCCATCTGGCACCACGCTTCCCCCCGCGATGTGTTCCCAGCTGATTATAGCTGGACCATAAAGAAGGAATGCTGCCAGCCACACGCAGAGCATCTTCAAAACAGCCTCTCTAGTTATGCCCTTCTGGCAACGGTAACTCACCTGGAACACAGATATGTAATTGATTTACATTAAACTTAGGCCTCCATAGATGGATGGATGGATAGATTAGATAGACAGACAGATATATAGATAGATAGATAGACAGATAAAATGTCCCTGGTTTCCAGCTGAAATAAATATTATGATTAAATGGACGTCACAATGGATTTATCCCTGAGGCAGAAGCAAGGGGTTCAGCTTTTGTGTGCTGCTGCATAATAGGATGCAAATAAATGTTGACAGATGATTGTTAAATGTGAAAGTGTGCATGGCATTTGTAGGTCTCCACTCATCGTGCCTGTCCAAATTATTAAGTACATGTGATGAAGCCAGACATTACTCTTTTTCGTTAAACTATCCATGTAAGTAGCCATCTTTGGTTAAAAATTAGGTAATTTGAATACATTCAAGAACATTTGTGACCAATTGCTGAATAAATAAGCTTTCCATTGATATATTTAGGGTAGGAAATTTACTAAATATCTTCATGGAACATTACCTTTACTTAATATCCTAACGATTTTTGGCATAAAAGAAAAATAGATCATTTTGACCTATACAATGTATTTTTGGCTATTGCTACAAATATTTGTGTTTTGTGGTCCAGGGTCACATTTGTTTTGTTGCAGTTTCTGTGGTCACTGGTGGTTTAGAGACCTATTAGTTTGGATCGGCTTTCTCCAACACAGACAAATTGGGAGCTTTTAAAAAACTGTGCGTTCAAATGTCAGTCTAATGGTGTGTTTTTGCGCAGCACTCACCGCTTTAGTAACGGACTGAAACCTGTCGAAACTGATGAGAACGATGTTGAAGACTGAAGCGGTGCACAGCATATAATCCACGACCAGCCACAGTTTACACAGACCTCTGCCTAGTCTCCATTCACCCGTCAGGACATAGGGAATATACACGGGGATGCAAAACCCGCCTGAAAACACATTCAAACACACACACACGCACGCACTTAAAGGACACCGCAGACTTACTACTATAGCTGAAATACAAACAGTCATTAATATCACTCACCGACAAGAAAGTCCGCTATGGCCAAATTTAAAAAGAAAAAGTTGCCTTGTGTGCGTAAACTTTTCTCAACCACGAAAGCTAAAATGACAAGCGCGTTCCCGAGAACTGTGGCGAACACCAGCAATGTCATAAGCACAGTAAGAAATATTGAGGTAGATGGAGAAAACTGGCCATACTGCGCGCGCCGGTTCTCAAACGTGTCCAAGTCGCCGATGCTCGTCGCGTTGTCTCTCTCCAGTCCAGTCCAGTTGGGCGACTGCGGGTTTCCTGATTTCCACATGAATGAAACAGCTGTAGGTATCCCAGGAGAGTGTGCCGCTGACAATAAAGAGGTTTGCATGGTGCTTTTCTCCGTCAACAAGCAATTATGCATGACAGTCAACGCGTAAAAGCTGCCGAGCCATCCGCGCTCCCGACACTGACTGTGAGCTGCTCATTCACAGTTCAGCGAGCGGCGCGGGCGATCGCAGGTTTTTATACTGAGGGGGAACAGAGCTTTCATTGGCTGCCTATTTAACGCTGATGTCGATGACTGCGTTTGAAGTGTTCATCCAGGATTACTTAAGAGTGTCAAACGCCCAGCTCTTGTGTTGTCATCGATGTTCTGCATCTCTGTGATAACAGCCCAGTTTGCTGTATCACCGCCTCCCACCACATGCCTCATTTAACTTGCTCAAAAATCAATCTTACGAATGTGACTTGAAATCACACGTGTCCTGCTCTGTTGTTTAGGGGAATAGCTTAAACCAGCCTAAGATTCTAGGTTTTGGCGGTGTAATGTGTCTCGCTGGCCAAGCTGGTCTCCATTTGGTCTTGCTGATCTGACCATCTGAAAAAAAGGCTAAAATCTCACTAAAACCACCTACTCTAGGACCAGCAAGGGCCAGATTAGGCTGTTGAATGTTACCATGTCATTATCTGAATCCATTTGCTGTTTAAAGGGGTCATGATGACATGGGTTTTTGTTATTTTAATGTTCATTGAAGTTTACTTATAATGTTAATAAAGTTTTTTTTTTCCACAAAAAAAAAAAAAAATAATAATAATAAATATGTGGAAAAATGATTATTATCAACCCTTATTTTCAGCGTTTGTCTAAAATGACCTGTTTTCAGGGGCGAGTCCTTTGCTGAAAAAAAAAACAGCTAAAACCAGCCTAGGCTGGTTCACTGGTTTTAGCTGGTCATAGCTGGTCATCAGGCTGGTTTTAGAGGGGTCTTAGCTGGTCAGGCTGGGAAATCACAAGCTAAAACCAGCCTGACCACCCTGGCCAGGCTGGGAGACCACCTAAAACCAGCTACTTCCAGCTTAAACCAGCCAAAACCAGCCAACCACCCTAGGCTGGTTTTAGCTGTTTTTTTCCAGCAGGGTAGGCTTGTCAGGAATCGGCCACTGTTATGATTGGCTAGCCTCATTGCATAGAAAACAGTATCAATGCCCCCTAGCTACTGCATGTCAGTGTTTTGACAACATGATTAAAAAAAGGTAATTTTCCAGACAAAGCGTTATGAAATTTACTTACCGTTTTGATGCAGCTGCAGTCAGATCTAGTACCGCTTCATCTTTCATCAAATGTTTCTCTGTGAACTCTCCATGACACTGTGCCTCGCTTTCAAAACAAAATGCTCCAATCAGTCTTCAGACACGATCCGGGATGCCATTAAAAGTAAACTATATCCACTTGTTCCTTACGCTGGGATCCTTCTGATATCCGTACAAAAATGCAAACAAACTGTTTAAAACAAATGTTTCAAAGTGAACTCAAAGTGAATCACTTGTCCTAATACTAGTAATCTATAACATATAATATTTATAATATTTTATTGAAAACATTAATAATAGGCCTATAAATAGTAAAAATAATAATAATAATAAAATAATAATAATAATAATAATATAAATGTTCTAAATTAGTTGTTTATTAGTATATAATATAGATTTATGCTGTAAAATATTAAATTAAATGTCTAATACTTAGGGACAGTGGGGTAAGATTAACCATTTTTTACTTGTGTGGTCCTCAAGGTAAGGGAAAATGATGCAGAGGTGCAGTGAAAGTACCCATCCTATATCCTCATGAAAGTATTCCTATAATTTAAATGATCATAAAGGGTTTTTAAAAATATAGCTTCTTATAAAAAAAAAAGCATTCCCATGGCTCAATTTGCCCCAGGTTAGGGGTAAATTGACCCAAATCGAGTCAGTGGGTATGCACCATCACCTATATATATCATAAAGATTTTTAGACCTGGATAAATTTGCTTTGATGTAACAACTATTACATTTGTTATACTAAAATTTTACTTTGACAATCTAAAAACTTTTTATAAACAAAATGACTGCCTTCCATTCCCACCATGTGTTTCCAAAATACATAGTCAAATGACAGTTTGCCAAGATACAAGGGGTGGCTCAAATTACCCGCTGGTTTAACTTACCCCACTCTCAAACTTATTTCCACTGAAGATGAGGTAGAAGCAGGCTCGGAGAGTGAGGGAGAGCCCACTCCTATCAAAACAATTAAAATAAAGTCTGAAATTATTACAGTGTGCTGTCTTCTTTTTTAATTGTATTTTTGTAACTACAACTATGTATAATTTGCATTAACAAGCATCCACCCCCTTAGTGCCGCTTTTTTTGGTTTGGGCCACACTTCAAAATGTCTGTGTATGGCCCTGATATCCGTGGTCTGTGCACACATTTAAAAATTGCCGCCAGAAGATGATTTACGCCAGCAATTGGTTCTTGTGAGCTCTTGTGTGTCTCGTGACCGACTGCGTCATGCAAAACAAGTTTGTGAGTACCTTTTGAATGTGATATGTGCGGGAGCGAGATCATTTTCAGCGATTAAAGTCTGTAAATTTACTCTGTTCTTCGGATAAAATATCGGATGATTTGAATGCATCATGATTTGTCTGTAATACTTTTGGTACAAGTTTCTGTTGATTTTTTTCAAATGTGGCATTAATGATGTAATCGGTGGTGGAATTCCTTATATGAGCATTTCTCCCGGAAAAGCGTGTCCGTGGCACCCGCGATCACGCCGACTAGACCGTGAGAAAGGGAGCACGCCCATCAACGTGCTTCATTCGGCTGCACCCTGCAAGGGATTCATTCGGGAAGAATGACCCTAAAGAAGTGTGTTTATGGTTGTAAGGTAAAGATAACTTTGCTCAGCTTCATGAAGAACCCAGCGTTACATGAACAGTGGATGCAGTTCCTTTTTCCGGGGCAGCAATGGAGTTTAGCAAGTGAATGTTTCATATACGAGGACCAGTTCGACGCTGGATTTGCACATTGTTCGATACAGAAAGATGGAGTGGTCCCAGCTATAAAAGATCCCGGTAATGATTCAGAACTGCAGATGGTAAGTGAAACAATATCAAATGTCTGTTTTATTGGCTATCCTAACCAGAGCATGTGAGCGAAGCGGAGCGGCGTGACGCTCTGCTCAGCGCTCCGCTCAGTCGCTAATGGCCAAAGCAAAACGCTCCGCTAATGTTCCGCTCACGCTCACCGGTAAACCAAATCCCGCTCAGATCCCGCTCTGACATAAAATTTCTCTAGTAGGCCTATTGTTTACTGTTTGTACCGAAATTCTTGGATAATTGTCTAAAATTAAGCATGCATGTTTCAGAGCAAAATTCTTACATTCTTCTTAATTGTATTAATTAAAATGTAGGCTATTAAATACACGAATAACCTTAGCAAACCTACCTAAAATGCTTTTCGTTAACTTTATTTCCGTGAATAGCTGCCGTTGTTGTGTAATAGAACATTTAAAACACAAACGGACACACATGAGATGAACTGTGCGCAGATCTTTACAAAATTCACCTCTATTATAAAGCCTGTTAAAGTAAACACACGGACACGGGGAACTGGGGACAATGGAGAGAGAAAAATTATTTATCTCCCTTTGGCCTTTTGCATTTTTTTTTGTAAAGAACAAATCTGCGTGCGTTATATTAGATTATAAATTACTGATGCATATAGCCTATCTAGCCTACATTCTGTAGCCTATGTCTACCTATTATTTATTAATTTTAAGCAATAATTATTTTAATAAGTAGGCCTAATTACGAAATATATCCTAATAATTCGTTCCAAAATTTAAGCCAAATCTAGGGAAGGAACGAATTAACGAACGAATGAATTCGTGGCAGGCTGGCAGCTAAGCCTAAACAAGAGAACGAATGCTTAATTCGTGGCCATAATTTAGACTAAACGAAAAAATGAATTTAATTCGCATAAAAAAAGAGAACTGCTCTAAATTCGTGGCCGTGATTTTGTCTGCATGCCGTGATGATCGGGGCTCCGTACGACCGAATATAACCTTAGCCTACACCATGTTTGCGTAGTACTTTACATTTATGTATAAGGCTTGCAAGTTCGTTGAAACAATATCTGAACTCCATAACTGCTCTACTGTTCTCGATCTCTACAGCTTATCGATCGCGAACAAGTAAATCACCAAAGCGCTGAGCGTATTGAGCGAGCGGAGCGGAATCTTCAGAAAGGCGCTCTGCGCTCTTAAGGAAATATTACCGCTCCGCTCCGCTCACACATGCTCTGATCCTAACGCAAGTGACAGTCGAATTTAGCTCCACCCACAGCGCGCCTCCAGAAGTTCGGCTTTTTCCGGAGAAAATCAGAAAGCTGTATTTTTCTTTTATAAATATAATAAAACTAAAGACTTTTTGAAGATATTAAGGATACATTACTACTCTATAGGTACTCAGGATTAACATGAGATTAGGTGAAACTGTGTATGTTATGTACCCTTTAATGAGGAGGATGTTTTAAACTATGAACCTTGCAGGATGTTTTAATGGTAGAAAAACATCTTATTTGCCAAAAGATCAAGGCAAATTAGATTTTTCATGTAAGGCCCCCCTTAAGCCTACTAGTGTGGCACTGTCTTGGAGAGGATCCTCAGACACGCAGGGAGGTAAAATATACCATCAACAGAATGCAAAAACAGCAAGTTTTGTTGTGAATAGCATTGTTTACTTTGGGAGATTACCCTGCCATACCTTGCCTGAAGGAATCTGAAATAGCAGGTGACATTTAATTCTCACCGTCTCAGTGGACCACTAAACCCATAGTGTTTGTCCGACAGGTTGAGTTTTGTCATAATTAAAAACACTGTGCCTGAAATGAACCGCAAAGAATTAAAATAAATACCCAGGAAGGTCAAATAAATTCATGGAGATTTAAATGTCACATCTCTTGAGAATCTACTAAAGAGACATGAAAGCCATGACAGAACTAATGAGCAACTGCATGTAAAATACACAGCTGCTCCTCTAGAGAACTATGGTATTGTTGCCTATGTTTTTAATTATTCATGTCATTTTTTAATGCAATATCCATTGCATAAATAATTTCATGTGCAATAAAAGCATTTAGTTTTTGTATTAAAATAATGCACTTCTAAGAAAATAGTTTTTGTCAGTGTGTCTCTGAATAGAGTGTAATCATTGCATCTGAGTCCTATCTGACATCCTTCTATGAAATCAAATTACAGGTCAGAGAAGAGCAAGTAAAGACAAAGTAAATACGGTCTGTGGTGAATGAACCGACTGACCCACCGTAGAAATAGGGAGCATTTAAGCTTTTGTGAGGGAGCGTCTTATTTGTAGAACTGGGACATTGTGACTTGTCATATTCCTTTCTGGGTCTGTAGTTCCATTATCGTAGTCTTCAACAGCACAAAAGCATATCTGTAGAACACCCTGTGGTCTTTCAGTGACAGAGTAATGAGAGACTTTATGAGAGCGTGAAACTGAAAGAGATTCATGCACAAAGCACATTTCTGTGTACAGATGTACTGAGAGATGCAACACAAAAGAAGCCGAAATGAACAATTTGGGCAGCAGTGCACTGATGCAAAATTAAGATCTCCAAAATATTATTAGAGCTTGCCTTCTATCAATCATCTGTTTGACCATCATTGAGAAACATCTGGGTATGAAGGGAGTATACAGACAATGACAAGATGGTACAAAACCTACTTGAATTCACCAAAATAGATAATCATAATCATGGTGCTTATGTTATGCCAAACAGTAACAGATGTGTTCTCTCCCCACCCACTTACATCATCATACACTCTCTCTCTCTGCTCACCTCATTCACAAACACTCACTAATTCATGTTAATTGCAAGAAGTGGGGACCATAGGCATATCACATGAATGACGGTTTTGGAAGCAGCACATAATTATAGGCTGACGTTTTTGGTCTTCCTGCTGCATTTTCATCATTTTCACTTGGCTTTCACAAATTTCCTCGCAGGAAGCAGCAGCCGTCCTTCCCACAAAAGAAAGAAAGAAAATGAAAAACCCATCTCTGTCCTTTTTTATATGAATTTCATTTTTATATATACAAGTTTTGTTGTGTGCTTTCAAGAGATAGTTCACCCAAAAATGATAATTCTGTTATGAATTACTCACCCCGTAAGACCTTCGTCCTTTTTTCACAAATTAAGATATATTTGATGAAATCCAAAAGCTTTCTGACCCTCTAGACCAGTGGTTCCCAATTCCGGTCCTGGGGACCCCCTGCTCTGCACGTTTTGCATGTCTCCCTTATTTAACACACCTGATTGAGATCATCAGGTCATTAGTTCAGTTCATGGCTTTCTCCCCTAACAAGCTGATGATGTTAATCAGGTTTGTTAAATAAGGGAGATATGCAAAATGTGCAGAGCAGGGGGTCCCCAGGACTGGAATTGGGAACCACTGCTCTAGACCAGGGGTCGGCAAGTAAGTTTGGCATCGGGCCAAAAAAATAAAATAAAAAATTCACCACTAGATGGCGGGCCAGAATATTCAGTCAAAGGATAATTTAAGAAATTAATTGATTAAAAATGCGACTAGAATTGCCTGTGACAGAATTTTACAGTGTCTTTTGTATCTAGTAGTGAGCTGTTTCTCTGTGTTAAATTCTGTAGGACAGTCAACAAAAAGCCACTTAAATAAACCCATTAATGGCATGTTTGAGTCATGCTCTTAACGAACTATGTTTTATTTCCTCTTTCCATATTGTGAATAATAAATGTGTATCGTTTTAATTTGCTTGGTACACTGTGGACTTATTGTAATAATTATTTGACGTAGCCTACTTTTACCTACTTTAGTACTAAACTGCATTTTTTTTACGTTTGCGTGCTGGAGGTACGCTGGTACGTCCAGTGGTGTAGTGGACTTACACTTCTTTATCAGACGGCTTTGCTTATACTCACTTCTAATACCATCTGGATGCGCATCATTCAGTGGTGTCCTGCATTAGCCAAAATTATGTCTGTCCACCACATCCAGTCATATGTGAATAAATACAAATATTCACTAAAAACACCTAGTAAAGACAGTGATGACGCGGTCAGGACCGTCGCGCCGGCTTGCTTTGAAATATGTTTGATGATTGAGCGTGACGTGCCCGCGCCCGCTCTGTCTCCCGCTCCCCAGATCCTGTCTGTTCATATAAGCGAGACTAGAAAAAAGTACTAATTATTGTTGATTACTGATTTGAATCAGTTTATAATAATGAAAACAATACCTTACAAATAAAATGAAATAGATTTTTACGATCAGATTTTTTTCAGTATTTTTTGTTTATTTATTTATTAGGCCTTTTTTTTTTTTTTTTTTCAGTTTTTTTTTCAGGATCCAGTAAAGGAATGAGTTCAAATAGTAAGAGTTCACTTTTCATTGTCTGTATACACAAATACAACAGTTTTAGGAAGGTTACTTAGGAAATGTAATAGGTTACAGATTATAATTTACCCTATTTAAAATGTAATAAGTAGTGTAACTATGTCAATTAGTTTATTAAAGTAATGTACCAGATTACATGTGATTACTTTTTGATTACTTTTCTAAATTTCTAACCAATGTTTTGAACTGTTAATCATTTTGAAACATTTAAAGCAGGCAGGGTTAACCTTACAGTATGTACACTAATTACTGTCAGACTCTCAAAAACCTTGGATTAAGATTATAATAATTGATAAATAATTTGAGATTGTTCTGAGGTTAAATACAGATTTAAAATCATAACAAGAAATAATTTAATAGATTTGATACTGTTTCTGAAATCAAATCTTTGCATAGCTAATATCAAAATATTTTCACACACATACAGATTTGATTGATTTCTTTCCAAATATGAGACACCAATGTTAAAATATCTGAAAATTCTTAAATCAATAAGGATTTTCTAGACAAGTAAAAATTAAAGTCAAAATTAAGCGAGGTTTTGCTTAGAACAAGCAAAATAATCTGCTAATGGGGTAAGCAAAATAATCTAATTTCAAGCAAAGAACAATATTATTTTGCTTACCCGATTAGCAGAATATTTTGCTTGTTTCAATTTTGACTTCTTTTTATTGAAAACAAAACAATAATTTTTTACTTGTATAGAAAATCATTCTTGATTTAAGAATTAGATATTTTGGCTGGAAACAAGACAAAGAATCTAAGTAAGAAAAGTATTTTTTGCAGTGCACTGACATCTAACAATGCCTTGGAAAAAAACAGTTAATAAAAAAAACAAGCATTTACACAAACCCAAATAGGAAATAAAAGAGTTACATTTGTCTATTCTGTGTCATAAACTCCTGAAACATTGGTGTCTCATATTTGGAAAGAAATCAATCAAATCTGTATGTGTGTAAAAATATTTAGATGTAACCTCATTTGTAATCATTAACATTTTCATACTTTTCATAAGTAACTGTAATTTAATTACACATTTTTTTTTTCTTGGTAACTGTAACAGATTACATTTGTTTTGTAATTAAATTACATAATTCCATTACATGTAACTAGCACTGTGAACACATTATATTCAGAACATACAGAACCCACTGTTCTATCCTTTGATACACTGTAAGCTACATGTATTTTCTGCCAGGACATTTTCCATTAAAATGTTTTTTAAAATCAGGAAAAGTCAACCATATTAACACAGCCCACTTTTTTATTTATTTATTTTTTGCACACAATGGAAAATTTGTTTTGAGTTTCACGGCAGAATTAAAAGTCTGCTCTGGCCCTTTTAGTAGAAAGCCTAAGTGTTTATTTATTCCATACCATTCTTTCATGTAAATGAATTTCACTTAATTGAAACTTATTTGCACATCTCTACATGACAAATTGCTTGAGATGTTCCTCATTTATTAGTCTCTCTTGATAAAAGCATCTGTTAAATGACCGAATGCAAATGTACAGCACAATGTTTATAGTCAAGGGATAGATTGAATCCATCACCAGTTCAGCTGTTTGTGGCACTAATTTGTAGTTTTTTTATTCACCATTCCACAAAGTTCTCTATACTGTGCCTCAAACTTTTTGTAACCTGCAGATAACTGCACCATCCAGCAACTTGAGGTCAGTATGTTCAGTCTGGCTTGGAGGATGTCAGCACTGCTGCTGCTTATGGGGGAGGTTTTGGGAGATTGGCAGCTACAGTATGTGGGCTGAAGGACTTGCTTTTAGGGGTTGTAGCTATAGGCAACCGTGGTTCTGGGGAGATGAAGGTGTAGGGTAATTGCACCTGCAAGGGTGGCGAGTGGTTGTAGAGAAATAGGGTGGTGAATCACAAGAGGGCTTGTGCTGAACCAATTGAATGTTAGTCATTTCTAGGTTCTCCCGCACCATACTTATTTTTTTTTTCTCTTTCAGTCGGTCCTTTATCTTCCTCCTATAAGAGGTTTTGCTCTCCATTATGTACAATTCTCTTTGTACACACTTAACCCTCATATGGCCATTAAAGGCTTGATTGAAGTTTACATCCACAGTCACACTATAGCAGTTTTGTTATCGCATGCTTATGAATAGGCATAAGGTCAACATGAAAGCAAGTGTGCTTGTGTTCCAGTGTCCTTCAAATGCTTTGAATGATCCTGCAGCACATGCAACAGGTGCCTTTGTGGCCTAATTAGAGGCCAAGGCAAGTGACTCTTGAGTCAACAATTACTGAATAATGTATGATGAGTCTCAGACAAAACTCTCCAGACAGTTAAAGCCATCAAGCCATAATAACCCCAAATTACCCAGTCACATTTTGCAAGAATGTTAGGTCACATTTACAGTAGTGAGTAATTGCATGCGTAAATACTGACTAATACTATAAACTGATGATAGTTGCATGATACTATTATCATAAGTTGCATATTTTAGTGATTTTTTAAAGTGAAATACTAGTACCAGTAACAATATACTACAATGACGACAGTCCATTTCACAATATCAACAACAATAATGTAATTATAAACAACTTACCTAAATAATACCATACATGCGCATATTAAAATAGATATTTTAGCTTGGCAGGCTACAGTTTCAAAGCAGCTTTACCACACTCCTAAAAATAACATTTCCACAAAGGGTGTTTTTGCAGTGCTGCCATAGAAGAGACATTTTTAGATGCCTGAAGAACCTCACAGTGAACAGTGTCTTAGTGTGAAGAACATTTTAAAATTCTAAAGAACATTTCTCCACTTTGAAAAACCTTTTGTGCAATGGAAAGTTTCGATGGATGTTTAACATTCTTCATGGAACTATTTAAAGATTGCAACGCTACTTAATATGTATTTATTTTGGGTAACTACTTATAATTACACATAAATATAGTTTTTTATATTGTAGATAAATGTCAGCATGTAATGTAACTCAAATGTTTACATACACCATGCAGAATCTGCAAAATGTTAATTATTTTACAAAAATAAGAGGGATCATACAAAACGCATGTTATTTTTTATTTGCTGACCTGAATAAGATATTTCACATAAAAGGTTTAAACATTCCCTGATGCTTCAGAAGGAATAACTATGCATTAAGAGCCTGAGGGTAAAAACTTATTGAATTTGAAGATCAGGGTAAATCTAACTTATTTGTCTTCTGGGGAACATGCTTCTTTAGCTAAAAAATATGATATTTAGGCAAAATAAGAAATATGTACACAACTTTATTGTTTAAAAGTTTTCACTCTCCGAACATTAATGCATCGAATTTGCTTCTGAAGCATCAGTGAGCGTTTGAACTTTCCTTAATAGTTGCATATGAGTCCCTCAGTTGTTCTCAGTGTGAAAAGATGGATCTCAAAATCATACAGACAAACACAGCTGTGGATCATCCAGGTAACAACATAGTATTAAGAATCAAGTGTATGTAAATTTGAACAGGGTCGTTTTCATAAATTCAACTATTTTTTTTCTCTTGTGGACTATATGTAAATGTCTTTTATGTGAAATCTTATTCAGGTCAGTACTAAATAAAAAATGACATGTATTTTGTATGATCCCTCTTATTTTGGTAAAATAATTAACATTTTGTAGATTCTGCAAAAAGTTTTGACTTCAACTGTATATACAATGTAAATAGTATGGACGGACATCCTGATATAAAGCTTTACTAAATCTCTTTTAACATTTCATCCCCACTTTCATATTCACACTCATTTTTCAGTCCATGCTTTTAAAATCATACTGACTAGCTTTTCAAAAGAAAAAAACATCCATAAGAGTCAGCACCTTCTTAGTCTCTAATTTGAGTGTGCCGTATAATGAGCTATAGTCTGCAAAGAGAGAAATAGCTATTATGTAAGTTTGTCCACCAGCTGTCCTAATCTTTTTTTTAAAGCTTTAAGCTTTCTCAACAGGCGCAGAAAAAAATGACACATAAATCCCTGACTATCAAGCATCAGTCTACTGTCAGCATTTGATTGGTGGTGACTTTTAAGCATAGTGAAAATGGATCATGAGGTGTCTGATAGAGCTAACATGTGTTCACTCTCCACCTCAGCAGGGACTCTGACTATTCACACCACTGAGAGTTGGCCTTTTCCCCTATATATATATATATATATATATATACTTTTTTTCTCAGTCCGGGGAGCTCACAGATTCACTCTGCTCAAATTAAGCATTTGTTTCTGACGATGGTTTTAAGTGTTCCTTATGCTACCAACACTGTATTTTTCATACTGTAAGGTTAGGTTTAGGGTTGGGGAAGGTGTACACATTAACAACGCCTCACACCACATTAATATCATGCTGGAAGCAAAATCTGATAGGTAGCGTTTTTGGCTGTCGAATTATGCTACCATCTGTTTTAATGGGAGGTAGCAAAATCTGACAGGGTAGCACAAATCGTCAGTGCCTGTAGGTTTGTGGGGCCCTAGGCAAGATATTGAAAAATGGGCCCCACTAGTGTAAAAAACCTGTCATAGAAATTTGACAAATGAAGAGAAAGCAAATTATGATTATGATCTTTGACAAAAAAAGTCAGAAAATCGAATGCATTCACTGAGATAGAGGAAAAAACTCAGCAAAAAGTATTATTATACCTATTTTTACCCAGAATAAGGTGTTGTGAGATTAGTGAGTGCATACATGTAATATAATGTTTCATTCATAGGAAATCCCTATTATGGACAAAGGTATACACTTTCGCATAGCTGAAAAAAGACATATCTGTACGATTGCGACTAAATGGTTTATCTCCATACTTCAAGATATATTGGGTATTTTTATATGAAATGCAATGCTAATCAACAGCCTTTATCACTTCATAAAATACTATATAAGATAATGATTTTGCCTCATTCTGTGATGTAAAATTACGTCAGATCACTAAAAGCTATTATTTAGTTAATATTTTAAAAACTCGACTGATGTTATTCAATTAATTTGGAGCAAACATGTCATTAAAATGTTCTCAATAGACAACATGTTTGTAAACAGACTCAAACCCATGCAAAATCCATGCATGCGTTCTACCGAGGTAAATTTAAGCGTACAAACTGATTTTTTTATACGTTATACACATATGCCCCACTGTACAGCCCTGGTGCATCACCCTAGTTATGTAGTCAGAAGGTGCCTGCGGCTTGAAGTTGCGCTGCGCACACTGACCGGTGTATGACATTAAAGTAGCACAAGAGTGATTTGAAAGCATGCAGAGCTGTCTGCACTCTATAGTCCTTGTGGTACTTTGATTTTAAACACGGATCTTTCTGCGCTGTGCCACTTCAAGTCGAACGCGCCTAAAAATTCATTTGACAACCTCACGGTCGTGGGGCCATCCCCTAAAGCTGCGACCTGCTTGTTATAGAGAATGTGAATCTACGTCACGCCGCGTTGCATGTTAAGGCGCCGCCGCCATTCTGGGAGGACTATGCTACAAATGCTGAAATGAATAAGGAGACCTGTTTATCATTTGTTTTGTTTTTGCTTTTAAGTTAAATATTCACACTTTTTATTGTATCGACTGCAGAGAAGAGAAGCTATTTAATCACGTTGCATGATCATTTTGTTTTTCACTTAATTGTTGTAGAATTTCATTTACAATGTTGATGTGATTACCGTGAGAACAGTGTTGCCCGCTGGACGTCACATTTGCTGCGTCAGCCGTTATATGGTAGAATATCCAAATAAAAGTCTGTATTCAACAAGCTGACAGAAGTCTATCAGTTTCTTTTGAAAGGTTTTCCTTAATTTCAAGGGAAAACCATACAGGAAAATGCTTAGCATGGCTTATATATTAAGACAGACAGTCATATTTAAAGTTCAGAATTTGGGCTCACCTGTTTTTTTTTCTGCACAGAGTATGCTTCATTAGTAAGGTGTGTGCATAATGAGCTCTTTAAATATCACTGTTTAGTTGCATAAAGAAAACATTAACGTGTAAATAAACGCGCTGCGTTCATACTTTGGGCTCACGTGAGTATCTGTACGTGGTATGCCTTACAATTTTGTCTTTATCACTGTCTTGGTGCATTAAGCCACAAATTTTTTTTTTTTAGAAAGTCCCTGTTCAAGTTCTGCTCATTTACAAGCCTAGAGAGTCATACTCACAAAGGTGTTGTTAATTATTAAAAAAAACAATACCAAAAACTTGCAAAAACACGCCACAATGTGATCCTTTTATTGAGTGACAGGCAGTGGGTTTAATCTGTTACATTTATTAATAGATTTACTATCCGGCGTCTTCTCGCCATCTCCGTGAACTGCTGCCCTTTGTTTTTTTACACGTAGAAAGGTAAAAACATACAGCATTGTCCAGTTTTCCCCTTAGAACGATGATCTGAGTTACTATTGCAATTCTCGATGCAGCACGAATAACATACAATGGTGACATTTTTCACAAACGCGACAGAAAATCTAAATACTGTCCTAAACTCAACAGTGAAACGGCAGAGCGATCCTCCCAGTATGGCGGAAAAACAAAGCAATGGAGTGATTAGGCTGCCTCTGTCCTCCACAGCAGAGAGCTGTGTCGATGAAATAAAAATAGGGGAAATGCAACCTATGGGTGACCGTTGCCATGGTCTGCAGAGATTGTGCCATTAAGCTGTAAATGTCTTATTGGATTAGCAGTCAGAGGTCTAATGTACAAACCTCTGATGGACGAAATGATGCCTTCTTCTCAGATTAGGCCAACAAACCATCTCGCTTTAACACCTTCAGCATCAAAAACAGGTTTTGAAAAGTGACCCTTCGCATTTCACATCTATCCGTTGTTCTGATGATTTGTGCTATCCTGTCAGATTTTGCTTCCAGCAAAATATTAATGTGGTGTGAGGCGTTATAACGCGTACATCTACCCCAACCCTAAACCTAACCGTACAGTATTAAAAAAACAGTGTTGGTAGCATAATCTGATAGATAGCATTATTCGTTAGAACACCGTCAAAAGGGTCACTTGGTTTAGGGATACTTGGGCTATAAACAGTCTTTTAGCACTAGGCTATAGCTGCTGATCAGAACTAAGCAACACAACAGTAGCAAGCTTTTTAAATAACAACTTATAAAAGGAAAAGCCTTCAAATAGGTAATTATTACGCAGACCCAGAATAAAAATGTCACTGCTGAGGAAAATCAGTGTTCAGAGCAGTCGATTAATTTGGCCCTATTTCTTTCATATCTTTCTCATCGCTGCCATCTAGTGGCTGTAGCAGACACTATGGGGTCGATTCCTTGATGGAGTTTGTGAATTATGAAATATATTGGTGAAAGTGCAAAGTTTGTACAAATGAAGGAGCTGCAGTGTGTATTAATACCTTGTGTGCTGCCTTAACAGCTAAGGCAACGGTTATGCCATGATTTACTGCCTATAAACTCTATATAACACAGTTAATTATTAAGAATAGTATTATTCATTTTTTGTGCTAAGTACTATTATATTATTTTTAGTGTTTACACAGCTTTCACTCTACTCCACACAGAGAACGAGCTTGCCCTACAGCCTTATGCGCCACTATAGCATCTGATAGAGAAATCGTATCAACATAATTTTTATATATATATTTTTTAATATCCTGGATATTTTTCCTAATCTCTGAAAGTGTTTGCTCCCCCCTCTGTACAATATTTAATATACTAATATAATATACTTAACATGCTCATATGTACACAATCAATAAATGTGTTTTGGTGAATTTTGGAAGAACACTGTCACCACTGTTAATCACATATTGCTTATGTTTTGATTTTCCTGAGAGGCCTTGCCAGTAAACAACTTGGCAGTGGATAAATGTGGATACATCATTGGAAGAGCTCTGACTCCTGTTTTCCTGCAGCTCACAGAGCCCTGTAAATTACCTGAAAATACATTGCAGTTGCTTTGACCTTTATAAAAGCATCCCCTGTGCTCTAGAAGGCTTTGTATGTTTTATATGTTCATCTGAGAGCAACCTCCTGGCATTCTATAAAGTTCCATTAAGCTACATCAAAATTAATTTATAAACATAACAGTTTATTAGTGATTTACTGAATGGTCTCCATTGTGTGAATAATATAGAAAATTGTTAACCACTAAGTCTCAGTGTTACATCTGGTACATCAGTAGTTTATCTGGTAAACTACTATATCAGTTTTTATGGACAATTAAAGATTAGATGTGTTGTGGATTTTTGATATTTCAGCAATGCATTCTCACATTAAGTGCGATCTTTCTTCAAGAATGTGACAAAATGGTACAGGAGATCTTCAGCACATCTGTCCTTGTCCTTGCCAGGAAAATATATCATAAAAATGTGCAGGTTTTTCCATTTATCTCTAATTTCTAATTATCTCTGATTGCCATTGACCCTAGTGACTGGCTAAATGTCAGTAAATGGAAGGAACACGGCGAAGAGCCAAGTGGATGGTAGTGAAAAGCTGAATGAAATTTTGCCTTTGTAACGGATTAAATATAAAGCTCAAATTCTTAAAGAATGTGTTCATTATTCATTTGGACCATTAAGGGCTCTTGCCATTGTTTATGGTTTGTTTGGCTATTTACTAACATGCTGATATAATCCAGACTGCAATTTTTTAATAATACCAATTCTTACAAATAAATTTGTTATTCATTTGGAATTATTGATTCATTTCCTTCAACTAAAATTATTTACGTTTTTTTTTACATTCATAATATATTACCTTCCTATTTGATAATGTAAAGTTGCTTTGACACAATCTGTATTGTAAAAAGCGCTATATAAATAAAGGTGACTTGACTTGACTTGACTTGGCTTACTATAACTTAGGTTACATGTGTGTTTAAAGTCATGCACTTCATTTATTTTATTTCAGTTATTGTTAAAGAACATTCTGGAGCACATACTTTAGTTTGGACCAATTCTACAAAACTGCTGTCCCACAACCAAAAAAACACTTTAAAAAGCATTTAAGTATTCAAATCTTAGATGTTTACTAAGATACTTTTATTATTTATTGAAACCCACAATAATATTTAAGATATCAGTAAATATATGTAAAATCATAATTTATTGGTTACTTGCATTTGGGAGGTGGCTGTCCCAAACCCTAACATCTAAATTTCAACTTATGAAAATTATATTGAACTAATTTGTGCATTTTATTTGATTGTGGCTTTTAAAAATAATTATTTTATATTTTCTTTGTAAATTCTTAAACTTTATGTAAAAAAAAAATTGTGTTCAGAATTTTTACTTCACTACCGAAACATGTTTTAGTCCATTGACTGAGACTGATTTTAACTACACCGCTACATTTATGATCAGGAGATAATTATGTGTCCCTCTCTCTCATACCTACATGGTGAGCAGATAGGTCCCATCATTTTGAGGTAAATGTGCTCAAAAATATGAAAAATCAGTGTGTAACTTTAGAGAATGTCACTACTGAACACATTTTTCTATGCTTAAAATGTTTGTTGTTATTCCACAACATTTAGTTTTTATGTGTGCGCAACCGTTTAGAACTGATGATTAGCATCTTTGAGCTAGGTTCAAAAGTATCTAAAATTGTCACTACCGAAGCATTCAGTGAAGTTTCTAGTGACATCTTTGTTTGTGGGGGGGAGGGGGGGTTGGTTATCTCAAAAAATTGTCACTACCATAACAATCACTACGAAACATGTCATCACATTTTTTTGTATTTTGTAGTTTTTTAGTATGCAAGTTAAAATTCTTTAATGTGATGTGGTTGCTACCATTACATTACAGTAACATTACTGTCACTACCAAAAATGTGCAGACTGAAACATGGGATGTTTTAGCAAAAATAAAGTATAGGCCTATTATCAATTAAGATGTTATGATAGTGTTTGGTTCAATGTATATTAAACTAATAAATCCTTAACTTTGAAATCAGTATGATCAGCTTTTAGCGTTTTAGAAAGAAAAATTGAATTCAAAATACACAAAGAAAACTGGAAAACACAAAATATTGTTACATTTGTTATCGATTTAACTCCGAAAACTTTTTCATAAAATAGAAAAAGATATATTTACAAGGAAGATATAAGCAAAATCTTAATATATCTCAATATAACCCTTCTTATTAAATTATATATTACTGTGTTTCGAATTTGGGGAGAGGACAAATATTCCAAAACTTTCTGAAAATATGAGAATTAACTGCACAATTACTAGAAATGTGTAATGTGGATATTATACAATTTGCATATATGCAAAATTTGAGAATAGAATGGCCCATATATACTGTATACAGCAAACATAATTTGCATACATGTAATATGGCAGCAGGCCATTCTGAACCTGTTTTACTAGAATTTACATGGAGCAAACTTCAACCAACAGAAATATTATGAGACTAAATCTATTACAAACCCAATTTTTTTTTACGAAATAATGATTTAGGACATAATGATTTACCATGTGCACATACCTAGACTTCTTATTGTATTACTGTAAAGATGTTTACCAATGCTCTATTGTGATTATTTAATGTGGTTATCCAAAACATGGCATAAATGCTGAGCATTAAAGTTCTGCTAGTTCTGATTTTAACTGAAGCATGTAACCTGGAATATTTCTTCAAGCGTTCAGATTTCTGATGAAATGTGATAAAGGAAGTGTTTATAGATCCGATTACATAATCCCAGTCGGTAATCTGAAACGTTCTGCTGACAGTTTAATAAAATGCTAAATCTTCAGATGATTTGATTATTTAAACTAGTTTCCTACTACATTCTTAGCCGACACCGTACTCACATAAGGCTCCACATCTCTTTATCTCAGAGATTTCAGACTGTGTGCAAATAAGCTCTCATGTGGGCAGGAAGGAACTTCTGGTTGCAACCTAGTAACCAGTTCACCCTTATTCAGTCTAAAAAATGCTGGGTTATTTTAACCCAACGCTGGGTCAAATATGGACTAACCCAACTGTTGGGTTGTAAAATTGCATTTAAAGATGTAACCCAACAGTTGGGTTAGTCCATATTTGACCCAGCATTTTTTAGAGTGTGTGTGATTTTTGGATCGTCTCTATATCTTACTTGCTTAGGATATGTCCATGTTAGTTTGAACAAAAGATTATAATTATTCTATGTGTTTTAACCGTTTTCTGGTGGAAAATATTTATTTATTAAATATAAACTTTCTTACACATTGTATGGATGTGACACCTGTGGGCTGGATATTTCACGTCATGATCTTCACACGTGTAACCTAACACTGATGGGGGATGGTGTGTGCGTGTACACACAAACACAACAGAGAGTGAGCTCTTATTATTTATCCAGAAGCAGCACACACACGCGCGCGCCGCAGTGAACTCTGTGTGCCTCAAGTTTACTCCCTTGAGCTCCTCCCGAGTACTTACACGTGTGTACCCAGACAAAGGGATCTGATGTGCGGTTTTTGTCCATAAGGAAAATGTGGATGAGGTCAGAGCGATCTGGGAAGTGAAGAGGCTTGTGTTTGGAGAGCGATGTATCCGCCGCGCTCGCATCTGTCGCACACTTAATCTGACCACACAAAAGAAGAAGTGCTCGGGACCTGCTTACCTGTGTGAACACACCGTGGACATACACACACGGACACACGGAGGCATGTGCTGAGTTACCGTAGCCGCATGGGGTTTATGAAGAAATAACGGCTTCACGGACAGCTGCTGTAACGTTAGGCCTCTCCGCTAAACTCACCCTCACCGGACGCGGTCTCTCACCCACCAGGAGAAATGGGTCTAATTTTTGCCAAACTATGGAGTTTCTTTTGTAATCAAGGTAGGAGATTGTGTCCTGGCTGTTTTGTAGTGAGTGTTTTTCACAGTTGTCCGCCTCGGGCTGATATCCAACGGAACAGAGCTAACGTTAATGCTAGTGAGCTCGTTTAAATCCGCTGCGTTAAGCTAACGTTAATGGTAACCTATGAAAACCACAGTCTCGCACTGACACGTTTACTTTTGGTATATTTTAAACTACACCAGGTCGCGTTTTCACCTCATAATTGCAACGGTTTGGTAGTCGGGTAGTTGGTCCGTTATGTTCCCCGGTAGCTTTAACACATCAGATAGATGACTCGTTTAAAATGTTTTCTGACGTTAAATGGTATGCAAACTGAGTATTTGTCCACTTGTTGAACTGATAACGTGCTTTCTGAAGACTGTAGGTAGTAACCAAGGTAAAACAAAGAGTCTGGCTCAGAGACCCTACCAATTTTTTCATCAGAAGTACCGCTGTACTACGGGTAAAGTGACGCTTTACAGGTACTTTGATAAAGACCATGGTACAGAATGATTATATACATTCGCATTGTATTTAACTTATGTGATACTTCACAGTAGTATTATGGTATCTTGTCTAGAAACATGGTATTACATTGGTACCATGTCGAAAACGTTAATATAATTTAGGCACATTCCTATGATGCCCAAAATATTGTTATTATTGGCAGCTAATTAGGTTTTAAGACAAAACACCACAGGTGAATATTTAGACATCTCCATACTTTCTCCAATTGGTTAATCACAGTACATTAACACAGGTGTTTGTATTGTATGTTTTCTTAAATATACAGTACCAGTTAAAAGTTTTAAACAGTAAGATTAATGTTTAATTTTTTTTAAAGAAGTCTCTTCTGCTCACCAAGCCTGGATTTATTTCATTATTGCTGAATATATGTTAAATGTAATTTATTCCTGCAATTTCAGAGCTGAATTTTTAGCATCATTACTCCAGTCATATGATCCTTCAGAATTCATTTTAATATTCTGATTTGATGCTCAGAAAACATTTTTTATTGTTATTATATTGAAAACGGTAGATTTTTTTTTTCAGGTTTCTTTGATGAATAGAAAGTTCAGAAGAACAGCATTTATCTGAAATTATGTAGTGTATAATGTTACAAAAGCTTTTTATTTCAGATAAATGCTGATCTTTGGATCTTTCTATTCATCGAAGAAATCCTGAGAAAAGACACTCAACTGTTTTAAATACTGATGATGATGAATAATAATAATAATAATAATAATAATAATAATAAATAATAATAATACAGGTGCAAACCAGCATATTAGAATGATTTCTTAAGGATCATGTGACACTGAAGACTGGAGTAATGATGCTGAAACTTTGATCACAGGAATAAATTACATTTTTAAATATATTCAAACAGAGTTATTTTAAGTAGTCAAAATATTTCAACATTTTACTGTACTTTGGATCGAATAAATGCAGGCTTGGTGAGCAGAAGAGACTTTCTGCAGAAAAAAAAACATTAAAAAACTTACTGTTCAAAAACTTTTGGTAGTGTACGTTTTCTAATAAAATACAGTTTGGGGAAGTTTGAATATCCCATTTTTATAAATCAGGAAAAAACTATCAACAGCCTGAAAAAAAAAAAAAAAAAAAAAAAAAACACTACACCATGCGTAAACCCCATCTGCAAAAACCTGTAAAATCCACTTGTCTGAAAGAACTCCAACTATTCTCCAGCTCTTAGCTGCTTTGTGTGTTTTTGTTTGATTTTTGTTATCATAGGTTTTGTTCTCTGGCATATGTTTGTATGTCTTCACTGCTGCTGTGACAGATGTGTCTCTCATGACGTAGGTCTTTAAAGGACAGAGGGGTCAGATATCAGCTTCAACTTGTGCAATGACAATAAAAGGAACTGATTTGAATTGAAAATGCTTTTGTGTAGAGAAACAGACGCCAGGACCACCTGGCAAACAAAAGCAGCGTGAGGAAACCGTTTTCCTCTTCTATTGTTTGCCAGTTTCAGCAGTCAGTTCAGCCTGCCTAGAGAGATCCAGCTTTCAGGACACACAATGATGGACATCTGCACAAGTTTTCAACTTTATGCACTAGATTGTGTCCAAAAGTTAATCTACCAACTGCATTTTAACATGGAATGCATATTTTTATAATTGAGAATTTGTGTGCAAACAACAATGGTATTTCCTGGTTATTTTTTTGCTTTTTTAATCAGGTTTTTTGTCCCATGACAAACATTCCTAAGTAGATCCAGATTGCTGTAATGTCAGACAGATGTTCTTTTAACACCGGAATGGACATTGTTGATATTGCGTGCACCTTCAATCATTTCTGACACCAAACTACTTGTATTCATACATGGTTCTACATGTTAATTGTTGCTAAAATATGGTTTTCTTGTGTGTGTGCTAGATGCATTCATTACAAATGAACTAGCCAGTCTTCTGGGCTAGGTGCCGAGTCTTTCTCTAGGTCCAAAAGGAGCTCCCGGGAGAAAGTAGGATAACTCTTCGGCCTACTTTTCTAGACATAGAAGGAATTCTGCCTGTTGGATTTGTAATCTCATTCGCTTTCCTAATTCCAAGGATTACTGTCCTGAAGAGGACCAGTCACTTCATTACCTTGAGAGTTACTCTAACACACAAACATTCCTGCAGTCATTCACAAAAATGGAAATTCTTGCAGTATATTGTAAATAGTCGACAGCCCGGTTTAAGAACTCATGTTCATAGCTTTCATCCTTTGGCTAATGCTTTGAGCAGTTTTTTGAGCAGATCTCTAGTAGTCTTACATTAGAGGCAGGTTAGATTTGTCCTTGAGTTTTTTTTTTTTAATAGTTCCACCTAAAGCTGTGGGTGGTGTTAACTGTAGTCTTGAGAAACTGTGTCTCTTTATGGCTTCACTTTGTCCTGTGACATTTTTGCTGGAGGCATACAGGAGGAAAATAGGGGTCGGTCATTGAGGAAGTAATAGCTGTGGAATATTCTGTGTTTTTGTGGAGCTGTCAGAGATATCATGAATTATCCAGTCCTGTTTCCTGTAGTTCACATTGGAGTTCAAAGGTGGAAAAAAAAATCCAAATGCGTGCTCTTTCTCTCTTACATAGACAAACAGGCTGTCTTCCTCACGTTGCTGTGAGAAAGGATGGGTCACTTGTTTATCTAATCACATCTTCTTCTGTTACGCAAGCATGCATCCCGTGTGGCAGAGCTGTGTGTTTGTATAGGATTGCTGGACCAATTATTTTCCAGTTAATAGATGGAGAGGCCAACAAATTATAAACAAACCAGCTCTAAATGAAAGGAAAGAGCACAGCTAATGTGATGAACCCACTTTAACATTATAGCTGAGGCATGAAATTGTATCTGCATTTCCTTGTAAATAATGTATTACATTATTTAAACATTTTATCGGCATTCGCATATATTCCTATCCTTATTTACTGAGATAATCAATTGTATATTATTGGTTTGACTGTTCTCTTTTTTTTTTTTTTTTTTTTTTTTTTTCCTGTTATGTAGAACACAAGGTGATTATTGTGGGGCTGGACAACGCTGGGAAAACCACTATACTTTATCAATTGTGAGTAATGGATATTTTATTTTCTCTAGACTATTATTGCTCTTTTTTTTTTTTAATTAGTAAAGTGTAGGGCTGTAAAATCAATTAATCGTGATTTAATCAATTTTACAGCCCCAGCAAAGAGTCTGATTCATATAATTGGATAGATTATTGTCTTTATTGCCACACACCTGGGCTAGTCAAAATTGCTGTGGAAAATTACAGTACACACTAAACATTACAATTTATTTAATGTGAACATACATGTGCAGTGTAGTGTATATATATATATATATATATATATATCAGTCAAAAGTTTGGACACATTTAATGTTTTAAAAAAAAAGTCTCTTATGCTCATCAAGGCTGCATTTATTTGATCAAAAATACAGAAAGAAAAAGTAATACTGCAATATGTTATTACAATATAAAATGTTTTTTATTTTAATATACTTTACAATATAATTTATTCTTGTGATACAAAGCTGAATTTTCATATGCGGTTACTCCAGTCCTAAGTGTCATGTGATCCTTCAGAAATCATTCTAATATGCTTTTTTATTATTAGAATTATCAGTGTTGGAAACGGTTGCGCTGCCAAATATTTTTTTGCACTGATAATAAATCGCCATATTAGAATGATTTTTGAAGGATCATGTGACACTGGAGTAGACTGGAGTAATGATTCTGGAAATTCAACTTTAATTACAGATATAAATTACATTTTAATGTATATTAATAAAGAAAAACATTGATTTACATCGTAATAAATAATATTTCACAATATTAATTTTTTTCTGTATTTTTGATCAAGTGAAAACAGCCTTGATAAGCAACTTGATAAGAAACTTCTTTAAAAAAACATTAAATGAGAGGGTGTGTCCAAACTTTTGACTGGTAGTGTATATTTGCAATCAAAATTATTCAACCCTCCAAAGACTGCAGTACTTCACAAATACAAGCTTTTCTGAAGGTCCAGGACTTCACAATTGCATCTTTAAAAGATTACTGGCATATTAAAAGTGGCAATGTCAATATGTAATGTTGTTTTTTTTTATTTAAAATAACACAGCTATGTCATAATTATTCAACCCCATTCATCGTTGCTGTTTTTAGTCACTTATTTATATGGTGGGGAACAAAATTGTCTTGCACATACAGTTAGCCCATGCATGTGCTGAAGTTTGAGTAGCTAACATGACAGACTCAACAGAGCTCTCTCAAAAGCTATAGAGAAGCTATAGAAAAGAAATTATTTTTTTTAGTTCAGAAAGTCTAAGGCTATATGAAGACATTAAAAGTTCCTAGCTAGAGACACAGCTGGAAGCCAAGAGGGTTGAATAAGTTTGATTGCAACTGGATACAGCAAAGTAAAACAATAGATAGGGACCTTACTGATTTCAGGTTTCAGTGTGGTAATTATTGTGAAATATAGTTTTAAATAAATGTTTCATCTGAACCTGTTTTGCTGCGCAGTTTAATGAATGAGGTGGTGCACACGTCTCCTACAATTGGCAGCAATGTGGAGGAAATAGTGGTGAAGAAAACCCACTTTCTGATGTGGGATATTGGTGGTCAGGAGAGTCTCCGTTCCTCTTGGAACACATACTACTCCAACACTGAGGTAATGCACTTACACATTGCACTGCTGGAGGCTAAACCTGTTTGATAAGGGATTATTGTATTAAAAGAATTGACAACTTCACACACTTTGCAATTCATTTAGAGGGGACCTTTAGAAATAAGAGGATTACATTAATTAATTAATTTTTTTAAATGCTTGATAAGTGAAATAGAGCGTATACAGATCTTATGAGTGATTGTGTGTGAACAGAAACGAGTCACAAACAGCCTGTGCATTGTAAATGTGACTACTTTGTATAGGTCAGTGTTTACAATAAACAAAGTTGTTTTAGGCCTGTATTTGTGTTCTCAGAGACCGCTAAAGGTCCTTGCATACTGAGTCCTTAATTAGTCAAATTGTCAAAAATGCTCTCAAAACTATACAGTAGGCCAAACTATCCTTCGCTAGACTATCAAACAAGTATCAAACGGTGGTTCTGGATGAGAAGGAAGGACCCCAGTTAGGCCCCAAAATGATAAGAACAAAGGTCTGGTCAGTCTGGTGGGCCTGCCTTGGCTTTATTTCTTTCAATAAAATCTTATTGACAAACTTTTGCAAGGTAGTGTACATGCTCTGTCACATCTTAACAATGCATTATTTCTGCATCAAATAACCACTGAGGGGCAACCAACCTGTAAACTGTTTAAGTGGACAAACTTATTCTGTTGGAAAGGTCTTTTTGCAATCTTATCATAAAGAAACTTGTTTTGAAATTTTCCCACTTTATATTTTCAATATCAAAGTAAACCAGATTTAGTCTAGAATGTCCTCCTACTGACATTTAAATTGATATTTTTAGTACCAGTAACTAACATCACATACTATAATAATAGCATTTTTAATGGTAGTATGTTGAGATGGTTCCTGAGCAACAGCTGTGTGTTCAGTCTGCTGTGAACAATAGTTTGAACAACAGTTGTGCACAGCGGTAATTCCGCCAGACCTAAGCAGCTGGTGTCTGATTCTGAGTTCAAAGTTCAGGGTCCTACAAAGAGGTTTGAATGGCGAGACCCCTTTCTTTCATTCAGGAAGTGTGCGTATGAAATTTGTGGTGTAGCCCTGCTGTCAAGCTCTATTCAGGAGCCCTCACTCTTGAGATCATAGATACAAGATGTCTGCCAAGGACATACACGCTGAGCAACAAACAACTCTGTGGCCTTGCTAAACTTAGAAACCACCGCTGAATGCAAGTGCAATAGTATGCTGCCTGACATCTGATAATAAAGCTTTTTGTGTGTGTGTGTGTGTGTGTGTGTGTGTTTTTCTCTCTTAGTTCATCATACTCGTAGTGGATAGCACTGACAGAGAAAGACTAGCCATTTCTAAAGAAGAGCTCTACAGGATGCTAGCGCATGAGGTAATTAATGCTTTAACATTTACAGCACACAGAGCATGAATATAAATCCCATCTCAAAAAAGCTACATTTTGAGTCTTTTTCTCAGTTGTTGTTTTCTGTCTTTATTCTCTCAGGATCTGCGAAAAGCTGCAGTGTTGATCTTTGCTAATAAGCAGGACATGAAGGGTTGTATGTCTGCAGCAGAGATTTCCAAATACCTGACCCTCAGCTCCATCAAGGATCATCCCTGGCACATCCAGTCCTGCTGTGCGCTCACTGGAGAAGGGTAAGACCTGCAGTACAGACAGAGGCATTTACTCTACTACCCTGTAGTTGTTGCATAGTATAATTGAATAATAATTGCAAAACGTACGAGCAACTACCTACTTACATTTGTGCAAAACTCTAAAATGTACATATACATATATTATGATTACGGGGCAGATTATCATTTAAATGGATTATTCACCCAAAAATGAAAAAACGTATCATTCCAAACCCATAAGGGCATCATTCATCTTCAGAACACAAATTAAGATACTTTTGATGAAATCCGAGAGCTTTCTGACCCTGCATAGACAGCAACGCAACTGACACGTTCAAGTAGGGGTGTGCGATAATGACAAAATATATCTGTGTTTTCTGAATTTTTGTTGATAATGATAATTAGACAATATTTTGCTGAGTGTGTTATTATGCTGGTAACTTGGCAAGTTTAGGACTGCAGTGGACAGCTGACTTCCAAAGCTTTTGATATTTTTCATATTCTGTGAGATGGTTAGTTTGCAGCATTAAGAGAAATTAGCTTTTCAAACAGATTTAAATGGATTTTTACCTTTCAAGGGCATTTTCACTTTTTTTTTTTACCTAATTAAATGTATGCATTAGCTTTCATGTTGAATTCTTACATTTAATCTATAAATTTAAGAGAGAGAGAGAGGGGAAAATATACTTAAAATATAAATCTAAAATCACTAGTAGGTTGGAGCAAGTCACTGCATAAATGAGTCATTGAGTCATTCATTCAACCAACTGTTCAAACAGCTAAATAAATTCAGTAAGGAAACACTGTCGTGTGTTGCTCAGAGACTCAAAACAGTTCTGCTGTGGCTTGTTTGGAAGCTATTTTTGTTGGTGCAACAGCAAAAACAGGAACTGTTGTGCCTAAAATATAAGTCACTTAAAGGGATAGTTCACCCAAAAATGAAAATTCTGTAATTATTTACTAACTCTCATGTCATTCCAAACCCACAAGACCTTCAGTCATCCCTGTTGCTTGTGCACCTTTGCCTACCCAATTTCTTCCTTCCAGTCAACTTTGCATTTAATATGCTTTTATACATCACTCTGTAAATAGCCACCCCACTCAGTAATGACCTTCTGTGACTTACTCTCTTTGTGGAGGGTGTCAATGATTGTCTCCTGGACCATTGCCAAGTCAGCAGTCTTCTCCATTAGTGTGGTTTCAAAGAACAAGAGATACCCAGAATTTATACTGTAGGGATGGTCATTTAATGAAACTCCAATGTAAATATTCTAATATTTTTGAGAGATTGTTCTAATCATCGAAATAAAAAAACATTGAAATGTTATACTGTACATGTAATGAAGCTAAAATATATGAAAGTTTAATTTTTGAAAATAAGTTATAATAAAAAAATGAACTTCACTTCACGATATTCTAATTTTTTTTAACTGCACCTGTATATAATGGAAATGAGGCATTAATAATTAGTTCAAATAAAGTATCAAAAGCAAGTGATCATGCAGTTTTATTAAACCAAACTGTTAAAATACATAATGTGTTATAAACATTTATGTACATTAACATCTTATAACAAATGACTGCAGAGGGCAAGAATGTCCTGACTATTGTTTTACACTTTATTGCACAGACTAATCCTTATATTGGCTAAACTTATTCTTTAATATTGGGCCATTTCTTTACTACAGTAAAGCAACAGCCACTTTAATTTCTTGAAATATGGGTTTGAGGTTTTTTTTTTTTAAATCATGATGAACAGTTAGCATAGTAAAAAAGATACTGATGTATTCTCCTGTGTTTGCGTAGGTTTATAAATGATTTACCTTACAAATCTGATTAAATAGTGCACTTCCCAGATGAATGTTATAATGAATCCAAACTCTCAGCAATATGCAGAGATGGAGTTTAAGCCACTCTGCGCATGTAAATTATATGAACAGTTCATGTGGAGCAGCATTTACTGTGAACAGAGCCTTGCTAAATGTAATGATGATAGAAAAACTTAAAACTAATACTTTACATCATAATGCCATGGTGCTATGCGTCGTAGCTTTAATTGAATTCATTTTGCTGTTAAATGTTTTGTTGTTAAATTTTATAGGCATTGGTGCATCCCTATTGAAGTGTGTGTGTGTGTGTGTGTGTGTGTGTGTTGTTTCAGGCTGTGTCAAGGTTTAGAGTGGATGACCTCAAGAGCTGGACTCAGATAGCCTCTGATTCTACTTGTTGGACTGATTGCCACCGATTTCCACCGGTGGCATTGCAGACTCATCCCATTGGCTGCTTATGTTTTATTTTTAATCTCTTAATCAAAATTGCCACTCTGCAGCTGAACTCTCTGGACACCTACCTCAGCTAGGATTTATCAGTTATGTGAATCTGGTTTGACGGTCTTGTCGATCAATACTATTATCAGAAGCGACTGGATTTTTGTACTGGGTGTATAACAGAAGATCTTCAAAGTCTAAAATATTTGAACTTAAAGAGAGGCACTACAATGCTGGTATGTGTTTTAACACTCTGGCAGTGGAACAGAAGTTCTCCAGATAAGTATATTAAGCTAATCATGTATGTTGTTCTTTACATCTATGGGGGAAGAAATGATTTGAATGGTCAAAATGTTACTTTTTCACTTTGGGAATCTTTGGGTCAATTTTTGTCTTTGTTTGTTTGTTTTTGGTTAAGCGTTTTGGGTATCAAGTGTTTTAAGTGCCATGAGTACCCAGCAACACCACTACATATCATGAAAACACCTGAGCATATCACTTAGTACGCATTACCTCAGTCATTAGTTACAGTTAGAGGGTGCTGTTACCATTTCAGACGTGGCCATTACAGCTTGAAACATAATTTATGTGAGATGAAATTTAGAGGACACCAGGTATGATCATCACTGTAAGATAAAGCGGAATGGCTTTTTTCTTTCTTTTTATGAAATGGCACACGTTAGAAAGCAGCAGTTAGCTGGATTCGTTGAAATGTCTGTTACAGATGTGTGAGAGTGTGTGTATGTGAAAATGTCCAACCAACATCACTGCAGGGGAACTAGCATGTTTTTAATAACCATTCTCTTTGCTGGAGTGTGGTTATAGAATTTATAGCAGTTATTGTGAGGAAATAATGTTCAAAAGTAACTTACTATTTTTATTCGCTGCTGTTATGTAAGTGATTGCAGTTTTATTCAGATTTTGTTCTGCTCTGGACTTTTTTTTTTTTTTTTTTTTTCAGGTTATATGGTACAATATAAGCGCTTGAGCACTAGTTCTTATTTGTTTGCGTACTGATTTTGCCAATATGCTTATTGGTTTTAGCTGAAACTTTCACTGTTTTTTTTTCTCCATCCTCTCTGTGCTCAGTTAAGGGAAGACTTGGATGCAGTCTATAAATTGGTGCTCTCACTGACATTTCCCTCTCAATGTTGAAATCTATTTGCATAATTGTTATTGGCTGCTGATCTAGGCAAATCAATCCCATGGATCTGTCTTTTACTGTTTTGCAAGGGTTTTATGTGGTGTCTCTTTGAGGTCATTTCCTGACTGTTGTGGATGTGCTGTTTTATGTTCAGTAAAATTTCACATGCAGATTTTTCTGATTGGAAGAAGAAATTAATTTCTGTGACCTTTAACATAAAAGGCATCATTGGTCAGGTTTATGTAAAATCTTTTCACAATCGGGGTGTGTTAATATGTATCATTACAAACCTAATATGAGTTTTTAATGTATCAAACCATGGTGAACGGAGGTCCTTTGGACAAAAACTATTTAAAAGTGGAAATGGGGCTTACCCGTCAGAATGGGACTGACGTGTTTCTGCCAATGGTTCAGAGGAGTGTAATATTCTGTTTCATTGCTGAAGTTCATGGTCAAACCATTTGGTTCTCAGATGTGCCATTTCTAAATGAGCAGGTGAAATCTGTAGCAACTTTCCTAATTCTTATAGTTTTATAATAAAAGCTTTTATTTTGAAATCTGAAATTGTGGTGGTGTTGCATTATTTGGTCAAAAGCTGGTTTCAGATTTATACGTTTTCTATTTTACTTTTTTTTTTTTTTTTTTTTTTTTTTTTTCTCCTCCAAAGGGAAATCAAATTTGTCTTTATACCATTAAAACATCCTGAAAGTTTCTTAGCTTAAAACGTCCTAATTATAAACAAAGCATTTATTTAATCAAGCTCCAGAAACAGCTCGTTTGGATCTGAGGTGACAGGATGACGTCGGGTACATGGGCACAAACATTTGCACAAACACTGCCTCCAGAGCAAAATACAGACAAATAGACATCATCTCACTAAAGGCCCTGCCCACTGGCATTCAGTCACGTAACAGCTGATCACTTGAATGTGCTGAATTTGAGTGTTGTGTCAGAAGTAAAAAGAAATTACAATCACTGCTGCTTTCTTGTCCACACTGGATATGGTACACAGATACGCATTCACTTTCTGACACAGTCCACATGCTCAAGTCTGTCATCAGGACATATGGAGTGAAAAAACTTAGTTTTGAAGCATTTGGTTTAAACAGCTTATTCACGTCTTTGTACAGATATCAAAAGATCCCAGGAACAAGTGGATAGTTTATTAATTTATAATAGCATCACGGCTTGTGCCTGAGGATTGATCAGAGCATTTTGTTTTGGAATCGAGGCACAATGTCATGGAGATTTCACAAAGAAACATTTGTTGAAAGATGAAGCAGTACTAGATCCGACTGCAGCTGCATCACAAATGGTAAGTAAATTATTTCATAATGCTTTGTCTGCAAGTGACTTTTTTTTTTTGATCATGTTATCAAACCACTCATGTAATAGTGAGGGTGCGTTGTTACTGTTTTCTATGCACTGACGTTAGCCAATCAGAACAGTAGCCAATTACTATGAAGCCTTAAAGGACATGCTCCTTAAAACAGGTCATTTTAGACAGACGGTCAGAATGAGGGTTAAAAATAATAATTTTCCCACATATTTATATATATTTTTTTAATTAACATTTGAAGAAAACCTTAAGGAACATATTAAAATAATTAAACAATCCATGTCATGGGCTCTCGAAGAGTGCCTGTTTTAGATTAAGGTAGATCTATAAGAAATATTCTAGATTTTAGCAGTTTTGATTATGCAAGGTTTTATATGTACATTATTCCACACAAGACTTTCTAATAATATAATAAAAGGTACATTCTTTTTCTGTATTTTGTGAGTTTTATAAAGCCATTTTTAATATTTTTTTAATTTTCAGGTTATTAGAAGAAAAGTACAGACTGCACAGCCTTGGACTAGTCTTGTGTATCCATTTAGAAATTGTCCATGCTTGCACTTTGTTTCAATCTATTTCTATATAAATTGGCTTTGTAGCTGGTGACAGGAAATGCTTTCAGCTGTGAAAGTAATTGATTCTGATGTAAATTGTCCATATGTTGAGGCAAAAAAACAACAAAAAAAATCTTGTGGCTTAAACGGGGCACTTTAATAAATTAGTGAATTACAGTTTTATTTTTAGGGCTTTTGCTTATATTGTATTTTTATTTTTAATTCAGAGGTATATATCACCTTAGAAAGAAGGGCCTTTGAATGTCGATCAGAGGTGGGCCTTGAAAACAAAGGGTTAAGAACCACTGATCTACAGTACATACTATCATCTGTTCATTAAATACGGCCATTTTTTTAATTATCAGATGCAAGGGGAATTAGCCACAGTGAACAACTGGCCAGATGATAATTGCAAGATAATTGTAAGACAGATGATGTGTGAAATATTTTCACACTTGAGTTGAACATGTGCCTGTGATTGTCTCTCCCACATTTGCCTTGCTTCAGAACAAAAAAAAAAACAAGTCACAGGGCTAAACTTTTGCCTATTAAAACCGACAAGTTCAAGCTAGTGGTTAATTTTTTCACCATGTCATTTTTTTTTTATAATATCAGGTTCAATAACTGTATTGTATGACTGTGTGAGATACATAGTTTCGTCAATATTTGATTAATTTCCAAAATGCTTACCCTTTTTTAAAAAAACAGAAATTGCAATTGCACATTCTATCCACTAGGGTGTGATATTGTCTCATGTAAGTGCACAACAAACATATGGTTCCCACAAACCTCGTTCAAAACAATATCTACAATGTTCCAGCGCTTTCTCTCCCCTCCCACTGTCTTTTAATTATTTTAACAGGTAATTTAAATGTTACATTTTCTTTAAAAAAAAAATTACATTTTGCTTGCATATTCACGTTTTGCCAGCTAAAGCGTTTTGCCACAGTGCAAGCATGAAATACAGAACGAAGCACACAATGAAAGGCAAAAGTAAGATAATTTTAACCTCACATATACGTTGTTATATGTTTCATTAGATTATATTAAAAATATAAAATGTTATTCATAAGGCGCTAGAAAGCTTTTAAACAGCCCTTTTACAGATTTATTTAGTACTTTATTTTGGTACTTTTGAGCTGTACTCTTAGTTGTTTTTCCTAGGTATTTCTGCTCAAAGAATGTTTATACTGAACTCGAATAGGCAACTTTTAGATAGTTTCTTAGAGTACAAATCTTGTGTCAGAGAATATCGTAATTTAGTCATAGAAAACGCACAGGTGAGATTTTCAATTTTCTGACATCCATTTTTCCTTTCGTCAGCCTTGCGTGTTTCTCTTTGTATTTCAGGCTTGCACAGAACGCTTTAGCAGAGATTGAATGTTATTAATCAATCTATCAAGGTAATCATAGCCTGTCATTTGGTGTAATGATCTATCAAAATTCCAGTAATACTCCAATATAAGGTGCAGTGCTTTCATCAGAGTATGAGTATGTGTAATCATTACAGTTCCAGTCTGTGATTTATATGGTCGAGATAATGCACACTTAGCCTTCTAATGCAATGGCTTACATTGTATTAGGGTCCAGTGTAAATCTATTTGTCATACCGATGCTTTGTTCCCTGGAGACTCGTGATTAGGAAACCCACACACATACTTGAAATTTAGCGGTATGGAAAGAAACATCTGTTTCTCCTCAACCTTACACCAGTCTTATTAATGATTAATATGTCATAAATGTAAAGTGGAATCGAAGAAAAGGAACTTCAACTGCAATTAGTTTGTCCTCAGAGTTTTTTCCCAGGTGACACTGTCCTTTTAAGTGGCCGAATATAAAAAAATAATCTATAGATTTAAATGGATAGCTCTCCCAAACATGGAAAATCTGTCATTAACTACTTACCCTCATGTTGTTCATCTTTTTCAGATATTTTTGATGAAATTTAAGAGCTTTTTGACCCTGCATAGACAACAATGCAACTACCACATTCAAGGCCCAGAAAGGTAAGGACATCATTAAAACAGTAATGTTATGAAGCGCTTGGAATACGTTTTGTGTGCAAAGGAATCAAAAATAACGACTTCAAACTTCTCTTCTGTGTCAATCTCTGCTGCCATTCTTGAGAGTACCACAACACGTGTGTGTGGTGCTGCTGACACAGGAGCCAGCTAGTTCACCCAAAAATCAATCATTGTTGGTCTTATGTTCTCACGAAAACCTCATTTACTCACATTTTATTGTTGTTGTTGTTGTTGTCATCTAGGTCTCTAGAGGTCCATTTTTACACTTCCATCTGTCCATTTGTGAGGGCTGATCCTGTACACCTGTTTGTTGAAGTTGAGAAATCACTTAGGATCCTTTGGGCCCTCTGTCATCATCAGTGCAGGTCATAATAATGCGTATCCATGGTAACCCCACTGTTAAAAGGCTATATTCTGTGGCCTAGGTGCAGCTCTGTATTAAACAGAATATTTCTGCCAACAAAGAGAAAGTGAGTCAGAGACATAAAGGAAAGGAGGTGAAGGACAGGGGAATCTGAAGATGAAACGACTGGATCAAATACAAAGTGCACCCTTTCATTTGAACTCGAGGAATTGTTTTTGACGTATGCCAATATGGGCAGTCTGTTCTAGTGCCAGGAGTATCATTTTATTGCCTCTGTTAATAGGATGGGAATATTTTGTCCTAGTACCTAGATGAAACTGTAGAGCTGACAAAATATTTTCCCCTGATTACTGTCAACACTGTTCTGTGACTTTAGCTCCATTTCTTCATTTGCATAGTTTTGGCCACATCAATAACATTAATGAATCCCTTTTAGGTTATTACTATAAGGTGATGCAAGGCTAAATTTAATTTCCTGAAGAAGATATAATTCTGGCTGAAGCAATTAGAACCAAAGCCATTGTGATATGTCCCATATCATTAATTCATCACTGGAGCCTATCAAGTCTGTCTGTCTGTTGTCTATGCTATTTTGGTAACAGGAACCTATTCTTCTTCCACTTTATTTATGACTGCAAATCTTCACCTTTGTACAAAGAAAGATATTTCTACATGTCCAAACTGAGCTCTCTGAGCATTTCATGCACGATTTGTATTGTTAAACCCAATTATATTTAATGTCTCAAACATTTTTGATCAGTTTACGAATTTGCGTAGAGGTCATCCAAATATAGAGAATTTAGATGCGCTTGTTGTTACATTCATCTTTAAAGTCATATGACTGATGTGTTCTTTAAACAGACGGCCAATTCTTTCATCTAACTTCAAGCCTGCCATTTATGTTCTATATCTGGTGCCGATCTCCTTTTTGCATTTTTTTCTTAATCGTTGTCAAAAAACTAACAGACTTCAGCTTCACTTTGAAGCAACACATTGTAAAACTGTCTTACCAGGGACCCTGTTGTGCAAACACATTAAAATCTTAAAACATATAGGCAATTAATCCTGACAATGTGTGTGCAGCCTTGTTAAAGATTAAACAGCTTGTTTAAACTTGTCTGGGTGAGAAAATATGATAAAAGCTCAGGACAAGTCTGGTCTAAAGAAAGAGAGATAATGAAAGAGGCAGGATGCAATCAAGAATGAACAATCGTTAAAATCGTTATGCAACTATTGTACTGTACATTCACAACACCCATTTCTCTTACTGTGCTTTTTATATTCCTGTTTTCATATTCAATGCAGTTCATCCATTTCTGTCAGTGATATAAAGTTACATTATTGTCAGTAACTGGTAACTGTTAAGTGTTCAGCCATGTGTGATGCTCATGCAGTTGAAGTCAAAAGTTTACACCCTCCTTTCAGAATCTGCAAAATGTTCATTGTTTTACCAAAATAAGAGTTTTTACCAAAATAATATTTGAAATTATAAAAATGACCCCATTCAAAAGTTTACATCCCCTTGAATCTTAAAGGGATACTCCATCCCAAAATGAAAATTTTGTCATTAATCACTTACCCCCATGTCGTTCCAAACCCGTAAAAGGTACGATCATGTTCGGAACACAATTTAAGATATTTTGGATGAAAACCGGTAGCTTTTTGACTGTCCCATTGACTACCAAGTAAATAACACTGTCAAGGCCCAGAAACGTATGAAAGACGTTGTCAAAATAGTCCATCTGCTATCAGTGGTTTAACCATAATTTTACGAAGCTACGAGAATACTTTTTGTACGCAAAGAAAACAAAAAAAAAACGACTTTAGTCAACAATTTGTCTCCTCTATGTCACCGTAGCGGCTTTTTGGAAAGTACCCACTGGACGTAAACAGCGTACGCTCTTCTGTGTCAGCCACACACACGGATACGCTGTTTTCGTTCGAATCAAAGCGTAAATACACATAGAAAATGTATCTGTGTGTTGTGGCTGACACAGAACAGTGTACGCTGTTTACGTCCAGTGGATACTTCCCAAAATGCCGATGACGAATTGTTGACTAAAATCGTTATTTTTGTTTTTCTTTGCGTACAAAAAGTATTCTCGTATCTTCATAAAATTATGGTTAAACCACTGTTGGCAGATGGACTATTTTGACAACGTCTTTCATACGTTTCTGGGCCTTGACAGTTTTATTTACTTGGCAGTCAATGGGACAGTCAAAATGCTACCGGTTTTCATCCAAAATATCCTAAATTGTGTTCCGAAGATGGTCGAACCTTTTACGGGTTTGGAACGACATGGGGGTAAGTGATTAATGACAAAATTTTCATTTTGGGATGGAGTATCCCTTTAGTACTGTGTTGTTACCTGAATGATCCACAGGTTTTTGTTTTGTTTGTTTGTTTAGTGATAGTTGTTCATGAGTGTCTTTGTTTGTCCTGAACAGCTAAACTGCCCGCTGTTTTTCAGAAAAATCTTTTAGGTCACACAATTTCTTTGGTTTTTCTGCATTTTTGTGTATTTGAACCCTTTCCAACAATGACTGTATAATTTTGAGATCCATCTTTTCACACTGAGGACAACTGAGTGACTCATAGGTTCAAATGCTCACCGATGCTCCAGAAGAATAAAACAATGTATTAAGAGAGGGTGAAAACTTTTGAACAAAATGGAGATATGTACATTTTTCTTATTTTGCCTAACTATCATATTTTTTTTCATTTAGTACTGCCCTTCAGAGGCTACAGAAAATAGTTACATGTTTCCCTGAAGGCAAAATAAGTTAAATTTACCCTGATCTTCAAGCTTTTAAGGAATTGTTTTTCCTTCTGGAGCATCAGACTTCACACAGTCATTGTTGGAAAGGGTTTGCAAATACACAAAAATGCTGGAAATCCAAAGAATTTGTGGGACCTGAAGGATTTTTCTGAAGAACAGCAGGCAGTTTAACTGTTCAGGACAAACAAGGGACTATCACAAAACAAAACAAAACAAATTAACAAAAACCACAGCTGTGGATCATTCAGGTAACAACAGTATTGAGAATCAAGTGTATGTAAACTTTTGACCTAGGTCATTTTTATAAATTATAAACTATTATTTACATGTAAAAAATTTTTTTTATGTTGAAATACCTTATTCATGTCAGTACTAAATAAACAATAACATGCATTTTGTATAATCCCTCTTATTTTGGTAAAATAATTACCTTTTGCAGATTCTGAAAGGGGGACATAAACTTTTGCCCTCAACAGTACCTGTACAAGGAAATAAAATTCATGCTCATTTACAAAACATTTTGGTTGCTTCAAACTTCATGGTGGTTTTTTGAGATGCATATAGTTTCCACCTCTCTGCTACAAACACGGCAGCCTGGATAATATGATCAAAGCAAAGCTATATTTAGATGACTTGTGCACAATGACACACATCTGTGTGAGTATGAGGGTCAGCTCTGCTGACAGAGAGAATAAAAAGTGGGTTTCAAAGTTTTTTTGAAAGATTCAATCCTCCAGGTGTATTTTACAAGTAATGAAAAATGAGCTGCATGTAGATATTTTCACAGAAAATGTTATTAGTACATTTCTAACATTTCAGTTGCATTGCTGTCTATGCAGGGTCACAAAGCTTTCAGGTTTCATCAAAAATACCTTAATTTGTAACCCGAAGATGAACGACATGAGGGTAATTAATGACAGAATTTTCTTTTTTTGGTTTTTGTTTTTGTTTTTTACTATGAATGTGGTTCATTTTTTCTTATTTTATTCTTTTAAATAATTCATAATTTAAAGAGGGGGTCAGTCATTTACATTTATTTATTTTTTCTTTTGAATACTGTTGTTCCAATAATACTATCTGGAAATGCATTTTTAGTGCAAGTGTAAGCAAAAAAAAAAAAAAATTCTTAGTAGGTACACTTTGTGACTAGTCATTAATTCAAAAGCTGCTCTTGTGGTTTGTGGGGTAGTGTCACAACATATATTTCAAAACATTGTATTATTTATAACATGGACTGAGAACATTTGGTTTAATGACTTTAAACTTTTTTGTTTATTGAAACAACTGTTGTCACTAAACATGTACTTTGAACAGCTTTGAACACTTAATTTCCCTCTTTGTACCATTCTGTCCACCATTAATTTTATTGTGGCCTTTAAAACATCACATTACAGACCATTTGTAAAACTCCCCTTATAAATAAAATGGTCCATATTTCAAACCCCTTTGCATTTTGTCAGACAGTTAATCAAGCACTTCAGGCCAGGGGGCCATTTGAAAAAGGAAAAGGAATGACCTTGCTGAGTTGATCATCTTTAGTGTTTTGATCAAGAACATATGGTACTTTTAGCTCAAGCAGGAGAGGAATGATGTATGCGTCAAACTTCACTAACTCTTTCTCAGAAAGTAATAATAACATGCTTTTGATCTAAAAGCTGAAATGTAAACTGAGAACACAATAATAGTACTCATAATTTCAGAGACTAGAAGACCTGGATTATGTATTTTTGGACTGTGGGTTTCTTGATATGCATGCTTTCCCAACCAATTTATTTGGATCATTATGCAGTGAACACAGTCTTAACAATTACTCTAAAATAAAATAACAGACCTGCCCGTAAAAGACCAATATTGAGGGTACACCACCACCAGAGAAACAAAAAAGGGATCTGAGAGTGCCTGAAATAAATAGTGTGGCAACTATTGTTTTATAGAAAGGAGGATTGAAGAGTGAGGACTTGTCAGGGTTGGAGCTAGTCTGTTGCTGCAGATGGAGAGTGATGAAATGGGTGGATGACCCAAGCAGCAGCCATGCCAGACTAATAGTTTAGCTCTGACAGGTAACATACAGACTATAAAATTGCATTTATTCAATTCAGAAAGCTACAGGGGAAGAGAATGAAGCTCCCAGAAGTGGACAATTACTGACAGTTTTTTTTAGTCTGAGATGAACACATTGTGAAAGAAAAGATGCATGAGAGCTGCAAAATGGTTAGTGTCCAGAAAAGAGGACTTCCCACAGTCTTAGTATTAGTAAACAGCATTAATGGGTTATATGTGATATTATATTGTGAATTAACAAGTGGATGACTTTAGATGTTGTTTATGACTTTGATGTTGTTTGTTAAAATCAGTGCAAAGCAATATTTAATATATTCTGAGTTTGTCACACCACAGAAAAATGTGTTATTAAAAAACGCTAAGTAAAAAATAAAAGAAGCTCTTACAATTCGGGAAAATTAAGCTCTCAAACTGGGGGTGTGTCCACTGTCTGCGCTGAAACCAACACGAATGGATGCTCCCTATAGAAGGTTAATTTGATTTACACAGGTAAGCATGTTTTATAACATGCATTTACACGACGAAGACAAAGCTAGCTAGCAAACTGTAGGCTGTAGTAACTAACGGTAATGACACTCATGCTAATGGGCACAGTTATTAGTGTTAGGGGAGGATGCCAGCCCTGAACACAAAAATGGTGAAAAGGAGTTTTATGGTCTAATTTTACAGTTTAGTACATACTAGTTGACAGGCATTTCTAACATTTATAATGTGTTTAGGAACATTTCTCTACACGGTCTTCAACAGATTAACAGATAGACCAACCGGATAAAACGTTTTGTTAACCACATGCACTTAAAATTTCTCAAAAATGTGTTATTAACCACCCAGCCAAATTTAAATTATTAAAAAAATACGTTTAGAAACATTTCTCTACACGGCCTTTAACAGATTAACAGATGAACTACATGAACTTAACAGTACTTCAGAGGAGGAGTTGTATATATAAACGGAAAACAAAGAATCACTTAGGAGCATGCAAGTTATATGAACAAAGGCTTTAGTATTTAAAGCTTGAAAAGGCCTTATAGGTTTTGTTTGGATGGTATTTTGCATTGAATACAGTCTGAAGGGACAGTGTCTGTTTGGATTTTCGTTTCTCAATTTATTTATTTTTTTTTTCAAAAAGTATAACTTGTTGGACTTACTAATATTTGTTGGCTGTTGCCTATTTTGTTTATGAATAATTTTGTTTTTTTCTTGAGCTTGGGCTTAAGAGAGAACACTAAGAGAAAGTCATTATTTCTGTTTTGCAAGGGCGAAAAAGCACACTTTATTTTGTTGCAGGAAACACACTCCAAACCAGAGGATGAAACATTTTGGGTTAAGCAGTGGGGAGACAAAATTATTTTTGATCATGGTCCAATAGATCAGCAGGTGTGGCTGTTTTGTTTTGTAATTCACCTGGTAAATTAGTGACATCTAGATTCAGTAATAATGGTCACTGGTTAATTTGTGTCTTGAATATGGATGACCATTATTTTATTATGGTCAATGTTTATGGGTTTAATAATGTAATTCAAAACAGACAGTTGATTTCAGATGTTTCCAATGTCATAGTTAGCCTTAAAGGGTACATAATATACACAGTTTTACCTAATCTCATGTTAATCTTGTGTACATATAGAGTAGTACTGCATCCTTAATATCTCCAAAAAGTCTTTAGTTTTATCATATTTATAAAAGAAAAATACGAGCTTCTGGAGGCGTATTGTGGGCGGGGCTAAGTTCAACAATCACACTCGAGCTCGGATTGCCAATAAAACACAGACATCTGATGCCGTTTCACTTACTATCTGCAGTTCTGAATCATGACCGGGATCTTTTATAGCTCGGACCGCTCCATCTTTCAGTATCAAACGATGTGCAAATCCAGCGTCGAACTGGGCCTTGTATATGAAACGTTCGTCAACAAACACACTTGCAAAACTCCACTGCTGCCCCGGAAAAAGGAACTGCATCCACTGTTCACGTAACGCTGGGTTCTTTGGGAAGCTGAGCAAAGTTGTCTTTGCTTTACAACCAAAACCACACTTCTTTAGAGACATTCTTCCCGAGTGAATCCCTTGCAGCAGTACAGCCGAATGAAGCCCGTTGATGGGTGCGCTCTTTCTCTTGCTCTACTTGACGCGTGTACTTGACGCTTTTCCGGGAGAAATGCTCATACAAGGAGTTCCACCTTTGTCTACGTCATTACAGCCACGATCGTAAAAAAAAAAACTGCCGAAACTTGTACCAAAGATTTTCAGCACGGAAATTCTTAGTCATTCGTCCAAATTATTTTTTTAAACTTTGGCCATGTTTAGCATGAGAATCCAACTCTTTAACACGGTAAACAACTCTGAATACACAAAACACCATTGTACCCCCCCTTTAAGGGTGAATAAATGATCAGGAAATTGTCATTTTGGAAGTGAACTTCTTTAATATTACTGAAATGCATGAGTTTATGTAAATGCCTGAAAGCTTATTTAAAGGCCGATCAATGCTTAATACACTGTCTGTCTTCTGTTGTGTTGTCTGTCTTGGCGACTGACATAATAATTAGTGTCCATTAAGTGAGAACACAGCCACTTAAATCTCCCAGCACTGACAATCAATAAACCCAACTAATCACATAGACAGAAAGTGACATCCCTGGTGACACAAGGTTTGTTCTTCAATTGGACTATTAAGGATTTGTGTGTCTTAAGACTCCATTATCACTACTCGCTGTCTCTGGATCTTATCACTCACAGGAGGATTATAAGTATAGTCACCTTCTATTTGACCAGCTATTATCCTACAATAGCCCATTTCAGCTAGCTAATGTCTTAATCCCTAATTATTTATTCCTTATCACTGTGTTCTTTTGTGCTTGAAGGTTATTCTGATATTATTACGGCCAACAGAGCTTCTCTTCAATCGCACCCCATTAATGATTTTGAATTTTAGTCATTGATTCATGAAAAATTCAATTATAGCTGAATGAACATTTGTAAAGCCAGTGCAGAACAGTGGGTGGAACTAACGCTTGACTGATTACATTGCCATCGTATTTTTTATTCAGTGCTTTTTTTTACTAAAAACAAAGGACATTTAGACAGCCAACATATTTCTATTAATACTTGTTTAAATTGCTTTATGTCTTTACCTAAATATGTTTGTTTAACTCAAGCTTGTAAACTTATTGCAAAGACTGTTGTCATAAAATAATAGTTTATTTTACTGTCATTTTATCTCTAGCCAATTGCATGGAGTTTGACATTAGGTACACACACACACACACACACACACACAGACACAGTGATACATAATGAAAGAAAGCAGGGCTGTTGTGTAACAGTCATAAAGTCATTTGCACTAGTGTTCTGTGATACGCGGCTGTCCGTAGCACAAAGTCGAAGTTGTACAGTGAACTGCCAATCTTTAGAGTTTAAGGATTTATGTTTTGTGGATACTGAGGTGTAAGTGTGTCTGTCTTTGTGCTTACATGTAGATCTGAATGAGCTACTGAATTGTCTGTCGGAGAGCTCAATGAGGGCGTGCGTGTGGGCCTCATTTCTGCTGTGTGTCTTGGCGAGTGTATCATCTACGCCATGTCTGCCTGAGGAGTTTACTTGTGAGAGAGGCGGCTGTGTATTTGAGGAGCATGTATGTGATTTCAGAGAGAACTGTGAAGATGGCAGTGATGAGACTAACTGTAAGTATTGGTCTGCTCTTCAGCTACTTTTTTCTGCTCTTCAGTTTGTGAATGTTTTCTGTGCTTATGCAGGCATTTCTTTGACAGTAATGGCTCTTTTTTTCCCTCTCTGTTGACAACATGACTTTAAATGCTCCTAAAGGCCCTTATGTGTAAATAGTAAGATTTATGGCACAATCATAAAGAAGCACACTGGGAGGTCTTACAACAGTGCTTTTATAATATTGATTTAATCCTTCTGGGGCTTTTAAAAGGCAGAAAGTTACAGAATTGAGGTTGATGTATTAGCGTTGACCACTATTGCTATCCTTTTAATGATGCTAAGGGAAGATTTTCCTTGGGCATTTTCATTTTCATCGTATGATGTCCATGTAAACACAGAACATTTATTCTGTATACTATATATTATGATATAATATTAACTAGGATTTCTTTATTTTGCATCTGCTGAATTTATTTTGCTAAACCGGATTTTCAGTCAAATGTGTTGTGATGGATGCCATGCTGAGTTGCATTTTTTTAATGGTGTCTCTATAACAGATTTGAAATGATTAGCAGACAGACATCAGTGTTTATTTTACTGTTATGGCCTGATACAGCTTTTAGTTTTCTCTCATATAGGTTCCCAGTTTGTGAGATGTGACTTTGAGGAAGGTTTCTGTGGTTTTCAAATTCAAAATGAACATCATGTTTGGATGAGAGGGTCAGGTCTGAGCTGTCCCAGTACTGAGACAGACCACAGAGAAAATGTTACTGGTAAGTAAAAGAGTTCATTGTATTCATTGCATGGATACTACTTGACCTTTGTTGGGGAGTAACTATTACTAAATAAATGTAACTGTAATCTTTAATTAATGTAAGTGTAAAATGTGTAATTAAATTACAGTTATGTATGAAAATGTTAACAATTACAAAGGGGGTATATTTTCGCATGCATAGATTTGGTTGATTTCTTTCCCAAATTGCATTGACTGGTCTAAAATATGTTTTAAAACTATATGTTATGATTTTAAATCTGTATTTAACCCCAGAACAATCTTAAAGTAAAAAAGAGGTGCTTATGTCTGATTTGGCTGTGCTTTGAACTAAAATAAGTGATGAAAAAAGTCTGACAGTAATAATCAGTGTTGAGTACGCCTGATTTAAATGTTTCAAAATGATTAACGGTTGAAAACATTAGTTAGAAATTTAGGAAAGTAATCAAAAGGTAGTCAAATGTAATCAGTTACATTACTTTAATAAAGTAATTGAAATAGTTACACTTCTTACTACTACTTACATTTTAAATAGGGTAACTTGTAATCTGTAACCTATTATAGATTACAGATTTCCAAAGTAACCTTCCTAACACTGTACTCCATAAAGCCTACTGTTTCAAATTTAATACATGAATTTCTAAGGCCTCTATTTATCAACACAAACGTTTCTGAAAAACCTTTAACTGGTAGTACATACTAAATCAATCTGGGTCTTTTCCTTTCTTAATATAAGCCCCATATTCTCACTATATGATACTATATTAGATGTTAGTAAGTTTTAGTTTAATATTGTATTTTCTGACTTCTCAGGACACTGTTTATTTTCCTTTGTCAGGTCACTGCCTCTATATACACTCAAACAATGGAGGAGGAGTCACTGCTGAAATATACAGTCCTCTCTTCCAGCCTTCACAGACATGCTGGGTACAGAAAAATCCTAAAAAATCTATCCTTAAATTAATTCTTAAATTCTGATACCACATAAATCAGTGGCTTCTTTGCTAAACCACCATTTGCTTTTCAGAGCATGCTATTGAAACACTAATATATTACCCTACTGTGTGATATTGCTTTTATACATCTGTTCAGTAAACACAAAATGAATATTGACTTGCATTTTAGACACAATATTGCCAGTTACTTTTGCACCATCAAATAAAATAGTTCAGAATGAAGCCACACCAGATTTAGTGTTTTTGAACAAATTGGTTGATCGAATGATTCAATAACCTGCTCTGGTTTAGTTCCTGAACAGCTAAGTAGAATTTTTTTCAGGTTTCTTTGATTAATTTAAAGTTCAGAAGAACAGCATTTCTCTGAAATAGAAATCTTTTGTAACACTATAAATGTCTTTATCATCACTTTTGATCAATTTAAAGCATCCTTGATAAATAAAAGTATTAATTTCTATATTTCTTTCAAAAAATATACTTATTCTAAGCTTTTGAATGGTATAGTGTATAATGTTACAAAAGCTTCTTATTTCAGATTTCTTTGGATCTTTCTATTCGTCAAGGAATCCTGAAAAAAATGTACTCGACTGTTTTAAATATTGATAAGAAGAAGAAGAAGAAGAAGAAGAAGAAATGTTTCTTGAACAGCAAATCAGCATATTTGAATTATTTTTGAAGGATCATGTGACACTGAAGACTGGAGAAATGATGCTGAAAATGTAGCTTTGATCACAGGAATAAATTACATTTTAAAATATATTCAAATAGAAAGCAGTTATTTCAAATAGTGAAATATTTTACAATTACAGCTTTTGCTGTATTTTGGACCAAATAAATGCAGGCTTGGTGAGCATAAGAGACTTCTTAACATTAAAAAAACTTTTGACTAGTAGTTTACTGATTAGTTGACAAATCTTCACCACTAATGCACATACTGACAGTCTGTCTACAACTAACACAGATGAGAAATACAAATTATATAGCCTATTAAAATTCTATAAAAGATTTTAGTAATTCAATAAATGAACCAGCGCAATATATTTGTTTTTTTGACAAGAGAGATGTAGTGCAGAGTTTACCACAAACCATAAGCAACATCTTGTTAAGTGCTTAGCTCAAGCCCTCGATTATGGGTGTAGAGCACTTATCCACTGCCTCAGCTACACACTCTTATTGACAGCAGAGAGTTATGCATAGGCTGTCAGAGCCTTGACACAGTGGGTAGTGCATGCATTCATTGTGATCTATGGTTTTAGATCCTGTTATCGAATAGAGTGTAATTCACTTCTGAGTGCTTCTCTGCTTAAACAAAAATAAGATGACATTGAACTTGGCAGTAAGATGCAATAGCATAACCTCACTTTACAACAAAACTGCTTTGAGTATGAGATGCTTTCAACATTAATTTTGTCTCATTTAGCTAAATGCTGAATATCTTTAATGTTTCAGCTTTAAAGCTCAACATGTGTAATGAGGTGAGCAATGCAGCTCTCAAATCCTTTGTTCACATTCTTTTGAGGGATTTAGCTATATTTTCTCTCTCTTTGTTGTCCTTTCCTTTGAACAGCTAACTTTCTATTGGCATATTGGGAAGCTGGCAGGGGCTTTGCAGGTTCTGATCCAATTCACATCTTCAGGAGAGATGCAAGAGGTTTGGTTTCAGTCCACCTCCAATCCTTATCTTCCTTGGATGCGAACAGTGGTGGTGTTAAACAGCAGAGAGGAGTTTAAGGTTGGTGTGCATGTACTGTATGAGAAGGGGTTATGTGTGTTTGGGGGAAGGGCTATTATTATTTTAAGTATGTATGGTGTATAGTTCAATCAGTAACTCAAAATCACTGTGAATCTGTAGGTTGTGATTAGAGGATTGATATTCAGCAGCAGTGACCCATATGAAGTTGTAGCGATTGATGATGTGTCTTTCAGCAGAGGATGTGTGGCAGCAGTAGGTGGGTGAACATTATCTTTTCAAAAGTGCTTTTTTTTGCAAATCAATCTGCACAGTCTGGACAGTTTCAGGGCGCCATGTATATCCAACAAGGCTGCCTAAATCCAAAAAGGGATCGTTCACCTAAAAATTACATTTGTCATTATAAATTTGTATGACTGGCTTTCTTCTGTGGAACATTAGTATTAGTCAGGTGCGTCTCTAGACTGTTTACTGGGGCACAAGCCTCAGTGAAACACTGCTGTGTGACCCAGTAAAAAAATGACTGATAAATCCCTATGTGTCAGTGGGATTGACATATGCTGACCTGAGAATCATTTTGTTTGCTAATACTTCAGGAATCAAGTCACATGTGTTTTCTATTAGCTGTCTAGAATTAGAACTAGCATGCTAGATTCACAAATTAATCCCTTTTGATCTAATCGGGCAAACTGGTTAGGAAAAAGCAGGATAATTCTGCCTCTGAAGGGCACTTTGGGGCATATTGAAGGATCAGTCCAAACAGAAGTGCTCAGATCTGGTTACTTCAAAGGGCCCTTCAGAATGAGAGATTTGAGGGGAACTGATGGACACTTTGCTCCCGTGATTGTTTACACAGGTTTAATTGCATGACAACAGCCCCTCCTTTGTCAGCTTTGATAGTTCGAAAAAAATGTTTTTTTGGTCCCCTACATCCTTTATCCCTTTAAGGCTCTCACTCTGGAGCGTCAAGCCTGAGAAGGGCTGAGATGAGTTCTTCAAAATGGAAAGCAGTGTTGGTTTGAAATTGTTTGGGATTCATTTGGACTCAATCACATACTGAATTGTTTGCAGCAGATTCTCATTCTGCAATAACAACAGGATATTTTATAATATATTAATAAATTAAAGCTGCAGTCCGTAAGTTTTGCCTCTTTGTCGCCATCTCTGTTTGAAAACCTGCAATTGCAGTTAAATGCGGAATTATCTTTCATGCGTGGGTTGTGCTGCTGCAGGGCTCCAGTGTGGATGAATCTAATGTTTTGGTAGCTGTCAGTCACCGCACCGTTGTGGATATTCACTGTACTTAGGAATCACAGATTAACAAATTCAAATATATGGGACAAATAAGAATTTTCACTGGATATTGTCATCTAAGAGTAACAAGTCTAAAACTTTTGTTCTGACCAACTGAGGAAAAAACACTACAGGTGTTTAAATCTAACAATCGGTTATTATCTCATATCACATCAAACTAGCAAGTTATTATTACTGTTATACTTTGTTCTCAAATTTTTTGTGTTAACAACATCAGCATTGCACGTGTATGTATTGTGTATAAGCATTTCTGTTTCTGTACAGTCTAATATCTGATTGACATAAAATTTCAATTTCATATCAAGAAATTCTTTTAGCCGAAAAAGCAAATCATTCTTCCTTAGGACCGGTGTTCTCTTTAAAATACAAAACTTGTGTAGTCCCACATTGGCTATCTGCAAACAGATGCACATTTAAAACTGGAGTAATCTAATTTCAGTCACTTATGTTTCATAAACAAACTTTTTGGATTATATTCCGCAATCAAAATGATAAGTTTAATTATTTCAGCCGCTGTGAGAAAAGGCTATAAACGAGCCGGCATCTGCAGCATTCTCACATGCAATAAAGCTACTAGCCGGGACGCCTTCTTCATGTTTACAGACGTGACGTAATGATGCAGTGGCATGCTTGAATTTCCCACGAAAACCTACCCGTACCACTCAATTTAAAAAACATTATTATAAGCCAACTGTTGTGAATCGGGCTAAAGTAAGGCGATAGTTGTGAACACTGGCTGGATATGTACTTGCTCAAAAATTTATTTTGTATGATTTTTAACCAAAAAAGTTACGGACTGCAGCTTTAAAATGTCAAATGTCTTTTGTCAGTGATCAAACAGCTCTTTATTGCACATGCAGCTTGTGAACTACACTGTGCTGTAGGTAAAGTCAATTTTTACATTTAGATCCAAAACGGTATTAAAACGGGTATCAAAATGTGGACATTTTTTTTTCTGATAAAAGTCTGGAAATTCCCCTTATATCATCAGTAAGTATGCTTCATTTAGGGCTGGGCAATATATCGTTCAAATGGTAAACCATTTTAAGTTACACACATGGTGTGAAAAACTGGCATACTGTTACAAGTGGCTAAGCAATGTAGACAGCATCATCAATTGAGAGGGGATCCCTGTTAACGGCGTAGACTTCTCACTAATGGTTGTAGAACTTTTAGTACTATTAATAACACGCAACTTATTCTTTAACTGGTCCAGAGATGCTGAAGACGAACGCAAACGGGAAAAAAACTGGAAAAAACAGGCAGATCAGCTCACTGTTTATGATGCGCAAAATATAGAATAAATACTTTAGAAAAGTTTAGATGGTATTTTCTTTTCATCTTACCACTGGATAACGCATATTAATGTAATGTTTAAAAGTGCAGGGCTGCTTTGTTTACAGTAGTAATTAAAGAAATGCTGTTTCATAAGCACCACTTGCTGTCAGTGAGTGAATTTGTGTTCTCATTCAGCCTTTCTGCTGTTTTTATTTCGTGCAGTTATGTTTTATGTATTGTAATTTCACAAAGCTAAGGTCAGAGCATCCCGTTTTTGCTTTATATTTTCAAACTATACAATCTAATTTACATCAAAACATTTTTGTTTTGATTGTGTTTTTATGAGTTCGGCTGCCCATTCAGTCCTGCTGGATCATGGTAAACGAACTTGGCTTGTGTGATACAGATACAGCATTTTTGTCAAGTTATTCAGCATGTAGATTTGAGGTCAAAAGTTTACAACCCCCTTTCAGAATATGTGTTGTTACCTGAATGATCCACAGCTGTTTTTTTTTTTGTTTTTTTTTGTGATAGCTGTTTATGAGTCCCTTGTTTGTCCTGAACAGTTAAAATTCCTGCTGTTCCTCTGGAAAATCCTTCAGGTCCCACAACATTCTTTGGTTTTCCAGCGTTTTTGTGTATTTAAACCCTTTCCAACAATGACTGTATGATTTTGAGATCATCTTTTTACACTGAGGACAACTGAGGGACTCATATGCAACTATAACAGAAGGTTCAAACGCTCACTGATGCTCCAGAAGGAAAACAGATGCATTAAGAGGGGGTGAAAACTTTTGAACAGAATGGAGATGTGTACATTTTTCTTATTTTGCCTAAATATCTTTTTTTTTTTTTCATTTAGTACTGCCCTTCAGATGCTGCAGAATATGGTTACATGTTTTCCAGAAGGCAAAATATGTTAAATTTACCCTAATCTTCAAATTCAAAAAGTTATAATGTAGCTGTTTGTAAAGGCACAAAGATGAAGTTATGTGATGCCTTTGCTCACTGAGATGAAATTCCTGAAGGGTGTGAGGTTCAGAGAGCTCAAGAGATGCAGGAATATAAAGCTGTAAATAAGGTCTAATACATTTACAGCCTGTGCTGGATGGACTGGGACACCAGAGGGACAACTGTGACAGGCAGAAGGGAACCTCAGCAACTTTCTAATTTACAGTTCAGCCCAAGATAGAAAGAGGGAGAGACATCAGTTACATTTTTAATTTGGAGTATATATAAGTGCCATGACAAAATCATGGTGTGTTTTTATTATCTCCTGAAGATTTTATAGGCCTACATTTTAACATGCAGTTGCTGACACAGCTTTGCAGTAAGTCAATAACTCTTACTTTACACATTTATCACAAAAAATGCTTAACTTTTTATGAGAAAAGATAATCATGCTTTATTTTCCACCATAAATACAGGCCTGCACAGAACAGAACAAGGTTGATTGTATCTTTTCTATGACCAAGCGTCTCAGAGGAAAGTTTATGTGTTTAGCTGTAAATGTGTGCTAGGATACCGCATTATTGTGATTTATTTCAGTAGCACCCTGCGCAGTCAGGTTAATCAAAATAATGTGCCCATGTTCAGATCTACATCACATGACATTGTTAACAAAGGTGATAATACAGGAAGAAGCTCTCAGACACTCTTTACTTTATAAGTCCCATCTTGCCCTTTTGCTTACCTTTTCTATGAAATATGTATTTTAGCTTTATTGTTTTCTCCAGAGACTGACATCAAGGCACCTCTTCCAACTCAGTGCCTCCCGTCTCACTTTCACTGTGGGGCAAATGTCTGTGTAGACGGAGTGAAAGTATGTGACTTCTCCTTAGACTGCCCTGATGGAGAGGACGAATACAAATGTTGTGAGTATCCACCTTATTTTTTTTTTACGTAACTATATGAACAGCCATTTGTAAACTGAGTGTGCAAGGACTTCAGTGTCATTCGCTTACGGTTATTAAAACAGCCCATCATGTTGCTTGATATTGCAAAATGGTAATTGTTATCATATTATTTTAATCTATCATAATCACAAACACACTGGTCTGTAGCGCAAATATTTTTGCCATCTACTGCACTTTGCTATTCTTCTAGTTATTTACTCAAAGCTTCTAATGAACTGTAAGTCTCACACTTACATTCAAAGAAAATAGCTTACTTCCACATTAAAATAAGATACATGGAGACTAGAAGATCAAAACAGCTTTAAGCAGACATGATTTCACTGGAACATGAGTCATTGTTTAAGAAACTTTTACTGTGATACCAAATAATTTTTCACCATTTACTCACCCTTTCTTTGTGGCTTTCTTTCTCCCTTGAAACAGAAATAACATATTCTGAAAGTTTTATTTGTAAATGAAAGCTTTCATTTGCTTCATTATTATTTCACAATGTTTGACTTTTAGCGGCACAGTGTGATTTCGAGACTGACTCATGTGGCTGGTATGAGCTTATCCAGGGTGATGGATTTGAATGGGCGAGAGGCTCAGCTGATGGAATCGCCATAGAGTATATAGACCAAACACCACCCCAGGACCACTCTACTAATACAAGTGCAGGTGAGGGGATGAAATGATTTTGTCTCATGTTTAATATACTCTCACTCCCAAAGAATGCAAAAACTCTAGTTCAGACCTATAAACCACACCCACTTATTTTATGCGCACGTTTTCTAAAATTTCAGTTTCTCCATGAACAAATCATCTGGGAATGTAAATTGTGTGGGAATTAGGCAAGTTCTCACAATTTTAGTGCTCTAGTGCTTTTTTATATTGTGCTCTCAAAGGTAATTGTGTTTGGCCTCTGGGTGTTGTTCAAATCACAGTTCAATTAAATGGGAATTACTGGAATGGTTGCAAATGCTATTTTAACTTTTAGGTTTTTGTTTATGCTTTTTAGTGTTTTACTATCTCCTTTTCTACCCCTTCAAGGCCACTTCATGTTTATTTTCAAGAGGAGCAGCAGACTTTCCCAACAGGCTTTGCTGCGCAGTCCTACATTCCAGCAAACAAGTTCAGATTGCGCCATGACTTTCTGGTAAGGCTCAGACCTTGATTTTCTAGACAATGATTTATGCTTGTCTAGAAAAGCCTTCTTGATTTTAGAATTTTTAGATATTTTGGCTGGAAACAAGACAAAAAATCTAAGTAAGAAAATCATTTTTTGCAGTATGAATGTAAATTAGATTGAGACAGTATACCACAAAAAAAGTTCAGGTGCAAGTCAATTCACTTTGTTCTGATTTAAGTTTTATTAGTTAAGAACATGGGTTGGAGCTCTTAATTTTGAACTCTCAAAGTGCATTAGATATAATAATTTAACTAAAATGTACAAAATATTCATTTTTCAAGTCTTCATTTGTCTCTTTTGAAATATTGCAATAAATATTGAATCGTGGACTTTATTTTGAAATATTATCGTATCGTGAGATTTTGATATTGTTACATCCCCCAAGTTAACATTTGCAAAAACACAAATAAGACAATATTCTTAACTGTATATTTTCTAACATCCATTGTTTAGATTTTAATATTTACATTGATTGTTTTGCTTACAGGCACTATAATTTTGGCCATTCTGTTGGTGCTGCTGAAATGCATCTGGTGATAGAGGGCTCAGACAGCATCACTGTACTCTGGCAAACGCTTTACAACCAAGGTAACCAGTGGCACTCTGTAACCGTCCAGATTGGCAGACAAACCAGGCCTTTCTACATCTCCGTTGCAAAAATGAGCCTGGCTGTGTATGAAGGAGTCTCGGCCCTAGATGATATTATGTTCCATAACTGCTCAATGCCCGAGGCTGTGGAGATGTGCCCAACTCCTGATCACCTTCACTGTAGCCGGAGCAAAGCATGTGTGGACTATTACCAGATCTGTGACCTGATCGATGACTGTGGAGATGGAACAGATGAGGAAAACTGCTGTCAGTATTGGTGGAGTTTTAAATGGCCATTGAAGCAGTTTATATGGTTTGACGTTAGCAGTCTCTTTTTTTGTCAGTCGGTTTACAGTGATCTTTTCTTCTCCTATCAGCGGCAGAGCTAATGTGTGATTTCGAGGATGGCCTGTGCAGCTGGACTCAGGAACATGAGGAAGACATGTTTGATTGGACCCGTTTCCAAGGACCCACTCCCACTTTCAACACCGGCCCATGGAAGGACCACACACGAGCCAATGCAGATGGCCACTTCCTCTATATCGAATCTTCAGAGCCACAGAAATTCAAAGACACCGCCGTTCTCATCAGCAGGCCTTTTCTCCAAACTCCCCGCCGAGGTCCAGAATCCAAACCGCCCTGTGTTTTCAGATTCCACTATCACATGTTTGGCCAGCATGTGTTTCGTTTGGCTGTGTACATGCGCACATGTAACAGTGGACGGGGCAACTTGTTGTGGGTTCGCTATGGTGACCAAGGCAACTTCTGGCACAGAAAGACACTGGTGATCAACAGCGCCCACCACTTTCAGGTGAGTTATTGATCAGAATTATGAGTACTGAAGTGTATGGGTGTAAAGGTATACTTCTTTGCTTCTGTTAATCCTTATTAACTGGCTGCTCTAGCTTCAAATTGCCACACAGAGTGCCATTAATTCTCATAGATGTAACTCTGTTGATTCATTAGTGTCCATTTTAAAGGTCTAGTAAGTGTTTTTTTTTTTTTTTTACACAGAAAGAAATTCAATAGACAAGGCATAGCCAAAGCATATACACCGATCAGGCAAAACATTATAACCATCTTCCTAATATTGTGTTCAGTACCTCTGCTCCCTATACGCAGAGTACGCAGTCTGCGTAGGGCACCAACTCCCGGGGTGCACCATCCCAGCAGCTAAAAAAAAGCAAAAAAAAAAACAAAAACAAAATTGTATTATATTATATTATATTATATATATTTTTTTTTTTTACTGTGAACGCAGTAATAGCAAATACTCTTTGGTAACAGTAAGCAGTAGGCTAAGCACACGTGACGCACCATGCTAAGCATTCGCGTCCGCACCTCCCGTCATCTCTTCTTACCTCACTTCTTTATATTTGGGGCTGACTGCAAATGATCATAATAAGCAGTCCGGCGCTGAGAAAATAAAGAGTAAAAAAGCTCAAGATGAACCCGTTTATCCTTTTCAGGTAGGCTACGTTCATAACCCTGTGAAACGTTTTTTGGCTGTTGACGTTAATAACGTGATTTCTGCCTGGGGCAGTTCACATGTTGCGTCTTTTGCGCGCTCAGGTTCGTTATTTCAAATGTAGCCGCGCGGTTTACGCGCTCATAATGGAAACTACGCGCACATTTTTCCAGGCGCGTCCGCACCGCATCGAGATAAAACCGCTTCAACTTTTCAGAATGACATCTACAACTATTTGTGCCCTTAAACGCTCGTTTTTTGGGTCGACAGCGTATATAAACGCAGTTCTGTATTTTTTAGCTTGTTTACTGTACACCTTGTCACATAGCAGCTTTTAGACATTGTTCTGTTGTTTATTATATGTCAGAAATGACAAGGAGGCAGCTTCCCGCAATACAAAGTCGCGTTTTCCACGCGTTTTTAACGTCACTTAATCTTGCCATAGAAATGTTACAGCCTCTATAATTTCTTCAACAAAAACATGTGGACATCACAACCCTTGCCAAAATTAATCATGCTTTTATCGTAGTAAAACTAATTAATTTTCTTTTGTGTGATTTCTAAATGCTTGAGACAATAAAATCAATCAGACAAAGGTATAGCCATAGGTAACTGTCTCTAGAGCTACAACTGTAATTTATAACTAATACAACTTAATTTACAGTTTATTTATTTATTTACTTTTATATTTTATTAAGTTCTGTTTTGACACTGTAGTTTTTGGTTTGTTTGTTTGTTTTTACTTCCATAATATTTGAGGGAGGAGGCACAACAATACAGTTATGCTTAGGGCACCCATTTGGCCAGCAGCGGCCCTGATTGTGTTGGTCCAACTTTTGCTGCCAAAACAGCTATGATCTGTCAAGGCGTGGACTGCAAAAAATGGTTTTCTAGCTAAGATTTTTTGTCTTGTTTCCAGCCAAAATATCAAAAAAATTCTTAAATCAAGAAGGATTTTCTAGACAAGTAAAAATTATTGTCTTGTTTTCAGAAAAAAGAAGTTAGTCAAAACTTCAGAAATTAGTTCAAATTAAGTGAGTTTTTGCTTGAAACAAGCAAAATAATCTGCCAATGGGGTAAGCAAAATAATATAGTCTTCTGCTTGAAATAAGATTATTTTGCTTACCCCATTGGCAGATTATTTTGCTTGTTTCAAGCAAAAACTCACTTAATTTTAACAACTTTTTTCTGAAAACAAGACATTAACGTGTACTTGTCTAGAAAATAATTCTTGATTTAAGAATTTTTAGATATTTTGGCTGGAAACAAGACAAAAAATCTAAGCTAGAAAAGCATTTTTTGCAGTGTGGACTCCACTAAACCCTTGAAGGTGTGCTGTGGTAACTGGCACCAAGATGTTAGCAGCAGTCCTGTAAGTTGTGAGGTGGGGCCTCTGTGGATCGGACTTGTTTCTTCAGTACATCCCACAGATGCTCGATTGGATTGAGATCTGGGGAATTTGGAGGCCAAGTCAGCATCTCAAACTTGTTGTGCTCCTCAAACCATTCCTAAACCATTTTTGCTTTGTGGCAGGGTGCATTATCCTGCTGAAAGAAGCCACAGCCACCAGGGAATACTGTTTTCATGAAAGGGTGTACATGGTCTGCAACAATGCTTAGGTAGGTGGTGCGTGTCAAAGTAACATTCACATGGATGGCAGGGATCAGCATGGGCGCCCTGACTGGTCTGTGGCTATGCAGTCTCATACACAGCAAACTGCGATGCACTGTGTATTCTGACACCTTTCCATCAGAACCAGTAATAATTTATTGAGCAATTTGAGCTATAGTAGCTCAACGGTTCATGGCTGTTCCTTCTTGGATCACTTTTAATAGATACTGACCACTGCAGACCAGGAACACCCCACAAGAGTTGCAGTTTTGGAAATGCTCTGACCCAGTCATATAGCCATCACAATTTGACCCTTGTCAAACCCTAATCAAATCCTTACACTTGCCAATTTTGTCCTGCTTCTAACACATCAAATTTGATGACAAAATGTTGACTTGCTGTCTAATATATCCCACCCACTAACAGGTGCTGTGATGAAGAGATAATCAGTGTTATTCATCTGTCAGTGGTCATAATGTTATGCCTGCTCAGTGTATGTGTTATGTCCATTTAAAATGTTGTTAGCATATTCTTTGCCATCCGAAAAATATGCAAGCTGCAAAATAAAGATAAACTCTTCTGTCTTTCTGCTTGGTGCTACAGATTTTAGTGGAGGGGACTGTTGGTGATGACTTCAGAGGAGATATTGCCATAGATGACCTGTCTTTCCTTGGCTGTCAGCCATATGATGGTGAAGTAAAATTTATGTGCAATAAAAAATTCAAACAAAAAACAAAAAAAAATCAAATCAAACTCATTTCAGAATGTTCCTAATTCTTGGTTTCAGTGTAGTTTTGTGTATATATCTATGTATACTTTAGGTGAATTGCCCTCAAATGAGCCCAGCACCTTTGCCCCCATCCCTACCTTGTCAGCAGCACCCCCTCATAGCTGCCCTCCTGACCAGTTTGTGTGCTCAACTACAAGAGAGTGTGTTAGCCTCAGTCAAGTGTGCAACTTCACACCAGACTGCTCCGATAGCTCTGATGAAGAGCACTGTGGTAGGAATCTCATTTAACGGTCTCCCAACTGTTAAAAAGGTTTTTAATGAGCTAGGATGGATTAAATTGATCAAAGGTGACAGTAAAGACATTTTATAATTTTACAAAATATTTTTATTTAAAAAAATTGCTTTATATTCAACAGATAATCGTGATTGATAATCTTAAATATGTTTATTTGAGAAGCAAATCAGCATTACAATGTTTTCTCAATGATTAAGTGACACTGAAGCCTGGAGTAATGATGCTGAAAATCCAGATTCGCCATTTTTAAATATATTCAAATGGAAAACAGTTATTTTAAATTATATTCAACCCCAAAACTATACATCCATCCATTCTTCTGATATTACTGTTTTTTTCTGTTCTCAGTGAAGGATTATTGTGATTTTGAAGGGGATACTCTTTGTGGATGGTATTTAAGTGTCCCAGCCACTCCAGTTCCTCCTCATACGTTTCGCTGGCAGACAGGACAAGGGGAAAGTATTCATCAAGGAGAAGAGAACCACAGACCTGCTAACGACCACACACTGTGAGCAATTAACAGCATCATTTGCTGGAATGTGTTTGTGCTTTTATTTGTAGTTTGTAGTTTATGAATGCATGGGCAGGTGTGCATATGCTGTGTTTACTAATTTGTACACGTGTCTGTTTTGCAGTGGTTCTTCAGAGGGCTGGTACATATTTGCGGACAGCTCCAATGGAGGATATGGTCACACCACTGATCTCTTGACTGCTCCCATTAAAATAACAGGACCCCAGTGCACGCTTGTGTTTTGGTATCACATGAGTGGCTTTACTGTTGGAACGCTGCAGGTGCAGTTATCTAGAAATGATGAATTTAATTGTTATTCATTTGCTGCACTGGTAACCCATGCCAAGAAAACATCAAAACATATTATTAATGTGACAGAATAAATTTCATGCTTCATTTTGTCTTTCATTGTGTTCATTGTGTTATGAAGGATTTTCCAGACAACAATTAGCAGTTTGTCAAAACAATCTCAAAATTGTTTGTGCAGGTCTTTATCAAATCACATACTGTCACACATGAAGTTTGGTCCCAAACTGGTAACCAAGGCAACAGCTGGAGGCGGGGTGAAGTCTTCATAGGCATCCGTCATAACATCCAGGTCAGTGTTTCTGTTATACAAGAACGGCCACTTAAAACACTTAAAGAATACATTTTTGGTCATATAGATAAAAGTAATATAACTTTCGAATCTGTAAAGACACTACGCTTGTTTGTGTGCACTCAGAATAACAACAAAATGCTGTACTTAGGCCTACTGCCGTCTTGTCTCTGTGAACTTGAGCGCGAAACTTAAAAACTCTTGTGTATACTTGCCTTACAGACATGAAAAATATAACTATAAAGAGCAAAATGTCTACCTTCAAATGAACCAATTCTAATGGAAAACAAATATTCGACAGATTATGTATTCTATATGAAACATGCGCATAATCATTATATCTGCCGGTGCACTGGGGCAAGCTTTATGCATGCGCTACAGCGCTTATTATAATAATAATAATTATTATTATTATGATTTATATGATTCATTAATAAACGCGTGACTAATAGTTGACTAATGCTTAAAATGAACGACTACTAGTCAAACAGAAAAATCTTTAGTCGAGAGCAGCCCTAGAAATAATTTACTTACCATTTGTAATGTAGCTGCAAAGATGCAAACAAGCTGTTTAAACCAAACATGTCAAAGTGAAAGTTCTTTCTCTTCATTTGTCCAATTGACGACAGACTCAAGCACATGGACTGTGTCAGATAGCAAACGCGCATCTGTATACTGTATCCATTGTAGACCAGATAGCAGCAATGATTATAATTTCTATTTGAATTTGACACAGCACAACACTCCCATTCAGTGTACACAAGTGTCAGCCAGTAAGCTACCAAATGCCAGTGGGTGGGGCTTGGTTAGAAGAAGACTATTCATCGATGCCTTGCTCTGGAGGCAGTGTTTATGCAAATGTTTGTGCCTGGGTGATGTCACAGATTAAATAAATGTTTTGTTTATAATGAGGAGGAGGATTTAAGCTATGAAACTTGCAGGATGTTTTAATGGTATAAAGACCCATTTCATGTCCCATTTTTTAAAAAATGATGACATTTTTTTACATTTCATAAATGTGATCGGAGAACTGTGAGTGTTTAGTATTCCTGAAATGCACAGTAAAATGTTAAGTGTCAAGCTGATGTTTGGACTGTTGCTGCTTGATCAGAAATATCATGACCTTTTCTCCATCTGGCCCTTGCATCATTAATATTTATCAACACTTCTTATATATAAACACCCTTACAAATGTAGTTCTTCATTGTGTTAGATGTTTCATGACACCTCACTCATTAGTCCTGACTGCCCTTTTGCTATGTACTGTCAGGGGCCTTAGTGCTCTTTAACTTATGCTGCAGCTCTCAAGCACTTCCAATTCACAATCTCTATGTGTAGTTTTTTCCTTCAGACATATACTTGTTTGTTGCTTTTCTTTTAAGAGAATCAACTGATTTTGAGTGACAGCTTATCACATTAGTTTACCTAACATGTCTCAAAAAGAAAATGTGTGCTTTGATTTGTGCATTTGACTATGCAGCCATATGGAAAGTACTGTGGAGCAATAGCCAAAAATACATTGTATAGGTCAAAATTATTTAATTTTCTTTTATTTCAAAAATCACTAGGAAATTAAGTTAAGATTAAGTTCCATGAAGATATTTTGTAAATTCCCTACTGTAAATATATAAAAACCTAATTTTTGATTAGTAATATGCATTGCTAAGAACTTCATTTGGACAACTTTAAAGGCAATTTTCTCAATATTTAAAATTGTGCATCCTCAGATTCCAGATTTTCAAATATTTGTATATTGGCCAAATATTGTCCTATCCTGACAAACCATACATCAGTGGAAAGCTTATTTACTCCGCCTCTTAGATGATTGGTTTTGTGGTCCAAGGTCACATTTAGGTTTATTTGTTTCAATAGGTGGGTTTTCGAGGCAAGCGAGGCATCAGCTACATGGGTGATGTTGTTGTTGATGATGTGGCATTTGTGGACTGTGCCCCTCCAATAACGTCTGATCTTCCTTGTGGTATCAACGAGTTCATCTGTGCCAATGGTCACTGTATCGCCAAGGACAACTTGTGTGACTTTATTGATCACTGTGGAGATGGCTCAGATGAGAATCATTACATATGCAGTAAGAAACAAATCTATCCTCCTCTTTCCTGACACTTTAAATACAGATGTTTTTCAAATGTATTTCAGTAGTCAGTCACATTTGTGTATGGAATAACTTTACACCTCACATACTGCAGTGATTGTATGCGATTAGTATTAAATATATTTTGTGCACTTGTGTTTGTTTTAAAGGGATAGTTCACCCCAAAATAAAATATTGTCATGATTTACTCACCAAGTCAATGGGCTCCAATGTTGTTCAAACTACAAATGTTCTTTCAAATATCTTTTTTTTTGCTTTGAGTGAGTGAGTGATGACAGAATTTTCAGATTTCACTATCCCTTAAACAATATTCATGTTTTTTTTTTTCACAGAGGGATTCAGTGGTCGCTGCAGTTTTGAATTTGACCTTTGCTCCTGGAGACAGAGCCAAGATGATGACTTTGATTGGTTGATAAAACCAGGAAATTTGGACACACATGGGACTGGGCCGTCCACTGATCACACCCTCCGTAACCCATCGGGCCACTACTTATATCTAGAAGGGTCTTTCCCACAGACAACTGGACATACTGCCCGAATTGTAGGACCTGTTTTCCGCCACTGCAGCAAAGATTGCAAAGTAAGTGCCTACTGGAGTTTTTATGTAATTTATTCACTGAAATGCAGGATGAGTTTGTACTTGCATTATATTCAGTAATGGAAACAATCAACAAAATTAATGATAATATTGTTGGCAGCACTGAACGTAAACAATGCCACTGAACTGAACGAAACTCACATATTTTGCTAATCATTGCTGCTGAAAATGGTCAATTATTGTCATGTTTTGGGCTGTACTAATCGGTCAGACTGGGAAAAACATTTCGAGTACTATAGACTGACAAAAGTTATAACAAATCAAGAAGAAGAGTGCAAAAAATCTGTCTGAGAAACAAAAGGCGTTTGTGGTTGTGCCAAACTAAACCTGGATTTCCAGGGCAAAAATCTTGACAACATTTGTGTTTGTTCTAATCATTTCCAGTCAAGATGGTGAAATATTAGGCTAATATCTTAATTAATACTGCTCATACATACCTTTACCACCTATTAATGTTAGTTTATCAATTTCTTTCGCCCTTTTTCAGCATACCAAGTCCTTCTCTATATAATTTAATAGCTTCCACCCGTTTTTTCCGTGGTTTAGACAGCATAAATTAGCAGAACAATGTAGTTGTTCAGTAGTACATTAACCATGCAATTCATGCTGTTGTTTACATCTGAGTATCTCCAATATGGCTGCACATCTGGGTAACTGACCACTTACCCTCTATTTTGACATTTTCATAGACTTGACCAATGGTACATGCTTTTTGTTTTTCCTTGTCTTGTTCATATTTTCCTGTTTTCTTCATGGAAAACTCTTATTTTTTTTTATAAGATCAGCATCTTTGACATCTGTGTTGCAGATATCACTAACATCTAGAAACGATTTGCAGAAGTTTATTGTCGGTAGTTTTCCTTTTGTTTTGTAAGTGGGTACATTTTCTAGACAATCAAAAATGATTGTCTTGTTTTCAGAAAAAAGAAGTCAAAATTAAGTGAGTTTTTGCTTGAAACAAGCAAAACAATCTGCCAATGGGGCAAGCAAAATAATCTTGTTTTTGGCTTGAAATAATATTATTTATAAGATTATTTTGCTTACCCCATTGGCAGATTATTTTGCTTGTTTCAAGCAAAAACTCACTTAATTTTGACTTCTTTTTCTGAAAACAAGACAATAATTTTTACTTAATAGTTTCTTTGTTATATCCCTTTTACATTTTTTTCCAACTAAGAGGTAAACACAACAGTGAAAATATAAGGATTCAGAAGCATTTCTGTAACTTCCCTGTTTTCAATTTCAAAAATCCTCCAGCACTGCATTTAACCTCTCAAAATGCTACAATGTACCTGCCAGTCATCAACTGGTTCAAAAAGCTTTACCTCTACAAAGTTTTATTCTATTCTATTCTACCTACCTACAGCAAGGTGGCTTCATGGCCCTGGACAATAGAGAGGGATTCTTTGAATAATACTTGTGTTTAAGGGAGGTTTTACAGATTGATCTTTCCAATTAGATCATTTGCACAATGAGGATATTTAATTCTCTTTCATTGCTGGATTCATAGCTTTTGTTGAATATAATGGGAGGAAGTGAATGTCAAGATTTGTCTCTGTTACTGTGGAGCACATAGCTCAGTCATTGAGCCAGCCGGCAGCACTCAATCATCCTGTCAAGCACACACACACAAAATGTCTGTGTGAGAAAGAGGGGCACCTTTCAAAGCTCTCATCAGTTTGTGTGTGAAGGCAATCATGTTTCTAGTTCTCCTCTAACTTGACAGACTGTGTTCATCCTTTTTAGAGGTGTGTATGTGCGCGTGAGATAATTAGCCCATGGAGACTCGTTTTCCCATTGTCATCCCGTTCAGCTTGCATCAATCAATCACAAGAAGCAGCTGAAGAGGAGGAGTTTCTGTGTGTACTTGTCAGCCTTGGTTAGACGTTTTTAAAATTGTAATTTACAATTAGGCATTTGTTGTTTGTTGTTGTTTTTAGATTTTGCCTAGTGAAAGTAGCAAATTTGTGCGTGACAGAATCAGCTGTCTGATCCTAAAAGGTCAGACTCTTCTACTAACTCACCAGTCAGTCAGACACTGACAGGAGTCATTTACACATACATACAGAAACAGAAGAAAAATATCAGCCACCATAACAAGCAAAATCAATCAATAAAAGAGAAGCCTTTCAAGGCTCTCTTCCAGAGAGACAACGTCATGGCGAACTATGTTTCAAGATTAGCTGTAGACAGAGGATAGCCTAAATATTTTTTTGGGATTATAGTATTACACTTACAAATGATCTAAATAATTGAAACCAGCAGACACACATAAATGTCTTAATGAGAAAGTCATTGACTCATTCACTCAACCAATTTGTTAAAAAAAAATCTGACCTGTTTGCTCAAAACACTGATCAAGAAGAAGAAAATTATCCTATGATTTACTCATCCTCAAGCTATCCTAGGTGTAAATTACTTTCTTATTTCAGACAAATACAATGCAAGTTATATTTTAAAAATGTCCTGGCTCTTTCAAGCCTTATAATGGCAGTGAATGGCTGTTAAGATTTTGAAGCCCAAAAAGGTCAAGTCAAGTCAAATCACCTTTATTTATATAGTACTTTTAACAATACGGGTTGTGTCAAAGTAACTTTACAGTATTAAATAGTATTAAAGTAGTGTGTCAGTAATGCAAAACAACAGTAAACAATCAAATTTTCAGTCATTGATGTCATCAGTGATGTCATCATCCAGCTCAGTTCAAATAGTATACGATATTGCTGGAAGTGTCCCCAATTAAGCAAGCCAGAGGCGAAAAGTTATGTCAATCCGTCATAAAAAAAAGTACTCCACACGGCTTTGTGGGGTTAATAAAGGCTTTCTGAAGCGAATCAATGCATTTGTGTTAGAAAAATATCCATATTTAACACTTTATAGACTGTAATCCCTAGCTTTCTAACTGTAATACACACGTTCTTAAGAGACTGATGTTCCAGCGATTGACGTAGGACGTAGGTGAACATGGTGATGAACACGGAAGTGACAAATGCAGAAGCACAGTGAAGAGAACACAACAGCAGTCATGAATTAGAAGAACAAAACAAGGATTTTAAAATAAAACTGTTGTACAATTTCGATATAAGCCAGTAGGGTTTTCCTTTGCTGTAAACATTTTTTAATATAAATCCGATTGTATTCACCTGAAAGAAGAAAGTCATATACACTAAGGATGGCTTCAGAGTGAGTAAATCATTGGGTAATTTTCATTTTTGGGTGAACTATCCCTCTAATTGATGGCTTGAAAGTGTTAAAGTCTGGTTCTGACTTGAAGCCATTTATGAGCAGAAAAAGCCAAACTATTTGGGAATACAGTGTCTAAAATGTAAGTTATAAAGACAAATGTATATATAAAGCTCTAAACATCAGCACTGCTGTGATTACTGTGGCATAGCTGCGTATAACAACACTCTTGCTACTGTGATATTATTGATGAATATTATATTATTCTTTCTTTCTTTCGGCTGCTTTCCAAGATGGTCTTTTATGTCCATATGTCTGGTGACAGCATTGGCACACTGAACGTGTACATGTCTACAAACGCCAACCGCTCGCTTTTACTCAGCCTTACTGGTAATCAAGGCAACTACTGGAGAAGACAGGAACTGCCAATCTCATCGACTGACAACTTCCGCATTATGTTTGAAGGCCAGGTGGGCCAAAATACCAGAGTTCATATCTGCCTGGATGACATCATCTTCTCATCAGGCTGTATTCTTAGCAGCACAGACTCCAATACCCGGTTACTTCCAGGTACAGTTGTGCTAATGGTGCCATTTATACAAGCAGGGCTATCAGGTTAAAAGTAACTGTGTAACGATGCTCCACAAATGCATAATCAATCTATGAGCTTCACTATTGACCATGAACATCCTTTTTGTTTATTTATTTTTCATTGTTTTCCAATATTATGTTCAGGACAGTAAAGACAGAAAAGCTGTGTAGAGAAACTGTAGAAAATAATCTATTCCTCAAAACAAAACATGAGTATATATTATGGGCCCTATCATACATCCGGTGCAATGTGGTGCAAGGCGCAGCGCAAGTGTGTTTGCTAGTTTAAGTCCGACGCAGTTCGCATTTTCCCGTCCAGCGCCGCATCGTTTAATTAGCAAATGCATTTGCGCCCGTTTGTGCGCCCATGGGCGTGCTAGTCTAAAAAAGAGGTGTGTTCGGGCGCATTGTTGGCGCGTTGCTATTCTGAGGAACTGAAAATAGACTGCGCCATAGACCAACTCAAACCTGGTCTAAAGTCAATGGCGCAATATTTTTTTTTTTGTTATTTAAAGAGCGCATTACTAGTAGACTTGCCTCTGGGCAGGTCCACAACGCGCGTTCACTTTGCTTATTACACACAGGGATGCGCATCACACAAACATGCCAAATATTAAAAACAAAAGGATTACAGTGTAAAACAATATTATTGTGTAGGCTACTTAAATATAAAAATGTAATGATGGATAGCCACTGCGTGTAGTAGAATTAGGCTACCTATTTTCAGTTCAGCCTATTAGTACTTATAATGATGAATGAAATTGGCTAATTAATTGAACAATCGTGCCAATACACACACATATATATTAACTGACTCCTCGCACGGAGCTATTTGAAAGCCTGCATCCAACGCAGACGAATGAAATATTGACTGGCCACTTAACAGTTAATTTCAGCAAAACATCACTCGTTGAACTCAGTTTAATCAGTGTATTTAATAAGTAAGTGTATTTTATAATGTTACGTATTTTCGAGCAGATCGGTTTCTTCGCTTGAAAAGCGTTCAAGCTTTTCCACCAACAAATTCCGCCATGTAAATAGCGATCCGCCATGGCGCGAGCGCAACTCGCTCTTAAAGGGAATGGGAGATGAGAATGGGAGATGAGAATGGGAGATTTGCACATTACGCCCAAAAAACACCCCTTACTTATTAAGAGAATAGAGACAAACCATTTCGACTATGCGCCCGGGCGCACTGACCGTTTTCCCGTCGTTAAATTAGCAAAAGTGGATCTGGACACGCCCTGAGCGCACCTGCGCCGTGCACTTTACACTTTGCGTTTAGATCGTTAAAATAGGGCCCTGTATCTTGCAGGGCAGAATCAGATGCTGTGAAGTAGTTTTATGGATTTATAATACTTAATGTTAATTATGACTTACAAGTACATAATAAAATGCTATTATAATAAAGAATAAACTAAAATATATAATGTTTTTAAAGAAGTCTCATCTGCTCACCAAGACTGCATTTATTTGATCCAAAGTACAGCTAAAACAGTAAAATGTTGAAATATTTTTACTTGTTTAAAATAGTTTTTTTCTATTTTAATGTATTTTAAAATGTAATTTATTCCTGTGATCAAAGCTAAATTTTCAGCATCATTACTCCAGTCTTCAGTGTCATATAATCCTTCAGAAATCATTCTAATATGCTGATTTGCTGTTCAAGAAACATTTATTATTATGATTATTAATATTTAAAACAGTTGAGTAAATTTGTTTCAGGATTCTTTGATGAACAGAAAAATCCAAAGATTGAAATAAAAAGCTTTTGTAACATTATACACAATACCATTCAAAAGCTAAAAATTCTGCGTTTAAATCACATTAATAAATTGCATTGTAAAATATATTCAAATAGAAAACAGTTATTTTATATAGACAAATATTTCCATATTTTTGCTGTACTTCGGATGAAATAAATGCAGGCTTGGTGAGCAGAAAAGACTTTAAAAACATTAAATATCTAAAAACTTTTGACTGGTAGTGTAGGACTGAGGACCGTAAAATATTTAAGAACTGAATACCTTCAATCAGCAAAGATGCATTAAAATAATCAAAAGTGATAGTAAACATTTATCATTTATAATTTTTTCTGTTTTTTTTTTTTATATTATTATTATTAAATGCTGTTAATTTAAATGTTTATTTAAAAACAAAGAAACACAACACACGGTTTCCACAAGAATATAAAGCAGCAGAACTTATTTTTTTTTAACATTGATAATAATAAGACCTCAAATCAGCATATTAGAATGATCTCTGAAGGATCATCCGACACTGAAGACTGGAGTAATGGATCCTGAAAATTCATATTTGCATCAAAGGAAAAAATTACATTTAAAAATATATTTAAACAGAAAACAGTTCTTTTAAAGTGTAATATTTCACAATATTAAAGTTTTTACACATAAATTCATGTAAATTTCACATAAATTCAATCTTTCAAAAACATCAAAAACTCTAAAAGAAAAGCATTCAGTAAACATTAGCATATTTCTGTTTTTATGCATTGTGTGTGTTTTTGCAGGATCCTGTCCACCTGGTTCTCTAGAGTGTAACAATGGCAATTGCTACAAACGAGAGCAGAAATGTGACTTCACTGATGACTGTGGAAATGGAATTGATGAATTGGATTGTGGGACATCCTGTTCATTTGAACATGGGCTCTGTGGCTGGAAAAGCAGTCTGGCAGACACCTTTAGTTGGGCCCATGGAGTCGGCTCCATTCATATGACCAGACCTCCTCATGATCACACACTTAAAAATGAAAGCGGTGAGACTTCACTGTATACCACTGCATGTGTACAACAAAAATGCATGTATCTTACATGGAGGCCTAACCAAACTGCCACTCTAGTAACTTCACATCCACATAAGAAACTTATTGTAAATAATGTGTCTACAGCACATTATAAAACAGATAGAATGCAAACACTGCTAATCTGATACTCTTTTAAACCAGTGTAAGTTTATTCACTCAAACAGTGTTTAATACACTAGCAAAAACCAAGCTAAAACCCCCAATAATGATAGATTATTGGATAAAATAAGGAAAAAATAGAAAAAGGAGAAGAGATGCCAGAAGAATTGTCACTGAGGAGGCTCAATGACTGCTATTTTTAATAACGTTAAATGGGACTGATCAGGCTCCTCTCAAAGTTGTGTTTAGAACTTTTTATGATACATCCAGTCTGGTGGAATAAAAATGATAATTTCTCTTACAAGCTATAAAGTCTTACCAGTCTTAGACATGGTTTTATGATTTCAAGCACTGTCTCTTCAGTGTAGCCTCCTTTATTGATTTAGTGCTCTGCTTCACTTTATCTCAGCAAGATATCTTTATTAAAATAGTAGCTGTGGGCTTGTAATTCTGTGTATGTCCTTCCATGAGCAAGGTTTTCTAGCATTAACAGTCCACATGTCCAAGCAGAGATCACAATTTCTGACTCCAATAGCATCCCTGTTTGAGTTCATCTGTTTGTAATTTTCAGAATAACTACACTTCAGTTTGGTTTTATGCCAGATCAAGATTTGTGCACCCAAAAATCTGTGTTATATTAAAAATACTACATGAAAGTTCATGCTATTTTTAGTGAATATTTGAAATACTCATGCATGCTTGCCTTTTAGACTGATAATGGCCTCAAATCCTTGCTCTGTTTTTCTAATCAATACAAGAGGTGGAGTTTGCACTATAAAACCTTCAGGAGTGCGTGCATGCAGATTTTTATCAGTCTGTTCCATTTTGTTAGTTGCAAGACTGCTAAAATTCGTTCTTCTGAAGGTGACCCAGACAAAAGTTACAAAAGTGTGTTAAGTTTGTGGCATTAAACCTTGACTAATACCGCCAGGATTTAGGTTTGAGCACCTCTACCACTGAGAAAGTGTGGTATTGTTGATGATATAAAAGCTATTACATGGGTTTTATTAATGTCAGTCTCTCTCTACACAGGCCACTTTGTATATCTGGCAGCCACTCCTGTGGGACTGAAGGGTGATAAAGCTCACATGAGAAGTTCTGTGTGGAAGGAGTCTAGCGCCACATGTAAACTCACCTTCTGGTACTATATTTCTGAGAAAGCCACTGGAATAATCCGGCTCTTTGTTAAGGTACGTGATTAGATCTTACCAACACACAGTGCCACTGGAATATATCACTTAGATCAGGGAAAGTAAGGAGTCTTCTTTAGAGCTCTGTTGACATAAGTTGAAGCTAGTTATGTCAAACTGCTGAAACATGTTCATACAGGACTTTTCAGTGCTGTGTTATGTGTGATTCTAAGCTGAGATAAACCATTTAGCACTTCAAGTTTGTGTTATGGAACATACCTCAAGAGGGATTATGTGCAATGCACAATTTCCATAGGAAGCTCTTCCTGTGAGAATAAGGGAGGAGCATTGGAAGGTGATGAATGTATGAAACTACAGAATGATGAAAAATGTCAAAGAAAATTACTTTTTTAATCAGTGTTAATTTTGACAGCAAATTTTGATTTAGTCTTAGTCATAGTTTTCTGACTAAAATGGCATTTAGTTTTAGTCATATTTTAGTCATCTGAATTGTTTTTAGTTTTAGTCTAGTTTTAATCAACTACATATCATAAGATTTTAGTCAACAAAATCTACAGTAGTCGGCTAAAATCTAATGGGCTTAGTATAATGCATTTATTAAGCATATTCTCTAAGATATTAATGTTTTATTATGATAGACACAGGTTTAACTGCTGTGACACGCAACATGCTTCTTTATTAAAATTAAATGAAACCACTTCTCATAAAAAAAACAAGAACATGGTCTTTTTTCAATAAAATACCAATGGTTATATAGGCTAATTATGCATTCTTTATAATGTGTTTACCACATTCTTTATTCTTTCAAGCAAACATATTTATTTATATAAATAAATTTATTTTATTAGAGCTACTAAAGTAAGAGCAAGAGCAGTGAATGATTTTTTGTCTTTCTTTTGTTGCTTGATTAACATCAATGACTTGGACAATAGCAACTAAATTAGGCTGATGTCCCTTTAAACCCGAATGCACGAATGCAATGTAGCCTACAGATGCGCGTCCGATATTCTCCCAACTGTTTACGTTCACTCAAGACATAACTGAGTGTGTTTACGTGAATACTCGTCAAAACAGACAATTCGACATAATTTTGTGTATCTCTCCGTTCATGAGACGCGAAAGAGTACTTCTGCGTGTGAGAGGCACTGCTGCAGTGTATGCGCTCGTAAACTGGGCGGAATTGAGTTCTCTTTTGCGTCATCAATTTTATCCATATGTCTGCTCTTTACTTACTCCCAAATATGAACATTTTTTAATGTTTTATGAGACGGACAGCAAGTATGCTAGCTTATGTCCCACCAGATAAACCAATAGGCTATGATACTCTATGTCATAGTTTGTCATAGGCTATGTCATAGTTTTTGTCATTCAAAACTAATTTTTGTTTCGTTATCGTCTCGTTTTCGTCTGTGAAAAAATGTTGTTGCCAAAATTTATGAGTAAGATTATTCGTACTTAGTATGAAATGGAAATGCCTGCTGTGTCATAAACTCAACGAGAAAAAATGTAGGATTAGACTTGATTTTGTCAAATGGGAATTGATCGAATTATTGGATTGTTGTCGTTTTCTATCTGCTGTGGTGATTGGTGATTTTTGATTAAAGGTGGTGCTGTATGTAAATTTTTGACTTTACTAAAGCATAATAATACCATAATAGGTTTGCAGATTCACTACCAGTCAAAAGTTTTTAACAGTAGGATTTTGAACGTTTTCTCTGAAGTCTCTTCTGCTCACCAAGCTGCATTTAAAAACAGTAATATTTTAAAATATGTTTACAATTTAATATAACTGTTTTCTATTTGGATATATTTTAAAATGTAATTTATACCTGTGATTTCAAAGCAGAATTTTTAGCATAAAGAATCCTGAAAAAAGTACTTAACTGTTTTAAATATTGATAATAATAATAATAAATGTTTCTTGAAAAGCAAATCAGCGTATTAGAATGATTTCTGAAGGACGTTGTGACACTGAAGGCTGGAGTAATGATGCTGAAAATGTAGCTTTGATCACAGGAATTTCAACAAGTAACAACAGAGTATTGAATTTTAATTGTAAAATATTTTCAGATAGAAAGCAGTTATTTTAAATAGTAAAAATATTTCACAGTATTGCGTATTGCTTTTGCCGTATTTTGAATCAAATAAAGGCCAGTTTGGTGAGTAGAACAGACTTAAAAAACATAAAAAAATCTTACTGTCCAAAAACGTTTGGCTGGTAATGTATTTATGAAACATGTTAAGTTCACATTTTTGTTTCTTTGAAAAACAATGCTACAGCTAGTTATTGTACTTTAAAATGCACATTCCGTGTCAAAATCCCGTTTTTTTTTTTGGTTTGTGTGATTTCGTCCACTGACAGTTTACTCAATAGTATTTGGACACCCTAGGTTGCCAGTTGGTGGAAAACACAACGTATTTTAACCATGAAATCCATTAAACGAACTGGATTAGAGATTGCAGTTTCAACCCGATCTAAAAAGCCTTGGCATTCCTTTAAAAAGCTCTGTAACAATAGGCATATTAAATCGTGCATATATCTATAACTAATTATTATCATATTGTCAACTAATTATTATTATTATTATATAAAAAGTATATATGTGTATATAATCCACCTTGTTCTTCAACACATAAGTAAGCCTATGGGTGAGACTTCGGGTTGATTAGGGAAATAACGAAAAGAATAACATAGTGCAGTAAATGTGCAGTAAAACTGTTTGCACTACAAACCAGTGTGTTCATAATTAAGATAATACATAACATTTTTGTACAGCTAAAAAAAGCTGGACGTGATTAAAACTGGAAGCCAGACCCATAAAATTTACAAACAGCAAAAATAAGGTGGATACGAATTCATAAGTGTTAACAAAAATTGTATTTTGTCTTTTCTACATATGTCATGGATAGACAGAAAATGAGCTAAATGAAGTGTGGACAGAGCGACAGATGCAAAGGGAATGGAGAAAAGCGGAGGTACCTCTGAAAAGCATGAGGAACTTTATTCTCATATTTGAAGCAGTTCGAACACAAGACGTGAGTGGTGGAGCGGCTCTGGACGACCTGCAGTTTGTGGACTGTGCACCACGTAAGTGTTCTTTTTTCCATTCAAGGCAATTGATCTCAATTCGTATTGTTAATATAGCTTAAAACAAGCTGAAATTTGATTTCTGACTAGCTGAGGTGATATGAGAATAAATGGCAATGTAAGCTTGAGGGCATGCTCTAAGAACAACAAGTGAAAGCTGCAGTACAGTTTGTCTAGTTTGAGCAGTGATGCTCAGAGGGAAGCAACAATGCCTCCAGTTCTCATCTCCACATTTATTTCCCATGAGTCTCTTTTGCTTAATGTTCATGCATAAGCTTGACCAGCTCAGGGCTCTAAGGGTTGTGCTCAGCAGCGCCTGATGGAAAGCAGTACCACCGTTTAATTGGATGAGAATTGATTTGCTAATTCTGACAAGCCATCAGGGAACAACATGAAAGTCAGAATAAGTTCCTCTTTTGCTTCTTAGGCTTGACATGGAAAATGTCAGATTTAATTTGCATACTGGCACTTCTAAATCACAGTAATTACAGCTTGTGGATCGTTTAGTGCGACTATGTGTGAGGCAGATCTGTGATCAAAGCATAATTTTATTTGATTTTTTTTAACAAATACAATGGTTATTATTAGAAATTACCATTCATGGCTTTATCATATTGTGCAGTTTTGGTTTTTCTTTTTTGGTTTTGAAATGTACAGCAAGTTTCACTGCACCCAATAAATAATTAAACTAAACTACAGCTATTCACAGATGTCTGTAATATAACAGGCTATATAACTTGGATCAGGGGTACAGTGTAAATAAATGAGCTCTCTCAAACCGTGAAAAGGAGCAGAGCAATGAAATCCATTTTTTACAACCCATTTCTTTGTGTGAACATGTGCTTTGGAAGGAATTTCTATTCGTAGATAAAGACTTTTCATCCCAATGGCATTATAATTCAATTTTTCTGAGAATTGAACAGGACAGATTTTAGCCCGAATGATCTTACTTTACTGTCATGTTACGTAGAATGAATTTGAAGATATTCATACTAAAGCTCTGGATGGGTTATGTTTTATTGCTGTTTTGAGCAATGATGCTGAATAAGGTCATACTTCACACATCATTTGGATTTCACATATTTTCATTGTTAGATTGCCATATTTGTAAGGTGATCTCTTTTTTTTTTTTTTTTTTAATTCTGCTGTTTCAGATAAGTGAGACTAAAAGAGTTTCCTTGTATTTCAGGAGCTGTTCATCCTGGTTCATGCCCTGCTGTTACAGATTTTGTGTGTAGTAATGGAGACTGTATTGAGTATCATTTGGAGTGTGATGGTAAAGCTGACTGTTCAGATGAGTCTGATGAGATAGACTGCAGTAAGTACATATGCACCTTGACTAATAATACAATATATAGTTGAGGTCAAAAGTTTACATAGCTATACCTGCAGAATCTGCAAAATCTTAATTATTTTACTAAAATAAGAGGGATCATACAAAATGCCTGTTATTTTTTATTTACCACAGACCTGAATGAGACATTTCACATAAAATATGTGAAGAGTTCCGATGCAAAACCCCCTAAAAGCCGTCTCGGTCAAAAATGAGATAATGATACTGAGTGAATGCTCTCGACACATATTGTACGTCCATCAAATACTTTTACTTCAAACTCGCTAAAATCCCAGCCTCAGCCCAATCAGAAGTACCAGTACTTACATAGAAACCTATACATCGGAACCTAATAAAAATGCATTTTTTGAAGAGAGACATCAGATGAATTTAGAGGCTTTTGCATCTGAACTCTTCATGTATACATGTAGTCCACACGAGAAAATAATAGATAACCCCGTTCAAAAATGTACATACACTTGATTCCTAACACTGTGTTATTACCTGAATGATCCGCATCTGTCTTTTTTTGTTTAGTGATAGTTTTTTGTTTTAGTGATCCCTTGTTTGTCCTGAACAGTGAAACTGCCTGCTGTTCTTCAGAAAAATCCTTTATGTCCCACAAATTATTTGGTTTTTCAGTATTTTTGTGTATTTAAACCCTTTCCAACAATGACTGTATGATTTTGAGATCCATTTTTTTCACACTGAGGGCAACTGAGGGACTCATATGCAACTATAACAAGAGGTTCAAATGCTCACTGATGGTTCGGAAAGAAAAAACTATGCATTAAGTGTAAAGTGTATACATTTTTCTTATTTTGCCTAAATATCTTCTCTTTTTTTCATTTAGTACTCCCTTCAGATGCTACAGAATATACTTACATGTTTCCCAGAAGACAAAATAAGTTACATTTACCCTGGTCTTTTCATTCCCCGGCTCTTATGCATCGTTTTCCTTCTGGAGCATCAGTGAGCGTTTAAACCCGATTTTGTCATCTGGGAAACATGCAACTATTTTCTGTAGACTTTGAAGAGCAATACTAAATGAAAAAATATGATAGTTAGGCAAAATAAGAAAAATATAAACATCCCCATTCTGTTCAAAAGTTTTCACCCCCTCTTAATGCATATGTTTTGCTTCAGTGATCAGATTCTGCAAGGTGTATGTAAACTTTTAACCTCAACTGTAGATACAGTGTAAATATGAAATAGATGTTAATACAATATCTGTGGAGCTAATATCTCAACTGTTTATATGTCTATTAGTAAATGTTCCAGGAGCTTGTAATTTTGATATGCCCAGCGGTCGTTGGCAGGAGACCTGTCAGCTGTCTCAGGATCCCTACGATGACTTTGATTGGGATATAGGCTATGGCACAATGCATAATGGGACGGGACCATCAGCTGATCACAGCCCCAGTTAGTAAAACCTAAACTTCACAATGACATTGAATCACCTGGGTAATACAAATATGACTATTAATTACACACATCACCAAAGAGTAAGATAATAAAATCTTTATTCTGCTTTAAGTAATTAGAAAATGTGCATTACTAAGTGCTAAAAACTAAGTTTATTATTATAATGAGTGTCTCTTTCTGAATGGCTGAGATTTGACAGTCCCTGTGAATCATACATATTGTTTTGCCTGCACAGTGACTCGTCTTACCTCCCTTTAACAGTGAAACTGACTGCTTGATAAAATAAATACCTGATTTTGAATCCAAACAAGCCACATATGAATCTAAGTCCAAACCCTTCTACTTTATGTAAATATCTGTGGACAAAATAGCAATTTTTGTACATATTTCCCATGAATATGAGATGCGGTTTCTCTAAAATTGCAGCCAGATATCTGAATCATCTAATGAATCGTTGCATGATTTAAAAACCAAAAGGTTAAAGCTCAGAAAAATCCATCACCAAAAACCATTTTCTGGCTGCTTCATCAATGGGTATAATTAAGATCTGGATTTCTGCCGCTCATATACTCATGTCCTGTTCTGCTGAAAGATCAGTGTCTCTCACTAAAAGTGTTAAGCGTACATTATTTTAATTGTGAAAATTAGTCTGCCCTCTAAAAGGTGATCGATTTACTGAACCTACTATTGATTTTTTTCATGCCAGACAAAGAGTCAAGGAAATTGCTGCACAGTGTGTCTTTTGAGTAAAGCATGGTGGAATCATTCAATGAAATCTAACATTTATTGTTACAATCATAATACTATAATAATATAAACTTGTTTAGAAATGATAAGAAATTGTTTCTAATATTTGTAGGTGTGTAGTGGTGTAAAAGTGTCAAAGTCAATGCAAAATAAAAATGCACCCAGTATGTTATAGTTTTTTTATGCTTGTGATAATTGTTAATTGTAGTTCTAAAAAACCTAGCATGCTAATGTGCTAATGTGTTTTAGCAGTCATTTTTGCTACAGTAAATATTTAATGCGGTGAAGATGACATTTGGTTTACTCTTTCAGATGGAGGAGGGGGGTACCTGTATGTGAACTCCAGTGCTCAGAGAAAAGGAGATATTGCCAGATTAATAAGCCAGCTGGAGTTTCCTGCGAGCGTCGGTATATGCCATCTGCGCTTTTGGTTCCACATGTACGGCTCACGTCACGTGGGTGCACTGAAGGTGATATAATAATGTACTTTAATACAAATAAATCTCAAAATACAACATCTTTTACATAAGTTCTTCTTACCATTCAAAAGTTTGGAGTCTGTATTTTTTATATGTTTTTGAAAAAGTCACCAAGGCTACATGTATTTATTCAAAACACAGTAAAACTGTAATGGTGAAATATTAACTGTTTATTAATAACTGTTTTTTGTTTTAATATGAAGGTGAGTATCACTATTAATATTTAACCATTGACTACAGTGAAGTTTTTTTTTTTGATCACCTGCTGATTTTGTATGTTTGCCCACTGACAAAGAAATGATCAGTCTATAATTTTAATAATAGGTTTATTTGAACAGTGAGAGATAGAATAACAAAAAAAAATCTATAAAAACGCTCTGCAACTAAATAAATAATCTATTTTCAAGAAAAAAACAAAATAAAAGCAGCAGAGTAGGGTGGCCAACCCTAGCCCCACCCCTGCGTTGAATTGGAAAACATAAATCACCTGCGTTACCGCTCTAATTTTGACAGGACTAAACATTATAAACAAAATATTTAACTGCAGTGTATATTTACCTTTTCCTTTTGCATCATTTCATCATTTTACTCAGTGTATTGGAGCACTGCAGCCTGCTAGATAGCAGTCATAAAGTAAAATTCTCTCTTTGGTCTTATTTCATGAAAAAGTGCATATATTATGGTTCATAAAATGAGCTTTAAAGTTTTGGAGCCAACTATGCAGGAGTTCAATGAAATATTGAAAACACTGAGCTTTAAAGCACCTCTTGAAGGCTGCGTAATGAAGTCTGGGTACTATATTGCAGGTGTATAGTGTGGGCCGCAGTGGGACACCCCTGCTAATGTGGGCAACCTGCGGAAACCATGGAGACAGCTGGCATTATTCTAATGTCATCCTATCAAATGCATCACCATTCAGAGTGATCATTCAGGCAGAAGTGGGAGCAGACCAGTGGACTGACATTGCTGTGGATGACATCTCTTTCACTAGACAATGTCTTGTTGGAGGTACAGAACCACTGATTGCTTTCGATTGCTTGCTGAATTGAAAACTGGGTTTGCCATTTTGTTTCTGTGTATGTTCAGGTCCAGTGACCCCCATCCCACAAACATGCCACAAGGAACACTTCCAATGTTTGTATCTGTTTGAGTGTATACCACTAAGTTGGCAATGTGATGGTGAGGCAGACTGTCTGGACAGCTCGGATGAGGAGATGTGTGCGAGTGTGTTTCCCGGCACTATGCCTCCTCAAACAGGGTGTGAGACGGGAGAATACCGCTGCATGAACAACAGCTGTATTCCAGCTCTACTGCGCTGCGATATGGTTTTAGACTGCCCAGATGGAGAAGACGAATATGGATGCCGTAAGGCTCAAGAACAAATCTGTTTAATATACATTGTAGTATATCACAGCTGTAAAACAAACTGATGAAATTCTGTCTGTCTCTGTAGCTGTTAAGAATTGTGATGATGGAGAACTAGTGTGTGAGGCGACAGCAGACTGTGTTGCTTATCAAAGTCGATGTGATGATATTGTTGACTGCCCTCCTTTTAACTCTGATGAGTCCAGCTGCTATGGTAAGGCACATTCATTCTTATCACTTTCTTATTTAAAGGAGTCATATCTTTCTTACATTTTTTTAAAGAAGTTACTGTTTATTAGATTGATTTTCTGCACTAACTGCTGCTGTCCTTTACTCCTAGAAATAATTGATTGTGTGTTTTCAAGTGTATAAATGTATTCATCTGGCTGTGTCAGAAAGTTGTGGAAATTTAAAAGATCAAGGATGGCTTTTAACAACTGTTGATTTGTAAAAACAGTAATATTGTGCAATATAGCACATCATTTAGTTATAAGAATTAGTTCACTTCCAGAATACAAATTTCCTGATTTACTCATTTACTCACCCCATGTCATCCAAGATGTTTATGTGTTTCTTCATTCAGTCAAAAAGAAATTAAGGTTTTTGAGGAGAACATTTCAGGATTCCTCGCCATGTAGGATTCATATCCATGTCTAAAATGCAGTTTTAATGCAGACCTTTAACATGTTGGCGACTGTTGAAGTCCCCCATATAAATTCTGGAATGTTTTCCTCAAAAACCCTCATTTGTTTTTGAATGAAGAAATTAATTCTTAATTATCTTGGATGACATGGGGCTGAGTAAATTATTAGGAGCTCTTTATTCTGGAAGTGAACTAAACCTTTCAAATAACGCTAATCTATTTTAATATATTTACATTTTTTATAAGCAAAAATTAAAAAATAATTCTAGGATTTCATTTTAAGAGTGTTTTCATTCTGATCGGGCTCAAAAAATGATTGCGATTTAGTGATTCTGAGACTGCAAATCATTGTTCATCATGTGAGAGAGGATGGGAAGAAAGGGATAGACAAAGACAAGATCAGTACACACTTTTCTGCCTTAACTCCCTAAATGAAAGGTTAAATTTATAGCTTAGAAATTTATGAGCAACATAAAGCCCATCAAATTAAAGTGACTTTTTAGGAGTTACATAATATATTACTTCTCATTAAGAGGGCACATTCTTCAGGGTACTATCCCTGCAATCTTCAGATTAAAGGAGCTGTGGCCCAGGAGCACTGTGGGGGTGAAGTGACTCGGTCAAGGACACGTCATTAATGGAAACTGTCTGTGACTCTCTTGTTAAGGGTTGCCCCAAACTGAGTTAGGACCTGCATCGTTTAGCTGCCAGGCCATAACTTTAACCACTATGAAAGTACCACTTGCTCTTTGTTAATTAATTGTGTGGAATGACACCCTAATCGCAGTTTATCTTTTGGTATGATAGTGATTTTCTAATAAGTCATTATTATATGTGGATCTGTTTTATTTTACAGAGTGTCCCATTGGTTACTGTCTCAATGGAGGGACGTGTGCAGTACAGGAAAATGGACCATTGTGCATGTAAGTTTCTCAAGAACACACACTGGATCCCAAAATATTAATAATCAAATAGACTAACTCTTCTTAAAGGTATAACAGAAGCTATCCATTAACATTAATATTATAATGTATTGCTAATACAGATTAATGCAAAGTATACAGTTGAGGTCAGAAGGTTATATACAGAATCTGCTAATGTTATTTATTTTACCAAAATAAGAGGAATCATATACCTGAATAAGATATTTCACATAAAAGGGAAAATAATAGTTGAATTTATAAAAATGACCCTGTTCAAAAGTTTACATACACTTGATTCTTACTGTGTTGATCCACACCTGTGTGTTTTTTTTTTTTTTTTTTTGTTTAGTGATTTGTTCAGAAGTCCCTTGTTTGTCCAGAACAGTTAAACTGCCCACTTTTCTTCAGAAAAATCCTTCAGGTCCCACAAATTATTTTGGTTTTTCAGCATTTTTGTGTATTTGAACCCTTTCTAACAATGACTGTATGATTTTCACACTGAGGTCAACTGAAGGCAACTATTACAGAAGATTCAAACGCTCACTGATTCTCCAGAAGGACAAACAATAAATTAATAGTCAGAGGTGAAAACTTTTGAACAGAATGAAAATGTGTACATTTTTATATATTAGTACTGCACTTCAGATGCTACAGAAGATCCTTACATGTTTCCCAGAAGACAAAATAAGTTAAATTTACCCTTATCTTCATATTCAAAAAGTTTTCACCCCATTGCTCTTAATGCATCGTGTTTCCTTCTGAATCATCAGTGAATGTTTGAACTGCCTGTAATAGTTGCATATGAATCCAACAATGACTCTCAATCAGTCATTGTTGGAAAGGCTTCAAATACACAAAAATGCTGAAAAACCAAAGAATTTATGGGACCTGAAGGATTTTTTGAAGAACAGCAGGCAGTTTAACTGTTCAGGACAAACAAGGGACTCATGAGCAACTAAAAACAGCTGTGGATCATTCAGGTAACAACAGAGTATTAAGAATCAAGTGTATGTAAACTTTTGAACGGGGTCATTTTTATAAATGCAACTTTTATTTTCTCTTGTGGACTATATGTAAACATCTTTTATGTGAAATATCTTATTCAGGTAAGCACTAAATAAAAAATAACATCTGTATGATCCCTTTTATTTTGGTTAAGTAATAAACATTTTGCAGATTCTGCAAGTGTATGTAAAATTTTGACCCCAACTTAACGTTTGTTATGGAGGACAAATATATGATGATTTTTTGTTGGGTTACAGAAAGCGTTTACTAAAAGTCTTATCTGAAGGTCTGACCTACAATATCCTTTCAGTTTTACCTGGGGAAAAAATCCCCACCTTCACCTGTCGGTCATGGTCAGGCAGGTGACAAGACCCTGTTGGAGATCTTTGCATTGAATTATTCATGCTACCCTACAGTGCCAGCCGAATATCACAGTGAAATGTGAGCGAGTTATACAAAGAGTATCAGCACCCTGACTCTGAGTTTAAACGTGTACTTTTCAGCAGACTGCCAAAGCTTTCTATAATTACTGTTCTGCTTGTGCCAAGAAACACAATCTTTCTCTATTTGAATCAACCCCCCAAAGCCTCAAATGTTTTCTCTCTCCTTGTCTTTCTCTTTGAAATGGTGTTTGTCATTACTAATAAATTACGAGAATTACTTAAGTCTCTTGTTCACAGACACTAGTGTATCTGTGCATGAGGATGGTTGCAAAATAGCTTAAGGACATGCTTTATATGAAGAGATCTTCCCCACAGGAAAGAAAAGGAAACAAAAACGCAAGGAGAAAGTAAGAGAAAAGAAGGGACAAAGAGAGAATGCATGTCTTTTTCTCATTACAGGAGCTAAGGGAAGGCTGTTGCTGATATTAAACTCATGTCTCCAGGCAAATTTTCATGCACTTATTTATTTATTATTATCTCTTTTGGAAAGTCAAGGAGCCAACATTCCCTTATGAATTATCTCTGCCATTCAAAGTCAGCGTGTGTGTGATTCTGCAATAATGTTGTTTTTCTCTGTCTTTCTCTAGCTGTCCATCACAGTGGACTGGTAATCGTTGTCATATCAAAGAAAAACCTTTTTTCACAACTGCTTCTACAACACCTGTGATAACAGATAGTAAACTAGGCAATCAGATTGGTAAGTATATGCACATGTGGTTATTTGTATACAATTATAGTATTTTCCATGCAGAGATAAGCAACAATATGTGTGCAATTGCAAACTCTGCAGCTGTCAGTGTTGGATTAAGTGTAGCGTTGATCCTGGTGGCCATTGCGACTGGAGTCGTTTTGTTCTTCTTTTTTCAAAGGAGACATTCACTAAAGTAAGTCCATTTAAATGAATTCATAATACATTATTGAAAAGTGTCTATAAATGTATGGGTACTGACTGCATTGTTCTTGACTGAACAGAGACTCCAGTCTTATTGATAATGAAGAGTTGGATTGCTCAACCTCTGACTTGCAGAAAAAGGTCAGTCTTATACTGCAGTATATAAATGCTGTGATCAAATAAGTTGATTTCTCTAAGCTGTTTATTTTTTAACAGAGACTTTCATTTTCCCTGCCATGTTTCATATGTTGCATCACTCTAATACACTCCCTAGACTCTATTTTTCCTCCCACTCCATTTCTTTTTTTCCACTTACTGCCTTTTTTCCACTTTGGAGCGAACAGCGTTATTCAGTAATTTGAACCGCTCTGCAGGTGTAAGAGAGAGCTCTGTCATACTGCTGATAGGAAATATTGACCCACAAGCTTAAGTTTGTGCATTTGTGTTGGTGTGAGTATGTGTACATTTAGCGCTCAGTGCTAAACTTGCTGTATTTTGTATGCAGTATGCAGTAAATTTTACTCTCCTGTGCAGTGAGGGTGGTTTTTAGGGAGTCTGGCATGTTTAATGGCTAAATACAGAGTTTTGGCATGAAACTCTAGAATGCAGTCTGATGAACTCAATCTGACAATATGACATAATAATCACATGGCACAGCCGATTGGTTCTCTCCTGTATCAGTAGCCAATGAGCTACAGAAACGCTGCACCTTCCCCAGCTCCACCTGTATTGATCTGCTACGAGGTGATTCATATGTGCTATTGGGGGTTTTAATTTTATATGTTATATGTGCAGCAGCAGTGTTTCTTACATGCTTACAGCAGCATGTTGTGGATATATTTTTCAGTAGCAAGTCTCCGTAACATTGTCATGTACATTACCATGCCAATCCCTCCGAGAGTTGTCATGACAGAACTGAGATTTCTCCACATTTTGCTAAGTTATGCATTCATGTTAGTGAGCTGATGCAAAAATGCAATGCAGAACCCTAGTGTTTTGAATACAACTACTTTCTTTATTATACAGGTTTTTTTTCATTTTTGCTAGTATTTTTTATTCTAGCCACTTTATTACTTGCAGTGTTTCTCACAGCGAGTGTCATGAAGGACGCCCGAATCCACTACGATTTTATAAATAATACTGTTTTGTGTCACGGAATGTAGTTGTAAGAGTTTTTAAGCGAGAATGGACTTGTTTAGACGTCAAATATGCAATTTGTTAATAAAGATCACTTCCATTTCAAAATTTGCTTAAACGTTTTCAGAGATGAGGGGTTGAGGGTATCAGCAGTCTTACCTTGGTCAGATCTTTTGGAATTTGCCACTGGCTCTGATGTCTCTTTAGTGGTTAAACATGAGATGTAATATGTTTTGGGTAAATCTAAGGTCAATCTTAGGTCTCATTAATCTATTATTTGTTCCAGAGCAAATAGTTTTAGCTAAAGGGGAAAATTTCATCATGTTATATTTTATGTAAATTTAATTAATGCTGCATATCACAGCACTTGACTTTGTACTTTTGACTGAATATATATATATATATATATATATAATAGTATTTAGTATTTGGAAATGGTGTATGTTTGTGATGGTGATTAGTTTAATTTTTCCACCATTAGATGGCGACAGGAGACTGTTTTTATGAATGAATGAAAAACTGTCCCAAAACTAGGCCAAAGACGTTTCAATGGGGGTCCCCCAGTAAAAATTGCGTTCCAGGAGGTAAAATGCAAGGTTCACCTGGCATATTTTGCATTAGAGAGGCTAAGTATAACGTTATTGGTCGCTTCAACCCACGGACATAAAAAAAAAACTGCGTCAACATTGTTTAATAGAGCCCAATTCCACAGGAAAACCTGGACTTGGCAACACTTGAGTCAGCAGTAAAGACTTTTATATTGAAAGAAGCTGAACCAGGGTTGTAAACAAGGAAGTTATTTTTACTTTCAGCAACACCTGGTAAGACGCAGCAGACATTCAAACGAATGTTTTATTGTGAATATGAGATTGAGCTGAAGAATGAATGTCATGTAATGGATGCCGGTAATCACACTCGCTCAGTCCATCTCTCTGTCATAAAACTAAAAGTTTTCAATTTAGTAACAGAGGCTTGGGCTCAGCTGTAATACTGTCGAACTTCACAATATAACAAACTTGAATTAGTGGTGGAAGGAAATAGTTCTGCACAAAAAAGACACTCCGTTGTTGTTCCTTATGTATTTACGCACTTGTGCCATGGAACTGTTGTATAAACGCAGTATCACACGAGTAGCTGTGTGATATGGCTGTATATCGGCATACTGTGATTACATGCGGCATCATGCCTACAGCGATACACAGCAATATCACACAGCTACTTGTGTGATATTGCTCGTGTTTTACTGTTATTGTTGTTTCTGTTGTTGATATTTCATTAAATATGATAACTGTGTAATTCTTGTTTCAGCTGCCCTCTCCTGATATTAGACCCAGGGGGCCAGTACATCCTCGACTAACCATCAGCGTTTACCCATGGAGAGAGGATCCAGAGGTATGAAACTCTAGTTATCATAATTAAGATAGTGACCATTCAGTTTCACCCCAAAAACACTTCTACTTTAAAAAGACATAACGTTGATGTACAATGCAATCTGTGGACTGTTTTATTGCTCTGCAGTCATTTTTACTGACTGCAGTTATAGTTTTGATATGTAGCGATTTGACCAAGGCTTGTGACCAGAGGACCTAATACATTAATCTTCTACTTAAGCAGTAAATGAAAATAAGGTACCAGAGAAGAGAAGGTAACTGACAAATCTTAATGGAAGAAATGTCCATCATAATGTCATAATAATGATGAGATGCAATTGCTGGCAACTCGAGTGTTCCAGAATTGCTTTGTATACGTAAGTGGACTATAAGTGAAGGCAGTGGTTTTCATTTTGTCTTTGCTTGTGTGTGTTATTCAGGTCTCCAGCTCAAAGGAAAGCAAGCTCTCTTTTTCCAACCCACTCTACAAGTGCTCAAACAGCTCTGAAGCTTGAAGAAACACAGACACGCAAACACTGGCTGTCACATCCCTATAGATTTAGAGTGCTTTCCAGTTAATTTGAGCCTCTCTGACAACATGGCTGTACTTGATTAAGGTTTAGAGGTCTTTTTTTTTTTAACACAAACTCGTGGGAGGAAAAAGTGTGACCACAAACAAGTTCCAATTAAGTAAAATGAAGCTGTTAAACTATATCACTCAAAAAAGAAAGTTTCTTACACTAATCTGTGACGTAACACATCCCATATGTTGTAAAATCTCTCTGAGGTACTGAAATGAAACTTCAATCTTTCTTTTACAAGCTACATGCTGATAGATGACTTTGTATGTTCAACAGCTTAATTAATAGTATCTGATATAATCCTGGCAGATGTTTAAGTTAAGTTTTAAGACTTTTAACATTTCTTTCTATGATTTAGAAGGCATTTGTTAACTTTTTTTTAAAGATGCTATACAGTGTCATTCATAAAATAAAGGTAAATTTAAGAAAATCGCAGCTTTATTGAAATGAAATGAAAGTAAATATTTAAGATGACCACAATGTAACATTAATCTGGGAAGGTTTATTAAATCTAGCAAGGACTCTAGGTGCCATTTCAGAGATTGTTTTGTTTTCATAGCCTGCTCTGCGTCCAGATCCTTGTGGTTTTGAGAATATTGTATTTTCATTACTTTAACTGTGCGTTCAATCACCACTTGGTCTCCTTTTGGATTCAAGCAGACCACATTTTGACAGATGATAAAATTGAAAACTGTAATGATACCAAAACAAAGACAAGTGAAGTAGTTAACTGTGCAGTGGCAGTGTTTAAGTGAAAAGGAAAATTGCCTTGGTACTAGAACACTGAAACAAAAGCTATAAATGTACGATGAACTCTGGTGAAATATGGAATGTTTCAATGTCAAATTGTGGTGTTTGTAATCCTGCATTCATCTTTTCACACTGAGGACAACTGAGGGACTCATATGCAATTATTACAGAAGTTTCAAACACTCACTGAGCTCCAGATGGAAAAACGATGCATTAAGAGCCGGGGTGTAAACACTTGCTAAACATGGCCAAAGTTTAAAAAAATAATTTGGGCAAATGACAGAGAATTTCTGTGCCGAAAATCTTACTTCCGGGTTGGTACAAGTTTCGGGTGTTTTTTTTTTTTCGATCGTGGCTGTAATGACGCAGATTATGGTGGAACTCCTCATATGAGCATTTCTCCCGAAAAAGTGTGCACGCGCACATGTCATCTAGAGCAAAAGAAAGAACGTGCCCATCAACGCGCTTCATTTGGCTGCACTGCTGCAAGGGATTCACATGGGAAAAATGTCTCTAAAGAAGCATGGTTTTAGTTGTAAGTCAAAGTCAAAGACTTTGCTCAGCTTCCCGAAGAACCCAGCGTTACGTGAACAGTGGATGATGTTCGTTTTTCTGGGGCAGCAATGTTTTTGAGTTCAATGAGTTTTGCAAGTGTGTTTGTTGACGAACACTTCATAAACCAGGCCCAGTTCGACGCTGGATTTGCACATTGTTTGATACTGAAAGGTGGAGCGGTCCCAGCTATAAAAGACCCAGGTCATGATTCAAAACTGCAGATGGTAAGTGAAACGGCATCAAATGTCTGTGTTTTATTTGCAGAGCATTCGTCGAACTTAGCTCCGTCCACGGCGCACCTCCAGAAGCTCGGATTTTTTTGGAGAGAATCATAAGGCTGTATCTTTCTTTTATAACTATGATAAAACTAAAGACTTTTTGGAGATATAAAGAATGCAGTACTACTCTATAGGTATGATTAACATTAGATTGGGTGAAACTGTGTTTGTTATGCCCCCTTTAATATTTTGCCTAAATATCTTTTCATTTAGTACTGACCTTCAGAAGCTACAGAAGATACTTACGTGTTCCTCAGAAGACAAAACAAGTTACATCTAGTCTGATCTTCAAATTCAAAAGCTTTTACCCCCAGGCTCCTAATGAATTTATTTATTTATTTATTTTTTGCTTCTAAAGCATCAGCGAGTGTTGTGAAATATCTTATTCAGGTCAGCACTATATTAAAAATAACATGCATTTTGTATGATCTCTCTTATTTGGGTGAAATAATTAACATTTTGCAGATTCAGCTAGGTGTATGTAAACTTTTGACCTCAGCTGTATTATCACTATATTACCGTTGTTCAACATTTAGGACTTTTAAAATGTTCAATTGTCAGCATAACTATTATAGATTTACTAGAGCACCTGTATTACCAGTTTCCACAACTTTATGCCACCAGTTTGGTCCTATCCTTCTCTAAAACTACAGATATTTTTTATATATATTTATTTGTCTATTTTTTTTTCCATGTTCATAATCATTTTGTTTTTCAAACTAGAACATCTGTACCCTGCTGTGTGTGCAGACAGCTGGGATTTTCCTTTTAACAGCATGTGAGACAGGAAATTAACTTTGCTTGAAGATAGTGAACATTTTTTCCCAGATTTAAGTGTTATTGCTGATGTGTAAAAACTAATAGAAAGAGACAGCATAATATTCATCACACATACACATACGTGCTCACAATTGCACTGAGGTGTTTCATTATTGTGCTTAAATGCACAGTCAATTCATCTAAATCTCAGCAGAATAAAAAATATGCAGCCAGCATAATCTAGTCCATTCATCAATTCCACACTTTCGTTTTAATGTCTTTCTTTATCTTGCCATCTCTCAGTGTTTCAGACTGCTTTTTACTGTGCAATTGAAAGAGAAGCACCAGAAATATTTATTTTCACCAGCTTTTAGTTAATAGTATTGATGAAGAAAATCTATATGACATTATTTTTGACAGCATCCTCATTTTACAGCATTTTTACACAAGTGCCTAAAGCAAAAGGTAGGTTTCTTAAAGCATCTTGGAGACGTTGCCACAGTTCTTCTAGATTTAGTTATAGTTTGTTCTGTTTCTTCATGCCATTCCAGACAGACTGGATGATGATGAGACTAGTTCTCTGTGTGGAGCACTGGCTGTTGTCAGATTCCTTGTGCAAACCAAAATCTCACTGGATTATTACAATTAATGGTAAAATGAGTGTTTGGAAATGTAAACTGATATTTCCTACTGACACAAGAGGAAGAAACAAATAATTGTTCTAATAGATTTGGCCACCACTATATATTGCTAATTCATATTATTTTATATTCATCATAACCAGCCTTAAACCTAAAAGACAAACAAAAAATGAAACAAAAAATTTCCCCAAATGGAGGTTATATCAGATTATATCAAAATTAAATTTTTTTTCCCAAAATGTAATATATCCAAGCAAACTACAGTGTTTCATGACTGATGACAGAATCTCAAGCTCTCTATCATAGAAACCAATACCAATAAGCGAAAGCAGCAGGGTAGCGTCTGATGGAATAATTATTATTCATGCTATAAGTTTGATATAGTTTATTTACTGGCAACAGATCACATACAATATTTTCAAGCATTAATACAACTGTTAACTGTAATTTATTTTAGAAAAAATCAAGTTGTACAGCAAGACTGAGTTCTAAAATCAAGTTATACAACATGACTGAGTTCATGGGAATTATCATATGTGTCAGCATTCAGGTCTAGGTCTGTGATGTAATTTCCTATGGTGTGACACACATAAAAGAATAACAATAATCAGTTGAGTATTGCAATAGGGGAAATATACATATCACTCATCTTAAAATGGTAACTTTCAGCAGTTTTGAATGGATGATAGCAAAGTTTGTCCTGTTGTCAAAGTTTGTTTTAAAAAAGTGCTCAAGGAGTCATAGGGAAAAAATAAGGTTATAATAATTTCATATTAAATAAACAAGACTATTTGAAAAGTTTTTTTTTCTTCATTTTTGCTATTGACAAATCTATGGTTCAGTAAAAAAACTAAACAACAACAACAACAACAAAAAAACAACTAAGAGTTGAGTGACCCTTTATATTTTACATTTACATTTAGTTATTTTGCAGACGCTTTTATCAAAGCGACTTACAAATAAGGACAATGGAAGCAATAGAGGGTCAGAAAAACAAATACATTTTCTCAAAAATCAGACTTTTACAAAAAAAAACAAAAAAAACACATTTTTTACTGCCTTCTCAACTACACATATAAATACATAACATAATATTGGCCTCTCTGTGTTTATTGTGGCCCCTCTTGTGCCCCCCAAATAAAAATTGCTAGAATCCCCCCTGGCCATATTGCATGCCCATATCACTTCACCAAACAATTTCAGATATTTCTATGATCCTTAAACGTCTGATTATTTTCATCCATTTACCACAAAATTACGTTTTATTATATACATAAAGCACATACTCTATGGGGGGAGGGTGATGGGGTAGCAGCAGAGGGGTTGGATGAAATGTTGTGTTAATCCTATTTACACAACTGTTTTAAGTACAAAAACTGGACGAATGCCTTGAATATATGAATATATATATAATCTGATCGATGTATTGATGTGTTAACCATAGTACAAGTGGAATAATTGACTCCGGTCTGTTGAATTATTAGAAAATAATGCACAACCGAGGTGGTAATGTGGACCACGACACCGTTGTCAGTTATTCCTTAGGCCTGCTTGGGTGATATGTTCAGTCAGTCAGAAATGTACATGAATACGGTTCAATAATGCAACTATTAATGATTTGTGTTCAAGTGCATGCTGGGAAGAGAGAATGGAAAACATTTAGGCAGGGAATGCTTGTAAATGAAAAACTGCTTATTTGCAACATGTTGGATTAACTCGGTAATCTCTTCATATGGTATTCATATATTGTTCAATAACAGTGATTATAGGCTTGACAAAAATGTTACTCCAAACGAAAATTAACTTATTTTCTTAGTTTGAGTCATTAAATTTTTATTAAATCTACAGAAGCACAGATTAATTCCTTAATTTGTACCCTATGGTATTTGTATATTGTTTCTCTCATTTTTGATATCATCTGTTTTCATTCTCTTACAAACAGTTCATATTAACACATGCAGTGGCTTCCTACATTGTTTATTAATACAGCATGTGTGAAGATTCATATGTAGGTTACAGTTACTAAAGAGGATTATTAATAACATTTTGGCATCTGGCTTATAGTTAAATTCATTACCTTGCAAACCCCTTTCAAAGGAATGCTGCCATAAATGTGAGCACAATAAATCAAGATCCTCACATCCAAAACCAAGGTTTTCAGTCAGTGCTTCTACGTGTTTTGGCTCTTGATGCTACACTGTAAGGGTGTTTAAATTGGAATGCTAATGTGGCGGCTTTAGCATGCTTCATTCTTAAATGTTTTTGCTAGGCTGCTTGTCCTGATCTGAAGGAGCAGAGGGAGGTGGTTAGCGCTCAACCACAGCTCACTGCCTCTCGGTCCTCTGAGGGACTCTGCTTGGCAGACAGTGTGGAAAAGCCTGCCAGTGCCATTCCCAAACATTAATGATCCCCCCGTTCACCCCCTCCATTGCCTGTCTTGCCTCTGGGCTCTCAGGAGGAGACAACAGAAGCGAGCTTTACCAAATTTACAGTACTAATATCAAGGACAATCAGAACTGAGAGTGATGACCAATTGTGATCCAGAATTCTCTTGTAAGATATGATTTAGTATTAAGCTAAATTATGTGGATCACTGGTTCCTGACAAATGGGTCAAAACCTGATATATTCAGTTTTATGTTTGTTTGTTTATTTACTATGTAAATCTTGCCCTCTGTTGCCAACTTGCCACAGCATGTTTAATGGTGTTTGGTGACACCTAATTTGCTCGAAATGGCAACTGAAATAATTTTTCACAGAATAACAACTTGACACAGTCACTTCTGGCTTCTTGATTGTAACCTTTTTTTAAAAAAAAATAAAAAATAGACTAATTTTCCAACTCGCTGAGTTAAACAGATGAGGTTTACCGTTTTTGAATCCATTCAGCCGATCTCCGGGTCTGCCGTTAGCCCTTTTAGCATATCTTAGCATAAATCATTGAATCAGATTAGACCATTAGCATCTCATTCAAAAATGACCAAATATTTTCGATACTTTTCTAATCTGTCTAATCTGATTCAATGATTTATGCTAAGTTATGCTAAAAGTGCTACCGATAGACCCGGGGATCGGCTGAATGGATTAAAAAACGGTAAAACTCATCTGTTTAACTCTAGGGGTGTTGGAAAATGAGCCTATTTTCAAAAAAAAGTGGAGTGTTCCTTTAAAGAGATAGTTCAGCCAGAAATTATAATTCTGTCATTAATTATTCATTTTTTATGTATAATTTAAAAATATTATTCTTTTATAAAACATATATTAATGTATATAAAAAAATATTAAAATATTACAAAAAAAACACTTGTTTTAATAAAATTATATTAAAATACAAACACAGTTAAAGTCAAATGTTTACACACACCTTGAAGAATCTATTGCAGAAATTATTTTACCAAAAATAAGAGGGATCATACAAAATGCCTGTTATTTTTTAGTATTGACCAGAATAAGATATTTCACATAAAAGATGTTTACATATAGTCCACAAGAGGAAATAAAATTAATAAAAATGACCCTGTTCATAAGTTTACATGCACTTGATTCTTAATACTGTGTTGTTACCTGAATGATCCACAGCTGTGTTTTTTTTTTTTGTTTGTTTGTTTGTTTAGTGATAGTTGTTCATGAGTCCCTTGTTTGTCCTGAACAGGTAAACTGTCCGCTGTTCTTCAGAAAAATCCTTCAGGTCCCACAAATGCTTTGTCTTTTCAGCATTTTTGTGTATTTGAACCATTTTAATCAATGGCTGTATGATTTTGAGATCCATCTTTTCACACTGAGGACAACTGAGGGACTCATATGCAACTATTATAGAAGGTTTAAACCCTCATTGATGCTCCACACAATGCATTAAGAGCTTGAAGATCAGGGTAAATTTAACTTATTTTGTCTTCTGGGAAACATATTTTCTGTAGTTTCTGAAGGGCACTACTTTGCTACTTCAAATATCTAAAAAAAGATATTTAGGCAAATTAAGAAAAATGTACACATCTTCATTCTGTTCAAAAGTTTACACCCCTGGTTCTTATATCTTATGTTTTTCCTTCTGGAGCATCAGTGAGCGTTTGAACTTTCTGTAATAGTTGGTGGATCATTCAGGTACCACAGTATTAAGAATCAAGTGTATGTAAGCTTTGGAATGGGGTCATTTTTATAAATTCAACTTATTTTCTTTTTCTTGTGTTTTTTCTATATGTAAACCTATTTTATGTGAAATATCTTATTCATGTCAATACTAAATCAAAAGTAACATGCATTTTGTATGATCCCTCTTATTTTGGTATAATATTTAACATTTTCCAAATTCTGCAAGGTGTATGTAAACTTTTTGTATTGTATTGCACTGTATTTTCATATATTTGTCGGCTTATATGAAATGTTACGTTATTGTCTAAGGACAGGTGGTTTTCAGGGATGTGAGTGATGATGTTATTTCATTAAAATAACGAGAAAAAAGAGGTTTATTTTTGTTCATAACACACTAGTAATATCTTGTAAATTTGAAAGTGCAACTGTTGCTGTTTTAAGAACGTGTGACATGTATTGTGTTACCTCTTAAGAATCAGTGAACCGTGTTAATGAAAACAGCGGCACTAATACCAAATCCACTTCAGGACTAAGAAGCCCCCATGCAAGTCAGAGTCAGGACACTATTGGTGGTGCATGTGTGACGCCATCTACACCTCCTGGTTTTGTGGTGAATGCATGGATAAGAGGCGAGCTAGACTGGACTGTTTCTAGACTGTATCTCGAACTCTGCTAGGATTTGTTTGGGTCTGGAGTCTCAAGGAAACGCGTTATCGGGAGCATCACGGGAGCGGTGAGGCAGTAGCTTCAGCAGCGGGCGCGACAGTCAGAGTCCGGGAAGGAGCGCGGAATGCTCAGCGACTGACCAGACGCTGTTTTGTCTTTATTTTACATTTTCTTTGGCGAAGACAGAGCAAAAGAAACTGAGGACATCTACCTCAGTGGATATCTGATATGGCGAGCTCAAGCACGCTCGATGTGTTTGTGGGAATTGTTCTAATTTTACACGCTTTGGGAAGTGTTTTCCAGATCACCCGAGGAGAATTAACGGCGGAAGGTGAGTGCTTGTGGACTCGTGTACGCTATATTGATGACAGGAGTTTGTTTTGGGGAAGAGGAATATCAGGTATTCGGACCACGACCTGAGCCCGTGTCTATTCGTCATGTATATCTATGATAGATAGGACTTTTCATAAGAAGTTCATACAGTACTTTATAGAAAAGCTGACAAGTCTTTGCATATTTCATTTCTCACTCGTGGGAACTTTGAGGTTTCATACGTAGGCTATTATTTTACTATTAATATTAATACAGCGAATAAGCTAATATGGCTTGAGCGTGTGTTTTTGCTGTGCTGTTGTGATGTTTGTATGCCAAAGGCGATGTTTATCAGCAGCTGTTTTCAAGCGGTATGTGAATGTATTATCGCTTCCTGCAGAAAGAATGGGTTGAGTGGGAAAACCTTGTACCGTCAAGCTTCTTTAATGTGGAGCAGGATTGTTTTCGTTGACTTTGCCCTAAAGCACATAACCTGTTCATCACTGGAGCTGCTATTGGGTTTCTAACCGCCACCTTCTACCGTGCCGTTTCACACTGCGCAAGGTTATTTAACGAGACACAGGAGCTTCAGCAGACTGTACTGTTATTCGTTATGTACACATTTTAAGAGGAAAGTACACTGGAGTAATTTAGCCTACTCTTCCTCAAGTCATAAATTCCAAGGTGTTTCCATGTTCTGACCTATCCGACTTGAGCTCATTTTGTCCGTTTTATAACCTGCCTTTGTCTGTCTGTCTGGGTCTCTGTCTTTAAAGATCTCGTATAGAGATACTATGACCGATATTGCTCTAGTTTTTAATATTAGCACAATTTTCAGAATAACAGAACAATATGTGATACTGCTTTAAAGGGATAGTTCTCCCAAAAATGTACATTTGCTGATAATTTCCTCACCCTCAGGCCATCCCAGATGTACAATTACTTTTTTCTTCAATACAGCAGTAAAGATTTTTAGCTGAAACAAAATAAATTGCAAGTCAGCAGATAAAAAAGCATATCAAGGAACACAAAATGAATACCCGTGGCTCCTGACAATGTATTGAGGTCTTATGAAGTGAAGCGATCTGTCTGTGCAAGAAACTTGTCTTTATCAGCTCAGCAATGACAAACCATAAACGCCATAAGACGCTGATATTTGGTTAAATTTAGGCTGCAATGTTGGGTGACCAAAATTTGATGTCACTTCAACATCTAATGCCAATGTTAACTTGATGTTCAAAACTGATGTTTATATTTAGTTGTTTTTAGGTTGTATTGTAACCAAAATACAATATTAAGCCAACATCAAATTTATGTCAGTATCCGATTTCCTTTCTCAACCAAAAACAACGTCTGTCCAATGTTGGGGTCCCACGTCTACCCAATGTAATATTGTCGTCTGGTGCCTGCTGGGTCCACTCAAGTGCTCAGATCATGTATGCGGTTATCACCGGCTCGTCATTTCTTCAGTCCAAGTCGGAACAGTTGCCTCAGTTCAGTGGGCTGTTGAAGGAACTGGAGTTCTGAATGAGTTAGCAAAAAATAAGATCATTGTAGAATTATATGTGACCCTGGTTATATTTGGCAATATTTGTAGCAATAGCCAAAAATACGTTGTATGGGCCAAAATTATAAATTTTTCTTTTATGCCAAAATACAATATTACGATATTAAGTAAAGATCATGTTCCATGAAGATATTTTGTAAATTTCCTACCATAAATATATCAAAACTTTTTGATTAGTAATATGCAAGAACTTCATTTGGACAACTTAAGGGGCGATTTTCTCAATATTTAAATTTTTTTGCACCCTTAGATTCCAGATTTTTAAATAGTTGTAACTCGTCTAAATATTGTTCTATCCTAACAAACCATACATCAATGAAAAGCTTAATTATTTAGCTTTATTGGCACTTCAACTTGGCCCTTATGACTGGTTTTAAACTGTTTAGGCACATTAAAAAAATATGAGTTTTCATTAAGTAACTTGTAGATCTGTGCTGCTTGTGCCACAAGCTGTTTTAGATGGTTCAGTCCAATTTGAAAAAGAAGAGTCTCACCTCAGTCATGGTATTGAAGGTGGAAGAGAGCGCTAGTTATTTACTCCCCCTATCAACAATCCCTGCCGGACCTAAGACTCAAACCCGCAACTTTTGTGTTACAATTCTGACTCTCTAACAATTAGGCCACAACTGCCCCTGGTTCTTGTAGTTCACTAAAAAAGAAAACAGTTTCTTTCAATGACCTCTTTAATTAATATGAAATAAATAAATTAATTAAAATAAATGTTATTCTAGATTTGTAATATTTTTCAGGTTGAATGCTAGATCTGTCAAAACATTGAATGCACAACTTGGAAACAGGGGATTTCCAAGTGGACTTCAAGGCAGCATGATCTACAAATCAGCACTCACGCCGCTTGGCCAATCAAACCAGAACTAACTGCTGTGTAACGGGTTGCACCATTGGAGAGGTGATTGAATGTTCTTGTTTTTTATGAAGTATTCAGAATTCTAAAACAAAAACAGAACTCTGTGACCTAGTTTGTAGCCTACTTTACAGGCCTTGGCAGGATGAAAACTACATGTGAGCTTTGGACAAAAAAAAAGTGAAGCATAATGTCTCTCACATGTGTACATGGCTGTGTGTGTTTTTGCATAATAGTTGATCTTTAATTTGTCGTGACAGAGAAAAACAAAACAAAAAACAAAACAAAAAAAAAAGTAGGCCAAGGGTTGTAAAACATTACATAAGCTACACAATGGTGATTCACATACAGTATAAGATTGTGATAACCATTTCCTGCCTCATGCAGATACAGCTCCTGAGACTGAGCAAATGGTAAACGTGTTCAGACAATTCTGAATACCAAAACAGTTCAAGTTGGTAATCAACTCTCACAATCATTTTTAAACAATTTTAGATTTTATAAATCTACACCATCAGTCAGAACATTTATGCAGTATTTTAATGGTGACAAAAGCTTATTGCTGGATCTTTAATAAGCAAAAGGTGAATAAAGTCACTCTACAAGGAGGGTTTATGAATTATAATTCATGTTTATTAAAACAAAGTTTGTCACCAGTCTGCTTTAGATGATTCAGGAAAAGCAGCTCTGAAACTGCAGAGATGCAGAAAAGGATAGATGGTGAGAATGTGGGGCCCCCACAATTCTTAAGTAGTTCATCCAGTGGGTTGGGTTTAGGTTTGTATTCAGTCTGTCTTTGTCACCCCCTCCCTTTTGCTCCTCTCCTTTTCTCTCTCTGCCCTCAATTTCTTTCTAAGGGTTATGCTTTTTACCATTACCTTTTTTCACAATAATAAAAAAGCCTTTTTGGATTGTATTTTGTAAAAAAAAACAAAAACCAAATGTTTTAGAAAGACTCCTTCCACATACAAGTCTGTGTTCTCAATCCACGTAAAGTTTAAGCCTGATGGCTGAGCGTTTGTTTCTTGTAGGGAATAAATTGTGTACTAGTGTTTTAAATCGCAAAGCATTACCCTGTGGAGATTTTTACCAGTTGCACAGGTCAAATTTTCAGTTTTTAGTCCTTGCCACTGCACATCACCTCACTGTGAAATCGCTTAGGGAGTAATGTAGAGCTGTAATATCTTATCAGAACATTGAATCCAGAGCTGCTCCCCTTCTATAGACCACCTCAGAGTTTGGGCGATGTCTTTGGCCCTGGATTATCAATCCATTATACCTTGGCAGCAGTATAAACTACATCTTGGCAGCTCGAACCCATCACATTGAGCATCTCTAGATTGCTTGCTTGTCTGCTTGTACCCGTGATGTTTTTCCTCTTACTTGAACCTTCACAGCTCACATGAGCAGTCAGGTAACTTCATCTCTTCATGTGGTCGAGATGTGCATCTCTTGTACACATAAAGTGGCTGTCTCTCGGCTCATGGCCCAGATAAAGCATTATTTATAGAGCGTTCTGGCCATCTGCAGTGCTGTGTCAGAAAAGACTTTATTAATAGGGAGCGAAGAGCTGGGTGTTTCTCTCCCTACCGATGCAACAATATTAATAGTTTGTTGCTAAATTCAGTCGAGCGAGTGAGAGGTCACACATGTGGAATCTCCCATTTGCAGACCATAAACTAATTTCTTACAGTAAATGCTATTACTGTAAAAACATTTAATTTAGATTCTACAATGATGAAGACTGAGTATGTACAGACACTGAAATGTACAGATACAAACTTGAGTAGTCCATCCTGTTCACTAGGCTGCGTTCACACTGCTGGCAAATGTGGCCCAAATACCCAAATGTCATTTCTGTGAACAGCAAAAACCACATGGAATTTAATCTTTTTTTTAATTCCGATTTGTGCCACTTCCATATGTGGTACTAAATCCGATATAGGTCACATGTTTTGCAATGCGACCGCAGTCTGAACAGTCATAGCGGAATTCATGTGACTTTTGCATCACTCTAGATCTACATTTTTTTTTTACGTATCCAAAATTATCAATACAGTTGCGAAAGGTAGCCAGTGGAAGTACAGTGATGTGTCAGAACTCATAAGTATTACATTGACAACTCTATATGCAAGCAAAACATGAGGGCTCGTATCATAAAAGTTTCAAAACTCATTCACATCCTTGTCTTTATTTTTTATATCGCCTGCACATAATTTCTATGGCTTCTGCAGCAGATCACACTATGAATAAATGCATAATCACTTACTTTATGTCCTCTGTGTTTACTTCCATCTGATGTTGCCAAGTCCACAGTTTTACCGCAAAATTGAACTATTTTTTCACTGTTGCCACAGGTTGTTTTTCAACTTTGTGAGTTGATACAACCCCACTAACTCTATATTTACCCTCCTGAACAGGCATGGGGTAGTTTTGGACTAGTTTTGAGAAGTCTTAATAATCTTAATATTTAGCCAGTATTGATAGTGTGCAGGATTACATCTTTTTATATTTTTGATTCAACACTTGTTGGAATATTTTTCCCACGCACCTGTCGTTTTCTCAGGTGTGCTGAATTTGTGTTGATTGAGAAAACCTGGAAACCTAGCTTGTATTGTTCTTTGGTGCATGCAGGCCAGGTCAGAACCATGATCTGTTCACACTGGAAATCTGATATTGGCCACATTTAAAACAACAATGTGAACAGCTATAAAAAAAATTTAACGATAAGGTTCGCAGTATGGACGTAGCGTTTTCTACATATGTTCTCCAACCGCATGAGAGAATCACAACTGATTATTGCAGGTTTCTGATCTGTTTTTTGCCCACTTCTCAATAGAAAGTTAGCATGTAAGCACATCTGATTCTCTTATTCTCATGCAAGTCAAGAATATGGCAGATATTTTGTTAAGGATTAGAGCAACTATGTATATATCATGTTCAGCTAGTATCACACTGTCTAGTGTGATCCATCTTTGTCATTTTATAGTGTCAGATGGGTTCATGTCATCATAAACCGCAAGAAAGAATCACAACTGATTATTGCAAGTTTCTGAACTCTTTTTTCCCACTTCTCAGTAGAAAGTTAGTATGTAAGCACATGTACTGGCTGTGAAACTGTTTATTTAAACTTTAAAGGGTTAATTTACCAAAAAATGCTAATTGTGTGAATAATTTGAAAGACTTTTGTTTGTCTTTGGAACACAAATTAAGAAATTACTCAATGAAATCCAAGAGCTTTCTGACCCTGCATAGACAGCAATGCAACTACCACATTCAAGACCCAGAAATGTAGTAAAGGACATTGTTAAAATAGTCCATGTGACATCAGTGGTTCATCTGAAGACAAGTGGTTCAGTGTCAAAGGATGACACGGAAGATGAGAATAAAGTAATTTATTCTCGTAGCTTCATAAAATTACAGTTGAACCACTGATGTCACATTGACTATTTTAACAATCTCCTTACTACCTTTCTGGGCCTTGAATGTGTCAGTTGCATTGCTGTATATGCAGAGTCTTCAATTTCATCAACACATCATAATTTGTTTTCTGAAGATTAACTAAGGTCTTCCGGGTTTGGAACGACATGAGGGTGAGTAATTAATGACAGAATTTTCATTTTTGGGTGAACTATCCCTTTAAATGTTTTCTCAAAACATCCTGTTATTATTTAGTTTCCTTTCACCTTTGGAGAATAAAGTAAGAAATTATCCTTTAAATTCATATATTGAGAATTATAACATGCCAAGTGTTTACTGTTGGAGTCCTTTAGTAACAGATAGTTGTGGTTGCTCCATCTGGACGTCATTAGAGTTGCACATCCTTCCTGCATATTTTCCATCCCTCTCTCCTTTTCTGTAAATCTTTCGCCTAACAAGACTGTCTGCCGCTTCATTCTCAACAACCCTGAGCCTGTTCAAATGAAGCCTGTAGGTGTGACCGATATGTGCGTGTATGAGACGATGGAAGACAGCGTGACCTCATTGGATATTTTTCATTCCTGATTTTCCCTAACTTGGCTAAGTTGGATATGGATCCCAGTCTTTCTTTCTCACACACACACACACACACACACACACACACACACACTGTTTAGACAGAATTAGGCCTCCTGGCATCAAGTTAACTGACCATAGCACTGATGCACAGCCTGTTTCTAATACACAGCCTGGTTCTAAGTTCATCATCCATCATAATGCCAAAAGCAGCAGCCTCCCACACACACAAACTCATGCACACAAAAAAACGAGCCCTGCGGAGGCAGCCAGTGGAACTTCCATTGACCTTCATGTCTCTCACAAGTGACTGCTGTAGGGGGAGAAGGCCGACTGTAGGAAGATCCTAGGAGGAGAGTGGGAGAGAGATAGTCCCAAGAAAGACATAGTCCAGAAAGAAAGAAAACAGCACTAAATTGTCAAAGAAAGAAATTAGAGAGAACACAGATAAAAAGAATACATGTTGGGCAAGACAGTCATTTGGAATGAATGAGTTTAAATGCCTAGGGAGATCCTACATCACAGTCTCTGCAATTTTCCTTCGCGTCTTTCAGCATGGCAGATAAGTGAATGGATAGCTTGAGTCAGGCTTTATCTCTCCTTGAATGAGTTCCTAAGAAAGCATGAATAGAGCTATGAAGAAAAGAAGGATAGAGGGGGTCCTTCTGGGAAGGTATGCTGGCAGCGCCTGACCCTTGTTCCCAGACACACCACCATGCATCCTCTGATCCATTAACAAACACGAATATCGCACACTTTATGAATGAACAGTCACGCTCAAAGTAGTATGAATTTGTTGTTACATTAGCCACAAAAGAAACTGAAGGTAAAAGAACGATTTGACCCTAACCAGACTAAATCGCATTTAAAAATGCACCGCATGACCTCACTGAATACAGCTGTGAAAGAGAGAGGGAGGAGAAAGAGAGAGTTTCTTGGTGAAAGTCACAGAGGTTTCCAGTAGTTATCTTTTGTGCTCCAAGAGTCTTGTGTGTTTCACATGCTCACAAAGCTTCTCAGGCCTCCAGCGGTGCTTTTGTTTTCAATTCTTCCCTGGATCTCTTTCCATCTTTTTCTTTGCCATTCTCTCTAGGGCTGTAATAATAGTACTCAGTAAGAGGTCCTTTTCTTTATAGCTTAGCTAATTACCTTTCAACATGAGTTAATTACACTGTTTTGAAGTGTTTATTATTCTTTCACAAACATATTCAATGCACTATTCTCAAACATAGCTGACTAACAGCAGATTATGTGTGTGCTATTAACCTCAGTTGTGCATTTACACGTTAAAAGTGTAGACTAGTTGCTTTTTTTTACTCCTTGAAAAAACACAAGCTGGTTAGATGCTATAATCTGCTCTCATGACACTTAAAAGGATTTCTTGCACCTGTTCATGTGCACTGACCCAAACGTAAGTAGTGAATGCAGAGCATCTAGTGACTTTAGAACAGAGCCTCTAGTGTGAATGAGATGGAATGGGTGATGAGGCAGAGAGATTGGAATAGCAAGAAGTTGTAAATGTGTCCCTCAGGATTTCTCTGTGTGTGTGTGGAGCGTCACTGTGGGGGGTTTGCAGAGGTTGGCTCAAGGGGAATGAAAGTTTCAGTTCACTCAAGCAAACTCCCAAGCACTTGAGCACTAGGCAAAGGACAATTAACCAGAATGCTTTTTCTCATGAGGACTGTTTCTTTTTGGATTACATTTTCTTTTGGCAGGACGTTGTGTTTGCTTGTACGCCTAGTTTTGCTGATCACATTTATCATGTAGCTCTAAATATCTTTTTAGCATTCACTCAAGTCAGGTCTAATAAAAGATCTCTTATCTCCTCGAATGAACTTTTGCCCTCAGTGTCAGTATATTTGTAATTTTTTATTTAACTTGTTTCTGAAGACTTTCTAGAATATTTAAATAATTAATATATTTACACTACCATTCAAAAGTTTGGGATCAGTAGGTTTTTTTAATGTTTTTTTAAAGAATGCTCATCAAGGCTGCATTTACTTGATCAAACTGTACTATTGTGAAATATTATTACAGTTTAAAAGAATGGTTTTCTATTTTAATATATTTTAAAATAAAATTGATTCCTGTGATGCAAAGCTACATTTTCATCAGTCTTTAGTGTCACATGATCCTTCAGAAATCATTCTAATATGCTGATTTATTATCAATGTAAAGGTTGTGCTGCTTAATATTTTTGATTCTTTTTCAGGATTCTTTGTGTTAAGTCTTTACTATCATGTTTTATCAATTTAACACATCCTTGGTAAATAAAAGTATTCATTTCTTTCAGAAAAAAAAAATTAAATGTATTGACCACAGACTTTTAAATAGTAGTTAATATTGTTACAAAATATTTCTATTTTAAATCAATTCTGTTCTTTTTAACTTTTTATTTATTGCACAATCCTGAAAAAAAGTATCACAGGTTCCAACTAAATATTAAGTAGCACAACTGTATCAGCATATTAGAATGATTTCTGAAGGATCATGTGACACTGAAGACTGGAGTAATGATGCTGAAAATTCAGCATTGCGTCACATTACATTTTAAAATATATTCATATAGAAAACTGTTCTTTTACATTACAATGATATTTCACAATATTACATTTTTTTTCTGGATTTTTGATCAAATAAATGCAGCCTTGATGAGCATAAGAAACCATTAAAAATCTTACTGATCCCAAACATTTGAACAGCAGTGTATGTTACTTTGTGCACCCCTTATACTGCGAAATATGGTTGTCACTTCTTTTTTAAGTGTTTAAATGATGCACAGTTTAGGAGGTCACAGAAAATATGTGTCTTTGCAAATTTTGATAATGTCTTTCACCAGCAGTTCTCAAACACATACATTACAGTCCAGAGAGACTGTGGTTTTTAAAAGCAGCTCTTTAACAAGCATAAACAAAACACCACACCCTTGTACCAGACAGTAATGTGTCTGGTAGTTAATATTTCATCAAAAATAGCTAACACCAAATGGCCGATGGCATTTTCGAAACATTGGTCTGTTTGTTTGAGTGTCTCCACCAGTTCAATGCAGCAACACTGACTCATGAAATAGCTTGAGTTTGAGGCAGGACTGACTGGATGACCGATGGCAGACTGGGCCGTGTTTGTAAAACCTGTTTGAAAACAGTCATTATTTTTGCATGTTTATTTAGGATTATTAAATCTTTCTTACTTAAACTTTTGGAATTTTTTTTGGCATCAACCATAACCTGCTTTATATTATTAATAAAGATGTTGTAATTTTTTTAAATAACATGTTCAGTCTCTCAGTAGCACACATAAATTCCAGACTCATGTTCATGATGATGTTTTCAGCTGCGCATGCAAGCCTTAACAGGATTGTGTGGGCTCTGACTAACTCAGACTTTAACAATAACGCTTTGTGTTTCTGCAACTGGAACCGTGTATGTGTGTGTGTGAGTGTGTGTGTGTGTGTGTGTGTGTGTGTGTGTGTGTGTTTTAGGGAGTGCATGTATGAGTGGTGGGTGTGAGTTTGTTGGTTGAGGGAAATTCATTTCAGCAGAAACAGACAAAAACACTCAGATCTGCAAAGCTGTAAAGCATAAACACATTATACTTAGTTCTCATGAATATTTCGATGAGAAACTCCCCTGGGCCTCATCCAGTGTAAAACACCAAAGTGTTAATGGTTTTGTAAGTAAATTAAATATTTGCATTTTATCATCTATTAGATCTAAACTATATAAACAGAAAATGAATTGACCGCCTCCTGTTTTGAAGATAGTGATCGCTACAGCATTTGCAACATCTGCTTGTTTTGAGGACTTTAAGATCCCTATAGTGAATTATGTTTTAGTTTGTTGTACATTTTTTAATAAATGGGAATGGAAAATATATGAGTTATGAGAACACATGTACCATATTGGCAGTTTTTTTTGCTCAGTTCACTCTAATCTTGGCTTGGATGAGTGTTCCCCTCATCCAGAACCAAAATCACTGATTCCAATATTTTCATCTGTTATAGCTACATTTTTTACAAATCACTTTAGCTTAAACAGAAGAGCATGTTGCAATGATTCACAGGAAATGCATAAAGTTCCAGTGTTGCTTGGGATGCATAAATGCATAAATGTAAATTTATGTTTTATTAATAAAATGTATTAATAAATGAGTTAGAAAAAAGAGTTTTTTTAATGAATGCAAATTTATGTTTTATTTGCAAACAAATGGATTTGCACAATTATCCTGTAGATTTATTGACATTTGCTCTGCGGCGCCATTTGCATGTCATTAGGAATTAACATAGTTTTGTGTTATTGTAACATTGCAGTTCAAGGCAGACGGAGTGCTTGTGCTAAGGGATGTCCACTGCCCATCTACATACGGATAGTTATTGCTCATTACTGAATGTCTTGTTGTACACAGTAATGGGGGTGGGAGATAAAAGAGAGACCCAACTGTGCTGTCTCTGGGTTTGTGGGCGAGTGTCTGAGTTGCTTGATCTAAGAACAGCCCCAAGGGTATTATTTTCTCATCATGCTTTTCCCAAGGCAGTCAACAGCATCATTCATAGATGATGTTGTATTTCTGTGTTTAAAAGTGTGTGAATATGGGTTGCAACCTACAGTGATAAACCTTCTGTTATCAACTAATGTCAGTAACCTCAGATATCAACTAAATTTAGCTCATGATGATGTTTTTAATACCTCAGCACCCTTGTACTTTATTGTCATTGTATTCTCCTATCGGTTTAACAGTGTTATTAACCTGTGATGAAACTCACTTTTCATATCCAACTGCAGATGTTAGATCACCATTACAAGTGGCCAAACATTTTATATAAAGGACTTTTGCACCACGTAGTTCTAAGAGCTCAGTTCTGGGAACTAGCCAGCGTGGTGGTTCCTAGAGAACCAATGTCTTTCATCGCGGTATTTACAAACGTCAGCAACCACTGAATAGGGCTGTTCGATTCAGAAATTTTTGAAATGGAATCCGATTCAGATTCCTGGTTAGAGTTAGGGTTCCAAGAATTGATTCCTTACAGTTGTTTTTGATTCTTGTTTTTTTAGCTTTCTTATAACATGAGGCTTTATTTGTAAAAATGACGATACATTTCTGTAGCTCTGATTGATTTTAAATTGTAATTTTGTCTGCATTGCTCATGAAATTAGTCATAGCACACAGCTCAGCAGTGGACATGCATTTATTGCATGAATGAAACAAGACATGAAGTGTCTAAAATACATGTGTACAGTTCAGCTGAATGATGTTTACTTTTGCTGTTCATTAGCTAATAGAAATAGATGGAAATAAGATCAAGACCCTCAATCACATCATGATTTATTCTGTCATGCAGTGCTCAGATTTGTGGACAACATAAGCCAGTTCCACCATAAAGTAACATCTGAATCGTTTTTTGAACTGGTTGATTAGATTGATCTATCTGAACGAACCTTTTTTTTTTTTTCGTGGAAATGAATCTGACTACACTACTAGCAAGCAAGAGGTGAATTAATAGGTGCTTCTTAAACGGAAGGCTGAGATGAGTTTAGTACCGACTCATTTTCAGGGACGTTTGGTGTTGTAGCAGCCGAGATATGCAGCTTTCTTTTTGAGAGGCACCCATAGATAAGCTTTGTTGAACTGAAAACGGCTCTGACTGAGGTGTCTAGGGATGCGCATTTAAAAAAATATTGCATTCAAAAAATATTGCATTCAAATATTTGGGCTCATAAAAAAAATAATATGTGTTTATTGAGAAATGTGTTATTTTTTAATTATCAAGTTTTTGTCAGGATTTCTAATCAAGCTTATGATTAGCCGTTAAACAACAACGTTCTACAACAACGGTCTGTTATATTTCAAGGTTTTATTTTGGTTGAAAACATGTAACCAAAAATATATACATATAAAAACAAAAGCATTCAAGATCAAGCAGAGCGAATGAAAAAACCAAGCAGACCATGCTAATTACAGTAAAGAACGTATATATTCTAGTCAGCCTGTATTTATTGTATTTACATTGTTTCACATGTTAATTCTGAGAGAAACAATAATATCCACATGCTCGTGTGAATGTTTGTTCCTTAGTCTGATAACAGTAAGAACGCGCTGACAAAGATAACGAAAAAGATAAGGAAACTTTAAACAAATCAGATCAACTCTATTCTCGCCTCACTCGGGTTCAGCTGCGCTTATATTTGCAGTCGTGAATGCAGTGATGGACAGTTGTCTTTCCTCAGTCGACTGCGTTTGGATTTCATATGATTTCTCTTTGTGGTGCAGGGGCGTCGTTAGGCCTATTTTAGGGGGGCTGAAGCCTCACTAAAATATTCTTAACTTGATCTACTTTTTTCTACAAAAATTGCAGACAAATTCAATATAAAGACGGACTAATATGAGTTTAAATAAATAAATAATAATATAAACCCGTCACTATTTCTGATCATAAATCTGTTAAGGTAGCGTCAGCGCTTCGTTATTGAATCCGTTCCAGTTGTTCATAGGGAACACCCACATTACTGAAAATCCAGTCCACGTTTTCACTGCTACTTTATGCTCCGCTGCATCTACTCCTGCGGACACACATTCGTACATACTACACACAGCGAGAGAACATGGATATACGAAAGTTTTTCAAGAAAGTAAGTCTTCATCACTGCTGGTACCAGTTAGCTCCAGGCTCCAGCTAACAGCAGAGAGTCCCGTGAAATTAATGAACCAGGAGCTCCCATTTTGATAAATAAAAACCTGGCTAGGCTAGCACACTAAGTTAAATTGTTAATGTTGATTTCTGACTCATGTTTTGGCTCTGAAAAATCGAACTGAGCTCATTCAGGTATTCTATCACTACATTCGTTCACTGTGTGCATCTGTTGGGGGCTAAGCCCCCCCTGTCCTTAAAACCTAGTGACGGCTCTGTTGTGGTGGTGATATTATGATAAATCACTTTCACTAATTCATTTGATCAGAAGTAATTACATTTTGTCAGATCATTTAGTAAGATCATTTTGATCAAAGTAAATCCAAACTTTGCGAGGCAGATGACAACATTCTGTGATCAATCACTATCAACTTGCTAACACAGCACCACCCTGTGCATTTAGTTATAACTGCTTAGGATTTATCATAGATTCCCCACAATTACGGCCAGCAAATCAACACATAGTAAAATTTGAATAGTGTTTTTAGAATTCGAATAATAATTACAGACCAAATTTTCGAATGTTCGACTATTCGTGCACACCCCTAGTCGATTCTCCTTGATGGGATCGATTCCAACTCTCAATTCCCAATGCTTCATCGAATCGATTCCCAGCCCTTGAAGGAGGACTCTGTGATCGGAGCTGTTTAGTGATAACGGAGATGGAATATAAACGCACAATTTACATGATTAAAAGAGCAAGAAAATCGTACTAAATCTCCAATGACAACTTGCAGTGTTACATATCATTAAGACTGAGAAAAAACACAACACTGCGGGCAACAGGTAGCTAAATGCCGTTATCACTGTTTTCAATGTTCGTGGAGTAAATGTTTTTACACAGCTTTTTAAAAATGGCATGTAGCCAGTGTTTCGTATGTGTTACGTTACTTATGTCCCTGGTAGTTAGTGGGAGTGGACATTTGTCCATTTTATGGGTCTAGCTTCTGGTCTCATCAGCATCCACCTATTGTTAGCTGTACAGAACAGCTGGTTTTGCTGCTTGATTTAGCAAATTGGCGTGTCTTACCATATTATTTTAATCTATTATCTTAATTATTAAAACACTGGTTCTACTGTTTAACGTTGTTATTCTACTTGTCATTTCCCTAAAATGAACTGGAAGTCTCATTCATAGGCTTGCTTCCACATTGAAGAATTAGTTGGACAGAACTGTTTTAGACCTTACTCTGAAGTAGAAGCTAATTTAGCTCCCTTAGTTCCTAGAACTAAATATGTTCCTAGTTCCTGTGGTGCCAAAACAAGCCAAAAAGCATGAACTTCCACCAAATGTTCTAGGAACTTTCAAAAGGTTCCTCCAGTGCGAAAGCCCCTGTTAAGTCAAATGTCCTTATTTTAAGATTAAACTATTTGCGATGGCCCACAGTGTTTTTTATCATTCTTTTGAACTTAGAGCTAGCTCAGTGTTATAGGCGAATAGTTGTGGCATATTGAGGGTTTATGTTTCTAGGATAATTTAATCAGCCAAACCTAATTGAGCGTAGTGAACATGCTTTTTTATGCTGTGCCCCGCTGACACTTTTTAAGCACAATGAAATTAAGTCTGACATGTTAATTACGAATAAATTATGTATGGTACGCTCTCTGTCCTTGGCGGGAGGTCAGGGTTCATGTCAGTGTGACGCCAACTAACTATGGTAGAAAATGCATGCAGCCGTGATTGAAGGCTTATGAAATGTTACATAACTTTGACGTCTAGTTATGTGGTTGACATAACAGAAGATGCTTTAACTGGTATTTGTGTATGAAAATGAAAATTATGTAACTCACCTTCATGACTTTCTATATATATTGTAGGGGACATGCGTATGTTCCTTCTCTGGTTCGGAAATCTTTTCAGGTGCTTTGAGTTTGCGGTATATTGATTATTTCCTGCAGTGAAGTTGTTAACTCACTGGTCTACCAGGTTTCATCGATCTTGAGCACATAAGTGCTCCTAATGTCATGTGAACTGTTTTTAGCTAGTTCGAGAGAGCTGACATACCTCTTTCACACATTCACACTCATAAATACAGCTGGAGCTGAAACAAGTCTCTGTCGAGTAAAAATGTCAGTTTTTATGTTTTATTGGTCTGAAAAACTGGTCAAGTACACATTTAATATATTCAGCCTGACAGATGTACTTCATGAAAACATTTAGCCATTCCCCAGGAGTAAAACAAACACAAAGTTCAAAATGAAAAGAGGTCAGAAACCAGACCGATACAGCAGCTCACAACAAGAGCAAAAGAAGAAAAAAAAATTTTAGAACTTACAAACCTTGTTAACCAGGCCAGAATGTTTCATTTAAGCATTATTATGTGTTCGGTCACAAGAGATTAGGAAGCATTCAGTGATAGTTATGATATATGTGAGTATATGAGAGTTGGTGTCTGTGTTGAGCAGCTGGTGTGGAGGGCGTTTCTTATTAATCTGTTTAACTGCAGATGTCAAGAGTGTCAAGCCAAAAGCGCATTTTTGGTGTGCATTTCATGAGTCAGTGTTTCCTGCAAAATACTGTTTTTGTGTCAGTTTAAACTGCTCCGTGCCGTGACATTTGTGCATTACTATATATTAAAAAGCAATGCCGTTTGGTAACATTTTAGTGTTTTAAATGTTTTAATTTTTAGCTCAATGCTGTTTTAATTCAAATTAAAATGTTTATTATACAAACTACAAATTTACAATGTTGTCATTCAAACAACCAGTCAGTAAAGATGCTGACTTTTACTGTACTTACCCTGAAGTATTACGAAACTTTGGTACACAAAACAGTTCTTGCTTAATTTCAAGTAGCACATGATGTTCAATACGTGAATCAGCTGATGATTCAGTAACCACTTGGATGGATTCAGTGTTTGTGTTTAACATTCAAGATGATTTGTTAATTTTAGGCTGTAATTTTTACATTTTCATTGTAATTACCTTTGACATTACCCTGAAGGAGTATTAAATGTTTTAAAGAAGCACTAAAAGGCTTTTAAGTTGTGTCATACGCGTCATAAACTGAGATGTGGCAACATGCTTTAATAGGACCAGGCTGTGTGAGTGCAAATCTGGGCCATGTGTTGTGAGGTCTGTCGGTTTCTCAAAAGGAAATGAGCATGGCAACCAAGACATAGAAAGTTCACTTTGAAGTTGCTAATTGAGGGAAGATCCTCGTGAATCAGATGCATCTCGCCTGAGGTACAGTGCCAACAAAACATACAAGAATAGAAACAGTATACATTTGATATTATTTTTTATTGTAAAAGTTTACTTTAAATACATCTTTTTTAATTTTAAAAATATATTTTAAGCATCTATGCCTTTAATTTGAGGTAGAAACCAAAAACCAAAAACACTGTTGCCCTACATTGTAAAAAACAAACAACACAATTTGTTGAGACAACTTAAAATAATTTGTTACCTTGCTGCCTTAAAATTTTAAGTTGAATCAACTCAAATATATAAGTTGTCACTTAGGACAACTTAACATTTCAAGTAGACTAAACTTTTTTTGAGTTTGAACATAAAATTTTAAGGCAGCCGGGTAACAAATTATTTTAAGGTGACTCAACAAATAGTTTTTTTTACAGTGTATACAATACATTATTACGCCGGAATGAGAGAATAGTTCCTATCCATATCAGCCTGGAAAATCACAACTTTTCATTTTCTGTCGGTCTTAGTTCACGATGTAACTATAGAAGAGTCAAGTTTTAAATAGGAAAAATACTGAAAATCTTTGGTCATTTTTGAACGAGATGCTAATTTTCTAATCTGATTCAATGATTTATGCTAAGCTATGCTAAAAGTGCTACCGGCAGACCCGGAGTTCGGCTGAATGGATTCAAAAACTGTAAAACTCATCTGTCTAACTCTAGGGGAGTTGGAAAATGAGCCTGTTTTCAAAAAAGTGGAGTGTTCCTAAGTACTAGTTTGACCAACTATGAGTAAACCAAAGGGTAATCAGTCTCATCTTTTGGATTAAATTTAGACTAATCAACATTTTTCTGTAACTGAATTTAAAAAGTTTATGACCAGTCTTAAAGAAAAAATGAGCTGACTAAACCTTTTATGTAACCGGCTCCTGAGACTTATATTACATCTTGTAAAAATGAGCATAATAGATCTCTTTTACAGAAAAACGAGATGTTCAGTCACCTAACATACAGTACAGAGTACACAGTAAAGTAATGCTATTATTATAAACTACTTGGTGTAACACGTCATTTTATCTGTTAGTCTGCAGAAAAAAATCATTGTAATAAATAGAGTGCTATTTAAAATAAAATAGAAGTAGTAACTTTGCATGAAAGAGCATGTTTGAAAGAATGTTATTGATATAATGTTTTCATGAAGATGTAATCAAGCTTTTTGGCCCTCTATAAACAGATCAGTTCTTTCATCCCTTTATTATTATTTTTTATTAAATCTGCACATGTGATTTCATGGAAAATGTCATTAATGCATCAGCCTGACATTCTGGAATGTAAGTGTGCTCGGGTTTTTACATGGCGAAAAGTTACAAACTCTTCTTATACTCTTCTTATTATTTTTATACTATTCTTTTACTTTTCTTTTTATCCATAACCATTTACTCACTGTCATCACTGTCATACGTTATATAAACACACACCCATTACATAAACATATGTATAAACAAACTGGTTACAGTGTCCTAAGAGAGATGAATCAGACATGTATGAGGTTGTTTTGTCCCAGACCAGCCATCTTCCATTTACCGCTCTAACAAATGTGTGTGTGTGTGTGTGTGTGTGTGTGTGTGTGTGTGTTTGTATGCGAGAGGGAGAGGGAGAGAGAGAAATGTCTTGGGTTTAACTTGTGGACTCTTTAAAAACAGGAAATGACAACACTCTTGTCTGTTCTTGTAGATTCCTTAAAAGGATTGTATATAACCTGCACTGAGCATTGCTGTTAGAGTGCACTGTACACACAGATAACAGAACAGGTTTTTAAACTTTTTGTCTGTTAATTCTTCTTGAGTGGGTGCTGGATTATCATAAAAACACATAAACTTTCATAACCTTTCGTTTGAGAATGTGTATAAAAATCAGTGACTCTCCCATACGTGGAATGAAAATGCACTACTGCAACAGTCAAGACATTAGTATGCAGTACAGCAGTTAGGATTCAACCTCTGACTGATAACAAGTTAAATGTAATCGCCGAATGAGATTTTCTACAGTCAAGAGAGGTATAGTTGGGTTGGTCCTGCAATACAGTGTGTTATTGTAGCTTCCTGCATGCCTTTAGGATGATAGTGAAGTCTCAGATCTTCGTAAGGTTAAACTTCCAAAGAAAATAGATTGGCTTTCTTCATAGAAGGAAATATATTCAAACCCTTTGGAACAGGGTTAAAACAGCAACTTACTAAAGGCTGAAACCACAACATGACAAACAAAGAGGTCTTGCATTCAGGTTTATATTGTAAAAGATAGTTGTAAAATATAGTGTACTTAGTGCAGAATACAGTTATAGGAAAATAAGAATTAACGTTTTTTGGCATGCTGCATTTTAAAATATAGCCCAGAATGTTTATATCATTTTGTTTCAAACTGAAGAACGTTTTTTTTTTTTATCATTATCTTTTATTATTAAACACAACTGGCCAATGGAAAAGTCAAAATAGTCACTCCAACATATAGGAGTTCCATAAACCTTGTCATATTTGAACAAAGACTTTTGTTATACCCAGGAATCTTAAGAAGCTAAAAGACTAAAAAGAAGTTGATATGCCAAGAACTGTGTGGAGCTGCAGAGAACTCTTTTAGCTCACAGGGGGTCCTTTGAATGTTAATGGCGCTACTTAGAATCATTTGTCATCCAAAAGACTGTTGAAGTACCTTTTAAAAAATGTAGGAACATTCATTCCCTCTGTGAAGCCCATTGTAATGAGGTAGATATTATAGCAGAAAAGCGTGGGTAGGAACACTGTGCTCTTCGTTAAGAAAGCTATAGCAGCACAGCAGTCCATACTGTAATGAACTCTCAAGCTGTTCATGTCTTTACCACAAATAACCTTTGGTACGAACAATCAGAGGATGTTACTTTAAAGGAATGGTTCACCCAAACATAGTTCATAATTGAAACGTTATGTGGGTGTGTGTTGAATTAGTGGTCTTGAACTTAAGAGGTCTAGTGACTTAAGTGACCTTAAGTCCCTCGCATTAAATCTTACACTCACACACACACACACACACACACACACACACACACACACACACACACACACACACACCCCTGGAAAGCATCTCCACAAATTGATCTACAGTACACTACAGTATGGTAAATAATCAATTGCCAGGCTCTGGAAAGTGACTGAATAGTTGGGGGATTTTTCATACATTTTTTATGCAGGTTACATTGTTCTGTGAGTATGTGGCGACAAGTTACTGTCTTTATTAGTGAGTTAGCCCCTTTCTCACAGCAATCCAGGTAAATTATTGTACAATTACCAGTATGACTTTACAGGTAAATACACAAATATGCTGTTCACACAGGCAACGGCATTCTGGCTTTTTACTGGTAAGAAACCGTTCACACATCAGCAATGCTGGTAAATTCTGTAACGCCAGTCATCAGAAACGCTCTTTAAAAGCTGCACCGTTGTCTTCATTCGCCCACATGAGCAGAAGCGTTTTAGTTTCACTATCTGTCCAATTTGACAACATTTCTAAAGTCTTAGTTTAGCCCCTTCCACCTGCAGAGCCGCAGCGCTGATGAATGGAAAAGAAGGCTGAGTCTCAAACACGATGCATTGAAAAAGCTGCGAGATGTGGCTCAAGATATCCATATAGCACATATTTATATAGAAAAACTAATAAAGAGTAGCAGAGCTTACTGTAAGCAGATCAGTGTAATCATATCATCTCCATTAGAACTTTATGATCGGCCCAAAGCAGATTTCATTCATCAGTGCGTTCTGATTTGTTTGTGCTTATCTTCATTCTGTCTTCACATACAGCATCGTACCGCTAATTTACTGGCAATGTTACAACTTTCTTTACTGGTAAATTGCCAGAACCAATTTACCGGTGTTTTTGAAAAGGTCCTGTTTACACATGATCTTTTACTGTTTTTTTTACTGCTAATTTACCAGTAAAGATTGTGTGTGAAAGGGGCTATTAAATAATTCATTCAACCAATTTGTTTTAAAACACTGATTCATTCATAAACAAAACAAGTGACTGTTTTTTTTAAATAAGTCATTAGCCCCTTTCACATAGCAATCCCGGTAAATTACTGTAAAAATGATCAGAATTACTGTAAATACACAATATGCTGTTCACACAGGCAACAGCATTCTGGCTTTTTACTGGTGAGAGACACATCCACACTAAAATACAGATGAATTCTGTGATGTCCGTCATTAGAAATTATCTTTAAAAGCTGTGCCGTTGTCTTCATTTGCCCGCATGAGCGGAAGCACATTGTATGTCCAATTTGACAATATGTTTGAAGTCTGAGTGACATGCATAAGGGGGTTATCAAAAAGCATGTGTTTTCGCACTTATGAAAACAAGATGCACATGATAATATCCAACTGCAAAGCCTCAGCACTAGAATGTAAAAGCAGCAGTAATGGAAAAGAAGGGTCTCAAGTGCGATATTTACATAGAAAAACTAATTTAAAAAAAGCAGCATAGCTAAACAGCGCAGAGTAATCACGTCATCTCCTTAGGAATGCTGTGATTGGCTAATTTGGACCAAAGCAGATACATTTTTCAGCACGTTCTACGTGTTCATACCAGTAATCTTCATTCTGTGTTCTGTGTCAAGCACATTACTGGTAATTTACTGGTTATGTTACAACTTCTCATACCAGTAAATTGCCAGTACAAACTTACCAGTATTTTTGAAAAGGTCCTGTTCACACATGATGTCTTAACTGTAATTTAACAGTATGTGTGAAAGGGGCTATTAAATAATTCACACAATGAACTGTTTAACTGTTTTCACTGACATCGAAGGAAAATACAGCCACCATAAATTTTTATATTTCAACAACATTTAAGTAGAACATCATTAAAAAGTTGATATAAAAGCCTTCATCATGTGCAGTTTGTGTACAACTTAGATCTTATTTGAATGCTGATTATTAAAAAAAAATTGAATTAATTAATTGTTAAATTAGATTAAGATTTCAGTTTTTTGTGGTTTTGTAACATTTATTTTGGAGCATTACTATAATTTATGATAAAAATTTAAAAATGAATTGCTGAACCTGAAGTTGGAAATCCTATGTATGAAATTGTATTGTATTGTATTATTATATGTATGATTTTGGGTGTGAGCGCAGCCAAGCAGTGTATGTGTGCTTTCTGCGATAGACGCCTTTATGGCTCTGCATTCATTTAGTTAATTGCATTTGCCTGTTAGCTGAAGCTTTTATGTGAAGAGGGGATTACAAGAATGACTTTGCTGATATACACACCATGTCGGCTCAATACTAAGGTCATATCTTTGCCATTTCTAAATATCTAAATGCTTGTTCCTGCAAATTAAATACTTGTGGCAAATAAATCAACCAGTGGCTTAAAGAACAACTTTATCATAAACTTTATCAATGTATGATGCTGACCTACAATGGCGCACTAACTACTCTTCTTTGACATTGTGTATTTTACATATGCTTCTGTTTATTCTACAAAGTGTAGAATTTTGTAAAAATTAATTATTTTGTGTATGCTTGTGTGTAGGGGTGCAACAGATCGCAGTTGTGCGGATCATGACCCATGGTTCGGCACGCACGTGACCCGCGGATTAATAACTAATTTTTTACATTTGTAGATAATCCTGAATTTAATCCTAAATTTTTAACAATTGCAGAGAAAAAGACAGTTTTTTTCTGCCGATATTGCTTTTTAAGTACTTAATTACACAGAGAAGTCGTGTTCACGTGAACAGGGCATGTTAATCAGTCAACATGGCTAGCGGAAGAACAGAAGAACTCGAAAAGCCTCCCGCGTCATTCAAATCGCATGTACGGGAGCATTTTGGCTTCCCTGTAAAATATAATGATGACGGAAGAAGGGTGGTGGACAAAACTGTTACAGTGTGTAGGCACTGTGGCACGACAAAGCAGTATGAAAGCGGCAATACATTGAGCAGGTGCGCTGGTCTGTGTATGCGCTCAGAGACGGAACAGAACACAGACAAGTAAAGTGAACGTTTATCTTAAGATGTGACCTAAACGGTCAAAGTATGCAAATATGTGTCAAAATGCGGCGTTTGGTGATTATTCGTGTAATCCTTCGTCAGTTATGTCTCAAATTAACGTAAACGGATGAGAATGAAAATACATCTGTAACAGTAAATTGGATCCATGCAGCTCTTAAAGCGGCCACAAGTAATATTCCTTCTGTCGTCTTTGCGGTTGATGTTAATCAAACAACAAAAGACAAAATCACTCACTGCTCTTGACAGATGGACTTTTGTAGTTTTTACAAGAAACAAATGTTTAATTCTTACAGTGAAGACTATGCTGTTTTATTGTCCATTCAGTTAACTAGGCCTACTTTAAATTAGCAGGGTGTGTGGTGGGTCAAAGGAAATAGAGGCTTTTTAAAAAATTAAGTAGAGGATGAATACTGTTAATTAAACATGCACTGCACACACAAGCACACTGGTTTATGAATGAATACAACTGCTTCATATGAACTGTGCTTTTGATTGATGCGTTCAATGTTTTGGACATACACGGCTCTGTTTTTAAGATTAAAGCAAGCGATCGCAGTGGTTTGTGAAACACGGGCAAAGAATTTTGGTGTCTTTGTGTAGTCAAAAAATTGTCAGTGCATGTGGGTGAACCCAGATGTTCATATCACATGTTTTACATTTACATTTGGCAGTACATTCAAGCTGTACATGTCCTGTATGTGTTTCCTGGCAGTCGCATTGCTAGTGCCATCCTTTAAACTTGTCTTCATTTTGTCCAGCATTGCATTGTACTACAAATGATGGTCTGAAGCTGTGTGTGGTTTGAGCATGGGTTTGGAGGCCAGTGTTTAGCTGGGTTAAGTATACCTCTCTGTGTGAATGGTTAGTAAAGGAAACCTTATATCACCCTAGGGCAAAGCCAGCCATCTGTATTCTGTCATTACTGTCAGCCACAGACCATATAACACACGCAGACTATCATCCAGACACACACTCTCTAGAAATGATTACAAAGTCATTCTGGGTCTTGCACTCAAGTACATACACATCACTCAATTATGTGACTCAGTCTTCTGATACAAAGTAGAAAAGGCATTTTTACATTAAATTGATTTTTTTTCTCCTGGTACAGTATGTATGCAGTATGTAAGCCAATTTGTTTATGTATGTGCATGTAAGTCTTTATGAAAACTCTCTGAGACAGATGTGGATGTGTTTTTCTGCGACTGTAAGCAGTTGTTTACTGCTGAAACCAATAACAACCATGCTGTGATTCAATTTACCTTTAATGCACAACAATACTCATAGCCTGTGCAGTGTGAGTAATTGTTTGTGAACATTTAGTTACATTAACATACAGTTGAGGTCAAAAGTTTACATACACCTTGCAGAATCTGCAAGATGTTCATTATTTTACTAAAATAAGAGGGATCATACAAAATGCATGTTAGTTTTTTTTTAGTACTGACCTGAATAAGATATTTCATTCTTTTTCATATTCATATTTGTTTGTTTAGTTTATGGATCCCATGTTTGTCCTAAAGAGTTAAACTGCCTGGTGTTCTTCAGAAGAAACCTTCAGATCCCAAAAAATATTTGATTTTTTTCAGCTTTTTTGTGTATTTGAACCCTTTCCAACAATGACTGTATGATTTTGAGATCCATCTTTTCACTCTGAGGACAACTGAGGGACTCATATACAGCTATTACAGAAGGTTCAAACGCTCACTGATGCTCCAGAAGGAAAAACGATGCATCAAGAGCCTGGGGGTGAAAACTTTTGAACAGAGTGAGGATGTGTAAATTTGTCTTATTTTGTATAAGTATCCTTTTTTTTTTCTTTTTTTTTTACAACATGCCGTAGATATTGTAATATTGTAAGACAATATATTAATAATAATACTACTACTAATAATAATGACACATTGTTAAAATCAAAAGTTATAAACTCTTTTTTTTTTTAAATGAACCTGAGCTAGCATGAACTAAGAGTTTTTAACAAAGATTAATAACTTCTTTAGCAAATGTAGCTTTTGCTCATTGATAATGTTAGTGCAATAATTAAGGTTAACTAATTAATTCTTACTGTAAAGTGATACATATTGGTCTTTTAATTCTTTTGCACTTTATTCTGTGTCAAATTTTCAATATTTAAATGTTCAGATGTTTTTGTTATAAGAAAAAAGTTATTAAACCTGTTATACTGCATTATGACTGTATTTTACTGTATTATTTGCAACTAAATTTCAATATTGTGATAATACCATATACCGTTTAATACCGGCATATCCCTACTAATCCCTAGTACGTATTAAGAATCAAGTGTATGTAAACTTTTGAATAAGGTCATTTTTATAAATTCAGCTATTATTATGGAACATATGTAAATGTATTTTATGTGAAATATCTTAGTCAAATCAGTACTAAATAAAAAATTTGCATTTTTTATGATCCCTCCTATTTTGGTAAAATAATTAACATTTTGTAGATTCTGCAAGGTGTATGTAAACCATATCATAGTTGTGCATGTCCCTTTCAAAGAGACAAATTATCCATAGTGGTATTGATGATTGAATATTTCTTATTCATTTTCAACCTATATGGTCCTGGACCTAAAAATACACTTTCAGGAAACATGAGCAGAACGAACACATTTCTTTTACAAAACCCTGTAAAACATTTTTCTAAAAACTCATTAAGTTGAATGTGACAATTTATGTAAGAATGGTTTTACCATCAATTTAAACAGAAATGTAGTCAGTCTGCTCATTTTATCAGAATCCCATAGTCTGTAAGTGTTCCTCTCTACAGTAAAACTAATATCAATAGAAATATATATATGATTCTTCAGAAATCAAAATCTCACTCAAGTAACATGTATTTTTATTATGGTAAAAACAGTTGTGCTGTGTAGTATTTTTGTGCAAACCGTGATTTTTCTTCTTGCACTATTATTTGATGAATACAAAGTTCAAAAGACCAGCATTTATTTGAAATATAAATCTTTTGTAACATTATAAATGTCTTTACTGTCACTTTTGATGAATTGAATCTATCCTTGCTGAATAAAAGTGTCCCTTTCTTTTGAAAAATAATCTTACTGACCCCAAACTTTTGAATATAGTTCATTTATTTTGGACTCAGGTTTGATAAAGATGGATAGCATGGTCATTGATTACTTGTTTGTTCTTTCACATATAGAGGTGTTTGTGTGTATCCTGAGTTCAGATGACCTGTTCCAGCATGCCTCACCTTCTCTGTAATTACACACACTAATATGTCTGCTTCATATAGTGGCTGGAGAGAGAGCGACCCAATCAATCAAACTCCTGTAGACTTCTATAGCTAGTAGCTAGTCACATACACTGTACATTAGAGTGCTTTGTAATGGTTTGAACTTTAAAGTGCCTTGTGAATGGTTTTGAACCCAATAACCCGGCGCCCCTCCCCCTTTCTTTCTTTTATACATTGGTACCTCATACTTTTTTTTTGCTCTATTGTATGTTTTCTTTTGTTCCAGAGCAGTGACTCACGATAAATGCATGTGGTCTGTTAACTTTTGTTTTTCGCCTTTTCCCTTTTGTTCTCTCCCTCCAGCTGTCCTCCTCAGATTAATTAAGAGTAATATATCCGTCATTTTGATCATTTTAGACATGACTGGAGGGAAATTCACATTTGTGGGTAAATATCTCTCCCTCCTCTCTTCCCTACACACCCTGTCCTTCCATTACAATATACATTTTACAGTAATGTTATTTACATTTAACTTCAATACATGTTTTTGTTTCCTATTGGTTGTTATGATTTTTTGAGCAAGTTTTTCTAGTGCAATGTTTGTAACAATGTACAATATAGCTTGACATTCATTCATTTATGGACATCTTAAGAGCTGAAAAGAAATGTACCTTCCCCTCAGAGGATGAGAAATGAGAGAAAGAGAGAGAAATGTGGGACTGGATTTAGTCTCGCAGCAAAAAGAAAAGCACAAGCGCGAGAGAGATCCTGTCCCTGCTGCGGTGGCTTTTTAAAGCATGTCACGAGCAGACACTGATTTCCACTCAGCGACAATAAAAGTCAGTGACAGCCGCCTCTCTAAATCCTCATTGACCTGTTATGTATAATGGGCTTTACAGAAGGACTTGGCTCGGAGAATCTTTTCTCACATCAAGGCTTTAAAGGAAGAACAGTCGACCATGATGACTTGGAAACAAAATGCATTCTGCAAGTTCTGCATTTTTTCCCCTTTCGTTCTCACATGGGTTGTTTGACAGTGCAGAGAACAGATTAGATGCTCACATGAATGAAGAGATGTTTGCTGGGATTATCAGAGCAATATATCTGCAGGAAAATAAGACCCTTTGAAGTACTCTTTCCAGTACTTTTCTGAATTTGAAATAAGATCCCAATAGAGGAGCTTTGTATCGAGGCACTACACAAATTGTGAACTAAACTATGTAAATCTGACTAAGAATGTGTCCCCAGAATATGTCTGTGAAGTTTCAACTCAAAATACCCCACAGATCATTTATTATATCATTTTGAAAATGACCATTTTGACTGGAAGCATTAACACGCTGTTCTCTTTCATGTCTCATTGTGCTTAAACTGTCAAATACTCACAAGTTTATGTTAAAAACACACATGAAAACAGTCAGTTATGTCTTTGAAGGTAAACAACAAGGGATGAAATCACATTAGTGTTGTCTCCTCTGAGGCTGGGACTCTAAATAGTGTTCTGTGCCCATCTGTGCAGCCAAAGACAAAACAGTTGGCATGCTTTTCTCAAACTTTTGTTAGAACTTGTACACCGTTGTTGTTACAAAAACTTAATGGAGGTGCCGTGGGTGGAAATGTGCAGATTAAGGGACGGTAGTATTAAAATAAAATCATCTTTCTACGTCACAGGAGGACCGGAATCTGAGCGGGTTGTTTTTTCACATGCTTGGAGAGAAAGGCATGCCAAAAGTTACTGGGTTGTCCTTTTTCACGTTTTCTGAGTTGGTAGATACCCCAGGGACCCGATTATAGCACTTAAACAGGGACATTGTCATGATATGTGTCCTTTAAAACACTAACCCCAAACTTTTGAAGAGTAGTGTATTTAGAACAAATGGTTCAATCTTTCAATTAAAGTGAAATATTTTATTATCCTAAATGCATGTCTTATAAAGTATTAACAAAATGTTGTGTTTGTGAAACTGGAGCACAAAGCAAGTAAGTGAGAATGAGTGTAAGCTCTGGTTCAGGCAAGAGAAGCTGCTGCATGCTAATCAGAAGTGTTTATATACAGGACAAACCCTGCAAGTTATGAATAGTAGACATTTGAGAATCATTCTGGCTAGTTTTTGTCTCTGTTGTACCTTCATACATTTGTGGCGATGCTAAAAGTATTTCAGTCATGATAGCTCTCTGAGAGATTGGCATGGTAATGTACATGACAATGTTAATGTATTTGGTCTTGCTGCTGTACATATAACATGTATGAATAATCCCCATAGCATACATAAGCTCGTAGCAGATCTATACAAGTGGAGCTGGGGAAGATGGAGGGTTTCTGAAGCTGCAAACTGCTACATCTGGCACTAGTCATATATTTGAATGTTAAGCAGTGAGCTCATTGGCTACTGATACAGGAAAGAACCAGTCAGCTGTGCCATGTGATTATGATGTCAGATTGAGTTAAACCCATCGGACTGCATTCTAGATCTTCATGCCAGAACTCTGTATTTCTACCCAACTTACTGCTGTAGTCTGTGTAGTCTACAGGAATGTTATTAAGTATTTAAGCATCATTGTCTCTTACGCATTATGCAAACATTACCCATCTTTGTGTGGAATCTGAATGAAGATCAATTCAAGCTGTTGAGGTTTAAACAACATCTCCTGGTGTCCTCACTCGACCTCAGCTTCTAAAAACAGCAAGATTATGACTAGACCTATACAGACAGCCACACTGGGCTTTTAGTTTAGATTAAACTGGTGTTCGGAGAGCAGTAACCCACATTCCAGGGTGATTCATTGGTCTCTCCTTTTTGTTTCTTCTTTTTGTTTAGTCTGCTCAATCACATTATGAAGTGCTTTCAGTGATTCCCATTTTGGCCGTTCAGTCGCCCTGAATTCCAGTGTACACACTCCCATCTTCTGTCACATCTTTATTTCCAATGAGAGGACGAGAGAGCAGAGTAAATAGAAGGTTTAATTAAACTCTGATCACATGAGTCTGGATTTGCATAAGAATTTAGCCCTGTGTATGTGCTTGTGGATGAATAAGAGAAAGAGATTAGGGACATAAAGAGTGATATACAGACCATAGAAAAAGAAAAGCAGACTGGGATGGGCTGAGACTCTTGGCTCACTGTTGAAACCGTTTCTTTACCTTTCAACCTCGGCTCTCACAGAAGCCGTTTGGCCTGTCATCATAACACCATCCCTCAGTTTAACAATAAACCAAGTGTCAGGAGTACACTGGACCGCCTGCTTTATTGCGACTACAGTTAATCTAGAACAAAATGGAGCCGTTCTTGTTGCAGAGTGAGAAAAGTGATGCTTTTTGTGTCTGTATAAACCATATAAAAATGCATAACCGCGTGTGATGTTTCAATTGTGAGAGCCAGTCGTGAGACAAGTGAGGTTTGTCTGGATTGGATTTGACATAACTGAGCAATGAAACTGATCCTCATGAACTCTGGAAACCTTTTTAACAATAAGCTTTGAGGAGGGAAATCTGTCAGCATTTTCGAAAGGAATAAGCATCATTTCTTCCGAAATGAAGCTTTGTGTTATGTAATGTCAAAATGTTCTCATGCTCATATGATTGATTGTTGTTTTGTGTTGTTCCAGGAGCAGCTTATTCAGTTCACCAGGGATGGTCACAGGATGATGATGTCACTGTGGAGCTTTTGAGGAGGAGACGCTGGCTTCTCCTGGAGCCCCTTCCAATGGAAAGTAACAAAGCAAGTCAAGACAGTTTGAAGCCTGAGTCTCAGGATTCGCCTGGTATACTGGCTGATGATGACGCAGACAACAGTTCCCAAATAATGGTAAACTTTACACCTTAAAGTAAAATATAAATTTTCCTTAAGAGGCCATTTACACAGAATGGCTATTTCTATTCCGCTGCGCTACTTTTCATTGTTTTTCTGCGTAAACACACACTAGATAGTTCACCCAAAAATTACAAATCTGTCATTAATTACTCACTCTCATGGCGTTCCAAATCCGTAAGACCTTTGTTCATCTTCAGAACACAAATTAAGATATTTTTGATGAAATCTGAGAGCTTTCTGACTCTTCATAGTCAGCAAGGGTACTACCACAGTTAAGGCCCAGAAACGTAGTAAGGACATTATTAAAATAGTCCATGTGACATCAGTTGTTCAACTAGAATTTTATGTGGCACAGTCTAATTTTTGAGCTACAGGCAAAAGAAATATATAATATTAGTTTTGGTCAGGTTTTCATAAAAATTTGTTCAATAAGCCCTCTTTTAGCGATCCAAATGCTCCAAAAAGTAATTAAACATCTGAAATGATCTTTATTTGTACGTTTTCTGAGAGAAGTACCTTTTTCTCTGCTCACTTCTGGATGACTGCTGCTGCTTCTCAACATAAGTTTTAGGCCTATTGTTGCAAAGTGCAGCATTCCAGCTTTGTGAATATTCATACTGAATTCTTGATGACAGGAGTCCAAACCAGTGAAATATATTTTCAAACCCAAGCTGATGAAAACAAAACAATTGTGCTAACTGACATTTGCCTCCCAGAGAGTGCGCAATCTCCCTGTGAAGTACATTACTGCAAAATATGTCTTGGCGAGATTCACACAAACATAATTTGTTATATCTTACATGAACGTTTAGTTAATGGCTGGGGAAAATTTGATGTGTAGCTTTATATTAGATCCATGCATTACAGTAGGTCTTACTATAGATCTGTCTCAATGTGAATCAAACAAAAGAAAAGAGGGAATCACTCGCCGCTCTTGATTAAACTTCTGTTTATTTGCATTGTTCTTATTTTTAACAACAAAGATAAAATAAAAATAGCTATATTGTGATTAATAATATAGTAAATATTATTAAAAAAGAAGTGGAGGAAAATATGCAACGTTGCTTTGGTGATTTTGCTTTGGAATTCTCAGAAAACTTTAACTCTGCAGACACTATCGCTTTCAAACGACTGTAGCTCAGTCATTTTTTGTTCAAAGTTATATATTGTTTTGAAGGTATGTTAATGGAGAATGTGAAAATAAAAATACTTTTTGAAAATTTGCTCATTCCAACGATTTTGTAACAAAATTGAACTTTAATAACAAAATGACTGTTCTTAGTGGCTGAGCTAATAAAACACAATTGTGCACAATGATTAGTTGTAAATCCATCTATGTGGTCATTTTAACCATATGAAAAACATCATGCACATTCAGTATTGAATTAATATCCCACAAGATGGTTACTTCAAAGCACTGCATGTGTATGGAGTATGCTGTTGCTAATTTTTATGTCCCCTGGCTGTTTCCTTTTATGTTGCTTTACAGGGTCTTTGTGATGGAGTTTCAGTATTTGAACTCCTACCAGCTCCTGTATACAAACACATTCCTGTACATACACTCATAAACACATACACCAGGTGCATCATTCATTTCAACATTTTCACACACAACAAAGTGCTTGTGTCATTTTTTATTTTGTGAGTTTCAAAGGCCTGAATTTCTATTGCTTTATTATGATATGGCCTCAGGCTTTAGTTTAGGCTTTTAGGTTTTAGTTTGCTTGAGTCTCAGCCTGTGTTGCTCTGTTTTTGCACTTTAAGAGATGAATCTGTCAAAGATTATGTACCTTATATTCTCCTCTCCATAACTCTGACACATTTGTTTGATAAGACATTTATGATCAAGTGTTATTCTCCTAGGGTTTTACAGACAGCCTTGCCTTGCTCAGTAAACAATAGAACAATCTGGGGCGATTTCATTAATGCTCAATCTGTCATGTCCACTGGGTGTTTTTTTGGATTATTAGTTTATTATCTATCATGTCTTCTACTTACATAGCATGTGTCTATACAGGAAATCATATATATTTGTAAAGTTAAAGTTTTGGCTTTTTTGGCTTTATTATGACAGGACAGTGGAGCAGAGACAGGAGACAGGCTCTATATGTCATAAATAATCATGTCACATTCCGATTTGGTCTAATGATCAAGTGATTTGTCATGCAAATTGTTAATTTTGGTTCATTTTACAATAATTGGATAATTAATGTTGGCCTTTGTGGGAAATAATTTGTAATGGTCACTAATTTAAAGGGGATACAGTTTCTCAGAGTTCATTTTCTTTCCGTTCGTTGATCATGTTTTTTTGTCCCTGTCCAAAGAGTTAAGCTGTTACTAATCAGCAGTCATGGGTTGTGTTTCTGCTGGCACTTTTCAGATTTTCCGTCCATTTGCTCGGCAGATGAAACCTCCAGACCTGTTCATTTATTTTTTGGGATTGTCACTTTTTTGCTTGTAAATTGATATACCAGGTAATTATTTTACCAAAATAAGAGGGTATAGTACTGACCTGAATAAGATATTTTACATAAAAGACGTTTACATGTAGTCCACAGAAGAAAATAATAGTTGAATTTATAAAAATGACCCTGTTCAAAAGTTTACATACACTTGATTCTTAATACTGTATTGTTACCTGAATGATCCACAGCTCTGTTTTTTTGTTTAGTGATAGTTGTTCAGAAGTCCCTTGTTTGTCCTGAACAGTTAAACTGCCTGCTGTTCTTCAGAAAAATCCTTCAGGTCCCACAAATTCATTTGGTTTCTCAGCATTGTTTTGTGAATTTGAACCCTTTCCAACAATGACTGTATGGTTTTAAAATCAATAATTTCACACTGAGGACAACCGAGGGTCTCATATGCAAATAGAAGGATACTATAAATAATAAACTAAAACTGCCAGTAGGTGGTAAATTCATTTGATTTGTTCAAATGGCTGATTCTTTCAGGAGTGAAGTAAATGGTTCTTTATGAATGATCCACTGACCGATCGGTGTGTAACATCAAAGTACCACAAAGGAGCTTTAGAGAGCAGATGGCGCCTAATGTTTTTGAATTGCTTTTGCAGTACTTTGATGTCATACACTAATAGGTCTGTGCAGCGCCGCTTCAAATTCAACGCCCCAAAAAACATACATTAAGAAATGAAATGCCAGTGTGTGTTGCTCTGAGACGAACAGTTCTGTTTTGTCTTCATATTTTTTTTGGCAAAATTGAGCAAAACAGAAAATAACACAATATTAACTTCTTACTTACTGAACTGTTGTATAAGATCAGTATCACATTTGCACTCTTGTGATAGCGTATTGCACTTATAGCCTATTGCTTGTGTGATATTGCTTAACTATATAATGTAAGTATGAGACGAAAACTTAAACAGGAGCATTTTTTGCCCCATATCTTGAATTTTAGGGACATTCTAACTAGGTTCTCTAAGCTCCATCACGCAGTAAGTTGTTGCCCTGCCTCATATTTGTCATCAATTAATTGTATGAAATGTCAGATGACCCACATAGGTTTAGGGCAGGGCCAGTGCTTTAAATGCGTTAATAATTTTAACACGTTAAAAATTATTCTAAAAAAATATTTTCGCTGTAATTAATTAATCTAATTAAAGCTGCAGTCCGTAAGTTTTGCCTCTTTGTCGCCATCTCTGTCTGAAAACCTGCAATTGCAGTTAAGTGCGGAATTATCTTACATGCGTGGGTTGTGCTCCGGCACGGCTCCAGCGCAGATGAATCTGTCAGTCACCGCACCGTTGTGGATATTCAATGTAATTAGGAATCACAGATTAACAGATTTTAACAGATATTGTCATCTAAGAGTAAGTAACAAGTCTAAAACTTTTGTTCTGACCAACTGAGGAAAAACGCTACAGGTGTTTAAATCTAACGATCTCTGATTGACATAAAATTCAAATTTCATATGAAGAAATTCTTTTAGCTGAAAAAGCAAATCATTCTTCCTTAGGACCGGTTCTCTTTAAAATACAAAACTTGTGTAGTCCCACATAGGCTATCTGCAATCAAATGCACATTTAAAACTGGAGTAATCTAATTTTAGTCACTTATGTTTAACAAACTTTTTGGATTACATTCCGCAATCAAAATGATAAGTTTAATTATTTCAGGCGCTGTGAGAAAAGGGTATCCGGCATCTGCAGCATTCTCACAAGCGATAAAGCTACTAGCCGGGACGCCTTCTTTATGTTTACAGACGTGACGTAATGATGCAGTGGCATGCTTGAATTTCCTGTGAAAACCTACCCGTACCACTCAATTTAAAAAACATTATTATAAGCTAACCGTTGTGAATCGGGCTAAAGTAAGGCTATAGTTTTGAACACTGGCTGGTTATGTACTTGTTCAAAAATTGATTTTGTATATATTTTTAACCAAAAAAGTTATGGACTACAGCTTTAACACATTAAATTACCAGCCCTAATTAAGAGCCAGGGGTGTAAACTTTTGAACAGTTTGAAAATGTGTACAATTTTCTTATTTTGCCTAAAACTGCCCTTTAGAAGCTACAGAAGATACTTACATGTTTCCCAGAAGACAAAATGAGAGAAATTTAAGATAAGATGTACAAAATATACAAAATGAGACAAATTTACACATCCTCACTCTGTTCAAAAGTTTTCAAAGGCTCTTAATGCATCGTGTTTCCTTCTGAAGCATCAGTGAGTGTTTGAACCTTGTGTAATAGTTGCATATGAGTCCCTCAGTTGTCCTCAGTGTGAAACGTTGGATCTTAAAATCATACAGTCATTGCCAAGTCAACGTCTTTTATGTGCAATATCTTATTCACGTCAGTACAAAATTATTATTTTGATAAAATAATTCACATTTTGCAGATTCTGCAAAATGACTTTAACTGTATATGCCTCAGTGTCTCAGTCACCTCTTTTTCAAATCTTTCTGTCACCCAGCTGGTGATATGACTGTCTGACCTTTCATTCTCTTCACCCAAGTTGACAGGCAGAACTGAGCTAAAAGAGCTCAGTTGCCCTTTTGCTATTTGGATATCGTCATTTTTTCCAGGCAGAGGCTAGACATCTATACAGGTGTCATTGATCAACTTGCACTTCATTAAACCTCTTAGTTTCCCTCATAAATATGTAGTCAGCTTTGAAAACACATAAAAACAAACAGAGGTTGGCTCATTCATTTGTAAACATGCCTCTGTATTTTGTTCTTTCGGGAAAGCGTTTGGGTGTGTTTTTAGTACTGAAAGACCTGATATGGTATTTATTTGTGATGTGATAATCAGAATGGGCTTATGACCCTTGATTGTTAAAAGCCTACCATAAACAAATATGGAAATTATTAAAGCAATAGAAAGTGAACATTCTTGTTTGATTTTCTTGACAGTAAGTATTGTGTTTTTTAATCCGACTGGCTGTCTGATATTTGCCTGCAGGAGGACATAGACCATGACTACTACACCTCAAAGACTTATGGCCCCAGTGACCCTATGAGCAAAGAATTATGGGTAAATATCGATCAGATGGACAAGGAGAAGGTGAAGATTCATGGCATCCTGTCCAATACACACCGACAAGCAGCGGTAAGACAGCATTCATTCATTCGTTCATTCTTTCTTTCAATCATTCATTTATCATCACTCACACCCAAATAGAAAGCAGTACACATCTTCTGAAATGCAAATGATATGAAATGACTACGTTTAAGAACAATTACTGTTCACATACCAAGTTATTTTTCAGAAAAAAAATCCTTTTATTTGTTGCCTGTGAAAGGGTTTGTCTGTTTTTGTGGATTTTGAAAGTAACTGACCAAGTGTTGATCCTCTCTGAATTGGGATCAGGTTTTGGTGCGTTGCCATCCCATTACTGGAACAGACTGCGATATCCTCACATTGCACTTTCCAAACAAAAGAAACCACAGCGGACAAGCGCACCATAGATTTAGGACAGAAGTCAAATTTATTAGCAGAGTTATGTTTGCTTTAGCCGACCACAGAATGAGTCCGTAGAGTCTGTCTAGCTCTACACTTGCTGTATATTTGATTGTAATCACAGCCTCTTTCTCTCTCTCTCTGTCTCTAAATAATAGTTTTATATTGATTCTGCTTATTGTTTATATATTATCTTTTTATAATTGCAAACTAAACTTCGTCTTGTTTTCATCCTCAGCGGGTCAATCTCTCCTTTGATTTTCCATTTTATGGGCATCTGTTGCGAGAGATCACTGTTGCAACCGGCGGTAAGTGAACTGTCCTCCTGCATGTGATGTGCAGCGCAACCAATGATGAGGTTATATGAGAACGTCTGCCTGCCTCCGTGTGATATGATTATTATATGGCTGAAGCTGAGCATATGATCTATATGAGCTTCAAGAGGAATATATAATTGATTGGTTCTTGCTTGTAGGCATAAGAGCTTGACTGTGAGTCACTGTGTTCTGGTTGTGTTTATCAGCTGTGAAAGGTTCCTCTTAATAATGGCTGACCGTGCATGCTGTAGATATGAGGGCATGTGTGGGGATTTTTATTATGATTGCGGTTCATGTGACTCACTGGCAATTTAAGATGAAGCTGTGAGAGTGAGGGAAAGATAGAGACAGAAAACCGCCGTATAATTTCTCCCTATAATTACATCAGTCATCTCTCTGTGGTTATAAACGGTGAAACACAAGTGATCTAAATTTCCCAGTGAAGCCATGCTCTCAGGAGCAAAAATGCATGAGCTGTATCAGTGGTTTAAAAGAGATACCTTTCCTGCCTCAAAGGGATAGTTCATCCAGAAATGAAAATTCTGTCTTTAATTACTCACCCTCAGGTTGTTCACAATTCATAAGACCTTTGTTCATCTTGTTTATCGACCCTGTATAGACAGCAACTCAACTGACACGCAACAAGAATACTTTTTGTGCAGAAAGAAAACAAAAGAGTCGAATGCATACAGTCTAATTTTAAGCTAAAAGCAAAAGAAGTCAGTTTTGGTCAAATTTGAGGTTTTCACAAAAATGTATTCATTAAGCTCTCTTTTAGCAATCCCAAATGTTCTAAATAGTAATTAAACATCTAAAACGATCTTTATTTGTACGTTTTCTGATAGGACTACCTTTTTCTCTGCTCACTTCTGGACGACTGCTGCTGCTTCTCACCACAAGTTGTAGCTCTATAGTTGCAAAGTGCAGCATTCCAGCTTTGTGAATATTCATATCGAATTCTCGATGACAGGAGTTCAAACCAGTGAAATATGATTTTCAAACTCATGCTGATGAAAACAATGACTGACAAAACAAACTGGCTGACATTTGCAAAACACGTGCATAAGATGCGCCTCGCAGAGAGAGCGCAATCTCCCTATGAAGTTCATTACTGCGAAATATGTCTTGGCGAGATGCACACAAACATAATCTGTTATGTCTTACATGAACGTTTAGTTAACTGCTGTAGCTTAGTCTTTTTTAGTCAGATTCTGACAATCATATATCATTTTGAAGACATTTTAATGGAGAATATGAAAATCCTGATTCATTTTGCCAGCACTGTGTCAGTCTTCGCCACACGTTCACGAGAGTAACACAACAAATGCGCATGGTACTGCTGACACAGGAGCCGGTGTTCTGACGTAGGACCAGGATGTGCTGTGACTTGTTCACAAGCAGAAGAAGATGCACGCTGTAAATAAAACAGTCTTCATAAACAGATTTACAACAGAGAGAATGACTTGCGATTTTTTGTCAAGCCTTACTTATTTGAACCAGAACCAGATATACAGGTGTTTTACATCAGAACATCGGCTCCTGCATCTGCAGCACCACTCGCATGCGTCGTGGTACTCTTGTGAATGCTTGTCAAAGACTGAAATGGAAAGGAACAAATTGTTTCATTTAAGTTGTTATTTTGGTTTTCTTTGCGCACAAAAAGTATTCTCGTAGCTTCATAACCACTGATGTCACATGGACTATTTTATCGATGTCCTTACTACCTTTCTGGGTCTTGAATATGTCAGTTGCGTTGCTGTCTATGCAGGGTCAGAAAGCTCTAGGATTTCATCCAAAATATTTTAATTTGTGTTCCAATGATGAATGAAGGTCCTACAGATTTGGAACGACGTGAGGGTGAGTAATTTGGGGTGAACTATTCTTTTAAGAATATGTAATAAACTGCACTGGAAAATTTTTGCTAAAGTATTGAATGAATGAATAATTTTTTGTGAGTGTCCATTTACATTAAGTGCAAATTGGCAAAAGCTTTTTGCAGTCAACTCTGGTTCAAACAGTTAAAACTGCTAAAGAAACCCCTTAGGTAACTAGGACAGAAGTCAAGAAAGCACTGACAGTGGATTTAGCATTTGACATGACTCATATCAGCTGGAAGAGGCTTATTTTAAGTAAAAAAGTTGAAAATATTTAAGAAGTGGAAATAAAGTGCCCTAATCAGTATTTATTAGGCATATAATTGAATTTGGATATGGCATCTTTTTGTTGTTTAAATGGGCTAGCATATACAGTAGACTGCTGCTCAAATTGTTACCATGTGGCCATCTTGTTCCATGTGGCTGCTCAAATTGTTACCATCTTGGACTTTTAAGTGCACCTTTACTTTGTGGAGTTGGGCTTTAGAAATAGTAATAAGTAAGGTAAAAACAACAAAAATTAGTTTTAATTTGTTTGTTTTTTTTAAGATTATGTTTTCTTTTTTGACTTCTTGTGTTGTCAAATAGTAGTGAGCCCTGTTTTTGTCTTAATTATTATTATTTTTTTTAGAATTGAATATAATGAGTTTTTAAGTGCTTTGTGTTTACAGGGTAAGCGAAGTTGGTAAGCATAGTCAAGGTTGGCTGAATTCCTGTGGAAAGATTTGCATTGATTTAAGCAGACAAATGCTGAAGACACATTTTAGATTATGTATGTGTGGAAGGTCCTCTCTCCTTTCTGTGAGTGGGATGGAAAGAGGCATTTATATGGCTAATTAGAGTATTAATCACTTTGGAGACAGGCCAGGGCTGTTTGCCAGGATGCATAGATGAGAAAGGAGGAGACCACAGAGATTAAGAGTAGAAAGACAAGCACATGTTCATGCATTTGTGCCAAAAAAACAAACAAATCATAAACAAATTGAGTAGTTTTGTCTTATTATCATTTTGGAGATTTTAAATGTAAGTTTATTATTATTTTATATTATGAACATGTATTGTAAGGATTTATGGATTGTGTGTGTGTGTGTGTGTGTGTGTGTGTGTGTGTGTGTGTTTGTGTGTTTTCAGGGTTCATCTACACAGGAGATGTGGTTCACCGAATGTTGACAGCCACACAATATATCGCTCCACTTATGGCAAACTTTGACCCCAGCCTCTCCAGAAACTCAACTGTCATCTATTTTGACAATGGTAAGAGACAGACGCATTGGACTGTGTGTCTATGTGTATGTGAGAGAGCGAGAGACAGAGGGTATCCTATCTGACAGAAATATATTGTGGAAAAATATATTGGTACAGAAATATCCAATATATATCTCTCAGACCTACCAATCTTCAAATGCACACACACCCATCAAAAACACTGTACCTTGACTTGCTATAAATCAAATGTGTCACTTTATAGATTTTGTTGTTTCCAAGACGTCTTGTTTACGGAGGGGTACAGGATTAGAAACCAAAACTGTATTATTAGTAGATAATATTAATAGAGTATTAAAAATATATTCTCACTAATATATGAAACAATATTATTTAAATGTGTAAATCTTTCATAGGTACTGCTTTGGTTGTCCAGTGGGATCATGTCCATCTCCAGGATTCTTATAATCTAGGAAGTTTCACCTTCCAGGCCACATTACACAGCGATGGACGAATTGTCTTTGCTTACAAAGAGGTCTGATATTTTTTCTTTTCTTTCTTCATATGTCTTTTATCTTGTTTTCTATTTCTCTTTCTCTCTCTGTCTGTGACATGACTCTTCTATGATTACTTCCTGTTCCATCAGAGTTTGTGTGATTGGGTCAATGTCACTCTCTTTTCAATTTGCCACTTGCAAACATGCTCAGGTACCATGTAATGGCAAAGTAAAGTAACAAGTACAGTTAAGATATTCCATCAGCTTCACAAATCATGTGCAGTCAAATGTGACCCATGTTAGGGATAACGCATCACAAGTAACTGAAAGTTACGTAATCAGATTGCATTTTTTTAAGTAACTTGTAGAGTAACACATTACTTTTAAAGTTATATCTGAGTAAATCTAATATCTTTTCAAATAAGCAACACAAGTTACATTGTTTTCCCATTTATTCACTGACACCTCTCCTGTCCCCGTGTTGAGAGAATCATTAATTTCACTTCTGGTGCAAAAGGGGCTTTACAGTTTAAAATTTTACTTTTTTTGTTATTAAAAAACAGAAAGCTTATCCAAGTTGTCAAAAAGTGACGCAAAAGAAACAAAATGCATTACTTTCCATAAAAAGTAACTAAGTACCGCAATTAGTTACTTTTTTTATGGAGTAACGCAATATTGTCATGCATTACTTTTAAAAATAACTTTCCCCAACCCTGAATGTGACATACTTCAAAAGCATAAATTAATTTGAATCATCAAATAAATCAATTATATTTAGCTTTGTTATATATTTTTATGTGTTATATGTTTTATATTGTATACACATATGATTTAAATAAATATAATTTAAATTATACATATTAAGTGCATTTTGGTTATATATTACACACATCTATCAGAATCTGCAAAATTTTAATTATTTTACCAAAATAAGAGGGATCATACAAAATGCATGATATTTTTTTATTTAGCACTGACCTGAATAAGATATTTCACATAAAATATGTTTGCATATAGTCCACAAAAGAAAATAATAGATTTTGTTTTAAACGAACAATTTATAAAAATGACCCTGTTCAAAAGTACATTCACTTGATTCTTAATACTGTGTTGTTACCTGAATGATTCACAGCTGTGGGGGTGAAAGCATTTGAACAGAATGAAGATTCTTATTGCATTATGTTTCCTTCTAGAGCATCAGTGAGCATTTGAACCTTCTGTAATAGCTGTATATGAGTCCCTGTATATGAGTTGGAAACGTAGGTTTCACAAAAATACACAAAAATGCTGAAAAACCAAAGAATTTGTTGGACCTGAATACATTTCTAAAGAACAGTGGGCAGTTTAACTGTTCATAACAAACAAGGGACTTGTGAACAGCTATCTCTACAAAAAAAAAAAAAAAAAAAAAAAAAAAACTCTGGATCATTCAGGTAATAACACAGTATTAAGAATCAAGTGTATGTAAACTTTTGAACAGTTTCATTTTTATAAATTCAACTATTATTTTCTTTTGTTGACTATATGTAAATGTTTTATGTGAAATATCTTATTCTGGTCAGTACTAAATAAAAAATATCATCCATTTTGTATGATCCCTCCTATTTGGTAAAATAATTAACATTTTTCAGATCTAGTAAGGTGTATGTAAACTTTTGACCTCAACTTTTTATACACACACACACACACACACACACTATGTAGAGTTATGCAAAATAATAAATGGATAGAAATATATAAAGAAATATTGTAACCCTCTAGTCGGAAGACATTCTTGTAAATGCTGTTAAGATTTATTTGATTATTGCAAAGCATATTCAGCCCAAAAACCTCCTAACTGAATTAGGCTTCTCGCTCTCCCCATGTCTCTGCTCACTCCATCTCTGCTTCTTTCTTTCTTTCTTTTCATTCTTTTCTCTCTTGCTTGCTTTCTTGTCTTTCTTTTTTGCTTTCTTACTTCACTTCCTCAGGTGGGTGATGAATGAGCTAGTATGTGCTTTTATTTCAGGTTCCAGTGCTGATTGCAAAGATCAGCTCTGTCAATCATCCAGTGAAGGTTGGACTGTCTGATGCCTTTGTGGTGGTCCATAAGATTCAACAGATCCCCAGTGAGTGACCATGACACATAACAGCAGTAAACCATCAGCATTCAGTATTCCAAGTGTGTGTGTTTTGGTGTTTCGAATTGATGACTAAATTTGACAGGTGCTATTCAGCTCAGCAGAAAACTGAGAGTATGTTTGTTCTGACAGTCGATTACTTCTGGGATGATCTCAAAGCTCCATCCTCCTCCCCTTCTCAAGCTGTCTGTTTGTTGTCTTGTGTGCCAAGCAGAAAAAAGTCTTTGATGTTGTAGTAACAGTGAGCCCAGCAGGACCAAACCCGGCTGTGCTGGAGAAACAAATTTAGCAGATAAATATGTCTGGAGTTGGGCAGTGAGTGAGTGTGGGAGAGAACAGGAGGAGAGGAGATGTTTGCCGTCAGGACCTCATGAATGGAAGCTCATGATTTTCCATGACAGCTTATTCTCTCCGAGTGTATGTGTGTCAGTGTTTGTTTGTGCCTGTCTGCTGAGAAAGGGCAGGATTTGCATCATTCTGTCTGTCTGTCTGTCTGTTGCAATATGAGAAAGAGCAAGACATCTCTAAAGGGAAAAGAGAGAGTGGAGAATTAGATGGAGTGATTGAGAGTGGTAAATAGCCTGCGTGGGGCTCACCTCTTTTCCACTAATTAGTGTCTGGAGACTCATCAGGTGACACTGTTTAAGATGCATAAGCACACACTTACATCTCCAGGCACTATCAGCATGCTACTAAGGAGTTTTGTGACACCCCATGGGCAAGAAATGTAATTACCCACAGGAAGAGAAAAACAGCCGGCACTGAACAAGCAACAATTTCCTGTCTTAAACTTTAGCTGCTCCTTTATGTATTAATACTCCAACATTGTAGGTTTCAGCAAGGTCAGACAGTTACTTCCTCAGCTGCACACACACATTCACTTTATCAGAGAGTTTTCCCTCTATTGTACACATTGATCTAGAGAGGGGACACATGAAAATCTGTATACACACACACATCGGTTTCACTCTATTAGAAAGGACAGAGGTGACCCCAACTCCTTACACAAACCTGTAGACATCAATAAACCTAAAATGTGATTTGCATGATTTATGAGTATTTTAAATAGCAAGAACAACTAAAAATGTTGGGCTTTTTACATGTTTCACCTGCACACACATACACATATAGAAATCTTGCTACAGTACCTATCCTCTTTTTATTCTAATTCAATTTTCCATTTGACTGCTTTTAGGTAATTCAGCTACCAGTCACGTAGATGATGTATTACTGGATGCATCTATATGTGCAGTTATATCCATGCATGCACGGACATGCATTTGATCCAGCGTGTGTATCGATGATGGGTGGCTAAGTTTTAACTCAAAGACTATTATAAGCTGAATTACTTTCAGATGTAAGTTGATCAACCAATACATTTAGATTATGAAAAGTCCATTCTGTCTTTTAGGGAGTTGTAGGGATTCACGAGACTGAGTATGAATACAGCATAACAAATGCATAGTTTACTTAAGGCCAATTCACACTGCGCCGACAGATGCTAACAAACAGCAACAGGGTGTTACCCCATTGGCATCTGTTGGCATTGGTCAGTGCTAGTTTGCCAGTCTTGGATCAACAGAGAAGTCAGCTGTCGGCAATTCTTGGCCTTTAGCAATGTAGTTTTACATTTACATTTTACATACAATGTAGTTTAATGCATTTTACTGGATATGAGATACTAAAGAGATTACTCTTTTTAGTTTAGTAAACACACAGGTCTTTTTTATTCTCTCCTGTGTCACTCCAGTTGGTTCTGGAAACTATGTGAATAGTTCTTTCAATTAAATATACTGTATGCACAACTATTCAGCTATTTCATTACAGTGAATCATGCATCCCAATGCTAGGAAAGAGTGTTTGATAAATTTCCATGCAATTGGTGCACTCTTAAGTTCTTATGCAGTGGTCCAAAATGGGTTTCGTCAGTTTCAGACTAGATGCAGATCTCTACTGAGCACATACAACTCTACTAGTTCCTTTTTAGGCAATGATTCCCATCATTTAACACGAAATCAACCTTCTCCATCTATTTGTGGAATGGCAGACATGCCCAAGTGAATACATGCCTTGTACAGAGAATAAAGGCAAGGACAATTTCACAATTATGCGTAACATCTTGTTGAAATAGCATGTGTCTTTGTGGAGCACATGGATTTTTCAATGTGGAAGTAGTCTATTTTCTCTGAATGAACAAGACTTCAGATTCATTTGCCGCTATTGGTAAATAAGTAGAATAACAAATTGCAGTAAATGGTAAAACTATTTGCACTATAAGCCAGTGTGTTCATATCAAGCAGTGGTGTTCTGAGGCAAAGTCCTTTTATTAAAATCTAGTGTAAATTCATGTCACAGTTACAATTAATGTTGACACATTTTTCCAGGTTAAATCAATAAATTAACATTACTTACACTTTCAAAAACAACTTTCAATCAACTAATACAAGATCTTATGTTTTAAAGCAGTTTTTACATTTATTCCAAAATAATAGCCATAAACGCAAAACAACCCCCCAAAGACTTCAGGACTTTACAGCTTTTCTGAAGATCCAAGATTTTATAAAAATTGCATCTATAGATTACTTGCATATTAAAAGTGATAATGTCAATATATAATGTAATATTTTTGAGTTATAGGATTTTTAAATTAACACAGCAAGGTCACAATTATTCCTTTAACCCCTATTATTTAATTAACGCCTGTTCAACATTGATAGATTTTTTTTTGTCACTTATTTGTATCGTGGGTAACAAAACTTAAAACCCTAACACAATTAAACTTTTAGAAACTCTATTAAAACTGAATTATTTTGAGTTGTTACATGTAAATACATTTAGCCCATGCATGTGCTGAAGTTGAGTAGCAAATATAAAGTTAACATAGCTCTTACAAAAGCTATAGAGAAGAAATAATTTTATTACTTTAGAAAGTCTAAGGCTACATGAATATTTCCAAGACATTAAAAGTTCCTAGAGACACAGCTGGCAGCCTTATTCCTTATTCCCTCTATGATTATGTGTTGTACCAGAAAACCTTTGAGGGTGTTGAACAAAAAAGCGCAATGTCATTAAATTTTTGATCAGAGCAACTGAGAAAAACCTGCAATGTACAGCCAAAGACTTCCAAGATGAACCGACGAAAGGAAGAAAAACATTTCAATGCAGAGTATAAGATGAACACTAAACAAGTATGGCCTTCATGCTGAGGCATTTTGCCAAATACCCCTCTTGACTGAGAACGACAAAAAGGCCGACTTGAACGAAATTAAATTCTTTTGGATAGACCTGTGGAGTTCTGGAAGAATGTTTTATGGAGTGATGTGACCAAACTGGAACTTTTTAGACGTTTGGATCAGTCTAGTGCAAAAAGGTGAAAATTATAAGCAGAAGAACAGCATCGTCAAACTTGGAGGTGGGCCAGTCCTGTTATAGGGGTGTTTTACTGTTGCAGGAAGTGGAAATCATAACTGTATGAAGGACATCATGAATTCTTTGAAGTATCAGGCCATTATGGCAAGAATTGTGATGCCTTTGGTGCAAAGACTAAAGCTAATGATCAATGGACTTTCCTCCAGGACAGCCATTCCAAAGTAATCAAAATCTACTTAAGCTTGGTTCAGGGATCAGTCATAGAATGTTCTTGAGTGGCCTGTTCAGTCTCCAGATTTAATTCACTGAAAATATTTGGTTGAATTTGAAGAAAGCAGTTTTTAATGTGAAAACCAAAGATTATCAGTGATCTGAAAGCTTTTGCAGATGAGGAATGTGCAAAGATTGCAGTAGAGAGTAACAGTATACTGATGCCTTTGTTGAATTGTTTTCAAAAAAGTTTGTAATTTTGTAAAAATTTTCTGCAGCAAAATGTCTTGCAGTACAAGGTGGTTGAATGATTTTGATTGCAACTGTACATTAATAAAGAAGGTGTTTGTTTGTGCAACAGAAGTTTCAACATCCCAAATGCTACACATGGTAATTGTAACGTGTCTGTTTGGCTCTAGATGTGCGGAGGAAGACTATCTATGAGTATCACCGAGTGGAGCTGTTAAAGACCAAAATTACCAGCAGTACAGCTGTAGAAATTATGCCACTACCCAGTAAGCCAATGAGCACACACAGTATATACACATGCACACACAAACAGTCTTGCTAATAGAACTATTAAAAAATATATGATGTACCTTATAGATAGTAGAGGCTTGTATAGTTGTACTGCTTATCTGCAATGTCAGATTTTCTATTAAAGTTTTATCACAAGTTATATGGAAATCCAGTTCATTGTTCTATTAACCTTTTGCTTTATTTGTGATTGATTCTGTGCTGATGCATTTTCACTGTCTGGTTTTCTTTCCCACAGCATGTCTTCAATTCACAAGCTGCACTTCTTGCATAGCATCACAGATTAACTTCAACTGCAGCTGGTGTCACCGGCTCAATAGGTGAGAAAACAAACCTCTCTTCATCCGTCTCTCTTTCTGCTACTCTACTCTATGTCATTTTACTGGAATTGGAGACGCAGTTCTCAGACTGCTTGCCTTGAGGTGGTGCAATGAACGAGGGGAGTAATTTACATTTTACAACTTCTGTCAGCAGTTGCTGAAACACAAGCACTCTCAACGCGGACATTCACAAGAAGTGTGGAGATAATTCACCACTTCTAATTCAGCAGTCACAATGTTACAAGATTGCCTTTGTATATAAAGATAGCCTAAACGAATTGTAAACATCATGTGTAAACCATTAACGAAATGTCTCTTGCATCTTGCGTTGAATCTTTCAGGGTAATGGTTCTTTAAATGTAGCAGAGAATCTTATCTTTTTTCCTGAGAAAGTGAGAAAGAGGGAAAATAAAGCCACATTCCTGCTGATTCATGCCCAGGCCCTCACCTCTCGAACCCAGACAGCTTTTCTCTGTAGATCACATACCAAAGAACAGACGAGACCGAGACACCCGACCTCCTTCTGCTTTATTTTCCTGGCAATCCTTCCATCTGTCTACTCTTTCAATCCTTCGCTCTCATTCTCAAGCACATATACACACCCACATGCATGCATACACATACTCTGAGGGGTTCAGGAATATAATATCCCAGTTGGTGTTTATTGTGAGATTTAGTTTTTGACTGGCAGAGAGAGGGAAAAAGGCCAGTTCGCTTGTGTTAGAGGAGTTTAACTTTTTCCCTTTATTAAGTGCATATGTGCTGCACACGTTTCTCAGTGCAGTTTGTTATTTTATAAATCATTACGTACCCAAAATAATGATGCATAGCACAAGCACATCTTTCAATGTCAGTGAGACCTTGCTTTTTCCATCCACTCTAAGAAACCTGCTTCTAAGTCGGATGGATTGTGTAATTAAATCGGAACACTGAGGCTCGAATCGTCTCCTGGTAGACAAGGGAGTTATATTCAGACTTCATCAATATGCATAACCATTTTTGTTTGGCTGGAGGTTTTGAAAACAGTATAGAGTTAGAAATTGCTGCAGTAATTAAAGTCAGTTTTTTGGCTTGATTAAGGATGTGTGTTTGTGTTTGAGAGAGAGAGAGTAAAAGAGCAGACTAATGATACAGCAAATGCAGGTAACTCAGTTGACTTAAGCTAATAACTGACAGTCTGGTCCTCCCAATGCAATTTATCAACAGTTTACCCATGGAGAAAGCAGACAAAGTCTAATCTGATGGAGTTGACAGACACACAAAAACCAGCTGTAACTGAACAGAAGACCGTAATGCTATAGCAAGGTGTTTGCATTAATATATTTCATATTTCATTACTCTGAACTAATGAAATTAACATATGAGTGTATTAGTAATGATTATGTGCATCAAACACCTAGATTTGCATACTTGGAAAAGCATTCTTTCACCCTCAAGGTCAGATTATTACTGGATCAGAATAAATTTGAGCTGACTGCATTTGCAGCCATTAACATGTAAATGAGATTATGAAAGGTTGGAGAAGTGCTGACGAAGGATGTGGCCGTCACCACCATAGGCAACCTCAAATCTACAGAGATATATTTCAGTTTTACTTGTCTTCCTTGTATGATTCATCAGGGCTCGGGGGAACCGCTTGGGAGAGAAAAGAAAAAGCAGACATAATGACCATGGCAAAGCTACAAAAGTACATTAGACCAAATCTAATTTGTTAACTAAATAATTAAATCATTTGAAACAAAATCAAATTTGTTTACTAAATAATTCAATCATTTGAAATCTAGTTTGTACGTTTTGTACTTTGGGCACTTTTGGGTAATGTTATTGGGTTTTGGGTCATCTTGTCATGTTACTTTCTCCCTAGTACGAGATATATTTTTGGCCTGAATCGGATAATTATTTTTATGTTATGGCATTTCATAAAACAATATAAAAAGCACACTGTAAAAAATATTTTTGCCAGCTGTGGTTGCCAGAATAATTTTGTAAAAAATATATAAAAACTGTGAACACATTTACAGAACAAGCTGTAATCAATTTTATTGTATAAAACTGTAACTTACAAACAAATAAAATCTAAATGCAAACCAGTAAACTCAAGCTGTAAACCACCATAATAATGGAGGTGGTAATAAAAATACATGAAGAATTAAAATTCATCAAAAGTGTTTGTTTTTTTTCACAAGCTGAAGTATATAATAATATACAGAAGGTATTCGCACCAGCACAAAATGAACATGAAACTTAAATAATGAAATAAACATTTATTAAATAGATATAAGATGTAACATAAAACTCTATGGAAGAAGGTTATTGCGACTTTTTATCTCACAATTCTTTTTTCACAGAATTGTGGGTTATAAAGTAAGAATTGCGTGATATTAACTTACAATTGTGACTTTTAAATTTAGAATTGATAAAAACTGAGAATGAAGGAATGAGAAATAAAGTCAGAATTGCGTGATACAAATAAAGTTGAAATTGTAAGATTAAAACTAACAATTTTGACTTTTTTCTCATAGTTGCAGGATATAAACTCACAATTGTGAGTTATACAGACAGACTTGCAATCTTGCAAAATCTCACAATTCTGAGGAAAAAAGTCAAAATTGTTCGTTTATATCACGCAATTCTGACTGCATTTCTTGCAATTGTGAGTTTATAGCACACAATTCTGAGAAAAAACATTCTCAGAATTATACTTTTTTTCTTGCAAATGCGAGTTTATATCTATTCTGACTTTTGTTTTCACATTTGCAAGTTTATATCTTGCAATTCTGACTTTTTAATGCAATACTGACTTTCTCCGAATTGTGAGATATAAACGCAATTGCGAGTTTTAAAGTCCAATTTTTGGGGGGGGGGGGACTATTTTCAGAATTGCATGTTTATATCTCACAATTCTGACTTAATAACTCATAATTGTGGGTTATAAGGTCAGAATTGCAAAAAAATCTTGCAATTCTGAGAAAAAAATCACAATTTCTAGATATAAACTTGCAATTATGTCTAAATTATGTCGCTTTAGACCTTGATTTGTTCTTCTGTACAATTTTTTTTTTATAGAATTTACAGGATTTTACTGTAAAATTACATGAAATGTCTGGTTAGATCTTCTACAGTTTTTCTCTATAGTACGGGAACTTACTGTTAACCTATCAAACTGTTTAAATTATACAATTTTCTTTACAGTGGCATATTTAAACATTAGATGAATGCAGTGGTAATCTAAATGTAAAAAAAAAATATGGGAAATGACCATATAAAATTAAAGATCTAATATAAATATAATAATTAATGATTGTATATAATATGATACTAATACATTGTGCACTCTTACTCCCTAACATTGATATATTTGTATTATTCATTAACTAGTTGCTTTGGATATAGAATACATGTGGATGTAGTGAAGGGAAAAAAAACAGCAAACAACAAAAACACTGCTACCACAAAAGAGCAACAAAATTGCAAAGTAGAAATGAAATGCCTCACAAGGCCAACGGCTGTATTCAGTGGCAAATCTTTGGCCTATAGAGGCTGATGTGTGTGTGAGTTCCAGTCAGTAGCTGCTCTTAGCAAAGCTCTGCTTCCTGCCCGTGGCTCATGAAATCTCTAATCCAAAGCTTTGCGCTGGACAGTCTTGACGCACACTATAGTGCCTCCTGCCATCACTGGTCAAGGTGCTTCTTTCCCAAGAGCACATCATGTGTTTAGAGCCGTGTCTTGTGTTTGCTGATGCTGACTCTCACACACGCTATTACAAGAGCAGGGGGGGACGAAACAGTCCATCGACTGTTGGTTTGTATTACCTTATTGCATAAATCAAAGCATTTCTCCCATGTTTATTTAATAGTTTTGTCTTTTCATATCAACTCTTGATATAAATTTGTTTTTGGTTATTTGTTTTTCAAGCACAAGAAAGGAAGAGCATTCTTTTGGTTTTTGTTTAATGTGATAGGCTGTAACAAGCGAAACAAAAAATCTCACACAAACACATGCACGTAAAAACTGGTTTGTTTAACGCCTGTGAAGGGACTGGGCAGCAATCGTTGGTGTTGTCTTCTTTTCAGACCGAAAAATATCAGCGAGAAACAGGGGGATTATATGAATTGTGTGTATGGTGAATAGTACTAAACTGAAAGGAGATAATATATCACAAAAAGATGAATGGAGAATGGAGGGTTGCTAAAGGATATGGAGTAAGGGTGACTGTATCTCAGCAGACATCAGGAATGCCAAGCAGCCCAGGGCTTATTGTGCTCCATTCTGCTTGCAAGAAAAAATGAACGCAGGGGAGGAGGAGAAGAAATACTAGCTGTACTGCCTAGTCCTGACTCTATAAGCCAGCATCTATTAGTGATATACTGCTATAAACAGTTCTCAGTATATTTCACTGTTTTAAATTTTTTGTTCTGGACCACAGAGAAAGGAGAATTCTTAATGGAAGTTTCTTGGAGGACTCGTAAAAATTCATGTCATAATTTACTTGACCTTTTGTTGTTTTAAACCTATAAGACTTTTTTTTCATGGAACAAACACTTCTCAGAAGATTTTCCCTGCATTAGTCAGTGATGGGATCTATAAAAGATGAGATCATGTTTGTGTGTTTATTGGCTGCCTTTAAAATACTAATGACTGCCATAATTTTTATTCACAGATGTTCCAGTGGCTTTGATCGGCATCGGCAGGACTGGGTGGATAACAGTTGCCCAGATGAGGTGTGTATGTGGATGTGTGTGGATGTTTTACTTGCGCATTTTGTGCTTACATGATTCCAGAGAGAAAAGGATGCACTATACTACCAGTCAAAAGTTTTTTAAAAAATTTCTGCTCATCAAGCCTGCATTTATTTCATCCAAAGAATAAAAAAAACAAACATATTTAGAAATATTGTTACTTTTTAAAATAATTGTTTTCTATTCGAATACATTTTAAAATGCAATTTATTCCTGTGATTTAAAAGTGGAATTTTCAGTCTTCAGTGTCACATGATCCTTAATTATCTAATTATCTGATTGGTGCTCAAAAAAACATTTTTTATTATTATTATTATATTGAAAACAGCTAGTTTTCAAAGTTTCTTTGGTGCATAGAAAGTTCAGAAGAAAAGCATTTATCTGAAATAGAAAACTTTTGTAACATCATAAATGATTTTCTTATCACTTTTGATTGATTTAAAGCATCCTTGCTAAATAAAAGTATTAATCATTTCTTTCCCAAAAAAAAAAATAATTATACTGATTCCAGTATAATTACAAAAGCTTTTTATTTCAGATAATTGGCTGATCATTGGATCTTTCTATTCATCAAAGAGTCCTGAAAAAATGTACTCAGTTGTTTTAAATATTGATAATAATAATAATAAAAAAATGTTTATCGAACAGCAAATCAGCATATTAGATCATTTCTGAAGGATCATGTGATCCTTGAAGACTGGAGTAATGATGCTGAAAATGTAGCTTTGATCACAGGAATAAATTGCATTTTAAAAAATATCCAAATAGAAAGCAGTTCTTTTAAATAATAAAAATATTTCACAATATTACTGCCTTTGCCCTATTTGGATCAAATAAACGCAGACTTGGTAAGCAAAAGAGAATTCTTTACAAAACAATACAAAATCTTACTGTTTAAAAACTTTTGACTGGTAGTGTATGCTCACACAACTGACACAGCCCTAGATTTTAGATAATAAAGTATTGCCATATTTATTGTTATAGCTCCAAAATGTATGCCTCCTAACCAACATATCCACCATATCTCAGATTTGTCAGATTACCTGTCTTTCATTCACAGACCAAGGATAACACTTGTGACATCATCAATACTACTAATCTCGATCAGCTGACCACTCCATCAGTTGCTAAGAAGACCACAAGGAACAGAGGAACTACTGAGGGTCAATCTACCCAAGCTCCATCACACGTGCCCACCAGCATACCAACAGAAGGTACTGTCATAGCTCACCGAACACATATAGGTTGAAATATGGAACATTAAATTGATGTTACAATCCTTTGACAACAGAAAACCAACGGGTCATTGATCTAAACCATTAGTTACAAGTGAGTGCTCATTGTAAGAATGCAGCGGGATAATGCGAAGAGGGCATCAATGGATTCTACATAAATCAATAGACACGGAAAAAGAAAGGCTTATTTGTGCTTTATGAGTCTGGGGAAAATCAGTTTCTGGAGAAATATTCTTTTAATGTTTTAAAACATTGAGAATGTAGCTGAAGGGGTTTGCTTATAAATAAAGTTTAATAGAATAGATAATATCTCATCATTCTCCTTTAACACTGACACTGAAAATACACCTTCCTTAATCCATATACCACTTAACTATTGTGTAACGTCAACCTCATGTTGTGTGCTTTGCTCTATTTTTCTTTGTGATTTGCGCAAACACATTACCAGACAGTAAACAACACAGCATAAATTATAAATCTCATCTGTGAATTATGAATACACTTATAAATATTTTAAATCTAGAGGAGCAGTAGTTGTACCCAAAATTCAGAAGCAGAAATGAAATTCTTATTTCAGCATCTCTAGACTAGCATAGACTTGTCAGTCTAGCACAAAATCCATCAAAATAAAGAAGTGGGTTTTTAGTCTGATTACTACTTCCTTATTATTGCAGCAGTCCTGCTGTCAGTATAACGCTTACCCAACCAGATTCCTGTGATTTTTCGTTTCTTGCTGAAAGCAAAAATGCTGCGTGACACGATTACAGCCAGTGAGAACATATTTGTGAACCTGGACCACAAAACCAGTCATAAGGGTCATTTTTTTAAATCAAGATTTATACATATGAATAAATAAGCCTTTAATTGATTTATAGTAGGACAATATTTGTCTGACATACAGCTTTTTGAAAATCTGGAATCTGGTGCAAAAAATCGAAATGTTAAGAAAATCACCTTTAAAGTTGTCCAAATGACGTTCTTAGCAATATATATTACTAATAAATCTAAAGTTACATTTATAGTAGGAAATGTGCAAAATATCTTCATGGAACATGATTTTTAGCATAAAAGAAAAATGTATCATTTTGATCCATACAATGTATTGTTGGCTATTGCTACAAATATACCCATGTGACTTATGACTGGTTTTGTGGTCCAGGGTTACATTTGATGTGTAATGAACATTTATAAGGTGGGAGAACTTTGGACCAACAAGATTTCATTGTGGGCTGGGCTATATAGGAAGCTGCCTTATATAGAAGGTGATGTTTTTGTCATGTTTTAAAATGAAAGGCTGGCTAGCTGTAAATACTTGCTGACTTCGAGTGAGTCAGTGGCACTGCCGTTCTTTGTTTTTACAGGCAAGAAAGGATCTGGCTACAATAAGTACATTTGTCCCAGAGTTGCCAGGAGTCCACTTAAAGTGATTAACTGTATGAAACAATCTGTTCATCATTAACAGTTTCTCAGAATGCCCAATAAGGCATTGATTTATGTTGTCATTGAAAAGGCATGTAACTCTTGTTTACACTCTCCATCATTCCTCACTCATTACTGAATGGATGTTTCATTAACTTACATTATTATGACAACAGATTTAAAATGCTGACAGGTCTATATGTGACCCTGGATCACAAAACCAGTCTTAAGTGGTTTATACATCTGAAAGACTTATTCTGATGTATGGTTTTTTAGGATATACAACTATTTGAGATACAACTATTTGAAAATCTGGAATCTGAGGGTGCAAAAAAATCTAAATATTGAGAAAATCGCCATTAAAGTTGTCCAAATGAAGTTTTTAGCAGTGCATATTACTAATCAAAAATTACATTTTTATATATTTACAGTAGAAAATTTACAAAATATCTTCATGGACATGATTCTTACTTAATATCCTAATGTTTTTTGGCATAAAAAAAAAAGATCATTTTGACCTTTTGCTTCAAATACACCCATGCTACTTATTGGTTTTGTGATCCATGGTTACATATAGAAATATCAAGACTTTTATGTGCATTTAAAGTACATTTACTATAAAATTGGTAACTTGCATTTGGCACAGTGCAGCCAAATATAATAAATCTGTCAAAAATGACTCACTCTCATGTTGTTCCAATCCTTTATGACTTTCTTTCTTCTCAAGATTTTTTGAAACGTTTTGTTAACCAAACAGTTTTGGTGACCATTGACTAATTAAACAACAGTATGGACAAAAAACATTGTATTCTGCAGGTGAACTATCTTTTAAATTGTTAAAAAAAAATTAAATGTAGCTTTGTTGCCATAATTTAATAAGGTAATAATATGTTGGACTTAAAGGGATAGTTCACCCAAAAATGAAAATTCTGTCATTAATTACTCACTCTCATGTCGTTCCAAATCTGTAAGACCTTTGTTCATCTTCAGAACACAAATTAAGATATTTTTGATAAAATCCAAGATCTTTCTAAACCTCCATGGATAGCAAGGGGACTACTATGGCCAAGCAACGTAGTAGAGACATTGTTAAAATAGTCCATGTGACATTACTGGTTCAAGCATAATTTTCTGAAACTACGAGAATAGTTTTTGTGCGCAGAAAAACAAAAATAACAAATTTATTCAACAATTTCTTCTCTTCCGTGTCAGTCTTCGCTTCACTGTCACATGGACTGTTTTAACGATATCCTACTACCTTTCTGGGTCTTTAATGTATTAGTTGCATTGTTGTCTATGCAGGGTCAAAGCTCTTTGTGTTCCAAAAATGAACAAAGGTCTTACGTGTTTAGAACGACATGAGGGTGAGTAATTAATGAATGAATTTTCACTTTTGGGTAAACTATCCCTTTAAATAAAATCTATGAATTTAGATGTAACAGCACAAAGCTGTTAACATTTTATGTTCACATTTTTATCAGTGTGAATTTATTACATTCCTCCAAAATTTCCATATCTGACCCAGATGTAACATATGGCAGCAAATCAGGTGTGTGAATGAAAGCATGTAACATGCTGCAAATGAGAAACTTGATATCTTGCTATAACACCACTGGCTACAGTGCATACTACAGCGGGGTCAAATTTCTTAGCATCAGCTGTTATTTACTTCATTCATTTCAATTTCAGTTCTCACCAGAGTTGCCTGTAGCAGATGTTGACCTGCCTGTCTCAGACAGGAGCACTTGAGCTCACTAGAAAGCATATTCAAGAATCTTGGAGTGGGCTGCTCATTAAAAATTCAGTACAAATCTGAAACTTGCTCTCCAATCAGAGGCATATTTTCCAATCTCTTTGAAGTGCTCATCACGGCCACACATGTGACCCATTTACAGCTGTTAATGAGATGTGGGTGCGTTTTTAGAGTCTGTAAATGAGAAACTGTCTACATGTAAAAAATTAGCTTTAATATTTACTTTTTTTCTCTCCCTCCTTCTGTCGTTTTCTCATCTTTATAGATGACACCAAGATTGCGCTACATCTCAAGGACAATGGAGGTAAGATCTTAGCATTGCTGCAGTTCATGTGGTTTCACAGCTGTCTGTGAACTATACAGCAACACACTCCGATCTCAATCTTCTCATAAATAGCATTCGTTTTTTGTGCTCATGCCCAAATAAAGTAATACCAGAGACTGATTTCTCAGTCTCTATGTGTGTATATATGTGGCAGCAAGTACAACATTTCTGACTAAATATCTTTTCCATGCAGCAATGTTTTGTGCCAGTTCATTTCCTGTTCAACAGCAGATTTTTGTATCATACCTTTTTCTTCTCTTCCTCTACTTTCTCTCTGCTTATCACACACAGTCTCTCTCTTGCTTTCTTTATAGATAGATAGATAAATAGATAGATAGCTTACTCTCTCTTTCTCTCTTCCTCTCTCTCTTTCGTCTTTCCCCCTCTGAATTCCCAGAATTCTGTTAGTAAGATCCAGGTCATGTGTTTTTGATTTGGAGCAAGCTCAATATTTCTTTACCAGTCGGAAACGGCAGTCAGGGCTTCAACATTTCATCAGGAAAGCAGAAAACAGCACATGCGGCCAATGAAAACATGTAGCCAGAAGAAAACGCTATCTAACCAGAAGCAGAATAACATGAATGTTATAATTCCTGATGAAATAATTAAACAGATGCAGGTGTATTAGCAATAGACTAGTTACATAACGTTTAAAATTAATCATTTAGCAGACGCTTTTATCCAATGCGAGTTACAAATGTGGACAATAGAAGCTACCAAATCAACGAAAAAGCAACAATATGTAAATGCTGTGACAAGTCCCGTTTTTTTTTTTTTTTTTTTAAATATGACAAGAAGTAGATACAATAGAAAAAGAATAGATAATGCTAGTGTTAGAGGGTTGTTTTTTTAAGTGTTTTTTTTATAAATAAAAAAAACCCCCAGAAGATAGAATAGAAATAGAATAAAGAGTGCTAGTGTTACAGGGTCATATTTTTATAATATATATACAGTTCACATACACCTTGCAGAATCAGCAAAGTGCTCATTATTTTACCAAAATAAGAGGAATCATAAACATTTTTTTAGTATTGATCTGAATAAAATATTCCACATAAAAGATGTTTAGATATAGTCCACGAGTTAAAATAATAGTTGAATTTTCCCATTTTTTCCCCATTCAAAAGTTGATTCTTAATACTGTGATCTTACATGAATGATCCACAGCTGTGTTTCTTTAGTGATAGTTCAGTGATAGTTGTTTATGAGTCCCTTGTTTGTCGTGAACAGTTAAACTGCCCACTCTTCTTCAGAAAAATCTTTCAGGTCCTACAAATTCTTTGTTTTTGTTTTTAGGATTTTTGTGTATTTTGACCCTTTTGACTGGACTTTTAAGACAACTAAGGGACTCATATTCAACTATTACAGAAGGTTCAAACACTCACTGATGCTTCAGAAAGAAAAACGATGCATTAAGAGCCAGGGGTGTAAACTTTTGAACAGAATGAAGATGTGTACATTTTTCTTATTTCGCCTAAATATATACACTACCGTTCAAAAGTTTGGGGTCAGTAAGACTTGCAATTTTTTTTTTAATGAAGTCAAGCCTGCATTTATTTGATCAAAAATACAGAAAATAAACTGTAATATTACAAAATGTTATTACAATAGAAAACAATGGTTTTTATTTTCATATACTTTAAAATATAATTTATTCCTGTGATGCAATGATGATTTTTCATCAGCTGTTTCCCAGGTTTAAGTGTCATATGATCTCTCAGAAATCATTCTGATATTCTGAATTATTAGTAGAATTATCAGTTTTGGAAACAGTTGTGCCACCAATGTTTTTTTTTTTTTTTGAACCTGTATTTTTTTCTTTCAAGAACAACATAAATCTTTTCTAGCAATGTAAATCTATTATGTCACTTTTTATTAATGTAACAATTTATTCATTTCTTTAAAAAAAAAAGAATGAATAAACATTTAATGACCCCAAACTTTTGAACGGTAGTGTATATTTTTTTCATTTAGTACTGCCCTTCAGAAGCTACAGAAGGTACTTAAGTTACATGTTTCCCAGAAGACAAAATAAGTTAAATTTACCCTGATATTCAAATTCAAAAAAAGTTTTCACCCCCAGGCTCTTAATGCACTGTTTTCTTCTAAAGCATCGGTGAACGTTTAAACCTTCTGTAATAGTGTCTCAGTTGTCCTCAGTGTGAACAGATGGACCTCAAAATCATATAGTCATTGTTGGAAAGGGTTAAAAAACACAAAAATGCTAAAAGAAAATAAAAAACAAAGAACTTGTGGGACCTGAATGATTTTTTGAAGAACAGTGGGCAGTTTAACTGTTCAGGACAAACAAGAGACTCATGAACAACTATCACTGAAAAAAAAAAAACAGCTGTGGATTTATTAAGAATCAAGCGTTTGTAAACTTTTGAACGGGGTCATTTTTATAAATTCAACTATTATTTTCTCTTGTGGACTGTATGTAAACATATTTTATGTGAAATATTGTATTCAGGTCAGTACTACATAAAAAAATAACATGCATTTTGTATAATCCCTCTTATTTTGGTAAAATAATTTCTTATTATATATTTTAGTGGCAAATCCTTCTAAAATTGGAAACTTTGCTGCTTCTCACAACAAATGTATTTACTTCACACCCTGTCAGAAATAATGTACAAGTTTGTTTTTGAAAGACCATTTTGACACAAAGAAAGAAATATGATTTTTATTTGATTGAGGACAGGTCTGTTGGATCATTTTGCCAGCTGCCTGTGTACATATTTCAGTCTTTCATGACATCATGACTTCTCCAACACACCAGACATAATATTTCCTCTATAATCTACAATAGCCAGACGCTGTACTCTCTGTTGTAAATATGCAGAATTAGAATAACATGCACCTTCATGCTAAAGCAAAAAAATGTGTTTTGATTTTTGGAAATGTTTTCATGAGGTAACCTGGGGTCTGTGCCAATTTAACTAGTGCATTTGATGAATGACCGATTTCAACAAAATGTCTCCATTGGCTCTGCTGGGGCTAAACAAAAATGTCACAATATGATTTAATTCCACTGAAATCTATAATGGTATTTGAAAGGCATCAAGAAAATAGTGATGACTGGTAAGTGACAAAACATTTGTGGAGCCCAGAAGTATTGTTTCTCAGCACTCAGTTTTCTGTATTTTGTTTCAGTATGACAGTCATCAAGCCAGGCTGTCTATGGCTGCCAAGCTTCAGTCGCCCTCTTATTGAAAATAAATTACTTCCCATGCTTAAGTGGTCATGGGCACTTTTGGCTGTAATGACTAACAACAGAAACCCTGCCTCATGATTAGTTCTGCCCTGCAATGTCTGTCAATCATTTTGCCGCCTTTTGGCTTAAAGAACTGTTTAATACAGACTTTATTTGGCTTTTTTGATAGAGAAAATGGATTTTTACTTTTATAGTTATTCATTTATCAGACATTGTGACAAAACGTTTACAGTTATGATTCTACATTATACCAGTAACATTTTACTCTGGACATTAAAACATGATTACCTGCTCTTAAGAAATATTTTATACCTGTGTTATGTCTTACAATTATGTCTTTTTATTGTTGTTGCTGTACAGTCTTTTTCATGGGCATAGAACTCATCTTCGATGTTTGCTGTACACTGCCAATTACTGCTGTATGCAGATAATAAATACATCTATGGTACACACATACAGTATCTGCAGAGAAACATAGTAGCACTGTTTTAGAATGAAGTGCTAATATAATCGCTCCGTAAGGAGCCGTATGTGAGCCACCTGGGTGCTGTAATTAAATAAAACATTATAGTGTAAAATTGTTGCCAGAAAAGAAACTCAAGGTCACCCAGTCAAAATATGTGCAGAGACAGATATAAAATCACATACTAAGTGGAGTTGGAACATAAAAGAATATATTTTGAAAAAACTATTTTTCTCTGTGTACAATGAAAGTCAATGGTGTCCAAAGTTTTTGTGACAACATGAACAATGAACAGTCTTCAAAATATCTTGTTTTTTTAGGTTTCATGTAACCTGATATAGTCAGGTTAATTGACTTATAATAAATATGTTTAACCTAAAAGCAGTCCATTTAGATGTTACTACATGAAAGAAGTGCATTTTAGCTTGTATGATTAAAGCAGATCCATCTGTAGATCCATGACGGACATTATAAGAAAAAGAATGAGGTTTTCCTACTCATTTGGAAGTCTCAAAGGCTGCCACTGAGTCTGCTCAGCAGTCTTAGGTTTTTATAGGGGCCTGGCTGTGGTGCATAAACACTAGAACTGCAGACCACAGTAAATCTTTCTCACTGGGCCGGCTGGAAATGTCCATAATACAAAATTAAGATTTACGGCCTTGTCTCTCTTCGATCATTAATCTTTTTATCTGCCTGTTGGACAGATACATAAGCCACAAAAACCTTAATACCAAAAGACGCAATTAGCAAAATTATTGTGAAAAGAGTGCTCTCTTCTGTTTAAAAGAAGAACTACAAGATTGTTGATTTATTTTCCTACAAACAGTCCAGTTATGTGTGTACGAAGATAGACTGATTTATTCTGACAGTGTATTACTAGTAATATGGTATATTGTGTGTTTCAGCCGCTGCAGCCAAAAGTACAGCAGAGAACAGCACTCACCCTCTACACATGGGCCTGATTCTTGGGATGCTCCTGCTTCTGCTCATAATGGTGGCCGTTGTCCTGGTGACCGTTTACATCTACCACCACCCGAGCTCTGCTGCGGGACTCTTCTTCATTGAGGTGAGAGCATGAAAATTCTGTCATTAATTACTTAGTAAGATCGTCGGAACACAAATTAATATATTTTTGATGAAATCTGAGAACTACCACATTCAAGGCCCAGAAAGGTAGTAAGGACATTGTTAAAATAGTCCATGTTACAGTAGTGGTTTACCCACTGACCAGGAAGAGAAGAAATTGTTGAATAAAGTTGTTATTTTTTATTTCTTTGAGCAAAAAAAGTATTCTTGTAGCTTCATAAAATTACGGTCAAACCACTGATGTCACATGGACTATTTTTACGATATCCTTACTATCTTCCCAGAGTGGCTCCATTCACAGTAAATGCTGCTACACGAAGAGTTATCATTTACATGTGTGGAACATCTCAAACTCCATCTCTGCATGTTGTTTGAGTTTGGTTAGGTAGAAAATGTTTATCTAGGAACGCAACATGCACTATTTCATCAGATATGTAAGGTGAATTGTTTAAAAACTTAAGCAAGCACAGGAGAATACATCCATTTTGTTCTCAATATGCTAACTGTTAATCACAATTTTAAAAATAAAAGTTTAAACCCTCACTCTAAATTTAAGTTAAAAAAATTACAGTGGTTGCAGAACTTCTGTATTATTAAATATTAAAGATTAAGTGGACATTTGAATTAAATGCTGTTCAGTCAATATTAAACAAGGATATAATCCAGCAGTAGAGTGTAAAAACAATCGTCAGGCTGTTGGCGCCCTCTAAAGTCATTTGTTATAAAGCATAATGTACATTAGCTGTATATATATTTTAAAGCTGCAGTCTGTAACTTTTTGAGTTAAAAATGTACACAAAATACATTTTTGAGAAAATACATTACCAGCTAGTGTTCAAAACTATTGCCTTACTTAAGCCCGATTCACAATGGCTAGCTTATAATAATGTTTTTAAATTGAGTGGTTCGGGTAGGTTTTCGCGGGAAATTCAAGCCTGCCACTGCATCATTACGTCACATTTGTAAACATAAAAGAAGGCGTCCCGGCTAGTAGCTTTATCGCATGTGAGAATGCTGCAGATGCCGAATATTTTATAGCCTTTTCCCACAGCGGCTGAAATAATTAAACTTATTTTGTTGATTGTGGATTGTGATCCAGAAAATTTATGTTTATGAAACACAAGTGACTGAAATTAGATTAGCCTACACCAGTTTTAAATGTGCATCTGTTTGCAGATAGCCTACGTGAGATTACACAAGTTTTGTATTTTAAAGAACACCGGTCCTAAGGAAGAATGATTTGCTTTTTCGGATTTCTTGAAATAAAATTGATATGAAATTTGAATTTTATGTCAATCAGAGATTAGACTGTACAGAAACAGAAACGCTAATAGGCCTACACACTACATACACATAGTTACGCGATGCTGATGTTGTTAACATGAACAATTGTTAAAATGAGAACAAGGTATAACAGTAATAATAACTTGCTAGTTTGATGAGATATGAGATAATAACCGATCGTTAGATTTAAACACCTGTAGCGTTTTTCCTCAGTTGGTCATAACAAAAGTTTTAGACTTGTTACTTACTCTTAGATGACAATATCCGATGAAGATTCTTATTTGGGCCATATATTTGAATCAGTGATTCCTAAGTACAGTGAATATCCACAGCGGTGCGGTGACTGACAGCTACCGAAACATTAGATTCATCCGCGCTGGAGCCGAGCCGGAGCACAACCCACGCATGGAAATAATTCCGCATTTAACTGCAATTGCAGGTTGTGAGACAGAGATGGCGACAAAGAGGCAAAACTTACGGACTGCAGCGTTGTTTTATAAAACATTATGATTACTTGCTTTTGATTCTTTGATTTTGATAGGTCTATTTTTATTACTATTTTATTTTATTACCAATTACTCGATTAATCGTCAGAATAATCGACAGATTACTCGATTACCAAAATAATTGTTAGTGACAGCCCTACAGTGGATAGTTGTACATGTGTATTTGTTGTTGCTGTAAAATCCGCCCTTTTTGCGGAATTTCGTATTTGCTCACCAGACCCTCATGACATAAGCCATTCACCAGTGTATCATCTGAATGATTTTGAATCTGGCATTTCAAGGCCAAAAAAACTTACATACAGTTACGATAAATCAGTATTTCCAATTTTTTGAATTGTGGATGGCTTGAGCAAAAATGCAAAAGTAAAAATATTTAAAACTCTACCTGTCTCATGAGAGAAACACACTAGTGGGAACTTTTTCGCAAGACGCAAAATACATACCAATTTCCGGACATAACAAGTTTGCTCAGTAGCTCAGTCGGCACGGAATTGGACTTAGGATGCAGAATCTTTGAATACGAATTCCGTAAAACATGACTCACGATGAAAGACTGAAAAACAAGCTAAAACAGCATTCTTGCGATTGCGTTTTAATGTCACATTCGCTTTTGTTCATACTTTCGGGTAAGTTTAGGTGTAGTGTAGATGGTACGTTATTTTTAAAACGTCACGGAGCATTAAAGTTATTGCTCCACTCAAAAGACATTTCAAGTCAGAACTGCGGTGACACGTTCAAAACTAATGTCACATAAAACATACCATGTGTACGTTCATCTGTTCCGGGGAAAAAAACTCTTTTAGCGCCACTCTGTGGACATTTCACATCGATTATGTCACGTACATGGTGGTACAGATTTCGCATCTTGTGAAAAAGTTCCCACAGGTACGTTTTCATCATGAGATTAGCTTGCTAAAACCATCTAGTCGAACATGTGTGTCTTATCTTATTAATATCAAATTCATACATTTACAGCGACGTCCCAGCCGATGGCCAGCGATGAAATTTCGGCGAGGTTCTGGTCATCCAGCATACGCAGAGGTAGAGCCTATGGGTCAAGAAAAAGAAGGCTTTATTGAATCAGAGCAGTGCTGAGATTTGACCTTTGACTTCTGAAGTCACACGCAGCCCAGCAACCTTCTTGATGTCTAGCTACAAATCCACACGTCTCTAATCATGAAGTTCCACCAACCCTCCAAAACACTGATGAAACTGGAAACAGTGAGGGTGTGGTGATTGAATGGAAGAGGCACCCAGAAAAATGCTTGGATTTTTGCTTTCAACATTCAAAACAAAACAATCCACAATCAGAGGAAACTTTGTTAATCAGCTGGATTAATAACTGTTCCTGACATGACGTGAGGAACAGCTTTTGTTTGTTGATTGTACACGACAAGGTTTTAACCTTTTACCCTCGAAATCATCAGTGAACTGAATGCAGTTGAGTTTGATTCTCTGATTTGATGTGCCTCTCTGAGAGATTTTTGTGTCTTGACAGTCTCTAAAATGCACATTCATTCAGTTTATGTGTTGGAAATCTTATATAGACCTTTATATATCTTCAAAAGGGTTTTGTAGGGTTTTTTTCCTGATGTTTTTTTTTTCCTATTATGACTTCATCTCTTTGATTTGAACGGATGTTTTGGAGTATGTTGGATGATTTTGGTTGCAGATACTGTGTCTCCACCTTTTGTTTGGATACAATTGGAAAATGTTCTGTGAACAAATGTATCAACAGAATGGATTAACATGTTTTTATCATCCAACCGTATTTCAACCATTTAAGACATTTTTGCACATATCCACTTAACGCACATATATCGCTTTTTTCTCATCTTATGTTACTAATGCATATTTACAAGACAGGCGCTTGTGAGATTGCGTGTGTATGTCTTTGTTTCGATTTTTTTGTTGTAATATTATGGTACGCAATGATCCCGTAAAGGAACACTCATTTTACAACTCCCCCAGAGTTAAACTGATGAGTTTTACCATTTTTGACTCCATTCAGTCGATCTCCGGGTCTGCCGTTAGCATTTTTAGCATAGCTTAGCATAAATCATTGAATCTGATTAACCATTAGCATCTTGTTCAAAAATGACCAAAGATATTCGATATTTTTCTTATTTAAAAGTTGACACTTCTGTAGTTACATCATGTACCACCTTAAGCCACCTTAGTGGCTTAGTGCCAGTCACGTTGGAAGTTACCTAGCTGGGGACTAGTTTCAGGTGCTGCGTAATATCATTGCGCCTGCTGCACCCATGGTACGACAGCAAAGTTCCCTGATTATTACGCCAGAATAAGAGTATAGTACCTATCCGTATCAGCCTGGAAAATCGCAACTTTTCATTTTTTGTCAGTCTTAGTACACGATGTAACTACAGAAGAGTCAAGTTTTTAATAAAAAAGCGAAATTATTTGATCATTTTTGAACGAGATGCTTATGGTCTAATGAGATTCAATGATTTATGCTAAGTTATGCTAAAAGTGCTAACGGCAGACCCGGAGATCGGCTGAATGGATTCAAAAACGGTAAAACTCATCTGTTTAACTCTAGGGGGGTTGGAAAATGAGCCTATTTTCAAAAAAAGTGGAGTGTTCCTTTAAACACGCCATCGTTGAAATCAAAGATTTGTACTGATTTCAACCTGAAATACAAGACAAGGTGGTTTTTACTGACATCTGTCAGACCTTAGCCAGACAGACACATTCGTTTGATTATAATATTTCATATAGTGATATAGAAGAGCCCTCCTACTGCTGTCAAGGTCATCTCAGCTTGATAGATTACAAGCAGTGAAACTAAGAACTGCAAAAAAGAATTCATTATGACTATGTGATTTATTACTCTACAGAAAGAGTAACACAGCATATTACAACCTTATATGAAAAACATTCAGTATGTTCAGTAATAATGGATTTTAAGTTTGAAGGTTTACAATATTTATCCTTATAAAATGAAATTATGGCACATATTACTTTCTCCAGAAAGGACATTTCAAGTATTGTAACCAAAGAACTGTCATCTCACACACACAAATATACAAAAAATAATAGTGTAAAACGTTTCCTTAATACTGTACAACCAGTTGAAATGGATAATGGTATATATTTTTGTCTTTTGTTTGATTATTTCAGCAAACCTATGCATTGGTGTAGTTCCTGAGAATTTTATTTTCTTTTTTTTATGTCTGTTAGGTGTTTAAGCATGCATGCAAGGGGGATACATTTGTCTTCTATTTTATCCTCATAACAGGGTGTCTCACCAAAAAAATCAAGGTCTAAATTCTATTTTTATCAACTTTCTTCACTGGAAGACCTGATTATTTTCAGCAGATGTAACCCGAATGTGTATGTATGTGTGTGACATTGAAACTATCTGAATGTGTATGAGTGCACAAGGTCGAAGTGGATGTTTATTTTGTGAAATAATCTCAGTGAAAAAACAGTGCTTGTTGAATGAGATCAATTTTCTGTTCAGCAGTGATGCCTGGTTTGAAAATTCCGGGAAACAAACATATTAGCGACCTGAATTTTTGATAATCATAATCTTCATGTTGTGCCACACATTGAGCGACAGTGAAATACACAATGCTGTAATCTGTGTACTCTTGTGTTACTACTGTCAATTTGAATACATTATACAATTTGATTAAATAATAAAGTTGTTTAAACTGACAGTTTCTTTTCATGCATCTGGTCTTCAGAATAAATGTCTTCATTTTTGTTTTCTCTTATGTGGGTATATGTATGACTAGCAGTTAATACTTATCATTATCATTAATTACTCACCCACATTTCGTTCTGAACCTGTAAGACCTTCATTCATCTCCAGAACCCAAATGAATATAATTTTTGATGAAATCCAAGAGCTTTCATTCTGACCCTGTATAAACAGAAACGCAACTGATGTTCAAAGCCCTGAAAGGTAGTAAGGACGTCGTTATATATGAATATTTATAGCAGTTATATGCTGCTCAAGTCACATAATATAAGTAAGATCCTTAAAGGGATAGTTCTGTCATCATTTACACACCCTCAAGTTGTTCCAAACCTTTTTGAATGAGTTTTTACTTGTGTTAAACACAAAAGAAAATCATTTTGCAAAATTTGTAACCGAACAGTAGCCATTGACTGTAGTATGTAACAAAAAAAAACAAGTAAATTAATCATCAGCTGAGAATCTGATATAGTTGTGATGTAGAATGTCTTGCACTTTAATTGCAAATATATTTGGTAAAGGTTTCAGTTACCAGTACCATTGTAAAATTGTCAATTGTCAACAAAAGTGTTGAATAGAGAGTTTATACTTGCAAATGTACTACTGAATATGTTGTTCTGCTAATCTATGCTGTCTAAACCACAGAAAAAAAAATGTGTGGAAGCTGCTAAATCGTATAGAGAAGGACTTAGTAAGCAGGAAAGGATGCAATATTTTGACAGACTAAAGTTAATAGGTGGTAAAGATATTGAAGCAGTTTTAATTAAGATATTAGCCTAATATTTCACCTTCCTGAAATGAAAAAGATGTCAAGATTCTTGCCCTGGAAATTCAGTTTGGCCAACCAACGCCTTTTGTTCCTTAGACAGTCTTTTGCACTCTTGATTTGTTATAATTTTTTCAGTCTATAGTACTCCAAATATTTTTATCGGTCCAATTAATTAGTACAGCCTAAAACATGACAATAATTGGTCATTTTCAGCCACAATAATCAGCAAAATATGCAAGTTTTGTTCGATTCAGTGGTCATTGTTTATGTTTAGTGCCGTCAATATGGCCGATTGATGACACGTTGTGAAAGCACTCTATAACAGGTGGGTTACGAGTAAAATTTAGCTGATTATGTGGTCTCCGATTACATAATCCAGTCCGTATTAAATAAAACAGCTTTTACTGCTATTACTAACATATTAAGTGAGTGTGCATTATTTTAGAACATGCTGCTGACAATAAATAAATAAATAAAAAACAATAGAAACCATCACAAAAATCCTGGTTTCCACTACAATTACATCAACTTTTAATCATTAAAAACATTTAAAAATGGTTTTCTGAAGTATGTTTTAGGATATATTCCATTAGGATTTAGTGTTTTTAACAAGCCACCAATAGAAGGCCACCAGTTACAAGTAGAAACTTACAGGGTCCATTACAGTTTTCATTTAAATCTATATCTAAGTCCCATTATAAGCAGTAAAACCATTAAAAAATTTGTGATGTGTCTATAGTTTTTTTTTCAGCACCGCGACTATTTTCTATATGCTAATTTTGAATGAGAAAAACTATTGAATGCACCTTTAAAACAATGTTTCTAATCTTATTGAAGAATCAATCCTGATTAACATATTTCTGTAAATTAAAAAAGTGCACTTTAAAATGCACTTAAAATTTGTATGCCCAAGGTAAAAACGTACTTCTATAAATATCAAATTCAAATGTACATACGTATCATATTACATAGAACTATTAATAGCTTTAGGATTGCTGTTGTTATACAAATAATAAAATAAATAAAATGTATATTTCGACAATTTTGAGACGTAAGTATGTTGTTACGTGAGTCACAGCTGTGACGCTGCAGTCACGTGTCTGTCAGTCAGCGATCTCTGTCCTCTCATTGGACGCGCAGTTTCAGCACAACTAGCACCAACTCAGTCAGTGTAGTTCATAAACAATTTTTCTCCTTATCGGCTTTTCAGTTGAAATATAATATACTCCGCAGTTCTGAGGAAATCTCGTCTAAACTGCATTGAGTTCCGGCTGAATGGCTGAAGCCTCTGTTACAGGTAAGCGGTAAATTATGGCTTCTCGCCTCATAACGGCTAGCTGTAGTGAAGTGTGGCATGGCCTCTCATCTCAGCAGTATCATCTTAGTAATTGAGAAAATTAAACAAAATAAAATAAAAAGATGTTTTGTGACTTCTTTACGCGGTTTACTTGACCGTTTAGGGAAGAATGTTTTACCAGCCATCATCACTTTACGTCACGTCACGTCCATAAGGACGAAGTGGAAGGAAGTTGGTTTGTCAATGTGTAACAAGTTAAAAGCACGAAAAGAGTGTCAATAAATTCATGAATCATTTTTCTATCTGATCGACAGACCTTCTAACGCTAGAGAGAACGGTAGGTGACGTCTTATCTTGCCATGTGACGTTACTGCCTTATGTAAAAAAAAAAGCTGAGTCAGAATGTTCACAATGTACAGTGCATGCAAAGCATCCACTGATGGCTGTATGGATAATGCCATAGTAATAAGTCAAAGGGCAGAAAATAAGCCTGACAACCATTTGTCTTCACTTGTAGACACATCGAAGTTGAATCCAGAGTCTGCTGAGTTTGTACCACAAGCTAAACCCAACCAGCCCCACACTAAGAGAAATTACAGGCAGCAGCAGCACCATAATCAGGACTGGAGGGCTTATCATGTTAGGCCTCATCATCACTTCAGACAGTCCAGTGCGACTAAGTACGGTCAAGATCAGTCTGAAAACCCTGACGGTAATACATTACCCCCTCCTGAACGTCCCATCAGAGAAGACTTAAGAGGTAGAGGCAGAGGAGGAAGACAAAGAGGAGGACGCGGCGGTGATGGCAGGCGCAGTAATGACTATCGCCCTCCGAACGAGAGATGGACAAAACCTGGAAGTGATAGTGACTGCTCAGGAAAGGACCGTGGAGCTTTTGGCCGTGAGCGACCCAACTCACCCACTTCTAATAGATCCACAGATGAGGAGAAGAAGGAAAGAACAACTGTAGAAGCCGATGTAAGAAAGTCTTATCAAGAGAACCGCCGTAAGCAGCCTAATAAACAGAGAGCTGAGAGATCAATAAAGGAACCTCTGCTCAGGAACCAAGAGGAGAACCAGGCTGATGTAGGAGACGCAAAGCCTGAAGCAGTTCATGAACATCCAGAGCCTGAGCAGAGGAGCCATAAGGGATGGAAAGGTGGAGATCGCCACATGCAGCCCAGTTCCCGGAGGAAAGGCCCACCCCCTAACCTTGGGATTGAGAGAAACTGGAGAGAAAGAGAACCTGCTCAGTTCAGAGGGGAAGAGAGGAGAGGTGCTGAAAGTGAGAGTGGACGACATGAGGAGTCCAATAGGAACAGAGGAGGTGCGAGAGGGAAAAGGCCACTAATGCAGAATCCAGGGCCGAGGAGAGGTGGAGGCCCTGAACGACGGACAGGACCGGTGAAGCGCATGGAGGCTCCCAAAAGCAAGGAAACCCATACAGGTGATTTGTGTTAGATTTGTGCTCTGTAGCAGGTTTTGTTTTGAGTAAGCAATCTAAAATTGAAATTGGATCAATCAGCTCTGATGCAATGAATTCAGGCCACCAGTTTTAATTTAACGCTTAATAGAAAACTTTCAGTTTTAAAAGTATATAAATGTATACAGTATATTGCAGCTTTAAGACTATATAAAACTTAAAAATGTTGTTGTGGGACAACTTATAGATATAATCAACTATATATAATTTTTTTTTTTTTTTAAACGGGTAGATGTCCTTTTAGTTATCATCTTTTTTTCTCTCTAAAAGGAGAAGTTCACTTTCAGAGCAAAAATTGATAGATAATTTACTCACCCCCATTGTCATCCAAGATGTTCATGTCTTTCTTTATTCAGTCGTGAATACTTTTTTTTTGTGGAAAACATTTCAGGATTTCTCTCCATATAGTGGACCTCTAGCTAGACAAGACCAGCATTTACGGTTAAAAGAATAAAAAAAATCTTTTTTTTTAGGAGATAACTGATCAATTTGCTAGATAAGTCCCTTCTTCATCTGGGATCATTTAGAGCCCTTTGAACCTGCATTTAAACTGCATTTTGGAAGTTTAAACTCGGGGCACCATAGAAGTCCACTATATGGGAAAAAAAAGGTTTTCCGCAAAAAACATAATTTCTTTAAGACTGAAGAAAGAAAGACATGAACATCTTGGATGAAAAGGGGTGAGTAAATCATCTGTAAATTTTTGTTCTGGAAGTGAACTTCTCCTTTAATATTCAGTAGAGGACGGAAGAAAATCTCACAAAATTTTTAATAAGAGGAAAAAAAACACATTTTCAGTGTTGCACATCATGTGATTGGCTGTTCACTACTGATGTCACACTATCACACTTTCAAATCCTCAATAGTTATTTATTAACTTGAGATTAAAGCCTGAGCTGACAGAGGAAGTTGATGATTAGCAGCATGGTACTAACAATGCATGATTGGATTAGTTTTGTCAACTTCAAACCAATACAACAACCCAGAGTATATGAGTACTTGTAATTGAGTACAATTATAAGTATTTTGTTTATTTTTATTTTTTTCACAAATGTGACCCTGGATCACAAAACCAGTCATAAGTCACACAGGTTTATTTGTAGCAAAAGCCCATACATTGTATAGGTCGAAATTATCAATTTTTCTTTTATACCAAAAATCATTATATCGTCAAGTAAAGATCATGTTCCATGAAGATATTTTGTAAATTTCCTACCGAAAATATGTCAAAACTTAATTTTTGATTAGTAATATGCATTTCTAAGTTCATTACTGACTTCATTTGGACAACTTTAAAGGCGATTCTATTAATATTTAGATTTTTTTTAGTTTTTTGCACCCTCCAGATTTTCAAATAGTTTGTCCTATCCTAACAAACCATATTTATTCAGCTTTTAGATGATGTATAAATGTAAATTTTAAAAAAGAAAAGACACTTATGACTGGTTTTGTAGTCCAGAGTCACAGATGATTGTCACTTACAGCTATGTAAATACTTTGTTTGTACAGTAATTAATAAAACTGATAGTATTTCTGTGTCTCTGTTGGTTACAAGTTTTTTTAACAGGTTCATTGCTCTGTGTGTATGTATAGGTTGTCTAATAGAGCAGCTGACGGAGGAGAAATATGAGTGTATGGTCTGTTGTGAAGTGATCCGGGTCATGGCTCCGGTTTGGAGCTGTCAGAGCTGTTTCCACGTATTTCACCTTAACTGCATCAAGAAATGGGCTCGCTCACCTGCATCTCAAGCTGATGGTACGTCAACCGCCTCTCACCTATGATAGGGAACATTACCAAAGACTCATACTTCTATGAATAGGAGAACCTGCAACACACAATTTGGCAGCTGCAGTGCATCTATAATAATGTAATTTTCTCCTTTTAAATAATCCAGTTGGTAGAGTCATCTGATCAATGCAGCCTCAGGTTTTTCCACAGAAGCCTTGCACTTAGGACTCCACATTTGTTAGTCCGGAGAGCAGTGATTTCAGTATTTCAGTGATTTTCATGCAAAGTAGATAGGAGTTGGTCTTGCACACCTGGAATAGCTGTCTGAAGGCATCACAAATTTGAATGCAAAATGTGAACTGACTTTCTTGAAAGAAATTGTAACATCACTATACAGACAGACTACATGGTTCCTATAAAATAAATGCTAAATACAGTGGGCTAGTCCATAGTTTAATAACAACTCTAAATGGTTCAATATTTACAGATGGCACTGAAGGTTGGCGTTGTCCTGCATGCCAGCATGTAACACTTAAAGCCCCAAATGCGTATACCTGCTTCTGTGGTAAGATTATTTTGATTTCTGCATCTTACATGACATTTGTTTTCTGTTCTTAATCTCTGTCGTTTGTTAAATGATAACGTTGCTTTATGGCATAAAATGGATAGTGTTGTAAAACTGAAAAATTTGGTCCTCTAGATTTCTGTTGTGTTTTTTTTTTTTCACCTTTCATCTTAATGTACAGGGAAGGTGACCAATCCTGAGTTTCAACGCACTGAGATCCCTCACAGCTGTGGAGATATGTGTGGAAAAAAGAGGAGTGGAGGGGAATGCAATCACCCCTGTAACATGTAAGATCCCAGCAGCACAATCTGCTGCCTCACAATAAATGCATTTACATGGTTATGGCATAGGTTGAGTGACAATAATTGAAAAATATTAGTTGTTTTTAGCTGTTTCTTAAACACCTCATAAGAAAACTTATACGGTAAACCTGAAACCATATGCTTATATCAGCTAATTTTAAGTTTTTCTTAAGAGTAATTACCCAATTAGTCCTTTGGTCAGTGCACTTGTTTGCACAGCTGTAATTTTGTGTTTATGTGATATGTGCTGTGTCAATCTAATGTTGACATTCTTGCATGATAAGAATTTCTTTTCCTCTGTGCAGCTTGTGTCATCCTGGGCCCTGCCCACAGTGTCCAGCTTTTATCACAAAGTCCTGCAACTGTGGGAGAATGAGGTACTATTATCTATTTCTAATTAACACTGTATATAATCATTTACCCAGATACAGCTGAAGTCAAAAGTTTGAGTACACTTTGCAGAATGTGCTAAATGTTAATTATTTTACCAAAATAAAAGGGATCATACAAAATGCATGCTATTTTTTTATTTATTACTGACCTGAATAGGATATTTCACATAAAAGACATTTACATATAGTAGTCCACAAGAGTAAATAATAGTTGAATTTATAAAAATGACCCCGTTCAAACATTTACATACACTTGATTCTTAATACTGCGTTGTTACCAGAATTATCCACAGCTGTTTTTTTTTAGTGGTAGTTGTTCATGAGTCCCTTGTTTGTCCTGAACAGTTAAACTGCTTGCTGTTCTTCAGAAAAATCCTTCAGGTCCCACAAATTCTTTGTTTTTTTTTTTTAGCATTTTTGTGTATTTGAACCCTTTTCAACAATGACTGTATGATTTTAAGATCTATCTGTTCACACTGGAGGACAACTGAGAGACTCATGCAACTATTAGAGAAGGTTTAAATGCTCACTGATGCTCCAGAAGGAAAAACTATTAATTAAAAGCCAGGGGTGTAAACTTTCTTGTAAACAGAATGAAAATGTGTACATTTTTCTTATTTTGCCTAAATATCATGCATTTTATGTGATCCCTCTTATTTCGGTAAAATAATTAACATTTTGCAGATTCTGCAAGGTGTATGTAAACTTTTGACTTCAACTGTACATGCAGGCCAAACAACAGTGTTTTTTTGTGTGTGCAGTAAGCAGGTTCGTTGCAGTCAGACAGGACCTCTGCTTTGTGAGAATGTCTGTGGGGTTCGTCTGAACTGCTCAGAGCACTTCTGTGCCCAGGTGTGCCACTCAGGGCCATGCCAACCCTGCCGACTTCGTGTTCAGCAAGGTAAGTAGTCCTTGTGTCTTCTAATCATCTAATGTTATGCATTATAATTCACCTGCAACGTCTTTGTATGCTTTTAGCCTGCTTCTGCGGTGTGGTGTTCAGGGAGGTGGCATGTGGGACTGATCGTGAAAATTTTGATGGATCCGGATATTTCTCCTGTTGCAAACCCTGTGGAAAGTATGTACATTTGTATTCAGTTGTATTTGTATTCAGTTATTTTGCATGCTTTTTCAGTTAATATGTGTGAGACTTTCATCTTTCAATCTGTTGTTCTAGGATGTTAGATTGCCACTCCCATCGCTGTCAGGAGTTCTGCCACCCTGGGCAATGCCAGTCTTGTCCTCTCAGCCCCAAGCTGGTGCGCAGTTGTTCCTGTGGACAGACTCCATTATCTAAACTTCTAGACCTCGGCTACCCAGAGAGAAAGACCTGTACTGACCCGATCCCCTCCTGTGGCAAGACCTGCAACAAGCCGCTGCCATGTGGAGATGGTGGTATGGGTCTGATTTGGGATTTATTTTTTTAACAGGAATTTAAGTTTGTTGTTAAAATATCACAATAGGTAAGAAAAGATTATCACAACTCAATTTCATCTTTAAGTATGCAGAAACAATAAGAAAACCACTGGTTCTGTGATACTTTCAAAACATAGCTTGATTTGCCAGGTAGTGATAGGTGTTTAGGAAACCTGTTTGGAAACAGATTCAACTGCTTGACAATCTGTCATTTCCGTTGTCTTACAGTAGCATAATATGTAACATTTTCAATATAAAACTGTTTAAAATTTCCTTTTCACTTGTGTCTGATGTGCTGTAGATTCTGTCCACTTGTGTGAAAAGCTCTGCCATGAGGACAGCTGTGGCCCATGTTCTTTGACATCCTCTATTAAATGCAGATGTGGCAGTAACAGCAAGGTTAGACAAAGGTTATCATACAGCTGCGCAAAGGTTAGAAAGTTCTGAAAACTGCAGATGTAATTCATACTCTCTTCTGTCTTTATAGGAAGTTCCGTGTGCAACCATTCAGACTGAACGTAAGGCTTTGGTTATTTGTGTAACACATTAATTATATGTATTGACTGTAATAGAGTAGCAGTTGTAATGCTAATGTGTAATCCTTTACAGGAGACATGGTGTTTACTTGTGAGAAACGCTGCAGCAAGAAGCGCTCCTGTGGCAGGCACAAGTGTGGAGAGTTGTGTTGTGTGGTGAGTCTTTTAGATTTTTTCGTGAAAGGTTTATCTGGGTGTAATAGCCACAAAAAGGTTAAAGTAAACGCTGTCTCTCTTTATCAGGATGTGGAGCATAAATGCTCAATGATTTGTGGTTACAAACTCGGTTGCGGTCTACATCGATGTCAGGACCTTTGTCATCGTGGCAACTGCCAGCCGTGTTGGCAAACCAGTAAGCCTGGCCTTCTAGAGCATCTATCTCTCTATCATCTCTTTTCTTCTTAAACAGCACTGTGTGTTTTCTTCAAGGTTTTGATGAGTTGGCGTGCTACTGTGGGGGGACTGTTCTCTTCCCGCCCATCCCTTGTGGAACCAGACCTCCTGAATGTAAAAACTTATGTACCCGAAGTCATGATTGTGATCATCCAGGTACTCCATGTCAAGATTTATATTCGTTATGAAGATTGGCAGTTTGTATTTTACTATTTGTAATCTTAAAGGGATAGTTTACCCAATGAATGAAAATTGTGTCATTAATTACTCGCTCACATGTGGTTCCAAACCCGTAAGACCTTCCTTTATCTTTGGAGCACAAATTAAAATATTTTTTAATGAAACCTGAGATCTTTCTGAACCTGCATAGACAGCAACACAGCTGACACGTTCAAAGCTCAGAAAAGTAGTAAGGACTTACTTTGTAAAAATATCAGTGGTTCACTCGTAATTTTAAGAAGCTCTGAGAATTTTTGTGCCCAAAGAAAACAAAAATAACAACCTTACTACCTTTTTGGGCCTTGAAGATGGTATTTGCGTTGCTGTCTATGCAGGGTCAGAAATCTCTCGGATTTCATCAAAAATATCTTAATTTGTGTTCTGAAGATGAACAAAGGTCTTACAGATTTGGAACAGGAACAGCATGAGGTTAAGTAATTAATGACCGAAGTTTAATTTTTGGGTAAACTATCCATTTAATTATACTACAGTTCAAAAGTCTAATTGTTTTGCTTATGCTTTTTCTGTCAGTGTTCCATTCATGCCATAGTGAGGAGAGATGTCCTCCCTGTACCTACCTAACCAAAAAGTGGTGCATGGGTAATCATGAGGTAAAAAATATGTTTAAAAAAGACAATCTTTATATTTTTTTTATATTAAATTTAAACATGATCACACAGTCCTGTTTTACACTCTTTTCAAGACAAGTTCCAAATCTCATCTTCCACACAATTTTAATTTCTCCCTAGCAAAGGAGTAATATCCCATGCCACCTGCAGGACATCTCGTGTGGTTTAGTGTGTGATAAGCCCCTACCGTGTGGTTCTCATCACTGTAAGAAAATATGTCACCGTGGGGAATGCCAGGCAGAAGGAGAGTGTAAGCAGCCATGCACTCATCCTAGACCTGGCTGTGGACACCCCTGTGCTGCTCCCTGCCACCCAGGCACCCCCTGTCCACCCACTATTTGCAGTGCCAAGGTACAAACCTTCCCTCATCCAAAATCTACACAGTTGGTTTATAGAAGGAACATGCAGTTATTGCTCAAAGCGGTCCTTTGTTTCCTCAGCTGTAGCCTGATTATGATTCCTATGATTCCTCAGCTGCAGGGTGCTTGTGGTCTGGCACATGCTTGTAGACAAACGAACATTATCAGTTATGTAAAGTGTTGGAAAGGAACAGTAAATTATGGTTTTCATAAACGTATATTATAGTTGTTTATAATAGCTTGTCACAATCTTCATGTGATTTGTTGTTCTTAAGTGTAGAAGACTGATCAAAAGAGGATATCTTATTATCTAAGCACTCATTATATAACTCCTCAGCTACACTACAAGTCAAAAGGTTTTGAATGGTAAGATTTTTGTTTAGATGTTTTTTTTTTTTTTTAAACATCTTATCTGCTCACCAAGCCTGCATTTATATGATCCAAAGTGCAGCAAAATCTGTAAAATTTTGAAAAATTTTTGCTATTTAAAATAACTATTTTCTATTTTAATATATTTTAAAATGTAATTTATTCTTGTGATTTCAAAGCTGAATTTTTAGCATCATTACTCCAGTCCTATGATCCTTCAGAAATCACTCTAATATTCTGATTTGCTGCTCATGTTGAAAACAGCCGAGTAGAATTTTTTTCAGGTTTCTTTGAATATAAAGTTTAAAACAACAGCATTTATCTGAAATAGTTTATCTGAACTCTATTGCAACAAATAGACTGCCTACCCCCCTACAAAAAATGTACTCGACTGTTTTAAATATTGATAATAATAACAATAACAAAATGTTTCTTGAACACAAATCAGCATATTAGAATGATTTCTGAAGAATCATGTGACACTAAAGACTGGAGTAAGGATGCTGAAAATGTAGTTTTGATCACAGGAATAAATTGCATTCTAAAATATATACAAATAAAAAGCAGTTATTTTAAATAGTAAAAATATTTCACAGTATCACTACTTTTGCTGTACTCTTGATCAAATAAATGCAGGCTTGGTGAGCAGAAGAGACATCTTTAAAAAACATTAAAAATAAACTTTTGACTGGTAGTGTATATCTTATTTTTGTAGAAACTTTTGTTCTGTACACTGAACGTGTTCAAAATGGTGAGCCTTACATTATCCTCATGGTTATTTCCCACTTTTAATCTCTAGGTGGCACTGCAGTGCGACTGTGGTAGAAAGAAAGAGACCCTTCCTTGTGCTGATGCAGCCAGTTCCTACCAAAGGTTAAAACACGCCACGCTATCAGAACCTTCATAGACATTCAAAGCAGTTTTATGTTGATAGATTGCCTGAAACAAGCCTTGCCTTTTCTTTCTTAATCTTTTTTTTTTTCCACTGACAATTGTGTACTTGTGTGTAGCAAGCCAGTGCATTTAAAATATATGATATACATATGCAAATAAGATCTCCATATTCTGCAGATATGCAGCTATTGCCGTTGCCAGCAAGCTGTCAGATATGCAGCTGGGAGAGTCTGTTGACATTGGACAGCTCACAAAGAAAGAGCAGAGAAAGGCCAGGTATACTCACAGACTAAAGCTCGCAAGACTGCTTGTTTTTATTAGTCATCCAGAAGTAGTTTACATTATGTAAATGTCAGCATTAGTGTTTTTTTCTGTTTCTGATAAGTTCAAAACTGCAATGAAGTAGAGCAGGGTACAGAAGTAACACTCACTAACCACAAAATGCAAGCAAAAATTGATTTTGGTGATTAAGTTGCAAGTAGCTGGTGTCTTCGAACTTCATTATGTCATGACAATTTTCTATTTCAAAAAAGGTAGGAGACGAAAGTAGAGACTTTAGTAGTATCTTCTAACTTTTACCTCAGAAAGTAAACATTGTTAGTAACATGCTTTTATAACCTTTTTATTTGGTTGTTCTCTTACAGGTTGGAGTGTGATCAAGAATGTGCTACACTGGAGAGGAACAGGTGAAGATTATATTCACACAGTCTTTTCCTCTAAATGTGCCTGTATATATTGCTAGATATGTCTAGTATATGTGTGTGTGCACAGGTTTTGATGTTTTCTGCTTTGCCTCTAGGAAGCTGGCTGAGGCCCTGCAGATTGATCAGTCAGTGGATCCCTTCAACAAGTCAACATCCTCCAAATATAGTGACACTCTCAAAGAGGATGCAAGGTGGTTCGAATTCTAAAGTAGTTTAAGAATGTATCGACAGCATATAAAGCTAAGACATAGTTGTATGAGCTCAAATTCAGTGGAAGAGCTCACAATGAAGGCACCAGCCATTTTAGTTACATACTTCTGTTGCAATCTTGAAAACAGTCTTGCAGTTTGATTCACTATACACTTAATAGGTTCAGTTGCTTGCCAAATGTATAAACTGTACACGACTGTAAACATAAACATGAGGATTGTAGCCTACTTATAAAAGCAGCAAATGCTTATCCTTTATTTTCTTGTCTCATGACTGAACATAATTAGTAACTGTGCACTAAAGAACTGCCAGTCGAGTTTAGGTTCTTGCACATTTGCTTTGACAGATTCAAGACAAATTGAATGTTTAGTCTACTACAGAGCCAAGTTATGGTCTGAATGTTAAAACTAATTAAACTATTTTTTTTCTCATTTAGGAAAGATTTCAAGTTTGTTAGTGAAATGGAGGAGGAGATTAAGAATTTAGTTGAACTGGCTAACAAGGTAAAATGTTGTAGAGTAGACCAATAATCACACTATAAATAGTTGACTATCCACTATCCAAGCACTTCTAGAATCAGTTTTCAGAGCTCTGTAATTGTGTTTTTCCTCAGGGTAAACAGCCTAAGAGAAGTCACTGTTTTCCTCCTATGAAGCGTGAACACCGGAGAATTATCCATGAGCTAGCAGAGGCATATGGTGTGGAAAGCGTCAGCTATGATAGCGAACCCAAGCGCAATGTAGTGGTCACTGCCATCAGGTCAGCAGAAACTGGCAAAATTTAGATTGGGCCTCCAACTGTAATAGTGAATTCTATTCTTTTCATATGCATTAAAGCATACACAAGTAAACTTCAAAGGTGTCTCTAGGTTAAGTGTATGTCTTTGTGTCAATTATTGTTTTACATGTTGGGTTTTTTTCAGGGGGAAATCAGCGTGTCCTAACACTAGTCTGGCTGCTTTGATTGAAAGGGAAACTGTTTCCAGAGCCCCTCCTCCTATTGCCCACATCAAACAACACACCAGCAAGTATGTTCACACATATCTCATCTTTACACTGCCATCCAGATGTTCCACACAAAGTTCTAATCATCATCATCATCCAGTCTGTCTGGAATGACATGAAGAAACTGAACAAACTGAGGCAGACTAAATCCAGAAGAACTGTGGCAATGTCTTCAAGATGCTTCAAGAAGTCTACCTGCAAAGCTACAGTACTGGTAAAAGTTTTAGGCACTTGTGTAAAAATGCTGTAAAATGAGAATGCTGTCAAAAATAATGGCATAAATAGATTTTCTTTATCAATTAACTTCTATTAACTAAATTAAATCAACATTTGGTGTGACCATCCTTTGCGTTTAAAGCAGCTTTTGCCCTAGGTGGACTTGCGCATAGTTTTTCAGGTAGCTTTGCAGGTATGTTTCTTGAAGCATCTTGGAGACATTGCCACAGTTCTTCTGGATTTAGTCTGTCTCCGTTTGTTGTGTTTCTTCATGTCATTCCAGACACACTGGATGATGATGAGATCAGATCTCTGTGTGGAGCACTGGCTGTTGTCAGACTCCTTGTGCAAACAAAAATCTCACTGGATTATTAAAATTAATGGCAAAATAAATATTTGGAAATGTAAACTGCTATTTCCTACTGACACACTACAGCAAAAAATAGAAATAACTGACTTTAAACCATTTTAGCTGGTGAAAATACTAGTGTTCTAACAATTTTGGCCATCACTGTAATTGGTATATTAATTGTAATATTATTACAATTTTTGGCAATGCTGATTTTCAACAGCTATTACTCCATTTATTTAGTCTCCATGGTCATTTAGAATTTTTTTTGTTGTTGTTAATAAAGAGCTAAAAATATTTTATTTGAATCTATTACAGATAACTTCTGATCAATGTAGTGCGTTCTTGCTTAATTGAAGTATTATTTTTTTCAAAAATATGCATGTAATATTTTATGTATTCATGAAGTATGAAGGGTTTTGTTCAGTGTTAAGTGTATCATAACTAATACGCATTTTTATTCACATTTGTTTCAGGGCCGACAATAGTAATGCTTGGATGAAACAATCTAAAGAGGAGCCCACAATTGATTATTTTGATGTGCAGGATTGACATGAAATTGAGTTGTCCCTGTAATAATCATACAAAATAAACTGTACAATGTCCAGAAACTTATTTTCACTATAGCGTGAGACACAGTGAGAATCTAAACCTATGATTTGTAGACATGTTTGTTAGGTTTAACAAGGAGCAAACATCTAGGAGTGAAAATGTGATTTCTGTGCACATATTAACTAAAAAAAAAGAAAAGAAATGCAGGATGTATTTGTATTCTGAGACTTTTGAGACTGAGAATAGACATAATCAGTGACCTCGACACTGACATCTGATAGACAACTAATAGAAGTGAGTCGGGATGAAGTATGACATTGGCATCAGGAAGGTTGTTGATAATATCATTTTACCGTACCTTGTTAAAGAAGGTGAAAATAACTGCATCTCAGCTCCAATAAATACTTCTGAAAGCACAACCTTCTGCAGTTGATGTGACTTAAGTGCAACATTGAAGCGAATTAGAAAATAAGTAGTTCTCCACATTCTGCTTTCCAGGCTTCAGGATTATGTATCCTAGTTCTGCGTTCCTCTGATCCCAACAGGAATTATATTGTGATACTCCGACATAATTTGTTTCTTCTATGAACGAAGTGACCCTGATTAGTCCCTTGGATTGCATTGTGCCTGACTGGACATGGGAAAAACACAAGTAACGTACCGGTACAAAGTTGCATTTTTAAAAAGCAGTTTTCAGTAAGGCTACTTCACTGTATGAATTTAAATGTACGATAAATAATGACAAAGCGGTAGTTTTTGAGTGATCTATCCCTTTATAATCACTTTTTAATAGCTTTTGTCAGCATCACACGTTTATCGACGTCGATTGTGAGGAGAACCAGCTTTTGGATTCTTATGTGCGAGTGTGACAACGGGTCTTTGTAAACTTCTTTAATCTTTACTGCCGTTACTCTCATCTTCATGTGCAGATATTTGGCGGACTTTTCATGCGCATGTTGCGTAGTATTTCAGGTCCGTTCGACAAAGTTCCCACTGTATTTCGGCGGCCAGTGTGAGTGACTGGCTGTAACAGAGAGCAGGGAGCAGCGCGTAATTTGATGACGCTCCCTCCAAATCCCCGAGTTTTATTCGAAGCAGCGGCGAACGCGCTTGCGCCTAAGCGCTCACCGTCTTTGGCTGCATCCCCTCCTCACTCCGCTGCCTCTCTCCACACTGACTGTCCAGTCACTCCGGCACCGAGCAACAGGGAGTGTGTGTGCTTGTGCTTTAAGATATAAAGAACTTCATCTTCATCGCTCCGGGCACACATCCGCTTCTTCATCTGCCATTCGCTGCCCTTTCGCTAACCACCGGCCACAGTAACCATCTGCCATGGAGAGAAAGGTAGGACATTTACAGCAACATCATAAGAATGTCCTCTGCTCCATTGAGCACTTATTAATCAACAGTGTTTAGTATCTGCGGTCTGTTACCGTCCTGATGGTGTATAATCCGCCCATCTCATCACAGACAGTCAGATTAGTGCGCATGGGAGTTTTCCGACTGGATCTAGTTTATTTGGCAATGTAAAGAGCAGAAACAGACTATATGAAGCCAGACAGAACGCACACATACACTAGTGCACGTGTTAATCCTGTCTTCTCCATCACTGATCTTCAGTACGGATGCAGGGTTCTTCATGATCATAATGCTGACTGGAGTGAGAGGTTCAAAGCAGCACTTAAGGCTGTAGTGAAGAGGTTATGAGACATCAGATGCTCCCTTGTACTCTGCTAAGAGCCTAATTACCTCAGCTTCAGTTGTTGGGGTTACAAGTGTTAATTAGAAATATAAAGACGACTTTTCTCAAGATTCACTCTTATAGTTAGTGTGAAGTCAAGTCTTTGAGTGAAGGTATGTAATTTAACACTGGTGTGTTTATGTAAGTGGATTAATGTTGAAATAACTAGGCTAAAGTAGTGCTTATTAAAAGCCAGTCAACATCATTTTGTTTTTCACAAAGCTAACGTTTGTGCTATTTTTGTTTTTATTTTTATTAAATCACTGGCTCCTCCAGTGATTACAGAAAATATGAGGAATTAAAAAAAAAATGATTTTGAAGCCTGAAGTCTTTGAAATATCTTTATTGAATATAACATTTTCTATTTATAGAAATAGCATTTTGTGAACGCAAATCTTTTTAAAGTAGTCACAAACAGTTGGAGAAGTCATGAAAATTTAGTGAACAAAGTGTTCAAGTGCACATTATATGGTCTGTGGTGTTAATATAGTACATTGTATATATTATTTCTTGCTCCTACACAGATTTGAAGTCTCTGAATCTGATTGTTTGTAATTTCCCCTGGTGCAATTTCATATACTGTATGTACTTACAGATATAAGCCAAGGTAATAACAGTGCACACTCTGCCAAATGATCAAATCAAATATTAACGCTCCGAGGCAGCACATTACAATTGTCTTGAATCTGGTTGTTGCATTTGTAAGTGTGGTAACTCACATATGTGACCCTGGACCACAAAACTAGTCATAAGGGACAATTCTTTTTTAATTGAGATTCATACATCATGTGTGGGCTTTCCACTGATGTATGGTTTGTTAGGATAGGACAATATTTGGCTGCGATGCAACTATTTGAAAATCTGGAATCTGAGGGTGCAGAAAAATCTAAATATTGAGAAAATTGCCTTTAAAGTTGTCCAAATGAAGTTCTTAGCAGTGCATATTACTAAGCAAAAATTAAGTTTTGATATATTTCTTACTTAATATCCTAATGATTTTTGGCATAAAAGAAAAATCGACAATTCTGACCCATACAATGTATTTTTGGCTACTGCTACAGATATACCTGTGCTACTTATGACTGGTCATGCATGCACATATATTACTGATTGATTTGATGTCTGATTGTTTTATGTCACTAAGAATAGGTTAGATGTATAAATATGACTTGCTAAAAAATATATTTCTTTTTTTCTTTTTTTTTTCTTTTTTTTTGACTTCTAAGTTTTTTAGTTCACTCTTTTTTTTCCCCCTGAGGAAAGTGTGTTCTGATTTTTATTTTATTTTTTGTCCTTCACTGCATTTAATGCATTCTGCTTTCCAACTCTTGGGTAACCTAGTTCTTAATATGTGCTTTTCTTCCCCACAAGGACTGATATTATCAAGCTCTATCATAATTTAGATGTTTCTTATATGAGTGGAGTGACCCTAATGTCAATGTCTGTACACTCATACCAGTAAAGAGCTAGAGGTTTCCTGTTATTTTATAGAACAGAATGTTATAATATGGCACGGATTCATAAAAGATCAGTTCCCAATAGCATATATTTCTGTTGTTTTTTCTAAATAATACTGTGACGATGCATTTGTGATCTCGGTGTCGAGTTGCGATTCCCTCCCAGTTTTGTTTTCCTCATCCCTATCCATCTCAGGTGGTTGTTGAGTGAATGACCAGAATACAAGGAACTTCTTTTTTTTTTTTTAAATTCAGAGTATTCAGTTTTTTGGATGCGGTGAGGTGCGTGCTTCTGGAATGTGCTTTAACTGCTGCATCTCTTCTGCTTGGATGCACTGCAGGAACGTACACCACCATTGACTGTAGATAGGCTGAGCATGCAGGAGCACTCATATAGTAGATGTTGACCAATGTAACCATGCTGGTTTCTATGAGAGCTGGTGCTGTGCTTTTCGTTTGTGTCCCTTTGTGCAATATTTCATGTTGTATGTGAGTTTGAGTGTGTAACACTGTGGTCTGTGGTCATTATATCTGGTCCTCCACTTGTTTGCTTTAATGCCATTCAAACTTTTGGAAGGTTTCTTTACTGTTTCAGCCATTCAGCTCGTTCAACTGCTTTGTTTCTCACAACCCTTCATGTAGGTTTATACTGAGAAGCATGATTGTGCATGTGCATGATAGTCCTTTCTTCTAACTGCATTCTAAGGGACAAATTTATTTTTCTTTACTTTTTCTTCTCCCTCTCTTTTTAACAATGAAGCATAAAGGAATACAATTAACCTTTGTCAACCTTATATACCATTCAAGTTTGCTTTCTGTAAGTTTTTTTATGTTTTTGTAAGAAGTCTTTTACATTCACAATAGCAGTGTTAATTTGATGAGAAATTCACTAAAAACAGTAATGTTGTGAGATATTACCGTTTAAAATATTTCTATTTGAATACATTTTATAGTGTAATTTTATTCCTGTGATGGCAAAGAACGTGTAGCCATTTTTCTATGGTCACATTTTTTTGATCAATTCAGTGTGTCCTTGCTGAATAAAAGTATTAATTTCTTGCAAAAATATTTGTTACCTTTTTGTACATATTAATGTTTTGGGGCGATTTATAATACAAAAATCAACACTTTAACCAGTGTAATAGCTTGTCAATTTTTTACATTTTTACTTGCTCTGCCAGCATTTTTACTGACCCTGCTACAAAAAAAAAAATGTTTTTGACCCATGTTATCTTATAAGCGTATCCATCTTTTTTTTTTTCGTAAGAGTGGGCGTGGCCATTTGTACATTTTATGGGTCTGGCTTCCGGTCTCTTCCGTGTGCAACTATTTTTATCTATACAAAACAGCTCATTTTGCGTCTTGATATTGCAAATTGGTCTTACCATATTATTTTAATGTATTATCTTAATTATGAACACACTGGTTTGTAGTGTAAACAGTTTTACCGTTTACTTCACATTGTTATTCTTCTCATTATTTCCCTACAGTGGATAATGAACCGGAAGTCTCACCCATAGGTTTACTTCCGTGTTGAAGAAAAAGGTGCATATGAGACCAAAATTATAAACACCAGTTTTGATACCACAGCAAAATCCACTAACCTAATATACAGCTCAAACATTACTAAAGACAAGTGAACAGTTGGTAAATAAGAACAAATTAACAAAATCCAAGCATTAGCAAAAATAAACAGAACAAAGATACAAATTAAACAATGTTATAGGTTTAGGTTTGTATGTGTTAAGGCACAGAAATTAATAATCAAATGTAAAATATTGTATATTCTTCATTGTAATAATCAAATGTAGGTCAATCCTTGTTAAAGCTACAAAGTTATGCAGTCTAGAGCAGTGAGTGATTTGATTTTTATATGTGTATGAATTTATTTATTTGTTTTATGGGCTTAATATTAACAACAGTCACTGGTAAATTAGGCGCAGTCACTTTAAGAGGCAATGCAAGGATCGAATATAATGATCTGATTTCTTTTTCAACTGTTAAAGACAACCAACTGTTTTCGAGGATACTTTTGAATGTATTTGTCTGTTCAAGCGCAAGAAGATGCGGAAAGAAATGCAATTCGGGGCTTGTGTTGAGACGTGGATATATGTGTATCTTTAATGCTCCTTATTGTCAGTCCTTATTGTCAAGCCCTGAAATGAGAATGATTTACAATAAGGAACACAATTGTTGATTATAAAATATTATACCTATGGTTCCTCAAATGCTCGAATCTGTTATTTCAGGGATTTCTAAAAACCCAGCAGAAAAAGTCCCCGGTTTCACAGACATGGCTTAAGCCTAGTCCTGAATGTAAGCCTGAGCCGTTTCAGCTGAAAGAAACTTGCACTGACTGATCTTAAAATATATCAGTGCCTTTGTTTTGTCTCAAGATGCACACCAGTAATGTTTTTTTCTAAGGCACCTTTATAAAAATTACTTCAATGTCTTAATTGAACTATGGCCTAATCCTGGCTTAGTCTAAGCATCGTCTATGAAACCGGGCATAAATGATTTGGGGTTTTGTTTGAAAGCCCAGATTCTTCTTTAATAAAGGCACAAATTATTGGGTCCCAGTAGGATACCATGAAAGTAGTCCATATGACTTGTAAACTACATTTCAAGTTTCAGTTCTAAGCCATTTGATAGCTCTGTGTGAGAAACAGTAATCTGTTAATTACAGTATTTTGTGGTATAGTAGTGTAATTTTTATATTTACAATTAATTGCTGTACAGTCAGCATTGTGAGGTTTTTGTACTGTCTGCTGTGTCTCTCAGCGAGACATTTGTTCAATGTTTTAAACTTTGGGGATTGTACACCATGTGGCCAGATTAGCTTCAAAGTACTAAATTAGTTGTTGCAAATGTGGACATTTTTGTAGTACTAGGTTGTAGTCTAAAGTAGCAAGTCGCAGGTGTGTCTTTGAGCTCGAGGCCTTGTATTCTCTCTGGAAACAATCCCAGCGAGGCCAGCAACACTTAGAATGGATCACAGAAGTTCGCTTCAGTGCCCAGCAATCTTCTGAGAGTGAGAGAAATCCCATTAGTATTCAAGGACCCACTTTTTCTAGCTGTCACACCTCAAGAGCTTTAGGGAGAATTGGCTCTTTCACAAGTGAGAGTGCAGGCAGAGAGATGAAGGGATGATTATTAAATACCCGCTTTCATTCTTTTGCTTTTTCTCCTTCACTGCCTTCTTGCAGGTCTAAATGTGAGGAATTAGAATGCTGTATTCTAGAAACGCCTCACGTCATGCTGCCCTTTGTTCAGCTCAACAATACGCCTTCTCATTTGTTAAGACACCTGCAGTATTTACATCTCTGATTTATATACAGATTTATGCTTAATCTAAGCCTGTTCATGTATTTGAATTTTTCTTTTACTTAATTTTTTATTTATCTGACACACACAGTGGACCCAAAAGTATTTGAATGTCATTATAAAATATAAAAAAAATCAAACCAAATTACATTTTAAAGACACATAATATTATATTAACATTTGTGTCTTTTAATATAACATTTTGCATTATATAAAAATATATATATATTTTTTTGTTCTTGTTCTTGTTGTTTTACATTGTGGAACAGTAATGATTGTTATGAAAAATTAAAAGATTTAAATTTTTAAAACCAGACCTCCTGGCCCAATACAACGAATACAAACAGAACTTAGAGTAGATTTTATCTTCTTCGATTTCTTCTTATGCTATTTGTGAGTGAATATATTGTGTATATTGTTTTGAATACTATTTTTATTTTACCTTGTAATCAGTTGGTTAAAAGTAATAGTAAACTAAAATAGCTTGGTTCTGCAAGACATTTTGCCTCATTTGTTTGCAGATGCCACTTATTTTGCAGTCTAACGTTTTAATAACATTCATATTTAAATGTGACTTAAGTGTCCAAGTACTTGGTGCCACTTTTTTTTTTTTTTTTAAGTTTTGTATTGTGTCCTTTACGTCCTGTAATTTTTTTTTTTTTGTTCAGTCTGCAGAGAATGTGTTCCTGCCCCCCCCTCCCCCCCCCCATTTGAATATGTGTTCCTGCCCCCCCCCCCCCCCCCCCCCCTCCCCCCCCCCCCCCCCCCCCCCCAATACTAGGTCACTCTTTTAAAAATGTCTGAGGCTTTTATGTCCAAAGTTCCTTGCAGTGAGATATGGACAATTGAGGACTTCCTTATTTGGCAGGACTTGGAATGCTCTAGTAGCTGCAGCATAAAGGTAAAAGCAGCTTTTGTGCAGAAACTTCCTGCAAGCTTATGCAAGAAAACAACATAGATTATGAATTAAACTAAAAGCAAAGTAATCTGCTTGCATAGATAGTGTTTCACAAGTAATGTATTGATATTTATCAAATAAATTCTGTTTTGTAGCACAGTAGAGTTTATGTTGTTCATAAACTTTTGCATATACACAATTTGTTGAGTCAACTTAAAATAATTTGTTTGCTGGCTGTCTTAAAATTTTAAGTTTAGTCAACTCAAAAGAAGTTGACAAGTTCAAATGTTAAGTGATATTAACAATTTTTTGGTTTAGTCAACTCAAATATCTAAGTTGTCACTTTGTACAACTTAACATTTCGACTTAAATGAACTTATTTGAGTTGACAACTTAAATTTTTGAGAAAACGGTAACAAATCTCAACAAATTGTATTTTTTGTTTTTTTACAGTGTGCAAGCTTGGACTAGTTGTGGACAGGTTTGGTGCTTGAAGTTGTTCTTACATGGCTTTGGTCAGCAATTCATACATTTATGGTCAGCTGACAAACCTAAAATGACTATTTATTTCAGGATAACTCCTCCCTTCTGAAAAAGAAACTTAATTGTATTGAATGTGCACTTGCATAATATAATATTTAAATAAATAATTTTAAATCATTGTTTCAATAATCTTTCGTTGTGCATTTGTTGTACACTTACTTTGATGTGCTGTCTAACATACCAAAGTACTTCATAATAAATTAAATATTATTTTATTCAATATTACATTTAATATATTTTAAAATGTATTTTAAAAATTGCAACATATTTTAAGCAAAATATATATTAAAACATGGCACAAAAGTTTCAATATAAATCACATTAAAGCATATTTTATAAATAATTGTACATTTGACCTTACCCAGATTGCATATAAGACACAAAGATGTTCTTAAAGGGATAGTCCACCCAAAAATTAAAACGCTGTCATTAATTAATTGCTCTCATCACTGACACGGAAGAAAATATGTTGTTGAATATTTTTGAATGTAGTTGCTATTTTTGGTTTCTTTGCGCACAAAACATTTTTGTTACTTTTTAAAATTAAGGTTGAACCACTGATGTCACATGGACTATTTTAACAATGTCCTTATTACCTTTCTGAGCCTTGAACATGTCAGTTGTGCTGCTATCTATGCAGGGTCAGAGAGCGTTCGGATTTCATCCAAAAATATCCTAATTTGTGTTTCAAAGATGAACAATGGTCATATGGGTTTTGAATGACATGAGGGCGAGTAATTAATAACAGAATTTTCATTTTTGGGTGAACTACCCCTTTAAGCCCTCACTCAGAAGTAAATTTAAACTATAATACATTTTTATCTAAATGCATTTAAGATTAAATGAAGTGTTTGAAAAACATTTGCATTTTGCATTTAAGTATTTTCTTTTAAAATCTATTATTTCTGCAATAAGTGAGTTTTTTTTAGTGCAGAACTAAGTTCATGTATGTTTCCACTTAATTATGCATAATTATGACTTGTGAAAAGTATGTAATTGCATCTTAATACATAGCAGCAATTATTACGATGAAAGTTTCTTGTGAAGTTCTTCTATAGATAATAGTTGTTTTTATTATTATTGAGAAACAAACAGTGCTTTTTTCCATGAATGAAAATGCTGGGCGATTACTGACAGTCGAGTTCAGATGCCCCTGGCTGTATCACTGTCCTGCATGAAGGGTATTCAGTTCAGAGCCAAACCACTTCTATATTGATTGCAGATACTCTGATTACAGTGATCCTGCTGCTTCAAAACCCGTAGCAGTGCCCCAGCCGTATGTGTAATTACAGGTGAACTACAGTGAGTTTACTTTCTACAGTTCTGGACTCAATTGTGAGGCGGGGTGGTCTGATAGATGGCTCGCAGTCTGAGTCTATAATGCAGTGTGCTGCTTCACCCGACTATGGTGCTTTTTGGTCGTCTCTGAGACAGACTGTCTGGCTTACAGAGAGCTGACCCATTTTACAGGGGAAAGGCTCAATATCCCATTTAGTACTTCCCCCACCACCGGAGTAAGCGAGGGGAAGGGAGGGAGTCTGGGTTAGCTGAATGGCTTGTTATTGTTAATCCATACGCTGAATTGGCATCTGACACATGAAGTTGATACATGGGTTCTATTCGGATGTTCTACATGTCTTTTATACAATCAAAGGACATGACTGTTCACCTTTGTGCTGTAATATGTAGATTTGAAAGGCGTTCTTTATAGCAGGCTTAATTCGACACTCACTGTCTCTGGCCTCATTCTGTCCATCCTCTCTCTCTGTCCACATTCACAGAATGAGAATGTAAGATGTAGAAGAGAGACGAAGTATGTGAATGTATATATGGGTTGGTGAGAGTAACAGATATGAGATGCAGGGAAATAAAAGAAACATGGTATCTGTTATATGTTCTGGACCTTGGTAGATTTGCTTGGTCTGATTGCACTCAGAAGTGTGCAATACAGTGTATACAATATTTAACATATTTTGCAGTGTGCCTAGACTACTAACTTAGAAAGTTGGTGGTTAGTACGTTTTTTTAATGTTTCTAAAAGAAGTCTCCACAAAGCTCTCAAAGGGTACCTTTATTTGACCAAAAACAGTAAAAACGATAATATTATGAAATATTAGATTGTAAAAGTTTAAAAATATTGCAATTATTATTCACTAAATTATTAATTATATTATTATATTATTAATAAACTATTTTCATATATTTAAAAATGTAATTTATTCCTGTGATGACAAAGCTGAATTTTCAGCCTTCACTGTCACATGATTCTTCAGAAATCATTTAAATATGATTTGGTGCTAAAGAAACATTTCCTATTATCTGTGTTGAAAACAGTTGCCCTGCCTAATATTTTTGTAAAACCGTTGTAAAACCGGGTTTATTTGAAATAAACATTTTTGTAACATTATAAATGTCTTCATTGTCACTTCTGATTAATTTAATCTCAGCTGATAAAATGCATTGAAATCTTAAAAGTATAGTCATAAAGTATCAAGTTATATTAAATTAAACCGTATTTTCTGTTTTCAGAGTTCGCTAGTTCCAAAACCATAATAGTCTCTTTATAATAATTCTAAAATGTATTATTATTATTTTCTTAATATGTAAACTACATAGATTCATTGTTTTATTACATTTTATACTCATAAGCTGTTAGTTTCAACATCTACATAATATTAATTACAGTTGTGACCCTGGACCACAAAACCACCAGTCATAAGTAGCACAGGTATATTTGTAGTCAAAATAAGTCAAAATAATCGATTTTGTATTTTATTCCAAAAATCATTAGGATATTAAGTAAAGATCATGTTCCATTAAGATATTTTGTAAATTATATATAAATATATAAAAACGTAATTTTTGATTAGTAATATGCATTTCTAAGAACTTCATTTGGACAACTCTAAAGGTGATTTTCTCAAAACTGGTTTTGTGGTCCAGGGTCACATATAAGAGAACAGTTTGTCCTGAAACTATTATGGATGTCGGATGATACGTTCATTCATTTCTTTTTCTTTTTTTTTTTTGAGGATTATGAGATGAGAGCAGTTATTTTCCAAAGCTTTGTTTTCAGAGAAACATAAAAACTGGTCTTGCCAGGAACTAGAAGACAGAGATGTTTGTCAGTCCAACTCGAAATCCTGCTGCCTGTAATATTTTTTTTTTTACACTTCCCAAAGAAAATATGTTCTTATAAATTAACAATGTCTTTGTAGCAAATCTTTAATTTAGTTTTTTTCAGGTTTACTTGTATTTTGTTATCCTGTGGTGATTTGTATATTAAATTTGCCAGGAGCTCAAACTCAAGTGCTTATAGTACTTACTGCAACAAATGTAGCAAATAACTGAGCTTAAATGTTATTACATTTACTGGAATGCAGAATCACAGTAAATTTGCTTGGTCTTCAGATGATAAAGGTAGTTTTTTTTTTTTTTTCAAATCATCTGTTTGGCTTGGCTACTGATGATTTTGCACTGAGTGCATTTAGTCTGAATATGGACCACCCAGGATACAAGCTTTTGATATGAACATTCAGAAAGTTTGTATGCTGGAAGGAGGCTGAGCTGAATAAAAAAAAATGCTCATATCTTCTAAGAGTAAGTACAATGGGGAAAAAATGTATTTAAACTTCTTATTCTAACATAAAAGGTCTTTAAAGTTGTATTTTAGGCCATTATGCTTTGGCACAGTATCTGTCGAACTAAAACCAAAAGTGCAATGTGGCTTAACGCCTTCATCAAGTCTGTTTTCTCTGCGCATTTCAAAGCGAAGCGCACACTTCGTTCAGGCGATCAACTCGTGATCCAGTGTTTTCCGTGCCTCAGAACGGCTCAGTTCACAGTAAATGCAGTGAACTCGTCGGTTGCATGTGCTGTGAGCTTATAGCACACGTTTGAAAACGCAACGGCCACCAGTTAAGTTTTATTTTCGTGGCAGATGATTACAGCATTTTACTAGCTTAGTAGTGAGATGCATTTTTGTAAGCCTGTTTTCACTAAAGCTGGAGTTTTCCATCAAAATAAAAGCTCTACTGTCATTTTCGTCAAAATAAAATCTTAAAAGTGCAGAATGAATTGCTGACAGCTACTGGTTTAAAGTTACTTCAGTCCAAATTCAAAATGTCTCTTTCAAGTGTAGAAATTAGGGAAGAAGTATTGTAATTTCCCTACTGTAGTGTAAAGCAAAAATAATATACCTATTAATATATATATATATATATATATATATATATATATATGATCCAAAATAGCCTATGGCTATTACTGTCATAGGAATAACAATAATATAAAATTGTTGTTGTTGTTATTATTTTCTAATTTGTTTGGCTTCCTAAAACACCAGTGTGAATGTAATTTAGACTGAGATAGTACATCACAGATAAAAAGAGGGTTGAGTCCCCTTTAAAGTTCAGGTACAAGTCAATATACTGACTTTAGTTTTTTTTTTTTACTTAAGAACAAGGGTTGGAGCTCTTAATTTTGAACTCTCAAAGTGCATTAGAATAATTTAACTTTAAAATGTACAAAATACTTTATATATATATATATATATATATATATATATATATATATATAAATAAATATTGTAATGTGGACTTCATATTGAGATGTTATCATATATGCATTTTGTCGTTCAAGAATAGTTCTCAGCTTGTTTTGAATGTATAATCCTTAATGTCAATAATAATTGCAATATTTGGGACGCTCAATATATTGGTAGGTTGTTGTACAATATTAGAGTTTTATTAAACTTTCAGATCTTTTATCTGTATGATGATAACATTTAATTTTTGATTTGTTAATGCTAATTCTTCCTCTTTTGAATTTACCTTTGCCATCATCTAATCTGTACATAAAAGCTAGTTTTAGAAGTTAAAATGATTCATGTTGTCGCTGTCTGTATCTTAAACTGCCACCCCCAAACTCTCTGTTTACGGCCAGTTCTGTGCAATGAAAATGTGATGCCTCTGTGCTTTGGCCCATTGATTATAGTCAATCGTTTCATTGGGAGGCATATACAGACCTCTGCAGGAGAAACCTAAAACTGCAGCTTGAGGTCAAACTGTCCCGCAATCTCCAACAATAGAAACACACACAATCTCTCTCCATACCCCACGCAGCTCCCCACCCCCTTTACCTCCCAGTCAATGGGACCTGAGCATTTGGCAGAGCTGTAATGGGAAAACGGAGACTTGGTGGGGGCTCAAAGGGGTACTAAGACCACCACATCTTTTCAGCTCTTTGATGAGATGCTTTTGTAGAAGTACGTCCTGAAATGGGGTGATCAAAAAAAAAAAGGGGGCACAGTGTCACAACAAGTTTGCTTGTTTTTTTCTCCCAGGACCTCTCGAAGTATTTTTCTGTGCATTATAATCATATGTGACTGCTGGTCATTTCTTTTTTTTAGTCAGCGTTAGACTTGTGTCACATATCACCACTTATCTCATCTGGCCACAAAATCACTTCCCACACCACAGTTGGTCATTATTATGATTTTTGGCAGACTCTAGAGTCCAGACATGTTTTTATTTTGAGTAATTGTTTCCTTTGTGCCACTCTCCCATACAGGCATGTGTTACACAGAGCTCTTGATGTGTTTAACTGATGCAGTCTCTCTAGCATCGTTTATAAACGTCCTTCTTGTTAATGCATAGAGTTTTGATGAATAATTTTTGACACTTTCTGATAATTCAACACACAGTGGCCACTTATATCCAAACATTTGGGTATTTTTCCTAATTTAGGCATTTGGTTTGGATTTTGGAAAGGTATTCAGTCTTTATATTCACAGCACTCTGTCAGAGTCATAGCATGAATATTGCTATTAATTTAATAACTTTGGAGTTTTTAGCCAGACAATATGGTAGTAATTTTTGTGATTCACAGGTTGAAGCCAGTAGTTTGTCAGTTATGTCCTTGTTAGGGCAATTTCTCTTCATCTGTGTAAACTTAAAAGTTTCTGCAACACTGAATGCTTATTTAAACAACATATTTTAGTCTTGTTTTTAAATGCCAAAACACAGTGCTAACAATTGAACCAGTGTTATGAAACAAAATATCAAAGAAAATTATGTTTCTGTCTATCAGTCTACTGGGTTCTTTAATGCACTGCTATTTAACAGTTTGACTCTTATCATTTTTGCATGACCCTATATTATTTTTGAAACAATTCTAGGTGTACATGATTCACTGTTGAGTGTTGTTTAAAAACATTAAAATAATGAGTCATGCCCATTTTTTTTAACCTCTGTCCTGTCGCCTACATGTCTTGACAGATGTTCCTAATTTATAGACTAAAGGTGTAAAGGTTTTCAGCTGTCATTTAGCACTTACCAGGCAATGAATTTGTCATTTAAAACACCTCATGAATCATTTAGCATTCACTGCTCTTTTATAGTTAAGCAAATGGGAAGTCAAGGGGGATGGGAGACGACTTGTGGCTGGGAGGAATTTTTGTTTTTGCGGCAAGCCTCCTCCACAAATCTATTTTCAGAGACCTGCCATTAGTGACAATTTCAAATAAAAATGTATTTAACAGTTTTAATGTTAACAAAAAAGATTTATAAACTTTTGTTTGTTTGTTTGTTTGAAATAAAACCACAAAACAACCAAAATTTGAATTAGTGGTCATCATTTAAGGATTTTTCAGTTTTTTATTACCCTCAATTCTAAATATGCAATTACAGCCTATCAACTGTTAATATGCCTAAGCTTAAAGTGTGACATTAATTGAGCACCTTCAAATTTTAATGTAATACAATATGATTAAAAATATCAGCGGAGTGGTGTTATACTGAATAGCAGCGCATTTTAATTTAATTGTACATGAGGTTACAGTATATAAGCCATCCACCAATCTTTCTGTTTGACAGTGACACGAACAAAGCAATTTCTGTAGGACATTTTTTCTTCTTGGGAACTAAAAGAAATATTTTGACTGACATCAGTGTATGCTCAAAGAACACATTCTTCAAAATATCCTCTGTTATGTTCCACAGAAGAAAAAAGTCATACAGGTTTGGAACAACATGAGGATGTGTAACATTGATGTAGGAGACCTGACATTTCTCAACATTTTTCAAATGTCAAGAATTAGTTTTGTTGATCAATGTTTAAAAGTGAACTTTTGGCTTAAAAAATGTAGAAGGGAAAATAGACTGTGCTGAATAATAACCAAAAGTATATGTAATTACATGCAGGTAACCAAATAGTAGTAAAAATACCTTATAGAAACGCAATTTTCCAGTTCAGAACATTTTCTAGAGACATTTAAACAGGTAAAATATGGTTAATATTTGTTATAGCTGGATTGATCATTTACATGCTAGTCTACTCACACATTGACAGGGTAACTGCTTTTGATATTAATAGCACTGAGTATAGTAAAAGGTATCACTTATGTGCTCTGTGCTGGAAGTCTTCACAGGTCCACTTGGATCTGAAAACCCAGGATCTGACCCAAGACCCGAGCAGGTTCAGGTCCAAAACTTCTACAAGTGCGTTGGACACAGGTTGTATTCAGTATTAGCGGCCTTGGGTCTTGGGTAATTTAAAATAAATTGGCTTTTTCCAAAAGGACCTGATAAGGCCCAAATTCTTTTTGGGCCTATCTGTGTGTACTTGCGCGTTTGTGTTAAGTGAGGAATGCACATAGAAAAAGAGCATATGCTTGATGCAAATCCATGAATTATTAGGCTATTGAATTAATTTTTATCCAACTATCATGTTTATTTTTCATATCTACTGGTCACAATTTGACCCTTCACAAGACCTGCCCTTCTTAGTTACTGTTGCTATGTCCGACAAACAGTGCGGCACAAAGTGGAAATGAAAAAATCTGAACTTATTATATTTCAAATATATTTCGGAAATATTTAAATACACAATTTTTCAAGTTTAAGTCCACCTAAGTTAATCTACTCTCCTGTCTGATTTGTTTGTCAGACATAATGGTGGATTCTGCGTTATGATTAGTCAGATCGCCTGTCAATCAAGCTGTTTGCGAAGGGTCAATTGAAAGCCAAACTCAGAAATAACTTGTAGCCATCATCCAGGAAATCATAAGTAATAATTAACAAGAAAATAAATAATTGAAAGTAATGGAGCAGCGGCCAAATCAAGCAGGACACCAGGGGTTTTCCTAGCTGACTGCTGGGATGCAGGCTGTGCACATATCAATGCCGTTTACATCCGGGTCCAGTCAAGTTCATAATAAATGTCGTCAGGTTGGGCTTGGGTCTAATTTCTTGGGTTGGGTTTTTCTTTTAAAAAATTAATTTATGCACGATGGGTTTGGGTAAGAAGTGATTCGAGTCGGGTTCAGATTTTAGGACCCCGAGAAGACCTCTAATCTGTGCATAAAAATAGTTCAGTCCATTTTGTAAAAAAGTATAGCTGAATGGTAGAGAATATTTTGATAATATTCACTTTATTTGGGTTGTTTGTTCATAGGTTTGAAGTTTTGGGGAAAATCAGGCACATTTGAGGAACTGACTCATCATATGAGTAAGGGAATGAGGAGACAACTGAATTAGAATCCAAATCAGAATGAGATTTATTGCCAAGTATACTTCTACACACAATAGAATTTGTCTTGGTGAAGCTTCCAGTACACACACATACCAAAATAAATAATAATTACAATAATAATAAAACACAGATTGTTTTCTGGTTTGGTCAGGTGACGTTGAACATATACCCTATACAACTAGTCAATCAACATAATGTACACAATACTAGACAAAATATCTATGTACAAATAATCTATATACAGGTATAATTATGCAAGGGAATGTAAATAAGAAAAGGGGTAGGGTATGTTAATAGGTTATTTCACCCAAAAGCAAAAATTCTGTCATCAATTACTCACCCTCATGTTGTTTCAAACCTGTAAGACCTCTGCAGAAGACAAATTAAAATATTTTAGATGAAATCCGAGCTTTAAGACCCCGCACAGACAGCATCGCAACTACCATCTAGACCCAGAATGGTAGTAAGGACATCATTAAAATAGTCTCTTGCCCCTTCCACACATACAGTCTTTACTGGTAAATTACAATTACAAGATCATGTGTAAACAGGACCTTTTCAAAAATACCAGAACATTTTTGAAAAAGTCCGTTTCAGCAGCTTGAAATGAAGGGCAAATGAAGACAATGGCACAGCTTCTAAAGACCGTTTCTGATGACTGACATAGAATTTATCTGCATTTTGGTGCTGATGTGTGAATGGTCTCTTACCAGTAAAAAGCCTGTGTGAACAGCGTATTTGTGTAAAGTCATACTGGTAATTTTACAGCAATTTACCGGGATTGCTGTGTGAAAGGGGCTCATGTGACATCAGTGGTTCAGCCCTAATGTTATGAAGCTACGAAAATACCTTTTGTGCGCAAAAAAAAAAAAAGAATTTATTCAACAGTGTCTTCTCTTTCGTGTCAGTCTTTGCTGCACGTCCATGAGAGTATCACGACACGTGCAGGAGCCGGCTTTCTGACAAAGAACATCCATCTCTCGTAGTTCATTGTTTATTATGGTTCAAATAAGTAAGGGTGGGTAAAAAATCGCATGTCATCCTCTCTGTCAAAATCTTCAGACATGTTTACAAAGACTGTTTTATGTACGGTGTGCATCTTCCCCTGCTTGTAAACAAGGTGCAGCTCATCCAGGTTCTTTGTCAGAACGGCAGCTCCTGCGTCAGCAGCATCACACTTCGTGGTACTCTTGTGAACACGCGTCAAAGACTGACACAGAAGAGAAGAAATTGTTGAATAAAGCTATTTTTGCTTTCTTCGCACACAAATAGTATTCTTCTAGCTTCCTAAAATTACGGTTGAACCACTGATGTCATGTGGATTATTTTAACAATGTCCTTACTACCTTTTTGGTCTTTGAATGTGGTAGTTGGATGGGGTCAGAAAGCTCTTGGATTTCATCAAAAATATCTTAATTTGTGTTCCGAAGATGAACAAAGATTCCAAAGTGCTTAAGTCTTTTTACCTGTTCATCATCACTGTTGGTAAGGAATGGCTTTAAACCCCACATTTTCAACAGCATAATCCATTAATACAGCGAAATCCATCTGGCAGAAAAGGAAGATGAGAGAATTATTATTAAAGGTGTTAGTATTTAACTGACACAGATGGCAATTAAGAAGGTCAGTATGACAGGTAGAGTAAAAAATCTGTCTTGAGTGCTCTCTGAGCCTGTTTTATTTCCACCTCAATCTAAAAACGGGCATCTTTTCCTCACTGCTGCTGCTTTAAGGATCCTCCCTCCATTTTTTTGAGAATGAGCAGCGTGTTCCAAGCATTGCTGGGTTTGACTGCAGCAAAGGACAGGAGAGAGAGCAGTAGTGAAGGCAGAGGAGGAGGGGTTTGGTTAGCGGCGAGACTAACTACACCGCAGCAGGGCTGCGAGCGACCAGTCAGCGAGCATTCCCTTATCTACCAATGGAATGCAACAGCTGCAGCAGCCTGTGAGCGTGTGTGCTTTTCAGTCAGTGTGTTTGTAAAAGGGGGAGGGGGGCATGGTCATGGTGGGCCAGCAGGAACCCCCCTGAAAGACCCCCAACTCTCAACCCCCCACGTTCTCTCGCAGCCGGGCTCCTGAAAGGCAGCTCAACCAAACGTAAGCGTGAGAGACACAGAGAGAGCGAGAGACTCGACAGGGCAGCATACTCCGAGACGGAGAGAGAGAGAGAGAGAAAGCAGAAAGTAAGGGAAGTGGAGCAGGGAGCCTCAGAGGGGGGTTGAGGAGGTGAGCGAAGGGTGAAAAGGAAGAGAGGCGAGGGAGAGGGAAAGACAAAAGAGAGGGAGAACCAGAGTGGAGGGAGACCAGAGGGAAATGGCTTCGGAGGAGACCGCTGGAGGAGCTCGCAAAGCCACCAAGAGCAAACTATTTGAGTTCCTCGTCCATGGAGTGGTACGTACCCTGTCGGCGTGTGTGTGTGTGTGTATGTGTATGTGTGTGTTTGAGCTCAGCTACAGACACAGCCCGTGCGTTTGACTGATATCGGTGAACGGTGTCCATGTGAAGGTTATTTCCAGTCCTCCGGATCCCGGCTCCTCGCCGCTCTTCTTTTTGAAGCGGAGACGGGGTGGGGAGGAGAGGCGAATGAGGTAGATGAGCATGTAAGAAAAAAAAAAGAGCGAGACGGATCGGCGAACGTGAAAGAAAGGCCAAAGGTAGCCACTTGGTCAGTGGAGGCTGCATGCGTTTGGCAGCGTGCCTAAGGTGACGGGCGCTTTCATTCAAAACACAAGCCGCTCTGTGACTCAATGCACTATTATTACAACTCCAAGAATCAAGTGCTTCGGATAACATCTACTATGTAGATTACCTTGTCTGTTGTCATGTCATTCATTAAAAATTCAAGCTAGTCCTAGAGCCAAAGGATGTACAAGTAGCGAGTAGTAATTATTACTACTAATAATACTATAACACAGACTGCTGTTTCACATATGACACTCTTCAAGGTTTGATGCAGAAGAGGCTGTAAGGGTCCACTTATTGTCTAAACCTTTGTGTAAATACAGTACAGTAGCGGTGTAATCTTTTATTTATGATTAGCAGGGCTTTGTCTAGCCAGAGCAGATCAATCTGAAGTGAAAAGCAGTTTGTAGTAGAGTGAGCCTAATGCGTAAAACTGCATTTTCATTCTGTGTTGCTTTTTGTTTTCTATTAGTTCTTGCTTTTAGTGTTTTTATTCTTGATTTGATTTCTTGTTTCTGTAAAGCGTCATTTGGTTCTAGAAAGGAGCTATGTTAGTAATTATTATTTAATTATTACTATTATTACATGTATGGCAGACTGATAATTCTGAAGAGCTTCGTTAGTTGGTGTTTGTTTGATATGTCTATTTCCTCTACTTTTGAGTATTCGTGTTTTTTATTAGAGATCATTCAACTACTCTGAGATTTTCATTTAAAAGTTTGGGCTCAGGAAGTTTTTTTTTTTTTTAAAGAATATAATTGTTTTATTTAGAATGGATGCGTTATGATAAAAAATGACATTTATAAAAGATTATGTAAAATAAATGCTGTTTTTTATTTTCTATTCAGCAAAGAATACTGTAATTGTATCACCACAAAAATATGTATGATAAAATTATCCACAGTATATTAGAGTGATTTCTGAAGGATTATATGACACTGAAGACTGGAATAATGACTGCTGAAAATTCAGCTTTACCGTCACAGGAATAAATAAATATATTAAAATATATTATAATGGTAAACAGTTAAATGAAATTGAAATAATATTTCACAATATTATTATTTTTATTGTATTTTTGATTAAATAAATGCACCGTTGGTGAACATAAGAGGCTTCTATCCAAAACAAAACAAAAAACTTTACAGACTTTTGAATAGTAGTGTATAAAAGGTCCTTGGTTAATAGTACTAAAGACTTTCCATTTTCAGTAATGGTCTTGGTTTGCTTCATAAACAGCCTTTTGTTCACTATTTGCCTCAGTTCTGCATTAAGCTGCTTTAACTTCACATAACAACACATAAATGCTGAGGTTGGATGATGAATGAAGAAAACGATGGTGTTGCCTCTGCAGACTAATTAACCTTGACGAAGCACTGATTGTTCCTGGGCAAATGTTTCCCGCTCCTTATTTTGGCTTCCTCTCCTTTTATGTCCTCTCCTGTGCCTGTGTTCTTCTCCTCTGTGTCTTCTATGTTTCTTTCTGGACTCATGTATTTTCTGAATTACCTCAGCCTGACCTTTGCTATTGTTCACCCTACTGCACTCAACCTGGTATATGAAAGTTATACTGTATATTCTTTGTTACATGACATTGTATGTTACTGCAAGAATGTGGTGATTCAGCCTTGTTCCCAAGGCAAGGAACAGTATGTGCACATCAAGGTTTGCAATTAAGTAACAGTTTAAACAGCCGCTAGTGTGAATAAAAAGAGTACTCTAAGTGTGTTTTGTATGGAAGGAAATCTGTGGCCAATACTGTAATCTAATAATTTGCTTGGTATAGAGGTATATTTTGTCTCTCTGCAATAAATCACCTGTACTTAGACAATGACTTCTTGCTAGTTTTATGCACATTCTCGATTTCGGTCCTTATTTACTTTTTGATCTCTGCTTCCAGGCATTTAATTTTGGCTCATGTCAAGTTCAGATTAGGTGTCACAGTTTTTCCTCTAATACACTTACTGGTAATCTGTTATATTTGATCCTTCTTTTTCAGGCACAAAATAAAACACACACAGTCGTGGTTAATGACAGACTCAGTCTGACTGTGTAACTGTGTGGATAAATAAAGATGACCTACAGGTCATTTCACTCTAGAAACGGAAACTCTCATTCCAGTTTACTTTAAATAAAGTAAACTTACTACCATGGTAAAATAAAGTGAGATGAGGAGTTACACTATTTTACACATTAAGTTTTAGTTTTACTGTAATAAACAGTTTGAAATGACAAAACAAGAATAAGTCAAACCTCTGTGACTTTTACCCTATTTAGTTTGTTGCTTCAAAGAACAAATCAGATTGTGAAACACTGCAATATGATTTTGAAACTATCCAATGACACAAAATTACCTTTCATTTGTCTTGTGTATCAGTATGTTTATATGCACAAATTTGCCATTCTAAATGAATCCAGTCTGATTTCAGATTCTGAAAGTTGTTTATATGAATCCTAAACTTTGCAATCAGACTTGTGTATTGGTTTCCACTGACCAATTTCTAAGACATTAACAAGTTTATAAGACAGGCAAGATGTAAATAAACCTACATGAAGTAGTTGAATTCAAGGGTTTACACGGCTAAAATCTAGCACTGGGTAAAAAATTGATTCTTTTTATGAACTAATCAGTCTAGCCTGTTTTCATTTAATTATTTTCATTTAATTATATTCACGATTATTATAGCACACCTGTCATCCAATAAATTGCAATAAGCTTTGCGATTTGTTACTTTTTATATGAAACAAAGTCTCAGATTTCAAATTCTGTCCATTTTATTACAGTATTCAAACAATAAATACCGTTTTGGAGCTGTTTAATGTGGACTGACAGATTGTTGTAGCACCAAGGTGAAGCGCATGTGAACTGATCATCTCCGCTTTAATAACGGTTAGGTCTTGGGAAAAAAACTGAATGAACATCCGAAAGAGTAAAGCTTAGCAAAATCAGTTTCTGTTTCATGTAATCGTTCAATCAGTGTTTCAACCACGGAAAGACATAAGTAAATATAACAGCTTGTAAACAATGTCACATCACATTTACCTCAGAAAACATATTTGGTGACAAAAGCTTGTTAGTCAGTTAGAAAAATTAGCATTCTTGAGACCACTCTGGAGAGGAACATTTTGCTAAATACAGTTGAAGTCTAAAGTTTACATACACCTTGCTGAATCTGCAAAATGTTAATTATTTTACCAAAAAAAGTGGGATCATACAAAATACATGTTATTTTTTATTTAGTGCTGACCTTTTTTGTGTATTTGAAACCATTCCAACAATGACTGTATGATTTTGAGATCCATCTTTTCAAACTGAGGACAACTGAGATACAGATATGCCACTATTACAGAAGGTTCAAATGCTCACTGATGTGCCAGAAGGAAACATGATGCAGTGGGGTGAAAACTTTTTTAATTTGAAGATCAAGGTAAATTTAACTTATTTTGTCTCCTGGGAAGCACGTAAGTATCTTCTGTAGCATCTGAAGGGTAATACTAAATGACAAAAATATTATATTTAGGCAAATTTTTTTTTTTTTTAAATGTACACATCTTTATTTTGTTCAAAAGTGTACAAGTGGAGCATCAGTGAGCGTTTAAACCTTCTGTAATCTTTGAATGAGGTAATTTTTTCTAAATGTAACTAATATTTTCTCTTTTAGACTATATGTAAATATGTGAAATATCTTATTCAGGTGAGTACTAAATAAAAAATGACATGCATTTTGTATGACCCCTTTTATTTTGGTAAAATAATGAACATTTAGCAGATTCTGCAAGGTGATGTAAACTTTAGATTTCAAATGTATATGCACCATATAACATATTCATTATAATTTTACTGTTACTCAATGTTTATGTTTGAACAAATCTGCCACCATTTAAATTTTTAAAAACTAAGTGTAATTTAAATGTTTGTATACAAATCAGTTCATTTTAACCTTCAGTGTACAGTAATGTAGTACAAACTAACTCAAGTATATTTTACTGCATTTTTTTTTCACAGATTTAGAAAAAAATTGGCATGTACTGTACTTGATATATATCCAAAATAATTGATAACGAATCGAATCGCAAGCTTGTAACTACTAAAATGTTACTAGTAAATGGAGATCTGCATCAGCCCTTTCAATCGAAACAAAATTTCATTTAAACAAGCTCAATAGTATGGACTAAGGTGTTTGCTTGAAATTTTTGTTTATAAACTGATTATTTGGTTGCTTATGTAAACATGGTAACTCATGGAAGGCACAGGAGTCAAATAATGTTGTCTATCCAATCAGATGTCTGTGCAGTTGTCATATTAACAGCAAGCAAAGAAACTCCAGAGAGACGTGCATGTACTTGAGCAAAAAGTTGTTGTTTATCAGCAGGAATCGGGCAGAAGTGCTCATCAGTCAAAGCTGATTGACAGCACAAACACTGCCACTTTGTCTGAAGTGCAAATCCACATGGTGTGACTGCTGGAAAATATTCCAAATGAAATGTTTTCCTTCCTACCTGCATCCAAATTTATATTCAAAGTGGTTTGTGAACAAAGCAGCCAGACAGAGAGAGACAGCAAAGGACAGTAATTGTTTAAACTATTTTAAGTGGTACATTTCAGGACTATTAAAATATTCCGTTTTTTGTTCAGGCGTGAACCCGCTACTCTGATAACAAGAGGAATCTGATGAAAGGCTCTTTTATTCCTCTCTAGCTATCAAACATGATCATTTTTCCCGCTGGTCAGTTTTTTCCTGTGTTAATGTGATGGTAAGACAGCTCAACAGCAGACAAAGACAGTTAAAAGCATCTGGCAGCACATCCGACTCAGAGACAGAGAAAGTGTTTATCTGCAGCATTCAGGGAATAACAGAAATGTTACACCTGCAAGTGTGTGGCCTTATCGAATGCTAAATATCTCATTGTCTTTCATTACTCTGCAACTCAATGCTCCCCGCACAGTCTGCTCTGGTTTCACAACAGTCTAGAGTTCACTTCATCAATCTCCTGACCTGCAGACATAACACAGATCAAGCCCACGTGAGGTACATCATTAGTAGGTACATCACTATCACTTCCTTTGCTTAAACTAAACACAAGACCATCTAAAATCAGCAGTTACTCTCACACATTTGTTTCACATCTGCGGCAGTTCAATGTGAGCCCTTCCTGTTTAACTGAAGTGCAAAGAGGTTTCCCACACCACAGCCACAAGGTGAAAGCAATTGTGTTTAACTTGTGTCAAATGATTAGTTCACACCATTAAGAAGGGAGCTTGACAGATTCCGATCTTCTCTAGATCTTTGGTGGCAGCTTAGTAGAAAACTTTATCAGATGTGGCCATTCACACAGAATGCGTTTTTGTTTTGAAAAAATGGAATAAGGGAAAAAATGTTTTTTTTAAAGAAGTCTCTTCTGCTCACCAAGCCTGCATTTATTTAATCCAAAATACAACAAAAACAGTAATATTGTGAAATATTTTTACTATTTAAAATAACTGCTTTCTATTTGAATATATTTTTAAATGTAATTCATTCCTGGTATTTCAAACCTTTTTTTATAATTACTTCAGTCACATGATCCTTCAGAAATCATTCTAATATGCTGATTTGTTGATCTAAATGTTTTATTATTATGTTGAAAACCATTGAGTAGATTTTTTCAGTTTTTTTTGATGAATAGAAAGTTCAGAAGAACAGCATTTATCTGAAATAAAAATCTTTTGTAACATTATAAATGTCTTTATCATCACTTTTGATCAATTTGACATTATATTGGCTTGCTGAATATATTTTAAAATGTAATTTATTTCTGTGATCAAAGCTAAATTTTAAGCGTCATTACTCCAGTCTTCAGTGTCACATGATCCTATAGAAATCATTCTAATATGCTGATTTGCTGTTCAGGAAACATGTATTATTATTATTATTATTAATATTATTATACATTTTAAAACAGTTAAGTACATTTTAAGTACATTTTTTTGATGAATAGAAATATTCAAAGATAAGAATTTTATATTAAATCTTTATTATATCTTTATAATTATTTATAATAAATATTTTGTAACACTATACCATTCAAAAGTTTGTAGTAATAGAAAAAAAAATACTGTTAGCAAGGATGCTTTAAACTGATCAAAAGTGATGATAAAGACATTTATAATGTTACAAAATACTTCTATTTTAGATAAATGCTGTTTATATTCATCAAGGAAACTTTAAAAACATTCTACTCAGCTGTTTTCAACATAATAATAATTTTTTGAGCAGCAAATCAGAATATTAGAGTGATTTCTGAAGAATCATGTGACTGGAGTAGTGATGCTAAAAATTCAGCTTTGAAATCACAGGAATAAATTACATTTTAAAATATATTCAAATAGAAAACGGTTATTTTAAATAGTTGGATCAAAAAAATTCTGGCTTGATGAGCAGAAGAGACTTCTTTAAAAAACATTACAAATCTTACTGTTCAAAAAAAATTGACTGGTACTCCATCTGTTTCCTCTACATGTCTTTGTTGTTTGATACGACTTCAATAATTCTCATTGAACTCATTGTCCTTTCATTATGACTTTAGAAAAGACATGGAGTGTACTCTTACTTGCAGTACATTTATTTATTTTTGTCTGTTTGGAGTTTCCCTTACCTGTTCTTCTGACCACTGTCTGTGTAATTGTGTGTTGGCTCTGTCACTCCAAGCCATACCTTTGACATGCTCTCAAATTGCCTGTCCAATTTCACTGCCAGCACCATGATCCTAAGCCTCGGCTTTCTTTTTTCTTTCTAAAGAAAATCCCATCTGCCTCATTAACCTATTGCTATCCTGTCCATCTTATTGTTTCTTCTCCATGTAAGGTGTTGTGTAGTATCATAGCAAACTTTATCTTTCATCCATCAGTTGTAATGTCTCACTCCTTCACTCCCTGTGTGCACTCATCAGGTCTGTCACTCTCAATAACATTTTCATTTGTCTTGTCTTTGCCGCCATATATTGGAGGCAATATTATGTCACTATAATATATTATCAACTACTTCAGCGAGTAGCTAAGAGCGCAACTTTAATACCAGGAAAAAAATATCTGTAATAAAACCCCTCCTGTTTTTACTCTGATCATAACCATAATTTGAAGTCTTCCCGGTTGTATTAGCAGCCAAGAAAATGAGTATCACCTAGAGAGAAGTTTTTTTGTATTTATATTATGTTTCAATGCAGCTACATGTCTAGTATCTTTTTAATATCTGGTGTATTTCTGCACTTGACGTTGAAATTCTGTGGAATATTCATATTAATCTAACATATTGGCAACACTATTTTTGTTTGTCTGCATTATGTATTAAACAGTTCAGCTCAGTAGTGAACATTTCCTATAATTTCAATAAAATCAAGTTGTTTGTGTTATTTTTTCCGTAAGTAAAACCATTGCTTATTCTAATGTAATTAGAGTAGCTACCTAATTCAATTAAATTGCAGCTAAATGTTTTTATCAGACACAGTTGACACACCATCTGTTCTCAGGAGAGGCATTTATGCACATGTGAGTGGTTTACTCTTTTAAAGACATTTGTTCACTGTCCTGAACTGTTGTATGTGTGACCTTTTGTGTCTGCTGTCACAAGTGTTGAATAGATCGCACTTGAGTTGTGTGTGCAGTTGCTGCAGCTAGTAAAGAAAGCAACAGCTGCTGTCATACTAGTAAGTTGCAGTAGATCTAAAGGTACCTAGTCTGAAATTTTCATATGTCTTTTTTCAAAATTTTGGATTTCCAACTCAGTGTGCAAGGACCTTAGCAGTGACAGGTAACTTAAACTAAACACAAATGTGCACACATTCTTTTCATTTTTCTTTTATTTTTAAGTATTTTTTTAATAACTAATTGTTAGTTATTTATGTGTACAGTTGCAGAATTTGCTAAATGTTAATTAATTTAATTTACCAAAATAAAAGAGATCATACAAAATGCATGTATTTTTCATTTAGTACTGACCTGAATAAGATATTTCACATAAAAGATATTTACATATAGTCCACAAGAGAAAATGAGAGTTAAATTTATAAAAAATAATGCTGTTCAAAAGTTTATATACACTCGATTCTTGAGTTTTGTTACCTGAATTTTTTTTTTTGGCTTTTTAGCATTTTTGTGTATTTGAACCCTTTCCAATAATGACTGTATGATTTTGAGATCCATCTTTTCACACTGAGGAACTCATGCAACTATTACAGAAGGTTCAAATGTAATGGATTGTCTTTCCTTCTGAAGCATCAGTGCGCATTTAAACCTTCTGCAATAGTTGCATATGAGTTCCTCAGTTGTCCTCAGTGTAAAAAGATGGATCTCAAAATTTTTGGAAAGGGTTCAAATACAAAAAGAATGCTGAAAAACCAAAGAATTTGTGGGACCTGAAAGCAGTTTAACTGTTCAGTACAAACAAGGGACTCAACAACAATGAACAACTATCACTAAACAACAAAAAAAAACACATCAGGTACCAGCACAGTATTAAGAATCAAGTGTATGTATGGGGTTATTTTTATAAATTCAACTCTCATTTTCTTTTGTGGACTATATTTAAACATCTTTTATGTTAAATATCTTATTCAGGTCAGTACTATATGAAAAATACATGCATTTTGTATGATCGCTCTTATTTTGGTAAAATAATATTTAAAAATAACATTTTGCAGATTCTGCAAAGCATTGACTGTATTTCTGTAATGTCTTGTTTCACCAGTTTTCTCCAAGTCCCTTTCTTATGTCCATCTTTTTGTTTTTGTTTTTGTTTTCTCAGCGGCCCGGCATGCCATCAGGACCACGGATGCCTCATCAGGGGGCCCCAATGGGGCCTCCAGGACCACCATATGGAGGAAGCCCTGCTGTCCGGCCCGGACTTACCAATCAGGCCATGGAAGCCAGTCGCAAACGGCCCGCTCCTTCACAGCAACAGATGCAACAGCAGCAGGCCGTACAGAATCGAAACAGGAAGTGAGTATAATGTGACATATACTAATAATCAGGAACCCACATGAAAAAAATATAGAGAAGGTTTTATCTTAACAAGAACGTGGAGGATGTCACTCTATGTAGGTTTGTCGACTTATGTAGGCTTATGAAATTGCGAACTCCTGTTGAAGCAATAATGCCTTGTTTTAACGTATTCTCACAAGCAACAGGAACTGACAGGTTTCCCATGTTCTTTTCTTCCCCCACTATCATGTGAATAAAGGATTATAAGAAGAAAAAACATTACATAGTTCACCAAAATGTCATAATTTAGTCGTTGTTCCAAACCTGTATGACTTTCTTTCTTCTGTGGAGCACAAAAGAAGATATTTTGAAGGCTGTTGGTAAATAGTTTTGATGACAGGATGTTGATATTTTGATTACATTTTGATTGCGACATCGGGTGACCAATGATGGGTGGTCTAATGTCACCATTAATTTGATGTCCAATACCGACAGCTGACGTTGATATTTTGTTGTTTTTAAGTTGTGTAACCAAAATCCAATATTAAGTCAACATCAAATTGATGTCAAAACTTACGTGAAACCCAGTTTTTATTCTCAACCAAAATGAAATCTGATATTGGGGTCCAACCTCAACCTGATGATATTATTGACATCTGGTCCCTGCTGGGTTTTGATGTTCCACAGAAGAAAGTCATACAGCTTTAGATTGACATGAGAGTGAGTAAATTATGACAGAATTATTTAATTTATTTTTTGGTAAACTATTCTTTAATCTAGGGTCAAGAGTAGCATGGAAAAAAGACAAATTGATGGTGTGTTTGAAAGCTCGTCCATTCTACACACCACTCTTATATGAACCCCCAGGTGCTCCACAGGACATTGTCACTGTATTCCTATAATCTATAGTGCAGAAACACTGTAACTGAAGTGTTCAATACAGTCAGAGCTGAATGAGTTTTGATTGATGAGCATGTAAATTGTCTCTGTTGCTTTGGCTGGATGGGGAGATGCAGTTCTTCCTCTGACAAGAATTGTTTAGACAGAAAGGCCTGATCCTGTTTGAAATAAGATTTGATTACATGCAGCTTAATGGGAAGCAAAAGAATTTGCAATTGCTAAAAAAAAACGGCAAACATCTGTTAACAATAAAACGGTTATGGCTGTGTTGATGTAGATTTCATGAGTTCTCTTTCTTTTTCTAGTCTTACAATTTAATAATAAAAATATCTCTTTCGTATAACGTTTTTGTCCACAACCACGTTGTTGTCTGTTGCTTGATTTCTTTTCGGTTGATGTCACGTGTCACAGTTTCCAGGTCCAAACGCTCTTTCAGATCACAAAATAAACAGTGCAAATATACACTGATAGTGTGCTTTAGTACAACTAAAATCATGATTCTAACATTTATCTTAATACCGAAATCTCATTGACCAGACTAGGGCTGTGCGATATTGAAGAAAAATGTGATATGCGATACGATAATGCTTAAATTCCTCATGCTAAGGTGAAACAGTTTTACTGAGTGAGTTCTGTGAACTTCTATAACTATCTTGTCATATATAAATTGTTATTTATGTGTGTGCATGGATATACAGGTGCATCTCAATAAATTAGAATGTCATGGAAAAGTTCAAATTGTGAAACTCATGTATTAAATAAATTCAGTGCACACAGACTTAAGTAGTTTAAGGTTTTGGTTCTTTTCATTTTGATGATTTTGGCTCACATTTAACAAAAACCCACCAATTCAACAAATTAGAATGCTTCATAAGGCCAATAATAAAAAAACATTTTTAGTGAATTGTTTGCCTTCTGGAAAGTATGTTCATTTACTGTATATGTGCTCAATACTTGGTAAGGGCTCCTTTTGCTTTAATTACTGCCTCAATTGCTGGCCAGTCAAGCACACCAACACCATGGTCATTTAACCAACTTTTGGTGCCTTTGGCAGTGTGGGGAGGTGCCAAATCCTGCTGGAAAATGAAATCAGCATCTTTAAATGCTGGTCAACAGAAGGAAGCATGAAGTGCTCTAAAATTCCTTGGTAAACAGGTGCAGTGACTTTGGTTTTCAAAAAACACAGCAAAAAACACAGCAGATGACATTGCACCCCAAGTCATCACAGACTGTGGAAACTTAACACTGGACTTCAAGCAACTTGGGCTATGAGCTTCTCCACCCTTCCTCCAGACTCTAGGACCTTGGTTTCCAAATGAAATACAAAACTTGCTCTCATCTGAAAAGAGGACTTTGGACCACTGGGCAACAGTCCAGTTCTTCTTCTCCTTAGCCCAGGTAAGATGACTCTGATGTTGTCTGTGATTCAGGAGTGGCTTAACAAGAGGAATACAACAACTGTAGCCAAACAGTTGATGCCTTGACCCCAGCCTTAATCCATTCCTTGTGAAGTTCACCCAGATTCTTGAATCGATTTTGCTTGACAAACCTCTCAAGGCTGCGGTTCTCTTGGTTGGTTGTGCATTTTTTCTTCCACACTTTTTCCTTCCACTCAGCTTTCTGTTAACATGCTTGGATACAGCACTCTGTGAACAGTCAGCTTCTTTGGCAATGAATGTTTGTGGCTTACCCTCCTTGTAAAGGGTGTCAATGATTGTCTTCTGGATGACTGTCAGATCAGCAGTCCTCCCCATGATTGTGTAGCCTAGTGAACCAAACTGAGAGACCATTTTAAAGGCTCAGGGAACCTTTGCAGGTGTTTTGAGTTGATTAGCTGATATTCATGTCACCATATTCTAATTTGTTGAGATTTGTTGGGTTTTTGTTAAATGTGAGCCAAAATCATCACAATTCTTCAGTCAATACACCACAATACTTTAGTCTGTGTGCACTGAATACTATTTAATACTATTTTAATATTTAATACACAAGTTTCAGAATTTGAGTTGAATTACTGAAATAAATGAACCTTTCCATGACATTCTAATTTATTGAGATGCACCTATATGTATCAAGAGCTCCTGTAAAACCACAACAAATTCCTTGTGTTTGGGCACACTTGGCAAGAATAAAGCTCTCTCTGTTTCTGACACTAATATAACTAGCATACATGTTTAACTTTTTGTGAACAACAACTTCTGAAAGTTAACAGTAGTGTTTTACTCTAGCATTATATAAAAAATGTCATTTTAACATTAGTGTAATCATTTTAACATCAGTTTAGGAACTGATTAATAAAATGTAAAAATAAAACACTCTGCTGAAGTTTCACTCTATGAATTTAATATGCACTGAGTCTTATTATGCTACAAAAGTTTTTCAGGCAAGAACAGTGAGTGATTTTCTCTTTGTCTTTTGTTCATGGCCCTAAATATTGCAAGCTGTAGCGTTATGCATATTGCAATATGTACATTTGAGATATTTCGATAATTTCGAAATATTGCACAGCCCGAGACCAGACCAGGATTCATCTTTTCATAATCATTAAAATATTGGTGTCTACAAAGCGTGAGCAAAAGACTGTAGTGCACACTGGGAGTTTTAAAAAACTTAGCTTAAAAGTGTGCTATAAATGAATCATACTTTTAAATTACTGTTAAAATGGAGGCTACGACCTGGAAACAGTATTCAGTATGTCACGACTTAAAGAGATAGTTCACCCAAAATAAAAATTCTGTCATTAATTACTTTCCCTCCTGTCGTTCCAAACCCGTAAGACCTTTGTTCATCTTCGAAGCACAAATGAAGATATTTTTGATGAAATCTGCAGCAATTTTGTGAGCAAAAAAAGTATTCTTATACATTTATAAAGTCACGGTTGAACCACTGCTGTCACATGGACTATTTTAACAATGTCCTTACTACCTTTCCGGGCCTTGAACGTGGTAGTTGTGTTGCTGTCTATGCAGGGTCAGAAAGCTCTCAGATTTGATCAAAACTACAGTCAAACCAAAATTTCAGACACCTTCAACATTTCTCACATTGTCACTTTATTCGCTATAGTTTAGAAAATAGTAATAAAATATGACAAGAGCTCAGAGTTAAACTGTCAGAACTAATTCATCTTGATAATGTCAGATAATTTTGTGTAACAAAACATGGTCAGGTCAAAGTGTCTAATCACATTTTTGGTCCCAAATTTGTATTGATTTTAAGGTATAATATGTTATGGTTTACTTTATTTTGCTATCCTCACATCCTTACATAAATGAACTATAGTGTCCTGCACCCACAAGTAAAAAATATATTATATCTGGAGTCTTAATCATTTTTGGTTTGACTGTATTTTAATTTGTGCTCTGAAGATGAACAAAAGACAGGTTTGAAACAACATGAGGGTGGGTAATTAATGACAGAATGTTCTTTTTTTTTGGGTGAACTATCTCTTTAACAAGCAGATTTAAATGCTGGAGTGACTGGTGGCACCACTCACAGAGAAATCTTATTGGTCCAAAATTGTGCTCCACATAAGGTAGCTGTAAATTCGGCATTCAACATATCTGCCGATTGACTGTGATTGCATCATGTCACAGATCAGTTTCACATTCAGTGCGAGAAACAAATAGTTTGTCACTGGAATATGGTTAGGACGTTGGATTTTCATTCCATTTTTTTGGATCCTTATGTTGTTTATTTCTTCTGATTTCATTTGCACTGTTTGTTCTTGGTGCCATTCGTTGGCTGCTTTTGTATTGTTTTGATCAGAAGTGACCCACGTTCCTTTCTTGTAAATCTTTGAAAATTCCCAGATGTTTTAAATGGGGTCACTTTGTGGGCTTGTATCACAAATCTCTGTGACATATGTCTTAGTTTGCGCAGTGGCTGTTGTTTAGTTGCAGTTAATCTGATCTGTGGAGTCTGCTGGCCAATCAACTGCTTGCACTGTTGTGACAGAAAGGGGCCACGCACTGAGAAATATTATATATAATACTTGTTTCTTCATTTTTTTCTGGATCTCTCTCTCTCTGTTGTGTCCTCTCTGAATCAGCTCCATTGATTCACATACTTGCTCATTCTGTCTGTCGACCTTGTCTGACACATTAGTGTAACATTATCTTGCATTGTCTAGAACCCTCCTGTCTCACATCAGACTAATCAATGCACTAGATGTGTGCGTGTGTGTTTAACAACCACACATGGTATATCAGATCCTTTGTCCTCTACTTCTGCTGTTTCTCTTACAACTCCCATGTTGTCTGTTTTGTGTATTTAGCTTTTTGTAATGTGTCCCCGAAACTTGCATACAAACACATGCTCTTGCAACACATACAAACACACGCAGTACCCTCTAATGAAGGACCCTTCGAATGCCATCAACTCATAGGAAGCCTGTTGGATTTCCTGGACCAAATGAGATGCCAGGGAGACAGATGGACATGAGAGAGGCCCAATCAGATCCCACACTCGGATCAAAGTAGGAGTTTATTCTGCTGCATGATGGATTCACACATTTTGATCCCACCCTTGTCCCAGGCCTTGACCCCTTTACCCTGGCACATCTTACTTTCAAAGACATATCCCTGATAAGGATTACCCCCCTGCACCTCTGATTGATGTTTGATGGTTATTATCAAAGATTATTCCTTATTAAGTTACAGATCAGGTGATGTCAGTCATGTCATGTGACCTAACATGACATTTGAGTCAAATACATTGTAAAATCAAAGGTCTTATAATAAGATTAATATATTATGGTTAAAGCTTTAACGTTATTCAATATTTTCCTGGATTTAGCATGGATGCGCTTGCATGTCTTGTTGCATGGCATGATGGCAGTATGTGAGAGCTTGTTTTACACTTCAGTATAAAGTGTCAACACTACATTTTTTCACAAATAACTAAACATGTATTAATAAGTCAGGCATTTGTGCATTTTTGTTGATAAATATATTAAGCTGGTGGAAAGTGTGCTGATATTTATTTATATTTTATTTTGTATCATTTTTATTTTAGATTTTGTTATTATTTTTATTTTCTTTTTAAAAATATTTTTAATTTTAGTATTTTTATTTTATTATATTTATTTTTTAATTATTTGTATTCTATTTTTTATAATTTATTTATTTATATTTTATTATTTTATTTTGTTGTATTATTTTATATTTTATTATTTTTATTTTTTTATCACTTTTTATTTTATTCTTTATTTTTTATATATATTTTCTTTATTTTTATTTTATATTTTATTTGATTATTTTAATTATTTAATTTTTGTGTTTTTTTCTTTTATTCTTATTTTATATATTGTTATTTTATATTTTTATTATTTTTATCTTATTTTATTCTTTATTTTTCATTTTATTTTATATTTTATTTTTCTTTATTTTTTATATTTTATTTTTTATTATTTTATTGTATTCTTTATTATTTTTATTTTATATTTTATAATTTTTTTATTCTAAAAGCAATATTTTATTTTTTTTATTTTTTTGTTTTATATTTAATTTTTTATTAATTTAATTTTTATATATATAGTTTATTTATTTTTATTTTATATTTTATTTGATTATTATTTATTACTTTTGTGTATTTTTATTGTATTCTTTATCTTATTTTATTTTATATATTTTTTATTTTATATTTTATTTTTTTTTTTTATTGTAAAAACAGTATTTTATTTTTTATTTTATTCAATATTATATATATATATATATATATATATATATATATATATATAATTTTTTGTTGTTGTTTTTGTTTTTGTTTTTTATTATTTTAGTTTAGTTTAGTTTTTTATTATAAAATCAATATTGACTTGAGACTACTCATGAACTAAGTAGTTCTACCCAGATGTTTATTGTGAAATAACAAAAACCAAAATAACGAAATAACAAATCACAATAACAGTGTTTGTTTTGGTGATGGTCACATGTCCTGCTTTTGAGTGTACAAAGCTCTTCTCAATAAGAAGAGCATGAACACATGCCCAACAAAAGTCCAGCACTCTTTTCAGTCTATTTAATCAGACCAATGATTATTTGCTTTCACAGGTAATGCCACATGCAGCTCTCTCCACTAGCATTTTTTGCATATCTTCTGAAACAGGGAAAAAAGCCACCAAAACAATGTTACTTGTGCTCAAAGAACTAGAAGAGCATTCATAATATACTTGCATAGACAGCACAACCGTATCGACACACCTGTCTGCCCATCACAAGCAGCATCTATGAATCTCTGCAGCTTTCCAAGCTTCAACTTGTGAAGTTTGAGTGGTAATGATTCTAGTTGATTCTAGTAACGTCCTCTGTGCCAATGGTTGCCAGCACCATCTGGGCTGGCGTCGCGCGCACACACACTCCCACACCGTCTTTCCCGCATCCTGGACCAGCCCCAGAATTTTAGCAGATGTCCCGGGTGCTCCACTGTCAGTCTCCATAGTAACATCTTGGGTTTTTTTCTGCCTTTCCTCTCCGTTTCCCCTTTCTCCCTCTTTCTGCAGTGCCAAGAGGAGGAAGATGGCTGATAAGATCCTTCCACAAAGGGTGAGTAAGAGATCTGAGCCTTTTCATTGCTTTCATTGGTTTAGATGGGGCTTTTTATGTGTGCAAATGTGCACGGATGAAGATGCACGGGCGTGTGCGTCTGTTCTCTATCTCGGCCTTTTAGAGGGGTGGAATCCTCCACCAAGCAAGCGATACGCTAGACAGAAATGTTTTGGAGGGCTTTTGCATTTAGTAATTGCCACCTCAACCAGACAATACAGATTTACACTCACAGCAGGTCATTTTTTTAAATGTATTGTGTATATTTTAAAAATCTAGATTTTTTTTTTTATTTTGACAAAGTATCTGTTATATTTATTGTCAGCTTTCAATTGTGTATAATATTCTAAGATATTCTAATATCACAATATATAATAAAGCATCCAAAAGAAAAGATGTGCTAGTGAGTTCATGGTGATGGCTGTTGTTGAAAACCTATTTTGTATAATTTATTAGGGTTTAAACATTGTACATGAATGATTCTGTTCACAGTTGTTTATAGTCACTGTGTCATTATGAGTTGGTTGTGTTAGATAAGATAAGCAGCATTATGTGTGTGTTATCAGGCCTTATAGATAGATACAACTCCAGTGGAGACGCCAGACGCATTAGTCATTGATGAAACACTTGAAATAACTAGGATAGTTTGGATTTCCTTACCAGTGCTCCCATTTACAAAATGACGTTTTATTGAATTCCTCTTTCAGATTCGTGAGCTTGTTCCGGAGTCACAGGCGTATATGGATCTGTTGGCATTCGAGCGCAAATTAGACCAGACCATAATGCGCAAACGGGTGGACATCCAAGAGGCACTTAAGAGACCCATGAAGGTATTTCTCATGCTCATGATCGATATATTCTTTTTTATTGAATTTTCCAGGACAGACTGTTTTATTTAACTAACTTTAAGGTGGAAGTGAAGCAGTCCATCAGGTTTACATTTTTAGTAAACTGATTTTCATTAAAAAAATATATATATAATAAAAATGATTAATGCAACCATTTTAAAGAAAAAAGATGTTTAGTTATAGCTTTTGGAGCAAGGGTGCCGCCAAGTTGCAAAACCACAGCGTGTGACGTCACAGGGTTGGTTTGCTCCATTAGCCACTTAAGTAATATAGGCATTTCTTTACTTTTTGAACAAACAGATGTGTTTTTAACACACAAATGTGACCCTGGACCACAAAACCAGTCATAAGGGTCAGTTTTTTGAAATTGAGATTTATAAGCTTTCTAATAAATTAGAATAAATAAGCTTTCCGCTGATGTATGGTTTGTTAAGATGTTTGGCCACCAGATACAACTATTTGAAAATCTGTCTTATCCTCGTCCAGCTATTTTTAGCTGTTCAAATTGGTGTGTCTTACTATATTAATGTATTATTTAATTATGAACACACTGGTTTGTAGTGCAAACCATAGACTTCATTCTGTGTTGAAGAAAAAGTTGGGTTGTTTAAAAATATGCTTGTTCTACATAAGACTGGTTTTGTTGTCCAGGGTCACAAATGTGTTTTTTTACCATAATTTGGATGAATGTCAAACATCAAGCTGTTTTCACAAAGTTTTGATCATGGTATCCCAAACATTGTTTTCATAATGGGAGGCGCAGTGTGATATAAACAAATAAGGCTTCATGGAATATCGTTCATGTCTAGGGATGCGCGGTATACCGGTAATGGAAAAATACCGGTATATGTTATATTTCAAACGGTACGATATCACCATTTTGCCCAGTTCGGTTTTTCATACGCTGCTGTTCCGATGTTCACCTGTAGGCGGCAGTGCTTCCCAAATTTCTGCAAAACCGCTAAACGTGACAGCAGAAAAACGCGATTGATCATCAAACAGATGAAACTCCATAAACGCGCTCGAAAGTAGTAAATAAAGACAACAGTAGAAGTGAAATATGGCATTATTTTGCATACAAAGCAGACGATAAAGGTAAATTTACTGACCTTACTGCACCTGTATACAAGCGTTGCTATAAATCACCAAGTATTTGTCACTTGCTCATCCTCATCTTTTCCACAAATTTAGAGATCGACAGGTGAGTGTTCAATTAAAAATTCTGATTTTAATAACTTTTATTTACTGTTTTATTTATTACTGTACTCAAGTAAATCTAAAAAGTGTCTGTAGTTTATCAGTGTTTTTCTTTGGAAAATGTTTTACTTTTGAGTACAATTAAGAAAGTAATACATTTATAATGTAATAAAGTATTAAATATTTGATATGAAACATTGCAGTAAAAAGTCAAATATTATGCTTTGGAATGTTGGAATATTCTAAAGAAAACGCTCTAATAAAGTACAGACACTTGAAAAGTACTTTTAAAGCAGAGTAATAAATACTTTCTGAATATTACAGCACTTATTAATCTAGGTCAAAAATTATTTATAAATGATAAATAAACAAATACATGTTTAGTATGTTAACATTACTTACTACAGTATCGATTTAGTATCGATACCGAGATATTACATATTGGTATCGTACCGAAGCCAAAATTATGGTATCGAGCCATCCCTATTCATGTCACATCTTATTTTTTTGTCGGACCTTTCAGACATATGTGACCTTGAACCACAAAACCAATCATAAGGGTCCTTTTTTTATATATATACATCATCTGAATAAATAAATAATAAATAAATAAGCTTGCCATTGATGTATGTTTGGTTAACAATGCATATTACTAATCAAAAATTACATTTTCATTTAATAACAGTAGGATATTTACAAAATATCTTCATGGAACATGATCTTTACTTAATATCTTGATGATTTTTGGCATTTTATTGGCATTATTGGCTATTGCTACAAATATACCCATGCTACTTAAGACTGGTTTTGTGGTCCAGGGTCACATATTTGCTATACACTGGCATGTTCACCAGTAGCGGTCTGTAACATATTTTATGATCTCCTGCGAATACAATTCCCTGCTATTAACAGGACACTAAAGCTAATCACCTATCTGAACGATCGGGCTAGTGCTCCTTCTTTAAGAAAGTTTATAATTCTCACTTGTTTTAAGTCTTGTCAGTTTTAACAGTAAAGTGTTTTAAGCCATTCAAGGTCAAGACAGCGCGAAAGAGATTTTAATGCGGAGCTTGCGCGCTGCGATATATCTTATCTGTGTGCAAGCACGGAAGTACCAATTTGAGTTCACTTTCACATCTACTGGAGCAAATGCACACAAAATTAAGTCAGAATGACTGTCATGATGAGTATCCACATAACCATGTGCTGTTTCTGACCTGTTCTTCAACCCAAACTAGCAGGTTCACAGTATTACTGCTGGGTTCCCTTGCCGTATTGGCTCAAATGCATAAGCGCTTGCACTTACTATAGGCTCAACAGTCCTTTCAAGTTCATCTTCCTCCATTTCAAAACAAGCGTGTGTTGAAAAAGTAAAGAAATACTTATATGTGACCCTGGACCACAAAACCAGTCATAAGTGTCAATTTTTCTAAATTGAGATTTATACATAATCTGAAAGCTGAATATATAATTTTGGCCGAGATACAACTATTTGTAAATCTTGAATCTGAGGGTGCAAAAAAAACTCTAAATATTGATAAAATTGCCAAATTAAGTTCTTAGCAATGCATATTAAGCAAAAATTAGGTTTTGATATATTTACACTAGCAAATGTACAAAATGTCTTTATGGAACATGATCTTTACTTTAAATCCTAATGATTTTTGGCATAAAATAAAACAATCAATAAAATCAATCATTTTGACCCATACAATGTATTTTTGGCTATTACTACAAATATACCCGTGCTACTTAAAGGACTGGTTTTGTGGTCCAGGGTCACATATTACTTCACTGGTCGATGAAGCAAACCAACACTGTGACGTCACACGCTGTGGTAATGCAAGATGCTGGCACCCTTGCTCAAAAAGCTATAACAAAAATCTTTTTATCTGATGATTACATTAACTGCGTTTGTTCAGATGTATCAGATAATTTCAAGCAGGTCTAGTTGTCCTTTATTGAACCTTTTTTAATATTGCTTGTATAAATCAAGACAACAAACAACTTAAATAAGCATAAAATGCAGCTGGAGTGTTTAGCGTCTCATATTTTACCACTTATCAGCTTAAAAGCATTTTCCCCAAGATAGACATTTTTGTGAGCATGTCTTGAGGATTGAATAAGGATAAATATTCAGATAAACTCTTTTTTTTTTTCCAATTTGAAGCAAAAACGAAAACTGCGTCTCTACATCTCCAACACATATAACCCTGCCAAGCCTGATGCAGAGGACTCTGAAGGAAGCATTGCATCTTGGGAGTTACGTGTGGAGGGCAAACTGCTGGATGATGTGAGTCAATTGTACTTACATCAGTAATTGCACAACATGGATATTTTAAAATCCTTTGCTAAGAAACAGATGTGCTGATGCTTTTATTGGAAAAAAGTATGACTTTTGTATCAAAAATAAACTGTCTGCAGCATTTGATCATGTGCTTTTTGTCTCTGACATCATACCTTGTGAATGGCAGCTATGTGCATTTTGAATTAGTGAGGTTAAATTTACTCTCCCAGGCTCCGCGTCTTGACCACAGACATGTGCCTCGCTTACCAGTGAGATCACTTCCCAGCCTCTATCCAAACATGCCTGCCAGAAAGTTCTGTGGGTCCATTGACTTGGGCTTTTTTTCCTTATTCTGCTCTTTTGATAGTTGTATGCCATGCAACCTTTTAACCAACAATGCGTATCTTAAAGAAAGTTAAAAGGTTAATTACATGTAAAACTCGACTGCATTTGTGGCATGCTTTTTGTTTTTCCGAGGAAAATTCAACCTAAAAAGAATGCGCTTAAAAGCAGTCTAGCAGGCAGGAAGTGTACATCACCCAGAATAAATGTTCAAAATATCCAGCGATCACACTGTATAAACATAAAATATGAATATTTACATGTGTAAGATAGGTTTGAAAGAAATGTTTACCTTCCCAGTCAAAAGAATCATTAAAACTGTCCAGTTTTAAAAGAATCATTTACCTACCCTGTTGCTTTTGCATAGTTTCACTGTGATATACCAGGAAGGGACGTGACATTACTATTCATGAAGTGCTGTTTATATGCAGCAAACTACACCTACAGGAATTACATTAGTAACGAATGACCAGAAATGACCTGAAAATGTTTCCCCCTTTAAAGAGGTTTACTTGCCTGCTGTTGTTTAGTGGTTTCTATCAATATGATTAAATAGATCTTAACTAGCTAAAGCTGAGGCTCATTGCACATTTGTTTTTGCTCAAGCAAGTTCCCTTCATCCGTTTCAAAGGCTGTTGAACAGTAAGGTTTGTACAGTTTTTTTTTTTTTTGCTCACCAAGCCTGCATTTATTTGATTCAAAGTACAGCAAACACAGTACAATTTTGTAATAGTTTTACTATTTAAAATAACTGCTTTCTATTTGAATATATTTTTAAATGTAATTCATTCCTGGTATTTCAAACCTGTTTTTATAATTACTTCAGTCACATCATTCTAATATGCTGATTTGCTGATCTAAATGTTTTATTATTATGTTGAAAACTTTTTCCTGTGATTATAAAATATTCCTCTAATTTGCTAATTTTTTATTTTTTTATAATAAAAAAAAAATACTGACTCTAAGCTTTTGAATGGTATAGTTTATAATGTTACAAAAGCTTTTTTTTCAGATAAATGCTGTTCATCAAAGAATCCTGAAAAAAAGTACTCTTACTGTTTTAAATACTGATAATAATAAAAATAATCATAATAAATGTTTCTTAAACTGCATATTAGAATGATTTCTGAAGGATCATGTAACACTGAAGACTGGAAAATGATGCTGAAAATTTAGCTTTGGTCACAGGAATAAATTATATTTGAAAATATATTCAAATAGAAAACAGTTATTTTAAATGGCAAAAATATTTCAAAATTTTACTGTTTTTGTATCAAATCTAACTGTAATTTGGATCAAATAAATGCAGTATTGGTGTTCAGAAGAAATTTCTTTAAAAAACATAAAAAATCTTACTGTTCAAAAACTTTTGACTGGTAGTGTATGATCTGAAATACCTGCTAATGTACTGGTTTGATTCATGTGATTGCAGCTGAAGCTTAAGGACTAAATGCTCAAGTGTTTACGCAGTGCAGCATAAATCCAGCCTCTTGGGTCAGTCTCTAACCAGGACCCGTTTAGCTAATACACTTGAGGCATGCTTTTCCATGCCCAAAGAAATGAAACTAGTACTTATTGATGATAGCTTGAAGGGCTCATGCCGTCTCTGGGCTGAATGGAATGTTGTCCTGCTCAGCAAATCATCCGCCAGTATGCCACATTCAGCCCATTCTCTTCCATGGAAAGTCTACCAGGAAAGTTTATGATGTGGTGTAAAGTTCTTGTTTTCCAACAGTGTCTAATTCCCTGGAAACTAGAGTTTCTCAGTGGCACACTCTTAAAACAGTTTTTATGCTTTTTTGCACAGCCAGGAAAGATGAAAAGGAAGTTCTCCTCATTCTTCAAGAGTCTGGTGATTGAACTTGACAAAGACCTTTACGGCCCTGATAACCATTTGGTTGAGGTTGGTGTTTGATATCCTGCACACTAACTGACAGTGAAACAATTTTTTTTAATACTGGAAATTCTTAAAACCAAGGTTATTTTTCTATTTAGTTACTGCAGTACTTTTTCTTTATAAGTGTGTGTAAGCATGTTGATTTCTTTTTTTTCTCTGTAGTGGCATCGTACCCAGAACACTCAGGAGACAGACGGATTCCAGGTGAAGAGACCTGGAGATGTGAACGTGCGCTGCACCCTGCTGTTAATGCTGGATTACCAGGTAAAAGCAACTGAAGACTACAGATCAAGAACTGTAAAATGGTGCAAATTGCAGTTGTATAAATGTGTTGTCAAATTTTAGAGCATTTTTTCTTGGGCTTGTGTTTTTTTTTTTTTTTTTATTATAAATTTCTTTCAGACCTTGAAGCCTTCATTCAACCTTCAGATTCATTAAAGTAATATGTTGATAAAATACATATTACTTTTTTTTTTTTTTTTTACAAAAAAAAAGTACATACACCTTACAGAATCTACAAAATGTTAATTATTTTGCCAAAACAAAGGGTATCATACAAATGCATGTTAGTTTTTATTTAATACTGACCTGAGTAAGATATTTCACATAAAATATATTTCCATATAGTCCACAAGAGAAAATAATAGATAAATTTATAAAAAATTACCCAGTTCAAAAGTTTACGTACGCTTGATTCTTAATACTGTGCTGTGACCTGAATGATCCACAGCTGTGTTTTTTTTTTTTTTGTGATAGTTCGTGATAGATCATGAGTCCTTTGTTTGTCCTGAACAGTTAAACTGCCCACTGTTCAGAAAAGTCCTTCAGGTCCCATTAATTAATTGGTTTTCCTGTATTTGAACCCTTTCCAACAATGACTGTATAGCCCTTTTCACACTGCGTGTTGATTCCGGAAAATTGCCGGAATATTGCCGGAGTGCCTTCTGTGTGAATGTAAACACGTCCCAGGATTGATTCCGGGAACGATTCCGGGTTGGGGACCTAGTAACATTGCCGGGATCAGTCCCGGAACGAGCCCTGTGTGAACAAAAGCCAGAATCAATGGCGTAAAGTCTGTGTAGAAGTGACGACATATGGGATCTTTACGGGTTGTGTGTGAACGCACACACAGATTCCGGAAAATCACTGGCAGTGTGAATGAACAACATCAAACAATCCCGGGACAATTCCCAGAATGCATTACCCGTGTATTTTCCGGAATCTCTGTGTGAAAGAGGCTTATGATTTTAAGATCCGTCTTTTCAAGATGTGTACATTTTTCTTATTTTGCCCAAATATTATATTCTTTTTCACTTAGTACTGCCCTTTAGAAGCTACAGAAGATACTTGCATGTTTCCCAGAAGACAAAATAAGTTAAATAACTTCAAATTCTAAAAGTTTTTACCACCCAGCTCTTAATGCATCACGTTTCCTTCTGGAGCATCAGCAAGTTTTTGAACCTCTTGTAATAGTTGCATATGAGTCCCTGAGTTGTCCTCAGTGTGAAAAGGTGGATCTCATAATCATACAGTCATTGTTGGAAAAGGTTCAAATACACAAAAATGTTGAAAAACCAAAAGAATTTGTGGGACCTAAAGGATTTTTCTGAAGAACAGCGGGCAGTTTAACTGTTCAGGACAAACAAGGGACTCACAAACAACTATTACTAAACAAAAAAACAACCGTGGATCATTCAGGTCACAACACAGTATTAAGAAACAAGCGTATGAAACTTTTGACCTCAACTGTATGAGTATACTACAACAGAACTCTGTAAGTCTACGTAGTAATTATTTTGTGAGGATTTACTTTGTGAGAAAAAAACTGCAGTGACAGTCAAAATAGATGCATATTCTTCTACTGTGAATACGTCTTTAGATTAAAAGTTAATTAAGCCTGTGTCAGTACTCTGAAATGAAGAGGAATGCACAGAACAGTCACTGAAAGCATTATTTATCTGAGAGTTTTGTGTTCTGTGTGCAGCCGCCTCAGTTTAAACTGGATCCACGATTGGCTCGTCTGCTGGGAATACACACACAGACTCGCTCCAGTATCATACAAGCTCTCTGGCAGTATGTCAAAACCAACAAACTGCAGGACTCGCATGACAAGGAGTACATCAACTGTGACAAGTACTTCCAACAGGTACACTTGATTGGAAAGACTGATTAACATTCATCACAATCTGTAAATAATGACTGAATGAGCCTCACTTAAACCCCCGTACTGTATCTGATATTTAAAATAACACTGTTGAAGTTCAAAGAAGCACATATTGGAATTATTATCTAAATTAAGAGTTTTTTGTGTTTCTCCTCTCATAGATCTTTGACTGTCCACGTCTGAAGTTCTCTGAAATTCCACAGCGCCTCACCAACCTTTTACTTCCCCCTGATCCTATTGTCATCAATCACATCATTAGGTTTGGGTTATTATGTTATTATGTGGTTTTGCTTGTCTGAACAAATGTGTCTTTACAGATATCTACCAAAATATAATGTTCTTAATCCTTTACACTTCTGGTCAAAAGTTTAGGGAATAGTTAAGAAATTTATTTTTTGTTCAGCAAGGATACATTAAATTGATCAAAACAATTTATTCATAATCTTACAAAAGATTTCTATTTCAAACAAACAGTTACTTTTAACTTTCTGCTCATCAGAGAATCCTGAAAAAAACATTACAGTTTCTGCAAAAAATATTAAGCAGCACAACGGCATATTAGAATGATTTCTGAAGGATTATGTGATACTGAAGACTGAAGTAAAGATGCTTAAAATTCAGATTTGCCTTCACAAGAATAAATGACATTTTAAAATATATTCAAATAGAAAACAGTTATTTTTATATGAATCATTATTTCACAATATATTTTTATTTTACTATATTTTTAAACAAATAAATGCAGCCTTTGTGAGCATAAGAGACTTCTTTCAAAAACATGTACAGTATTTCTTTTAATTTGCATCATTTTAATTGAACCTCTTCACATCTCTAGTGTGTAGATATGTACATAATCCAAAACAGGAGTGTTTTAGTTTAGTCTTTGTGCATTGTGCTTTGTCTTCTCTATCTTTTTTTAATAATTAAGAATACAAAACATGAATTCTCATTGAGGTTATTTTTGTACAGCGTCGACCCTAATGATCAGAAAAAGACGGCATGCTATGACATTGATGTAGAGGTGGAAGATCCCCTTAAAGCACAAATGAGCAGCTTCTTGCTCTCCACAGCCAATCAGCAAGAGATTGCCTCTCTGGACAACAAGGTTAGTGCGAGTCTCCCACATCACTGTGGACACAATGAAGCAGATGATTGAACTTCTAGCCATTTTGCTCTGAATTATAGGGACTCTGATTTCGACTCATATTATTACACTTAAGCTGACAGCAGGATAATAATCAGGATTTAACAACTTCTGAAGGGCCTGAATACACCCTTGATTTTATAATTTGGCTCTTAATGCTCACAGATCCATGAGACTATTGAGTCCATCAATCAGCTGAAGATCCAGAGAGATTTTATGCTCAGCTTCTCCAGAGATCCCAAAGGCTACATACAGGACTGGCTCAAATCCCAGAGCAGAGATCTGAAGGTCTGTAACAACTTGATCATTTCTTTCATTCTACACATGACTCTTGTGTGTAATCACATGTAATTTTTATATTTTTAATATTTTTGAAGATGAAGTGTTTTCTGTTGCTGTACTTTCTCATATTTCAGTTTAATGTGCTGAGACAGATACATGTAAGCCAGTTGTAGGCTGACGTCCCAAAAAGTGTAAACACAGTGGCTCTGTGCCTGTTTCAAAACATTGCTCCGTTTGTTCGAGTGGTCCGATATGTCAACTTCTGGCTCAACCAATGGCATAAGTTTAGGGCAGGTCTACCTGTTTGGAACAGGTCAGAAAGGACAGTAGGAGTGTTTGGTAAACTTGTTGCTGCTGTTAATGATACAGAGATTACACACTTTGAACCACATATATGAAAGCTTCAACAAGGTATTTACTTCATATTGAGTAGTTACCACTAGTTAAATCTGAAGCTTCAACATCTCTTATATACTACCATTCCAAATTGTGGGTGAAAGTCATTCATTTTGGGCTCAAGATTTTAGATCAGCATATTAGAATGATTTCTGAAGGATCGTGTGAAACTGAAGACTGGAGTCATAGGAAAAACACAAGATATTCTCGGTTCATTTTAACCAATTTGAGGTATATTGTAGCTTGTACGACTTTATTTTCATTTTCATAGTTTATTTGAGGCAGGTTTTGGCGTTATTTTAATGGCAAATGTCAAGAGTACATTACTGTAATATGAGAGAGGGTGCGCATATTACAATTTCTCGGCTTGCAGCGGGCTTTCTCTCCTATTGTCGCTCTGCGCTTCCTCAGATATTACTTGTGCGCCCTCAAACTTTGTCTTGTGTACGCTCGAGTAAGTGCTTATTGTAAACGGATATGAGATACGAGGTTGAGCACCCACCAGCAGATACATAAATCTGCGCCTATGACTGGAGTAAAATTTGCTTTGCCATCACAGGAATACATTTAAATTATTTAATAAATTAAATGATATATTTAAATGGAAAATGGTTCATATAAATTGTAATAATATTTTACAGTATTTCTATATTTTTGATCAAATAAGTGCAGCTTTTGGTAAGAAATTGAACATTTAGCTTTGCATCCCAGGAATAAATTACATTTTAAAATATATTAAAATAGAAAACAATTAAAATTGTTACAGTACCAGTCAAAAGTTTTTGGATGTTTTTTAAGAAGCCTCTTCTGCTCACCAAGCCTGCATTTATTTGATCTAAAGTACAGCAAAAACAGTCAAATTCTGAAATATTTTTACTATTTAAAATAACTGTTTTCTGTTTTAATATATTATATATATTAAATATGATTATATATTATATATTAAATATATATAAAATATAATTTATTGCTGTGATTTCAAAGCTGAATTTTTAACATCATTACTCCAGTCACATGATCCTTCGGAAATTATTCTAATATTCTGATTTGCTGATCAAAAATATTTATTATTATTATTATGTTGTTGAAAACAACTGAGTAGATGAATAGAAATTTCAGAAGAATAGCATTTATCTGAAATGGAAATCCTTTGTAACATTATAAATGTCTTCATCATCACTTTTGATCAATTTAAACCATCATTGCTAAATACAAAATATTATTATTTTTTATTTATTTCCCAAAAATAAATACAATTATATTGACTCTGAGCTTTTGAATGGTATAGTTACAAATTTATAATTCAAAGAATTTCAGAAAAATGCTGATCATTTGATCCTTCAGTTCATCAAAGAATACTGAAAAATATGTACTCAGCAGTTTTAAATATTGACAATAATAATATGTTTCTTGAACAGCAGATCAGCATATCAGAATGATTTCTGAAGGATCGTGTGACACTGAAGACTAGAGTAATGATGCTGAAAATTTAGCTTTGATCACAGGAATACATTTAAAAATATATTCAAATAGAAAGCAGTTATGTTAATTAGTAAAAATATTTCACAATATTACTGCTTTTGTGGTATTTTGGATCAAATAAATGCAGGCTTGGTGAGCAGAAGAGACTTCTTTAAAAACAAAAAAAATCTTACTGTTCAAAAACTTTTTGACTGGTACTGTGTTTTAATTGTGTATTATAATATTTATAATAGTTATATTTCTCAGTATTAATGATTTTACTGTATTTTAAATAGAGAGCAAAAGAGACTTTTTGAAACTGAATGTACCGTATGTGATTTCTTTCTCTGCAAGCATGCAATGTCCTGCAGTTCTAACTGATATCACATTTTGATTGTTTGTAGCTGATGACAGATGTTGTTGGGAACCCAGAGGAAGAGAGGAGAGCAGAGTTTTATCATCAGCCTTGGTCTCAGGAGGCTGTTAGCCGTTATTTCTACTGCAAGGTAAGAATATAAAAATATACGATGACTAGTGTGAACCTCCTCCTGGTCTACTATAAAACAGGATGTTGCAACAGGCTGCACTATGTCAATGTCAAACTGCACTGGACAAAAACTGACTGTCTCTTTGTCTTTCTGCTTCCAAAGATTCAGCAGAGGAGGCAGGAGCTGGAGCAGGCATTGGCCATGAGGAACACCTAGACCTCATTCAGAAAACATGGCTCATTTGTGACGCGTGGAGATCCATGCATTATTTTCCGCTGCATATGGGGGTTTGTGTGTCCAGTTATCACTGTTGTCACTGTGATCTACAATCCACCATACTGGACCAAACACACCCTGTAGCGCCATTGTATAGTATGTGCATTTCAGCCAATCACGATGCTGTGTCTTCCATTCCTGGATGAAATCATCTCACAGTGCACTATTTGGATTTCTGGTTTTTAATCCACCAGCATTTTGAACTTGATGACTTCAGAGCCAGCTCAGTCCCCTAGACTGTGGATCCAACGTTGATTCAGTTGTGATTCATCCTTTCTTCCCACCAGTCATCAATTCCTGGTATTCACACACATTTCCCTGTGATTAACGTGTGTTTTGACTCAGGTATTGATGATGTCTCTAATTTAGTCCACACTTTTTTCAAAAAGGTCATTTTGTATGTCCTACAGTGTTGGGAATCAGTGGAGCTACAGTAATTGTCTCCATTAGTCACGCTTTTATTCAGAAGTGTATTTATGAAGTACTTTTGAAGGAGGCAGCTTAAAAAGGAGAATTATTCAGTATTAACTAAACTGGTGGCTTACAGGGTATGTCACTCTCTGTTGTCTGTCCCTGCCACAATAATGACATTTAGCTACGTTTTTTAAGTAAATAGTGTACATAAGCATTGAAAGATTGAAGGAGGCTGTTTTACTCAAGTATTTAAAAGCTATTCTGCCATATAAAGACAAAACAGTAACTACACTCACACTTTTTTAAAAGTTTTGATCAATTTTCACACTTTTTTTGAATGAATTATGTGTAGTTGCTGTGTTTTGGCTTTGACATTAGTCATTAGTTCACATTGAAAGAATTTGATAGGTCATGGGTTTTGAGAAGCTTTCACGTGAAGAAAATTATTCCGAAATATAATCTGTTTTTCAAGTCAAGACGTATCGAATACCAATTCTGAGTCCAGGCCTTTACTACATTTCAAGTGAGAATACGATCTCAGTACACCTTCAAGCTTAGCTTCCGGTGCACAATACAGCGTCCCAGTCGTCAATATTTAAACTAGTCAGAAAAGATGACTCACTGTCTAGCCAACTGAGATTTTAGTATGAAGTTAGGAACATGATTTTTCAGTAGCACACCATAAGTGTATATTAGCACCATTTGTTGTTGATTTTTGGGATCTGAAGGAGCATTTGGACCCGGACGTGGTGACGTGTGACATCAGACTAGAGTAGATTTGACAGTCAATTCATAAAAGTGAACATTCTGTAAAATCTTGTCTTTTCACAGATTTTCATGCTTCACCAAAACCTTTTTTGTGCACATTACCATCTACTTGGAGAAGTTCCTTTGAATCGTGCATTATTTTATGTCCATTTCAATAGCGTTGTTTAAAATAACATACTGTGGGCATTTGTGTTTCTCACTAATGTAACTGTTTCGAAGGATTTTAAAGCGTTAGTGTTGTTTAATGTTTTACCAAAGCTCTAATTTACTTTTAAAAGACTGACTCGATGAAGGACTTTTTAAAAGACGAAGGATGCATTTTTAAAGAAATTCCCATTTCTCCATAGCTGTGAAAACAGTGCTTTTTAAAATTGCTTTATGACTCATAGAGTCTTTGCACTAAATCATGGATCATAACTGAGCGCTCTGAACGCTTTCCATGCTAATTGTGTCACCTAAACAAAAAAAAAAGAGAGAAATGAAGGAATAAATGTTATGGAATGTGGATACTGCCATCTGGTATTACAGACTGGTTTCATCATTGCAGCATAGTCATGACTTCTCATTAGCTCTGGGTTTTGATCGTGAACCCTCTGATGCTTCTTTACTGTCAGCTGAAGGATGGTTTGTCCAGGTCAATGATCGCGTGTTCTTGTATCTTCTCACGAGAAATGAGGAGTTCTGGTGACCTGTGTGTTGTCACTCAAGAGTATTTTTTCAGAGCTATGCATGCTGCATGGACACATTTTTCTACTTTCATACAAGGACATGAGAAACCTTCTGACTGCTTGGGACTTGATCAGAAGAGCACTGAGTTTCTTTAGTGACCCTGACCCTTTGTGTCAGGGTTATTGCCTCTACTTACAGTACCAACATGCACAGCAGGGGCCATTTTAGGTCACATATTATTGTTATTTTTTGGTTTCGTTTTGTCTTTTAAAAAGACTGCAATTTAATATGCTGATAGAAGAAGCACACCAATGATTTTTACAGAGCCTGTTGGGCAACAACAGCACCTTCCATTGAAACTTGTGGGTACTACATGTATAGTCTGCCATTTTGAACTTTGTACATTTGAAGTATAACATCTATTTGTGTTAGTGACTGAACAAGATTTTCTGTTCTCATGTGTAAAGTAACTCTTCTCTAACTCTCTAAGCCACCGACTGTGCTTTACCAGACCATCATGTGGTCAAGTGTTCAATGTTACCATCTATCTTGCTTGTAGTTGTAGTGTGGATCACGCTGCCCTCCAGTGCTTCTGTAAGGGAAAATATCCAACAGATTTGGGTGCTAAAATCTTACTGGTATCACATGGTGATTAAATGCCACACAAGTATTTTAGGATTCAGTACTAGAGATCTGCTGGGCTGTAAAACCAGGTTTTGGTTATATTGTCTATATTATTCCTTGGTTTGTTTATAGAAGTACTGCCAGCAGACATCTGAACAAGTAGGTTTTAATGATCCACCATGTATTTTTTTTTTCTCTCACAGTCTGTATATGTTTGCTTTTCTCATCTTGTTTCACTGTTCAGCTAGAGAGATCAAAACTACAGACGTACATGTGTAGCATAGTGAGGATGTAAATAAACAAGCGCTTGCCAAAGTTTGTGAATCGAACACCATACTGAAAGTGTGTTGAGAGTTTGTTCTTGAGATGTGCATTAGTGCAGTGGTTCTTAAGGTGATATAAGAAGTTATATCAAATTATTTTAAATATTTTAAAAATCTTTAAAAAAAAATAAAAAAAAAACTCCTTAGGAGGGCTTTGAATATTTTCTTGGACAAAGGGGGCTTTGAATCAAAATGGATGAGAAGTTGAGAACCACTGTATTTGTGTGAAATCCAATGGGAAAAAATAGAAGATCGAATGAAGTTACAAATTAATAAGAGACTCAGCTTTGAAAAACATTATTTTTGTGATTACAGCAGGGAGTATTATTTATTTAAGTCTGTATAAAACCATATTAAATGTGTGTTCTAAATCACACCACAGAAAAATATTAACCACCCAGCCAAATCTGAATCATAAAAAAATCTGCCAAGTAAATATTATGTTATCAAAATCTTGAAAAAATAAGCTGCATTCTCTGCACTCAAATGCTGGGGGCGTGTCCGCTGTCGGCGCTAATATTGCCGCCTTTATGGATGACCGAGCTCTTAAATAACTTTTGTCAGTCTATATACTCCAAATGTTTCCCGGTACAGCAGACTACAGCCTAAAACATGAAAATAATTGACCATTTTCAGCAGCAATAATCGTTTAAAGGGGGGGTACAATGGTTTTTGGTGTATTCAGAGTTGTGTACAGTGTTAAAGAGTTGGATTCTCATGCTAAACATGGACAAAATGAAAAAAAATAATAATAATAATTTGGACGAATGACAGAGAATTTCTGTGCCAAAAATCTTACTTCCGGGTTGGTAGGCTACAAGTTTAGGCTATTTTTTTTTTTTATTCAATCGTAAAAAAGCACGGCCACACACATCAACTAAAACGAGAGAAAGAGCGCACCCATCAACACGGACGTTGCCATAGTTACAACTGTCAAGGACACATTTTTTTTCCAGAAGCTTGGCTTTTTCCGGAGAGAATCTGAAAGCTGCATTTTTCTTTTATAATATGATAAAACTAAAGACTTGAAGAGATATTAAGGATGCAGTATTACTCTATAGGTACTCAAGATTAACATGAGATTAGGTAAAACTGTATATCTTATGTACCCTTTAAATATGCAAGTTTCGTTCTATTCAGTTACGTTGGTTATGTTCAGTGCCGCCAATATGGCCGATTGATGGCATAATGCATCAACACATAATTTTAGGCCCAGCCAAAAAAAATCCTTAACACAAAAACGGTCTAATTCCACAATTCAGTACTACATAGTTCACAGTCTTTGTAGCTTGTTATCAACAATACATTTCTAACATTTATGTGTTTAGAAACAATTCTCTGAATTGCCTTTACATGGACTTTAATGATTTATTCAGTATTTGTTTTCCTTTTAACAACTCTTTTAGGGATAAATGTGTCATTGTGCCAATAAGAAAAAGTTTGTATTCAGCAGTAGGCCACACCCTCTGCTTTGAAAGAAGCTTTCACTACCTCTCTGCTCCTGACCTGGCAAAATCCACAGGGTGTCCCTCTGTTCTCTGAAATACATGAAAATAACAGCACAGAGGAAAAAGACTTCCATACATACAGTCGGATGAAGAATGTACTGTATTAACCTACGTTCCTTGTGAAAAAAGGCGCCATTTCACGTCAGCGTCTCAGGCCCCTCTAAACATACAGTGTGTACTGAATTTCATCTCATATTAGCTGAAAATCAGTTGAAAAAGAGGAGGGGATTGAAACTGGGGGGATTGTGGTAAACCCGATCAAACTAGTTAAGTAAAATGTGCTCATTTCCTCCAGTCTGTTTTTCAAGAGTATAGGCAGTCTTTGTATAATCTCTAAAGTTCTATTCTCAAGTCGTCTATAATTAAATATGGAATGTCATTTTGGTTATATGTGAGAGCCAATGGTGTTCAGTGTTACTGATGTCAAACCAAACAGAGACCGCATGAGTAGGCAAAAACATTGATCTTGTAACCAGGAATTAACACTTTAACTAGTGTTGCTTAGTTCTGTGTAGCAAAAGATACTTGATAAAAAAAAAAGTATTTTTCCATAAATGTTGTATTTATGCAAATTGTATAATATCCAAGGTATATTTTTCTAGTAACTATGCATACTATGCATAATTTAATAAGAAGCATTATATTTACCTATTAAGATTTTGCTTACATCTTTCGTGTAAATATATATATACAACAATAATTACAATTTTAACAATATTTCAAGTGTGATTTATGAGATTTGTTATATATATATTTTTTTATTATTTATGTTTTTGTAAATGGCCAAAAGTTGATCAGACTGATTTCAAAGTTAAGAATTCATTAGTTTGAATATCCATTGAACCAAACACTGTCATAACATCTTAGCTGATAATTCAATATACTTTATTTTTGTCAAAACGTCCAATGTTTTGGTCTTGACATTTTTGTGCTAGGAATAACACCCAAAGAAACCACTAAATGTTTTCTTAGTGTTTCAGTAATGACATCTTTAGATACTTTTGAAGCTAGCTCAAAGATGCTAATTAGCTCAAAATAATGGGACCCATCTACTCACACTTCATAGTTTTGAGAAAGAGGGACACACAAATGTTTCCTGATCATAAATTAAATTAAAATCAGCCTCAGGCAATAAACTAAAACACTGTTCCGGTAGTGACAGAGTTTCATGATTTACAAAGAACATAAAATAAAATAAAAAATTGAACTTCACTTTTTTAGAAATTAAAGGTATTTTTAAAAACATAAAATACAAAAATATATATATATATATAATTTTCGTGAGTTTAAATGTAGGGGTTAGGGTTTGGGACAGCTGAAAAAGTGGGTGCAACAGTAATTATTCATAATTGGTTTTCACAGATAATGTTTATTCAGTCCTGAAATATTCAGCACATTCTGTTCAAAGGTCATACAATCATATATCTGGAGGAAGAAAGATGGCTCAAGATACTTTTGTAGCTGAGACTAGAACCTGTACTAAGTCTGACATATTCATACAATAAAAGATGAATTTGTTCCATATGCATTGCTAACTTCAAGTTCCTGCATTCAGTTATCGGTGTATTAATGTAAACATGGTAAAACTCCCTCCTCAGGTTTTATTTAAAATGAATTATGAAGATATCATGAATGATGTTCTCTGGTTAAATTAGCCACACATTTATGGGTTAATTCCATTTGATGTAAATCCCTAAAGTGACCCAAAAATATCTGTCATCGTTTACTCATCTTCAAGTTCAGACCTGCATTTATTTCCTCTGCAGAATACAACAAAGATAACTAGTCACCTAGTGACATTCATTGTGGCAAAAAAACATTTTTCAAAATGTCTGTAAAACAGATTTTGAACAATATGAGGCTAAGTAAATGATGACAACTTTGTACCCCTTTACCAAAGCTACTTCAGCGTGTTTAGCTGAATTGAGTCACTGTGCAGAGTAGTTCACAGCATCAGGGTGAAATTCATTCGATCAATATCATATCAGTAGGTCATTTAAGGCCACCTAAATGAGAATCAAGAAGTTTAAGCCATCTTGGGGTTGCAGTAGTAGTCAGTTCAGGTGCTGTTAGCCTGCTCCTGCTCAAACAGAGCCATCGCAAGATGTGATCGAGAGGCCAGCCCCTCGAGGTTACTGAGCACACAGCGGTGATAGATGTCCTCACTGAACCGAGGGTTACATTCTCTGTGCACATACTTCTGAACTAGCGCTGGTTCGACAGCCCGAAACACGTGCAGCCCAGAATAACGCACAAAGATCTCGTAGACGTCCATGCTCTCAAGCAACTCGTCATTGTCCAAGATGTCAGCCGCCATTTTTGTGCGGGCAGCCATGTAATCTGCATTGTAGAAGCAGGCTTCTTCAAAGACGTGCCGGTCGAAGTGACCATCGCGCAGCGACTCGGAAGCAAACGATGAAGCGGCGGAAGGCTGTTGGTCACGATAGACCAAAGCAGGACTGTACTCTTGAAAGTGGATTGGGAAAAAGACCTGCCAATTGCTGATAGCATTCATACGGCAGCGATTCAGAAAGTCAGCGTTGACCTCAGTCCATACGCTGGCTAGGAAGAACAGGGTGTCTACTGGGTGCTTCTTGGAGATGATGTCCATCAGCTTGACCTGTGAGGGAACTTCGGTCTTTACACTGATCCAAGGTATCTTTACATCACCGTAACGTTTTTCTACCTCACCAATCATGGCTTTGACACCTGCAAAGACATCTGTCTGGCTGACTCTTTGGGCATCAAAGGGATCATACACAAACAAGAAGGTGAGCAGAGCATTGTCATGGGTATCCAAAGCATTCATAACATACATGTCAAGGAAGTTACCCACAAAGTCTTGATCATGTGCCGTCACAGGGAGGATCACCTGTACACGTGTCGCTTCTGTTACGTACGGCATTGGGATGATCTCGACAGCGCTGAGAGGTTTCAGCAGACTCACCCGTTTAGCGATGACCTGACTGTGACCTTTCTGGGTAAAAGCTTCCAGGGCCAAATCCAGCATGTACTCCATGCCTCGTGTGGGATCGAAGCGCCGGTACCCGTTCAGCAGACGACGCTTACGGAAGCGCAACTGAGGCTGATAGCGCTCGTTCAGACGGCCGACTGCGGTCTCCAGGACTGAACTGATGTCTGCCCGGTCCGCACCTCGAAGTTCACACTTTGGAGAGCTGTCGGCACATGAATAAATGTGCTCTTCGGTGAAGTATTCCCAGTTGATCACCTCAAAGCGGGTTTTGGGTCGGAAGGGTGGGTTGATTCCGATGGGCCAGGTGGCTCCGGCTTTGCCCTCTGGAGTGAGCTCACTTATGTTATTGATCTGGTTCTGTGGCCAAAACAAAAGAATACATCATTGTAAGGAGCTGAAATAACTGTGAAAGGGGACATTCAGTTTTATGTGGAGTTTGCATGTAAATGTGTCTTATCAGTTTGCGGACACAACCCCACAATAATAAAAATCCATTCTGATTTTCTGAGCAGTATTAAGTCATATTGCTCAGCTATATGATATATTAGCATATATCCACCCTTGACCAACTCGGTCCACCATTTTCTCCATGCTCAAGCCATTGTATGTCTCGTAAACGGGTAGGTGTTTTGTAGTTGGACGTAAGAGTGAACATAAAGCCCTGTTCGAACGATAATTGTTTCTCATGGGGACGTAAGTGATTTTCACCATATACAGTAGGATGTCGATGTTTTTCTCTCACCACCCTCGTAAAAATCCCCGGCCGAATTACTTCTTTGTGACTGCTCCAACACAGGGAGTGGGAGCAGAAAGAGAATAGGGCTGAGCAAAAAAAAAAAAAAAAAAAAAAAATCGATTTTTCGATTAATTGGTTTTTTTTTTTTGAATGACGTCGATTCGATATCGATTCTCAAAAGCCGTGAATCGATCTTTTCCGATATTTATTTCAGCAAACGTTTAAAACAAGTGAATCTTAGCATTGGTCTTCTCCACTAGATGTCACCCTCTTATTTACATTGCGCGAACAGAAAGGAGAAAGCATGTCATTCATTCAGTGCTTATGGCGGAGAAACTATTGACAAGACAAAAGAAATATGCATGATTTGTAATGCTCAGGTGAAATGCTATAGTAATACTACAAATCTGCAGAAGCATTTGACATCACGCGTAAAGGCGCTATATCCGCAATGAATTTATGAATGAATGACGGATGGCATGATGCACTTTGTTTACTACACATACTAAACCGCGGACGATGTTCGCAACTGAAGAGAGGGGTGGGGTGAGCAGTAGCTCATTATTATTTAAAGAGACATGCACTGTGATACAGAGCTGTTTTTAACAAGGAAAAAAAAGAGTGTTTTACACGACCACTGAGGAATATTGCAGACATTTCATGAAGACCCTAAAGAATCATACCAACTTTTGGAAAATGGGCATCCGATGTCCCCTTGAAACTGGTCAAGACAACAAGTTCTTCTTTCTGTCATTTTGATTTAGGCACAGTATGTCTCATCAATTGTCTTTCGACTTTCTTTTATTATGCAGAATGGAAAGTTTTCCTCTTGAGTCAAAGACAAAGTCATCCAATACAATCTAAAGGCAGTTGAAAAGCTGAGGCAGCTCATTTCAAGTTAATTTCCTACTGTTATGTGATGCGTGATGGCTGGCTGACAGCTGCAAACATTTTGCCCCATTACCTATGCAGCATCTTTGCCCAGACATGAAACATTATGCGTCAAAAGCTATGCAGTAAAATGTCATGTGGACAACAGTAATGATTCATCTTTTTAAAATGCAATGTAAATGCTGTAGTTTGACTGAAATCTAAAATGTTTGCTAAAAAGTCGGATTACACATTGTCATATTTACTTAGACAGATTCACTACAGGAGGTCTTTATTCACACCCACCGCCATTATAAAGCTTGGAAGAGCCAGGACATTTTTTTAATATAACTCTGATTGGATTCGTCTGAAAGAAGAAGGTCATATACACCTAGGATGCTTTGAGCATGAGTAAATAATGGGTTAATTTTCATTATTGGGTGAACTAACCCTTCAAGACTGCAGACTGGCTTAGTTGTAGCTCACAGAGGCATAACATTAGATTCACATACAACGTGCATATAATTAAATGCATATTTGTGTAGGTTTCAGCCAGCCACAGCTTAGTCAAGATGTAATGAGGTCTTAATACATTCTAGATCCGGTTTTTGCATATGATTGTACAGACACACCTAAGGGCAATGAACTTAAGGCAAGACACTACAGGTGACACTACAACACTGTAACTGTAACAGATATACCATACTTTCCCTTGTTAATTAATCCATCAAGACACAATAAATTGTTTTCTACTAAGTTTTTGGAAACTCTGAAATGTGAACATTGTATAAAGCTGTTTCCTTTTGTCGGCATATTAAATTTTAAATGGTTAGATCATCTAAATATGAGTTCACGCGCAAGACCTTTCTTCATCTTCAGAACACAAATTAAGATATTTTTAGATGAATTAGATGAATGAAGGTCTTACGAGTTTTGAACAACATGAGGGTGAGTAATTAATGACAGAAGTATTCCTTTAAAGGAGTTATAGGGTCTAACAGAGATCAGAAAATACTATGAACAGCCAGAAAACAAATACATTTTTACCACACTTTTAGGAATAAATGTTCTGTTATCAGGCAAATGTTATAAGAACAAACCCTTCTGCAGTGTCTTGCCTTAACTAGCGGTTTAGAAGTTAGCAGCTGAGTGAGAGACTTTTTTCTTCTTAGATGAGGTGCAGTAACATACCTGTAATTGCTGTATTTGTGCATAGGTCCAGTCTAGTTCAATCTGGTTATAGCGTTTATGTAGGCGATACATCAGGGCAGGTTCAGAGATGGGATGGACAGTGAAGGCGTTTTTAAACTGTGCGCTGTCCTCACGCTCAGGGTCCACGTTCTTCTGCAGCTCAAAGTAACGGTATGTCATCTCCTACAAGATTTTAAAAGATGACAACAACACTAATTGTAATTCAGCTTTAAATGAATTCTTTCTTTGTGACAAAGCACAATAACATTTACATTTACTTTCCATGTGAACCTGGACCACAAAACCAGTCACAAGGGTCAATACGTCACCTGAATAAATAAGCTTTCCATTGATGTATGGTTTGTTAGGATGGGACAATATTTGGACGAGATACAACTATTTGAAAATCTAGAATCTGAGGGTGCAAAAAAAATCGAAATATTAAGAAAAAACTAGGGCTGTCAAACGATTAATCGCGATTAATCGCATCCAAAATAAAAGTTTATGTTTACATACTATGTGTGTGTTTACTTTGTATATTTATTATGTACATATAAATACACACACATACATGTATATTAGTGCTGTCAAACGATTAATCGCGACTAATCGCATCCAAAATAAAAGTTTATGTTTACATACTATATATTTGTGTACTGTGTATATTATGTATATATAAATACACACACATACATGTATATATTAAGGAAAAATATTTTAGATTTATGTCTAAAATATTTATATTTATTTATAATCTAAAGTGTATACAGGTATAAATATATATACATGTATATATTAAAACTAAATATTTATATGTATGTGTGTGTATTTATATGTACATAATAAATATACAAAGTAAAAACACATATAGTATGTAAACAAACTTTTATTTTGGATGCGATTAATCACGATTAATCGTTTGACAGCCCTAATGTATATATTAAAACTAAATATTTATATGTATATATATATATATATATATTTATACCTGTATACAATTTAGATTATAAATAAATATAAAAATTTTGGATATAAATCTAAAATATTTTTCCTTAATATGTACATGCATGTGTGTGTATTTATATATACATAATAAATATACACAGTACACAAATTTTACAAGTGTAAACAAACTTTTATTTTGGATGTGATTAATCGTTTGACAGCACTAGAAAAAACGCCTTTAAAGTTGTTCAAATGAAGTTCTTAGCAATATATGTTACTAATCAAAAATTAAGTTTTGATATATTTACTGTAGGTAATTTGCAAAATATTTTAATGGAACATGATCTTTACTTAATGTCCTAATGATTTTTGGCATAAAAGAAAAAAATATAATTTTGAACCATTGTTGACTATTGCTACAAATATACCTGTGTTACTTAAGAATGGTTTTGTGGTCCAGGATCACATATATGTTTTAGCTTTTTCATTTAAAAAAAAATTTCCTCACCTGATGTTTTTCCACACAGCTGAGACCCAGATAATCGATGATGCAGCGACCAAGCCACTCGTCTGGCCGGACACTGAGGATATCATTTCGACAAGAGTCCAGGTGGGGCTGCAGACGGGCTAGCAGGCTTCGTGACAACAGATAACCATATCCACCATGGCAATACCGGGCACGTTCTTCACCCCCAATAAACTCCTCTGCCCGTCCCATGTACATATCCTGTCCCGCACTAAGATGATTAACCAGCTCCATGACCCTTTCAGCTTGTGTGTATGTGTCATCTTGTGCAAGGTAAAACCAGTCATACTCATTGCCGTGGTGTTGGTGGAGGTGCCGTATAGTTTCATACATCAGCCAAACGGGTCTGTCATCACCGTGAGCAACAACAGCCATGCCATGCGGTGCCTTTGTGCTTCGAAGGCCAGTGAAAAAGAAGGTGCGGTGGAAACGATGAGCTACTGTTTTATTGACAGCCACCCCTAGTGTGTTAAGAGTGGCACGAGAGCTCAGGATACCCACAAGAAGGCGCTCTCGAATGCCCAGCTCTGTGTGGATGTAGCGTGTCCTGTGGCAAACGAAGAAAGTAAATAGGTGACAACTTTCCAGTATTTAAGAAAAAAAGCCAGTTTTTAAGATGTTTAAGTCTCTGATGCTCACCAAGGCAGTATTTATTTGACAGAAAATACAGTAAAAACAGAAATTACAGAAATTAATGTTTTTATTTAGCAAGGATGCTTTAAATTGATCAAAGATGATAAAGACATTTATAATGTTTTAAAAGATTTTTATTTTAGATAAATGCTGTTCTTCTGAACTTTCTATTCATCAAAAGAAACCTAAAACTTTGCTCAGCTGTTTTCAACATAATAATAATAATAATAATAATAATAATAATAATAAATGTTTTTTTGAGCAGCAAATCAGAATATTAGAATGATTTATGAATGATAATGTGACTGAGTAAAGATGGAATAAATAAACCACAGGAATAAATGACATTTTAAAATATAATTCAATAGAAAACAGTTATTTTAAATATTTCAAAATTGTACTGTTTTTGCTGTATTTTGAATTAAAATAAATGCAGGCTTAGTGACCAAAAGAGACTACTTAAAAAAAAAAAAAAAAACTGTATAAAAATGTGATTCAACTTTATTCAACTTTTGACTGGTAGTGTATATTGTGAAATATCAACTGTTTTCTATTTTAATATATATTTAAAAGTTAAATTTATTTCTATATAATGATTAATTCCAGCAACCATTAATCCAGTTTCATGATCCTTCAGAAATCATTCTAATATGCTGATTTGCTGCTCAAGAAACATTTCTTATTATCGCTGCCTTATACTTAATTTTGTGGAAGCTAAGATATCGCTTTGTGCATTTAAAACACTGGTTAATACACTGGTTTTAACTGGTTTAGCCCATGAATGATGGGATAGAGAACTAAGTCAATTACAAAGCTGAGTGAGACAGTTGGGGAGAACTACTATGATCTCTAAAGCAAACAGTTTCTGTGACCCTTAACCTCTGCTCTGGCACCCTAGTTTTGACAACCTAATTATTTATAAAATTGTGTGTTCAGCTCAAAGTTTTATTAAAATAGTTACATCTCTAGTTGAAGTCAAAATATGACATGTAAAAGTTAAGAAAATTGTGAAGATCAGCTGGTATCATGATTTTTGTTTACATGCTCAATAACAAATATCCAAAATCATTTTGAAATGCATTATATTTCAACATTAATAATGGCCATATATTTATGCATATATTTTTTGTGATCTAAATTGATGCAAATACATATTTTTTAGCTGTTTAGCCTAAAATTACAGGGAAAAAACATGCACTTTCTTATTTTTAATCTTATTTAACTTACAAGAAGACAACACAAACAGTTTCTGATGTCCCATTTGACAGAATTGAGACTAAGATTCCCAAATATATCTAAGTTTAACAGTTCATCATCTAAACCTCTCTTGGGGCACCGGCTAGGCTGCCCTGCATTTGCAGCCGTGGGTGTTTTTATGAGAGGAATAATAAGGGATTCTATGTCTGCGGCTTCACAAAGTGGTGAAGAATTCTGCTGTAAGAAAAGCAGAGAGGCGAGGTGAAAAATACTCTGAGAACTTACTACTTAATGCCAAGTCAAACAAAACCCCCTCTCAAGTCACATTTCTAAACTGATGATTAATACCAACGTGATCCAAAGGTCATAGCTGATGTAATATAATTTTAAATACTTATAAATCTACATAGCTCATTGCAATTTGATATTATGACCTTGTGTTTTTGAACAGAGGGTTTTCATGACATGTCATCAATCGGCCATATTGGCAGCACTGAACATAAACAATGCCATCAAACTAAACTTGCATATTTTGCTGATTACTGCTGCTGAAAATGGTCAATTATTGTCATGTTTGGAGTACTATAGACTGACAAAAGTTATAACAAATCAAGGAGAAGGGTGCAAAAAACTGTCTGAGGAACAAAACGCGTTTGTGGTTGGCCAAACTGAACCAGGATTTCCAGGGCAAGAATCTTGACATCTGTGTTTCATTTTATAATTTCCGATCAGGTAGGTGAAATATTAGGCTAATACCTTAATTAATACTGCTTGTACATATCTTTACCACCCATTAACTTTAGTTTGTCAAAATATTGCACCTTTCCTGCTTACTAAGTTCTTCTCTATATGATTTAGCAGCTTCCACACATTTTTTCCATGGTTTCGACAGCAAAAAATTACCAGAAAAACATATTCAGTAGTACATAAACCGTGCAATTCATGCTGTTGTTTACATCCGAGTATCTCCAATATGGCCAATACCGTGATGTAAGTGAATGTATAAGAAGTGAAAACCCTCTATACAGAGAACTTGTCAGATCTTGTTTCATTTTTGTATAATTTATAACAACTAAAGGAACAAATTCTAACTAACTTTGGTCCTTTAATATAAGGTCTGAACTGATATCCAACAACTCACCTGAGGACTTTCTTGTGTGGTTTGTTGGGGTCCTTGTGATAGGGCACAATGCGAGGCTGGAAGTCCTCATTCCCATCCCCATCATGACCATCCTGGACATCCCTGACATGACCACTGTGTATGAGTCTCCCATTGCCCAGTTCATCTCCACAAGCCTCATCGGTGTCCCCCTGTGTCCAAGACACCATCAGGAGGCTGAGGCTGCAGCCCAAAGAGAGGCCCAGGATGAGAGGCAGCGCAGGCCGGAAAACAGCCAGGAAAGAAGACAGTCGCATGGTGGAGCAGAGGCTCTGCAAGCCGGTCAGTGAATGTCAATTCTCGATAGGTCTCCTTAGGTCTCCTTAGAGAAACAGCAAAGTCTTGTTTACAGTCAATTACAGTAGAGGCGTTTGACAGGGATTCTGTAAAGGTATTTAAATTCCTGACATTATGCCAGTTCGTGTCTAATCATAGCATGAGTAGTCTGATGTCTTCAGAATCAGATGAACGATGAAGATGTCAAGTTCAGCAGCGAAAAGCCAAAACAAAAGGAGGGGCAACAGTCTATCCTGCCTCTTTACAGTCAGATGACTAACATCAGGACATATGGGTTTGATTTAACACCAAACATGCATATAAATAGTCCACTTTGATCTAGCCAGACGCGAGCTGCATGTGAGAACACATTATTTGAGAAATACATTTATATTATTAGATGACAAATCACCTTCACTGGTGATGCATAAAGGGTAAGATTGCTAACCAGTCGACACCATTTGCTCGGTCACAAATGCACAGCTGACCGAGGACTGAAATATTCTACAGTTCAGGATATCAGGGTATGATAGCCATTTTGTGGTCCGAAAGAAAGCTTATGATAAATTACATTCAATAAAAAGTCCTCCACCTTCTCGCGTAGCTTCGTAGCTGCTTTGCTTCCACAACGAAGCTGAGCAACATTAGCAGCCACCAGCGATATTTCCTCCAGAACAAACAAATCTGCCGAGACTGCGCTCACTTTGTATGAATTCCTGCGCCTCTTCCGCGGATTCGTTGAAAAATACAAAAACAATCGTGAAATGACTTCCTTGGCTTTGCTTTGAATGTCTCCAGCATCGTCGGTCACGTATCAAGTCTAACGTTACCTACGGATGTGCTGAAGAGGAAGATTGACTCAATGCGTTAAACCAGACCCAAGGAAACAAGCAGCAAGCGCACAAGAGTTCCACGTATACATGAGTCCTGCTGAACGGATTCGGCTCTGAAACTTACAGCAAGTGTCCTCGGAGCTTTAGCCGTTCGCATCGCGCCCGTTATCCCGGTCGGTAGACACGTCATCAGGCATGAAAATTCAGGCCATCAAATTTCAAATAAATTAGCCTATTACAGTGAGAGGGGCAGTGAGTAACATAAAAGAATACCTACAGAATAAATTTAAAAGAAAATATATAATATATAAAAATATGTAATATATAATAATAACAACAAAAACTCAGAAAGAGTAAAACATCACAATTAATTGTTTAAAAGTAAAGAATAAAAAACTTAAAACGGAACCCTGGGTATTAAGACTTGGCCTAATATAATGTAAATGATGTCTCTTACTGACATATTTTGTAGAAAACCCATAAAAGATGTACATTATTTACATTATTTTTGCTTCAGAAGGAAACACAATGCATTCAGAATAAAATTTCTTTTATTTATTTATTTTTTTTTTACAAATTGTTAATTGTTCAAACGCCGTTGTCCACAGTTAATAGCTGTGTTATTGCACATTTATCTATTAAAACTAGTAGGCTACCCACTACTATCTACTCCTAGTAAAAATCCTTATCTTTTCCCAATGCCATTTACTACACAGCAAGCAGCTTTTATTACTACGCGGTTACACCATATTATATATTCGACAGCATGTGAAGGTTGGCTCATCTCACCAGCAGGCGGTGATCTACTCGTCACCAAATACGGTCACTGTCCGCTGAGTGCGCGCGCCGCCGCTGCCTGATCGGGCGCGTGCCAGTGAAGTGCGCGCTTTGCTCCTCTCAGAAAGGTACGTCAGTTCAGCTCTCATTATATTCAGTTTCAGCTTGTCAGTGTTTCTTTGAAACTACCATTACGTTTACATTGTATATGAGACATAAATATACTGTAAGTTAGGTAATATCCGGCTTGTACCTTTTGTATTTGAGCTGAAAGCAGGGCCCTGAACGCATCATGCTGTCATTTTAATCTGTCACCGATGCCAAGTGTAACTATGATTAAAATGAAGACATACTTGACTGTAAATGTATATTTTAATACATATACAAAACTGTAAACTCTACATCTGTAAAACAGAGATGTCAGTAAAGCGCTGTTAGTTAGCTACCAAGGCCCTAAATGCCGGTGTTCTGTCATAAGAGATATATGAGTTTATGAATTTGGGTTATTAAAACTGCGAAGGTGTTTATTTGAAGTCATTATATAATGCATAGGTGACGTCGTGCTTTCTACACAAGAATTCTTGGTACACGTTGTTCTTTTAATAGTTAGCTTAGCTTGTCTTTGATGAATAGCGGTATGAATGTTAAAGTTAAGCTGCATTGACACTCACCTCACATGTACCTGATTCATTTTCATACACTGCCACAGTTTAAGATCATATCAGCCTCTTAAATGGCACGCTGAGGTCGAGCTTGTCATTAACCAAAATGGTAAACCGTTTGGAACTGTATGTACCCCAAGACAGCAGTTGTGGACATGCAGCTATGGAGCAGTATTTGAGTGATTAATGCAATGCAATGTAATGAAGTAATGGAAAAATCTTTTAAACTGTTTTTTATAAAGAGTGTCCTGATGTAATTTCACAAACCATTGCTCTTAAGAATCTTTGCTGTTGATTTAGGTCCAATAAAGTGAGGTCAGCTTACTGACACATTTACGTATAGTGGAGCAGTAATTCATGAGTTCATGAGAGTATGATAATAATATCATGTTAAATGTGGCATCACATTTTCAACAAAAGATTACTGTACTCCACAGCCATGCCGTCAGATCTTGCTAAGAAGAAGGCTGCAAAGAAGAAAGAGGCTGCCAAAGCTCGGCAGCGAATGAAAAAGCATGATGACATCAACGGAGAAGGAGAGCTTCAGGATGGCCAAATGAACGGTGCAGTAACGAATGGGGAGACAAATGGAGGTGTGTTTATTAAAATTGTACTGAAAAAAGGTGATTAGTCCAGAGATTATTTACTGATTTACACTTTCAAGCTTTTGACAGTTCACACTCATTAGGCTGAGTCAGACACGCAAACATACCTGTAGCTATAGCTATGACATATATTGTTTTTTTGTCACATCTTTCACTTTTCACCTTAGATGTTGCTGCTCTGACTAAGGAGCTGGATGATTTTGAGATGCGTAAGATGGAGGCACGGGCAGTGACGGGTGTCTTGGCCTCCCACCCCAACAGCACTGATGTTCACATCAGCAGTCTGTCACTCACCTTTCATGGCCAAGAGTTACTGAGCGACACAAGTCTGGAGCTCAACTCCGGCCGGCGCTACGGTCTCATTGGCCTCAATGGCACAGGTATGGAAGTTAAGTGATATTGGGGCTGATACTTCCATTGCTTTTTAGGCTTCATTCAGATTTGTACATAGACCTGAGTTTAAAAGTTCATATGCTGCAAAGCTCATGCTGCAATGGAATTTACAGTAACTTATTAATTAACATAAAATTCTTGTGAACAAATATTACTTCATTTTCAGAAAATTTGGCATGCTTTGTAAAATGCAATAAAAAGTAGAATCTTTAATTCTGTTTAAACTTTACTAATTGACAAACGTTTAGAGAAAAGATGTTTGCAATGTTTTCCAATGTTTTCACTCACCAACTTAATTGTATTTTGTAAATATAAAGACATTTTGATTTTAATGGCTGCAACACACTACAAAAAAGTTGAGGTGTTAAATCACCTATCCTTTTAATTACACTTTTTTTAATTGTTTCTCAACTGAGAATACTAATTACTCCAGTTTTGCAAGTGGAATTTTTGCTTTATACAAGACTTCACCTGCTCAACAGTATATGGTCATCGTGCTCGTCTTATTCTTCTCTTCATAGGGCTGGGCGATATAGTCAAAAAGATTATCACAATTTTATTTTCCATGTGATACAATATTAATATTCATCACAATATTATTTTACCGTTAACACGAAAGGAAATGATTTCTACATATTTGTTAGACCTTGAGATTGAATGTAAAATAATTGGTTGAGTCATCAAACTTCATACAGCTACCCCCATGAAATTGTATATTCCCCTAAATGTTTATATTTTTCTGGATTCTATGTTTTATGATTCAGTACAATGTATCATAAAAAATGGTGTCAAATAAATTAATACAACTTTACCAATTTAATGAATGTTTTAAAATTTTATTAAATTAAAATACAATGAATCCACAACAAAACATTGCATTTAAATTTTTTTGTCAAATAACATGCTGCACACTTGAGAATAGGGCTGCTCGATTATGGCAAAAATCATAATCACGATTATTTTGATCAATATTGTAATCACGATTATTTAACATGATTATGAGTGGGTCCGAAACTTTATTTTTTTTGTGATCAACTTTTTATTAAGTTTTAACACAGAAAGTACACTTCACACTTTTTTTTAACATACTATATAGTATATATATGTGTACTCAAAAACATAAAACAAACATAAAATTCAAAACTATATACAATTGCCAAAGCCTTGAAACTAAGATAAATAAATAGACAAATATATCAAATAAATACGTACAATGACATGAATATCTTGTTAAGACCCATTTAGATTATGTTCTAAACCTAAGGAAAAACAGGTGCCTTCAGAAGTTCAACTATTACTTTGTCCCAAACATCTAGAGTTGAATATTTTGCTTTATAAATGACAGCCAATGATCTCTCTATAAGAACAATATCTCTGAAATAATTATACCATTCTTTTATGGAGGGTGGTCCAGGAGAAAACCAAGAATGAATTATAGTTTTTTTTGCAGCAGTTAAACCAGCAAATATAACTTTCTTAGAAGCCAAATTAGTGCAGATACTAAATGATGAGTCATCATTAAATAAAAATAAGATAAGGCATTTAGGTACTGGAAAATCTAAAATATTCTCAAGAAATACTGCCACTTGAGACCAAAGATTAGAGACATCTGGGCAATCCCAGAAAATATGCAGGTAAGTACCAGCCGTATTCAAATTACATTTTGTACAGTTTGGGGTATCTATAAGCTTCATTTTAAAACGCCTGTATGGGGAAAAGTAGAACTTCTGAATAAATTTGAAATGAATCAACTGATGCGCCGGATTCTTTGATGAAAAAAACACATTAGTCCAAACATTCTCCCAGTCCAGTTCCATGTCCCTCTCCATGAGATCATGATTCCATGATTTAATCACTCCCAGAGGTTTATCACGTTTTGAGATTAATTGTGCATATATTCCAGACACCAATCCAGTGCATGATGTTCCTGGATTAATCCACAGACTCAGAGGGTGTGCAGGCAAGGGAGAATCCCAGGGAACTCCATGAGCTTTGATTGCTGATCTCAGTTGCAAATACAGAAACCAGGAGAATCCAGGAAGAGAATATTTTACTTTGATGTCCTGAAATGATTTTAAACCATTTTCTCCATACAAATCTTGTAGAATGTAAACTCCCTTAGAAGCCCAGCTTGCATTGAAATATGGGCCAGAGTTCTGCAATAGATTATAATTATACCATATGGGGGAGAGATCACAAAGTTTAGTAGTGCAACCCATATGACTCTGAACAGTTGACCAAACCTGCAGGGAGTTGCCTATAATTGGGCCAAATATGTTATGTGCTGATTTAGGTTTAAGTCCAGCGAATAACACATCTTCAATTCTATGAGGTTTTACAATTTCTTGTTCTATATGGCACCAGGGAGATACAGAATCTTTATCACACCAAGTTGTAAGTGATTTCACCTGAAAAGACCAATAATACAATTTGAGATCAGGCAATGCCAGACCACCAGACAATTTCATCCGCTGAAGAGTACTAAGACGAATACAAGGTTTTTTACCATCCCAAATAAAATTAGAAATCCGAGATTGCAATTCCTCAAAATAATTTAAAGGTGGAGGTAGAGGAATCATAGAAAAAAGAAAATTCAACCTACCAAGAACATTCATTTTTATTACTGAAATTCTACCTTGCAGTGACATTTTAATATTAGACCATCTCTGCATATCTGCAAAGATTTCAAGTTTAAGTTTGTCATAGTTTACGCGTGATATATTAGAAAAATCTGTTATTTTTAAACCTAAATATGTAAATGCTGTGACATGCCATTGGATCTGAGGAATATGTGGTAATGTAAGGCATTTAGCGGCAACATTTAAGGGAACAAGAAGGGATTTATCCCAGTTTATTTTATAACCTGAAAATTGACTAAACTGGGTGAATATTTTTATTATTTGGGGTAAGGAGATATGTATATTAGTAAAATATAGCAGTATGTCGTCCGCATAGAGAGATATTTTATGTTCTGTTCCTTTTATAGCTATAGGTGATATGAGAGAATCCAATCTAATCGATTGTGCTAATGGTTCTACTGACAGTGCAAAAAGTAAGGGGGAAAGTGGGCAGCCCTGACGGGTACCGCGATGCAGAGGAAATGACTTTGACAGAATGTTACCTGTTAATACAACTGCATAAGGATTAGTATAAAGTGTTTTGACCATAGATATGAATGTTTTTCCAAAGCCAAATTCCTCCAGGACTACCCAAAGATACTCCCAACTTACCCGATCAAAGGCCTTTTGTGCATCTAAAGTAAAGACGGCGGCAGGAAGGGTATTCTTTTCAGATGCATGGATAATGTGTAAAAGACGTCTAACATTATCAGATGCAAGTCTTCCTCTTAAGAATCCAGACTGATCAACATGAATTAATTTGCCTACAGATAGTTCAAGCCTTTTAACTAGAAGTTTAGCAAAAATCTTTAACTCTGTTGTAATTAAAGATATTGGCCTATAGCTACTACAGTTTAGAGGAGACTTGCCTTTCTTAAGTAGCACAGAGATTAGTGATGTGTTTTGATCACGATGAAATGAGCCAGTGTTCAGAGCATAGATGATAGAATTTAAAAGAAGTGGTCCAATACTATCCCATAGTTCCAGGAATAGCTCTAGAGGAAAACCATCTAGTCCTGGAGATTTACCTCGTTTCATTGAGGACAGAGCATCTTTTAGTTCTGTAATAGTGGGAGGTGTATCAAGAAGTTCTGTTTCTTCTCTGGACAGAAAGGGTAAATTAAGCTTTGAAAGATGTACTTTAAGGGCGTTGGGGTCAAAAGATGTTTCGGCTTCATAAAGATTAGAATAGAAATGCCTGAATGTAGTATTAATTTCCTCTGCATCATATGTAACAGATCCTAATGAGGTTTCAATTGCATTTATAATAGAAAAAGATTCATTTTGCTTTATTTTGGCAGCTAAAAGTCTGCTTGAACTTTCACTTTGACTATAATAGGTCTCTCTTGTGCGGTGGATCGCGAATTCTGCTTTAGATTTCAATAGATTATTTAATTCAAATTTTAAAGCTAAAAGAGATGCCTGTTTTTGGTCTGAAAACTGGCGCTTTTGATCCGATTCTAATAACTGAATTTCATTTTCTAAATGAGTAATTCTATAGTTTGTGGATGCCTTCATATGAGAGGCAAATGAAATAGCTTCCCCTCTAATAAAGCATTTGGTTGTTTCCCAAAGTATTTGGGGTGATGATACTGACTCTAGATTAATTTCTAGGAACATTTTGAGATTAGATTTCAGCTGCTTCAGGAACTCTGAGTTCTGCAGAAGCTTTGTATTAAAACGCCATCTATGTGTACGTTTGCCCGGGTTCCTTGCAAGCTCAAAAGTATACATCACAGGAGCGTGATCTGAAATAATGATAGGAAGAATGTCTGCAACTGTAATTGAATAATTTAGCTGAGGTGAAACAAAAATGTAGTCAATTCTGGAAAATGTCTTGTGTCTACAAGAAAAGAAAGTGTAGTCTCTCACTAGGGGATGTCGCAGACGCCAAGCGTCAATAATGTTTAATTCGTTAATAAATGTATTAATGCTAGGAGATGCATCTAAACCAGAACAGATGTTTGTTGATCTGTCCAAAGTTATATTACATACTTGATTGAAATCCCCGCCAACTATCATTAAGTATTCAGGCATGTCTAATAAAGTAGCTGAGGTTGCATTTAAAAAATTGGGATCAGGTATATTTGGGCAGTATATTGATACAAAACAGAGTTTAACATTATGAGCTGTTACAGCAACGTATGCTAACCGTCCAGCATTATCTTTTCCACAACTGTCCATAGTTATTCCTAATTTCCTATCAAACAGAATAGCAACACCTTTAGACTTATTTGAGGCAGAAGAATGAACTACACATTTATAAAACCGGTTCTGAAATCTATGAATATCATTCGTTTTTAAATGTGTTTCTTGGATCAAAGCGATTGAGATCTTTTTGCGTTTAAGAAATTCTAAGCACTTTGTTCGTTTAATCGGCGAGTTTAGGCCGCGGACATTCCACGACATTACATTAAGAGGTATATTCATATAGGGGTTTTAACATGGTGTCTAGAATATAAATGGGCCTCCACAAAATTAAAATATGGACGCAAAAATAGGAAAATGGTATACAGTGCACATAACTTACACAAAACTACAAGGCTTTGGCGATAGAACACAATTAACAGAACAAAATAGAACATTAACATCCATCCGCAAGAGACAAGACCTAAAATTCTCTCTCTTTGGGTGGAGAAAAATAAACAAAACTCAAAGTTTTACTGCCTGTGGCTATCGAAAGCAGCACGTCTCATGTCCGAGTCCAAACGAGTATCAGAAGTGTTACATCAAATCAGTAGACGGGGCCTATTTTCTTACCGATTGCCGATTAACTGGAATCTGAAGTAACGATGGACGGGTTTTCCTGGTCAGCAAATACGCTTGGTAACGAAGAAGTGCTCGGTGTACCAAGTGGGGGATGATTCAATGCCAGCAGAAACTTTCCGGCATCCTCAGCATTCTTGAAGTGATGCAGCGCTCAGTTGACCTTCACTTTCAGGATTGCGGGATATATCAGGAACGGACGCAATGCCCTGTCTGATAACTGTCTTCTCACACTGTCAAACGACCTTCTCTTCAGAGCCGTCTCATTGCTGAAATCCGGAAAAAATAAGAGTTTGGAGGCTCCATGGATTATTTCAGACCTGGATGCTCGGGCTCCGTTAAGAATTCTCTCCCTATCTTGATATCTGAGGAGCCGAAAGATGAGTGTTCGAGGACGATTTGTCTTTTCACGACTGCCGTAGATACGGTGAGCCCGCTGGATTTCTATCTTTCCATCGCCTTGGAGGGAAGGGATCCACTTCGGTAAATGCTCCTGAAGAAACTGAACGGCATTCTCACCCTCTGCTGACTCGGGTAGGCCCACGAGTTGGACATTACATCTTCTCGATCGATCCTCCATTTCCACCAGTTTATCGTGGAGATCTGTTATTTCTTGCTGGTGCGTATTAACCTCCTGTTTAACTGCACGCATATTTGCATTCATAGAGTCCATCCGCCTTTGTAACGATTTACCAAGTTCGGTTTGGCGGGTGATATCCTGTCGCAGTTCATTAACTGCTGAGTTAGAGGATTCAATCATGTTCTTTAAAGTTTGGATTTCTCCAGATAGCACCTCCTCCATTACCTCTCTTACTGCCAATTTCACCTTTTTGGCAAACCTTTCCTCCTGTTCTTGCAAAGCCATTAAAATGGCTGTATTCGGTGTATTCGTTAGGCCCGCCTTTGCATTTCTTTTTCGTTGTTATTTCATCTTGCGGAGGTTTATTTTTCGCGGATTTTGATCCAGACATCTTCGGGGATACTCAGATGCAAAATAATCTAAATACATTTCTGAATGTAGAGAAATTATCTCGAAATTTCGGACATTTGAGACGGAGCTCAGTTCTAGGCGTGCATCGCTCGAGCCACCGGAAGTCCGGGTCCGAAACTTTATATGATTGATTAGAGCTGAAACTTGCCACAAAACACTGGCAAAAAATAAATAACAATGAATGTGTCCAGGGGAAATATTAAGGAGATATTTGAATAATTTATGAATAAACTAGTGTATTCTGGGTCAGTGTCACATAGATCCTGACTCACAGTCTCCTCTTTGATGTGCCTTTAGAGAGAAATGCATCTTTACAGTTTACATAATGAAAGAGTTTTTGTTTTTGATTTATTTCGTTAAGTAATAATTTAAAGCTTTCTATACATGCATTTATCATGTCTGTAAGGCATGTATTTGCGATGTTTTTTGTTTTGATGGATAATTTTAAATTGTGTCCACTGGAAAAAATGCAAGTGGCACCTCCATGTCTTGCAAAGTGGCTTTAGCTTCCACTCTCCACACAAACGATATGGGCCTAATAGCGCAAATTTATCTATGTTTAATGTTTTAACCAACATTGTTTTATACTTGATCTGTTTTATGTAGATTTTATTTTAGTCAAGTCGTGATGATTTGAGAAGGCAAACTGATCAAACAGACTAGCCATTGGCCGCTGTTCGTTCCTTTAAAAAAACAAAAACTTATATTTAACAAACAAAAAAAATCCTCCCAACAATTTTCCAAATTACCTTAAAAAAAAGGAAACAAAATATAAGCCTAATCGCAAACAATAGTTAAACGTTCAGTTTACTCGTCTGTGTTCTGTTCTGTCTCTGAACGCATACACAGAACAGCGCAAAATCTCTTTCGTGCTTTTAAAACACAACATCAAATAAACATCAAGCACGTAATAAATCAAGCACGTCCCATGTTATGCAAGTCACTTACATGATTTTACTGACTTGCATGTGAAACTGGGATTTTATGGAGGAGCAAAAGCGCACCAAAGGCGGCGGAATCGGAAGCAATAATCGTATCTTGATTATTGTATTTTCATAATAGTTTGAAGCCGAAATCGAAATTGAATTTCGATTAATTGCACAGCCCTACTTGAGAGTTACGTCTTAGTATACAATAGTAATATATTTCTGTTATAATTTCTTCAAGTTAAACCAGACTTTTGACAAGTTGTCATAAAGGTTCTTCAGTTTTACATTCAGTATTTCTCAGATAAAATGGTGAGAATAGACAAAAATGTTATCACAATCTCAATATATTGTTTATCACGCAGCCCTATCTCTTCATGACATGCTATACATTTTCAGTAGAAGACAGATCTGAACTGCAGACAGACCAGTCAAGCACTTTCCACAAGCACAATTTTCTACAAAACCGCACTGTTATTGCATAAGTAAAATGAGGCCTGGCTCTTTTTGTTTCCGGGAAATGATAGAGGGTAGAGGGTGAAAGACCTAAATTCTGTGCAATTCTGAGAAATATTATTTTTGAACAGTTCAACAATTATCTCATGAAGTTTGGCGCAAAGTGGTAAGCCACAATCCATTTCAACTAGCAAAGACCGAGTCTTTGCTGTATATATATATTTTTTTACTTGTTGTGTTTATTTTTCTTTCCAAATTTTCCGTATTGTGGTGCAGCCATAACAATTAAAATTTGTTTATATATAATAAATTAAATCAAGGTTAAAGAGAATGAATAAATAACAGATTATTGTTTTTACTGCATTTTACAAAACTTGAGATGAAAGAAATGGCATTGTATAATAAGAAGTTAGGGGGATCCATGAATGAGAATGTTCTTGAACACTCTTTGTAGGCAAGTCCATGCTCCTGTCGGCCATTGGGCATCGAGAAGTCCCCATCCCAGAACACATAGACATCTACCATCTGACACGAGAGATGGCCCCTAGTGAGAACACAGCACTGCAGTGTGTTATGGAGGTTGATGAAGAGAGGATAAAACTAGAGAAGGAGGCTGAGCGATTGGCTCATGAGGATTGTGAGTTACATACACACCCACATGCATCAGGTTTTTGCTATACTAATCTGTAAGTTGACAAACTTGGCAGTGCATCTTTTATCATCTCTTATTAATGTGGGATTGACCTAATTTATTTAACAAGTAGCACAGCAGTTAATCAAGCAGCATTTTCCCTCTTATCTCTATACTGCAGCAGAGTGTGAGAAGCTGATGGAGATTTATGAGCGTTTGGAAGAGTTGGACGCAGACAAAGCTGAAGTACGTGCCTCACGAATCCTCTTTGGACTGGGATTCACTCCTGCTATGCAGCGAAAAAAGCTAAAAGATTTCAGTGGAGGCTGGAGGATGCGTGTGTCCCTTGCCAGGTTTGTAAATGACATTGAAATTTTTGTTCTGTGACAGAATAAATAAGTTGTATAACTAGTGTTGAAAAATGTGAAAAGTCCAGTCTTGCTGTAGAATGCAGTTTGTTAGTTTTGTTAAAACATCTTCAAAAATTTACATTTTTATAGGTTTTATACAGATTTTATATTATCTTCACTTAATGAATGGACCAAAATCATCTTTGATCAAAGTTATAGTTTATCAATTTAATACAAACATGAATGAAATGCAAACATAATTTAATTTCCTTTATATTTCTCTATTTCAGAGCCCTGTTCATAAAGCCCTTCATGCTGTTGTTAGATGAACCCACTAACCACCTGGATTTGGATGCCTGTGTGTGGCTGGAAGAAGAACTTAAGTCGTGAGCACTTTCTTCAGTGTTTATTAGATTTTGTAGTACACCAGTAATCAAATGAGATGGAAATTGTTATGCACAGAAACAAAACTGGATGTCAAAGGTTATCGTGTAACACATGCGTAGGAATTGAAGTTTTAGTTGACAAACAATACATGGGGGGAATTTTTTTAGTATGATGTTATTCTTAGATTTAATTGTTGTTGGTGTTTTTCTCAGTTTTAAGCGAATCCTTGTACTCATCTCACATTCTCAAGACTTTCTCAATGGTGTCTGCACAAACATCATTCATCTCCACCAGAGGAAGCTCAAGTACTACACTGTGAGTGCTGTAGCACAATGTTCATGTTTTTTAGTAGGCTGAGAATCTGTTGAAAGCAGAGAGATATTTCAAAAATCTCATCATTTTCTCATCCTAGTATGCCCCTATGTCTCTGTTTTTTGTTTTTGTTTTGTTTTTTAGTAGATAAAATGGAAATAAAAATACTTTCTTTTATGTTCCAAAAGCCGTTTGGAGCCAAATGAGGGCAGTGATAAAAAAATTATGACATGAAAAATGTTTCATGTCATAGATTTTTTTGTGCAGTGCATCCACCTCACAGAACTGAAACTCTATACATGTTTAGGAGGTTGTGTTCAAAAGCTTTGTTGTCCTCAAAAGATCTCTAGAATCACCTTTAATAGGAGCCCTGATCCTTAGGCACCTCTTGCTCTTCCTGGTCTAGCCTTAAAAGGCCTGAAAGCTGATGCTTTTATTGCTGTTACTAATTATGAACTGTTGCCGATCCTGAGTCTAGCACACTCATCACATACATTAAAAGTAACAAAGGTATGAGAGTGGTGAAAGTGTATGCTGTATGTAATGGAAAGTTTGTTTTTAGGGTAACTATGACCAGTATGTAAAGACCAGGGAGGAGTTGGAGGAAAACCAAATGAAGCGGTACAACTGGGAGCAGGACCAGATAACTCATATGAAGGTGAAACAGTGTAGCCTTGTGGTCTTATTGCTCTTTTTAAATTGTATGTATGTTTCATAGCTCTTGCACTGCACTGCTGCTATTCACCATGGGTATTAGGGGTACACATATATATATACACATATTCATTTTGAACCGTTCGGTACGCATTACAAACCAAACGATTCGATTCGTTGGACTAATTTTATTACATTTGGAAAATAAAAGAACTCACACTTTGTAATGTTTTCAGTGCCACTGTAGTCAACAAGGCAGCCCAAACGATGTAACAGACAAATCGATGTCTGCCTCTCCCAAATAAAACACAATAAACCAGGAGGGTTGTGACGGTGAGGTAGTTTGTTAGAATTTTCCTTCTTTTCCTCGCTTTTATTCACTTTTAGATAGCTTGTAAATGCCTGTGCGCATTTTACTCTTACTTTCACATTTGAATTAGCACCAATTCGACGTCAATTGAATTGACAACAGCAAAACAGTACGGCAAACTCACTTATATTAAACATAGAATGATTAATATATTAACAAAACGAATACAAATATAAAAGAACAAATAACTTACACAAAGTTTAATTATAAAACACTGGAGATCAGCAAATGGTAGAAGCTTCCAAAATCATCTTGGATAATCAGCAAAAGTCTGAAATATTTGTAAAGCACTTTTTTTTTTCGTTTTGAAACTAAATATTTTGCCAACTTCTTGTTTTTCTCACCTCACTGGTCAGGTTGACTCACTCTCTTCATGTGATAAATGAAATCCGACACCTGCCGCTGATCTGAGATGCATACTTTATGATGTTAGTTTTAATAAATAAAATAATGTGTAAAAATCATGGAAATTTCTTTGGCATTTCTTTCTTTGTGCTGTATGGAAAACATACCGAACCATGACACCACTGTGTCGTATCGAACCGAACCGTGAATTTTGTGAATTGTTACACCCCTAATAGGTATGTCATTGCAAAACATAATGTCATAATTATTCCCTTTATCTCTTGTAGAACTATATCGCTCGTTTTGGTCACGGCTCTGCAAAGCTAGCTCGCCAGGCTCAGAGCAAAGAAAAAACACTGCAGAAAATGGTGGCCTCTGGCCTAACAGCTCGTGTGGTGAACGACAAGGTTTGTCACGCAGACAACACACATTAACACACACACACACACACACACACACACACACACACACACAATTTAGCTGCTTAGTGTGATATTTTGCTGTTTTTGCATGTCATGTACTCTTGCCCAAGATCTCTTATCATCTGGAAGCATCAGTTGAGAAATGCTAACTCACTTTCAGTTGACCAATACCATGACCAAGACAAAAAAAGTTAATAGTGAAAACCATTTAAACCAAGAAAATAGATAGGTATGGTGGCTTGGTTAAAAAAAAATATTTATAAGTAGCTGCAAGTAGTGATGAAGGGCCCAGTTCACGGATGCAACCGCCAACCCGGTGGCATCAAGAAAACATGCATTTACAGTAACCCTATGGTAGTCTGGTTTAAAGGGTTACAGCAATGAAAGGGTTACACTATAACATCAAAAGACACGCACACAGAGAGAACAGTATATAAAACTTTGGTAGCACTTTACAATAAGGTTTCATTTGTTAACATTAACTATATTAGTTACTATATAACATTAACATAACCGATATTTATATTGCATTTATTGAGATATTTCTTTTACAATGATACTTTAACAGTTGTAATTTTTTCAACAGGTAGTTGCTAGTTTTACTAAGCTGACATTTTCTGTAGTGACTACAAACATCTTAAGCCTTGGGCTCTATGTGCCACTGATTTTGCTGTTAAAAATATAACCACTGTCAGATGTTTATCAGAGCGTTTTAACCACATGTTTCTGCCTCAGACCTTGTCGTTTTATTTTCCTCCTTGTGGGAAGATCCCCCCTCCTGTCATCATGGTGCAGAATGTCAGCTTCAGATACTCCAGTGAGACAGTGAGTCTACAGCCTTACAAACAGTCTATCACTGCAAATAGCTATATTGTCAAATGTGTAAATTTGGTTTGGGATACTCATTTCTGTTTCAGCTCTCTTATGTTGTCACATTGTTTAAGTCTAAATTAGGTATGCACTGATATAGCATTTCTGGGCCAAAAAACTAAGAAGTATTTCTTCTCATGAATCAAGGGCTGTTTATGCAAAGGGCGATAACTATAATGATAACTGTAAAGTTTTCATAATCATTTTAATTTTATAAGAATAGTCAATTCCACACCATCGGTATAACAATAACGTCCACAACACAGTTTTTTCCAGCCAAAAATAAAAACATTGACAGGCAATTATAATCCACTCAACTTTAAAAAGCTATTGTATTTAGAGCGACAGATGTCAAAACTGCAGTGCGCTTATAAATAAACAGAGGGTGGGTTGCACCAATAATGATTAAGCTTAAAGGTTAAATCAAGGTTTATCTAATAATTCTGTTGCACCAAACTTTAAAGTTTAAAAATAAGCAGGTTTACATTTAAACCATCATTTTGATCCTGGATTTATTTTATATTAAAGATAGTTTAACTTTAATCCTGTTGCTCCATAACTTTAAACTCAGATTTAAATCTCAATTAGAGATTTACTTTAAATTTACGGGTGAGGATGTTTAAATAAAATAAAGTGCACCTACAATTACAATATGTGGCTGATTAAACAAAGACATAAACATGGGTGTGTCGTAAGGTGTTTATTAATAAAAATGAAAATTAAAGCCCATTGAGTCTGCGATTGTGAGGGATTTGGCAGCCCGTAGTACACTTGCTCTCGAGTCCGTCATTGATCCGTCATTCATCTCAGTGCATCTCAATGTACGACATAGAAAATAAGACACGAATATTACTGTATACCATTTAACGGCAGCAGTAATGAGGTGAGTGCCAGTGATCACGGCCGCACCTTTCGTTTCTCACGCCCGCTCCACATGTGGCTGCTGAACACCGATCAAACGGACAGGGCAGCGCTGTCACGAACGGATGTAGTCGCTCCACGAATCATGCCAGTTATTTTTTCTTATCTCGCTTCTGTCATAAGCTACGCTCCGTTAATTGATACTATAAATATATTTCAAAGATTATGAAATCTGTATGCATTGCCTCATTTGAATTGCTTTCTTGATCAGCCATATCTCTGCGTAGCAGTTCATAAAGACGCCTTACATTTTACAAGTTGATTTCCTTTATTGACAAAAGCAATTTATGGCAGAGTCAGTTTAGGATAAGGAATATATACGTTGTTGCTATTTAATAACAATGGCGAATCCATCATGGCGGAGAAAAATAATCGTAGATGAAGATTTTAATCGCAGGTTAGAACTCAAATCCCAGATTTGATCTGTGTTTAAAATTAAGTGGTGCAACATTTGTTGATCTAGGATTTAAAATAAATCCTAGATCAACAAATCTTTGATTAGCTCTAAACTTTGCTTAATTGAATCCTTGTTGGTGCAACCTACCCAGAATGTTATTTTCTGTTAGTGTGGACACTAATATAGTAATATAGTGCATAGTACAAAGAATAAAAGTTGTAAAAAGCAAATATTTCATCAAAAAATTTTTTTTTTTTAACTACAGCAATTAATTTATAAGAATTTGGAGTTTGGCATTGACCTGGACACACGAGTTGCACTTGTGGGTCCCAATGGGGCAGGGAAGTCCACACTTCTCAAACTACTGATGGGAGAGGTCAGTTATGAAAATGATATGATTTGATTTGACAGTTAACGTCTTTTAAAGTTCTCAACAGTGGTTCAGTTTTAAAGTCATTGACATTCATTGGCCTGTGTTTTTGTCACTTATAGCTTCTCCCCACAGACGGAATGATAAGAAAACACTCACATGTCAAGATTGGCAGGTATCACCAGGTACTATCTTCACAGAGTATGATTGGTCATCTTGCTACTTCTGTTATTTCTTCAATTTTCATAACAGTTATGTTGTATGTACAGTCATGGGCAAAAATGTCGGCACCCTTGCAATTCTGTCAGAAAATGCAGCCCTTCTCTCAGAAAATTGTTGCAGTTGCAAATGTTTTGGTACTTACATGTTTTTTTTTTTGTTTGCATTGGAAAAAAAGAAGAAGAAAAAAGAAAAGTAAAATCTGATTCCACACAGAACACCAAAATGCACTGGACAAAATTATTGGCACCCTTAACTTAATATTTGGTAGCATCCCTTTGTAAAAAAAATAACTGAAATTAATCGCTTTCTGTAACCATGCATACATTTCTTACACCTCTCTAATGGAATTTTGGACCACTCTTCTTTTGCAAACTGCTCCAGGTCATTTAGATTTAAAGGATGCCTTCTCCCAACTGCTGTTTTGAGATCTCTTCACAGGTTGTTCTCATTGCTGGCTATTTCAGAACTCTGCAGCATCTTGTTTGTAACCATTTCTGTATATTGTATATACACAGATCATGCATAACATTATGACCACTGATAGGTGAAGTGAATAACACTGATTGTCTCTTCATCATGGCACCTGTTAGTGGGTGGAATATATTAGGCAGCAAGCAAACATTTTGTCCTTATGTTGATGTGTTAGAAGCAAGTGAACCGGCATCAGGGTAATGGGTGGCCAAGGCTCATTGATACATGTGGGAGTGAAGGCTGGCTTGTGTGGTCCGATCCAGCAGACAAGCTACTATAGTTCAGATTACTCAAGAAGTTAATGCTGCTTCTGATGGACAGGTGTCAGAATACACAGTGCATCGCAGTTTGTTGCATATGGGGCTGCATAGCTGCAGACCAGTCAGGGTGCGCATGCTGATCTCTGTCCACCACCGAAAACAACAACAGTGGGCACGTGAGCATCAGAACTGGACCATGAAGCAATGGAAGAAGGTGGCCTGGTCTGATGAATCATTTTCTTTTACATCACATGGATGGCACTATGATGCACTATGGAAAGAAGTCAAGTCGGCGAAGGCAGTGTGATGCTTTGGGCAATGTTCTGCTGTGAAACCTTGGGTTTTGCCATCCATGTGGATGTTATTTTGACACACATCACCTACCTAAGCTTTTTTGCAGACCATGTACACCCTTTTATGGAAACAATATTCCCTGGTGGCTGTTGCCTCTTTCAGTAGGATAATGCATCCTGACACAAAATGCAAAAATGGTCCAGGAGTGGTTTGAGGAGCACAACGAAAAGTCTGAGGTGTTTAATTGGCCTCCAAATTCCTCAGATCTCAATCCCATCGAGCATCTGTGGATGTGCTGAACAAACAAGTCCGATCCACGAAGACCGCGACTTACAGGACTTAAAGGATCTGCTGCTAACATCTTGGTGCTAGATACCACAACATGCCTTCCCTATCTAGTGGAGTCCATCCCTCAATGGGTCAGGGCTGTTTTGGCAGCAAAAGGGGGACCAACACAGTATTAGTGGTCATAATGTTATGCTTGACCAGTGTATATAGAAAGAGAGATTTGTGTTTGTTACAGTTTAAGATATTGGCAATTGTTTGTAATTGCTCTTGCATTGTGTTTGTCCTGCAGCATCTGACTGAGCAGCTAGAGCTTGACCTGTCTCCTCTGGAGTACATGATGAAGTGCTTCCCAGAAATCAAAGAGAAAGAGGAGATGAGGAAGATCATTGGACGCTATGGGCTGACAGGGAAGCAGCAGGTAAGTGTGTGATTATGTTTAATGTGTAAGGGTGTTAACATGAGTCCTGCCAGACAATACAGTGCACATTACTTGATTAGTTATTTTCTGTTTTAACTATCATATCCCTCTTTTACAGGTCAGTCCCATCAGGAACTTATCAGATGGCCAGAAGTGTCGGGTGTGTTTCGCGTGGCTTGCATGGCAGAATCCCCACATGCTGTTTCTGGATGAGCCAACTAATCACTTGGACATTGAGACAATTGATGCTCTGGCTGAAGCCATCAATGAGTTTGAGGGAGGAATGATGCTAGTTAGCCACGACTTCAGACTTATTCAGCAGGTAGATCTTCAAAGCTAGTAAATATATCAGTAGTTTGTTTTCACATTTAATAGATGTCTTTAATCTGGATTGTGCGATGAATGAGTTTTCCATCTCGTTCTAGGTGGCTCAGGAAATTTGGGTGTGTGAGAAGCAGACCATCACCAAATGGAAAGGGGACATTTTGGCTTATAAGGAGCACTTGAAATCAAAAATTGACAAACAGACTCATGCTATATAAAAACCCATGAGCTGGACAACTTTTCCATCATGGATTGATTACCCATCTCTATTTCCCAGATGTGCATGACTGAAGGAGTTTTGAATTGAACAATGAACCCTAGTTTTCCAGCTGTTGATGTGGATTGCATTCCGTTGTACTGTCATCTAGGATTGTTGACAACTTCCTCAAGAGCAATCGTTAAAGCGTTCCCTGGTCTTATATCTCTTAATGCACCTCTCAGATTTTCACGTCTGTTTTATTTAATACTGTAAAGGCAATAATGGTTTATTGAAATGAATAGATTCAATTATGTTGGTGCAGAACAGTAGAGAACATCAAGGTATGCAGAAAACAATTTTCAGAATATCCCATGTCAATATCAAAATAATGAATGTAGATACATAAAATACCATTTTAAACTGAACAGTGTGATCTGTCAATAATGCATCCGTGTGACTACACGTCTACTTGGAACAAAAAAGGGTGCAGACATTTTGAAACAGTTTTTCAAAGTAGTCTACATGCAAATATGCAAAAGCTCAAACATGTTTCACAATGAGGAAGGTTTATCAGTTGTAGTGAGCAGCAACATCCTTTTTCTTATAAAATATTAAGTCATGCAGGTTTCTGTGGTTGAGAAATGTTTTGACCCACACTGCAAGTGTATATTTCTAACCCAAGACACATTTTTTTGAAGATTTTCAGATTTTTCTTAATTTTACAGTATTTTTGTTGCACGTTACATACAGTAATAAGAGTAAGTTATGCATAATTACATGCAGCAACCCTACACCAAACTCTAATCCCAACTCTAACCCCATACTAAGTATATGAAGAGTTCAGATGCAAAAGTCTGTAAAACCATCTGACATCTTTCTTTAAAAAATGCATTTTTATCAGGCTTCAGTGTGTAGGTTTCTATGTAAGTACCGGTACTTCTGATTGGGCTGAGGGTGGGATTTTAGCGAGTTTGAAGTAAAAGTATTTGATGGATGTATAATATGTGTAGAGAGCATTCACTCTTTATTATCATCTCATTTTTTAGTCTTAACTCTTTTTTATTGATTTTTCAAACAGAGAGTAATTAAATGGAAGACAATATAGCCTTTGTTACAACACAGCAGAAAAGTAAATCAAATGAGATCAACCAAAATATTCCTTTCTCTCTGGATTAATTACAATTGTAAAACAATAAATAAATAAATAATAATAATGATGATAATAATAATAATGACAATGGTAACACTTTACAATAAGGTTCATTAGTTAAACATTAACTAACCATGAGCAATACATTTGTTACTGTATTTGGTAATATTCATTAACATTAGTTAATGAAAATACAGTTGTTCATTGTTTGTTCATGTTAGTTCACAGTGCATTAACTAATGTTAACAAGATTTGAATAATGTATTAGTAAATGTTAAAATTAACATTAACAAAGATTAATAAATGCTGTATAAGTGCAGTTCATTATTAGTTTATGTTAACTAATGTAGTTAACTAATGAACCTTATTGTAAAGTGTTACCATAACAATGATAATAATAATACAATACTAAATAATATAAAACTAAATAAATCAAAAGAAAAAGATAAGAGAGAATCATAAATATCTGCTCTAAAACTCACAAATAGTATTTAGAACAATAATATGGTCATAGTGCAAATGTACATACAGTATAATACCAATATGGATGTATTACAGCAGAAATTGACACATTGCTAAAATAAAGAATAATAAAAAGAAATAAATAAAAAAACACACACCAGAGCACCTTTTTAAACAATAATTTTCACTTGGAAAAAAAATAAATAAAACAATTTATTTCCCCTTTTTTGGTGGGCAAAAGCAGTGAAGATCAAATATAGAGGGAGGGTTACTTATGAATTTACAGTAAGAAAAATAATCTTTTTTTGAAGTACAAAAGAAAAGGTTGCCAAATCGTGTTAAATTGTTCTGTTCTACCAAGCATTGTATATCTATTTTTTTCTATTTGAATAAACTGTAAAACATCTGTCACAAATAGGATCAACATCTGGATATATTTCAGACAATTTAGTTTTCGTCCAATAAATTCTGTGCAGCACCTTAAATCGTATTAATGAGTGGCAAGCACAAATTGAGGAAGTATGTACACGACAAAGGGTTTTTTGACCATTCTTCATTTGTAAAAGCATGGTTAAGATCTGACTCCCAAATCTGCTTTATTTTAGACTGCGGTGAAATATCTGACAATACAGTAAATGAAAAAATGTTTTTGCAAATATTAGAAACAGCACCTTTTGAGACTTTTATTTCCAAAACTTATCTCTTGTTTATTTATTTTTATTTATTATAAAAATAAATGTATTTTTATTTTTTTGTGTGTGTGTGTGAGTCCAAGGGAAGGGCAGCTGACATTCTTCCAACATAGGACACATCTACCAACTTTTTTCTTTTTTTGAACTGATACTCAGCATACACAGTATTGGGCTTAGAGAAATTGGGGGGAAAAAAAGTCAATTGAAAAACATCAGGTCACCCCCTTGTAAAACGTTTGTATTTCTTCACATTCATACAGTGAAACAGCACCTTGAAGCTTGTTGCATTTAAAACATAGATTCGAGATTTTAGGGTTTAACTGATTTAATTTTTCAAGGGTCATAAAGGTTCTCATTATTCAAGTAATAGTCTCAACCATGTATTAATAGTTTTGCATTTGTGCCTTTAAGCATACTGCAGTCCATTCTTCCTGTCTATTTAAATCTCTTAAATGGGGATTGTTTCAAAGCGGCTAATCGACTGAATTATTTAGGAGAGTGGTAGACAATTTTAAAATATTAAAAAAAATGTTTCAAAGGCATTTGATACAAGCTTGTCAAATGTAATTAAACCATTTTCTTCACACAGATCCATCAAATAATGCTCATATTAAACCACAATTTGAACCAGGGGCGGGTCTAGATAAAAATTTTTAGGGTGGCAAAGAGGTGGCAACACCAACGCAAGCCCCCATGCACAGTTTTTGGGGATTTATGTTCTGACATACACAGTTGTGTTCACAAATATTGCATTACCACTAAGTAATTATCTATACTGTTTAAAATGAAAAATAAATGACAACACAATATAAAAAACTTCAACAGGTTATAAATGTTTCTGAGCTTGTGTCATCAAAGAAGACATATAGTTCTATTAAAATTACATTGACTCCTTAGATGGTATAAATCACATTTTAGTGCAAGTTTAACAGCAACAAAAAATTCCTAACATTTCCTAACATTCGAAAGAAATACAATAATATCAATTTTGAAAACAAAGTTTGATTTTCTATTATAAACATAGGTATGAATATCTGTAATCACTCACACATATCAATTGTCTACCTAGCAATACCCCAGCAACTGCATAGCAAGAGCCTAACAACCACCCAGAATGCCCTATCAACCAACTAGCAGCACTTTAGCAAATATCTAGAACATCTAACTGACCAACTATTTGATTTGAAACAAGAATTTAAGACAAGCCAGCATTCATTTGTCTTTCAAGCTTTATTGCAGGTATTCTTAAATGCTTACAATTATAAAACGGTTAGTTCCATTCCTGGATTCTGATTGGTCAGCAGCTGTGTTTTATTCACTATACAGCACGGCTATGACCGTTCCACCCAATGGTTCTTAGTATCACTGCGCAGCACGCTTAGCAACCACCCATAGCAACATAAACATATATTAGTTCTTATTTGAAGAAAGCAATAAGAGCTAACAGGCTAAACTGTTTCAAGTAAATTTTGATTTATATGACGCTTGAGGTTTGATTAACAATTTGGAAATACACATCGATTTCTGCTAAGGAATTTAGCACCATACTGTCTGACGCGCTTAATCCAATACACCTGAAGTACTCGTAAACAAAGTCTGGTTTGATGTGCAGTTACATTTCGGACTTAGAGAAAAAGAGTGGAACTGAGAACTCATGCCAGACTCATTCAACATTTTAACCGAAGAAAATGGTCTCAAGTATGGCACAATGAGCTTTAACTTGTTTATCAGGCGGCATTGCGTATATCCACTTCTAATACCCTCCGATGTGCATCATTCAGTGTCCTGCACTAGCCAAAATCATGACTGTCTTTGAAATATTTTTGATGATTGTGGATGATGCGCCCGCGCCCGCTCTGTGTCCCGCATCTGGGATGCTGCTGTTCATACGCGAGAGCACGCCAGGGAAGGCAAGCGAGTGGAAAAAGTACTAATTATTATTGATTACTGATTTCAATCATTTTATAATAACGAAAACAATACCTTAAACCAGAGGTGGGCAAACTACGGCCCGCCAGGCGTTTTCATCCGGCCCGTGAGGCAATTGGAATAAACTGGCTAATTTGATGCAATATCAGTAAAATCCAATAGATGTCGCATTTAGTGTGGTATAGCGGCTTTTGCTTTTTTACGCTTCGTTAAACATAAGCGCCTAGTCATTTTTGACGGCATCCAAACCGCACAGCTCAGATACAAAATAAAAAGTCAAAATATACACCCTGTGTAAAACTGGCACATTTGTAAAAAGTTGCTGTTTTTAACAATGTGAAAGTGTTCATTTGTTGGACAAGTGCAAAACAGATTGGTGACGAATATGAAAGGCAAGTGAGTTTGCATTGCGCATTTACCAGGAACGTTCAGTTTCGCTTTTAAATAATTAGGCTGGGCGTTTATAATAAATGTTTATAGTGAACGCCACTATAATTTGTGCTTGTTTTTTACTTACAGTGTCAGTCAAATGTTTTTGAATTGTTCCTAGCCTGTTTTTTCTGAGTTCCAAGAAATGACGTATAAGAACATTCGGTTGCAGTTAGAGACTATTTTTTACAGCGGAAGGCTTAATGATTTTACTCCGCTTCGCGTCGTGCCTAACAACGCCATTCAGCCGTGATTTATTCACGATACAGCACGGCCTCTCGTAACTTAATTGCTTAGGGCCTACTTAAACTACACTGATGACTTTCCTGCCCAGTGAACATTTGTAAGATCAATAACATTGTAACAAAAGACAAAACTCTTATTACAATTCAGAAATTATTTTTGCAGCTCAATGTCTTTTACAGTATACAATATAAAGTAAATCACAGATACAGATGTAATTAGCTGATTCACGAACAAATGTTTTTTTGAAGAAAAAAAAAAGAAAAAAAAATTAACTGAATAAATGAACTGGGCCGCACTTAGTGTTTTTTACTAAAAAGAACCGGTTCCTAATTTGTTAATAAAGCTGAATACACTGGGCGCGCTCCGTGCGCGTGCAACCATCGTGCACAGTTTATTGAAAGACATGTTTTTTCCATTATTTTGCGTTATGCTGTCATCGTCGCGGCTGAAAAGTAGCACATGAAACACTGCTTACATTTATATTTTATTATGCGATATTTCTGGAATTAATTAGCCCCGATTTCTGTTTTAATTAGCCATCTGAGAATAACAACTGGCCCCAGTTCAGTCATTCATTGCAAGATCTAATATAATGCAGGTAATACTAATCCAATATACAAAGCCTATAGAAAATCATTATACCCCTTTGAACTAGTTACTTTATGTGTCATACAGCCTAAAATCAAACCCTATTCCAAATATTTTTTTTAGCTTTATTTACAATTTTGGTCTTAAAACATCAAACCAATGAAAGAAAAACACAACAATTCTGAGGGAGAAAAAAAGAAAAAGAATAACAGTGTTGGAACAGTTATCACTCCTTTGATTTAATACTTCATAGAACCATATTTTGCTTTAAATACAGCCATTATTTATTTGATTTATTTTTTTATTATATTATTTTTAATTTTATATTATATTTGTATTAGCTTTGCACACCTTGATTGGGGAATATTTACACATTCTTCCTTGCAGCATTGCTCAAGTTCAGTATAATTCTGTGGTGAATGGATTGGACTGCTCTCTTCAAATCCATCCACAGATTTTCAATTGGATTTAAGTCAGGACTTTTTTATTTTCCAGGGTATAATGTGACAAAAAATAATGGTTTTCACAGGGTATGATGATTTTCTATAGGCATTGTGAGATGATATACATTTTTCATATAATACACGATTTGATTACTAATATAATTCAGCAGTGTTTGTTTAATGTTCATTTACAAGAGAGTAAAAATGTTGAAATTTCCTTCGATCCAATACCCTGTTTCACTCCAACAAAACCAAAATATGAAGTTGTGCTTGAGAATATATAGAGATAATATCATTAAACAGAAGTGTTTTTTAAAAATATGCTTATCTCTTTCATTTGCAACATATTTCTTATCAGAAACATGCACATTTTGTCATGATGATTTGCAAATGCACAGGACTTTTTTTTTTTTTTTTAAACAAGGGTTCAATATAAATATAGTTGTGTAACTTACTCCTCACTCTTAGTAGAAGGAGATAGCTCTAGTGCTTAGTCCTTAGTTCTCAAGCTGCAATGAAGCCAAATAATTTGACTGGAGGCAAGATTTTACTTATTTTCATCTTTATACAAGGAGTCTTGACAGACATGAAAACAAAACCAATGGTGAGATGAAAGCTTTACTTGCAATGTTAATATTACTATAACAGTAATACATATAGTAGAATAGTAATATTACAGTTTATATATTTTTTTTCTTGACGTCCAACTAAAATGTAATTTACTTAATTGAGGTCCAAATATAATATTAAGCATTATACCATTGCTTGTATAAGTCGTGTTAAATAGAAGATTAGCCAATCTGTTTTCCTTTGTTTCTCTCAGTTTGCAAAAGTCAAACAAAACATGACAAATCTTTATGAAAATGAACTTATGAGCATGTTTATGTTTCAGAGATATCTTTCTTGCTCTTTTATCCTCGCAGATTCCTGGGCACACAATGTTGGGAATGGCTGTCGTGAACCCGAGTGATATTGAGATTGAAAAGGTGACGTCCCTTCTTTGTCCAGCCATGTCAGAAAATTAATTTCACTAAAGTTTTTATTATTATTATTATTATTAATATATTAATATTAATTAACAGTAATATAATTATTAATATTTGTAGTAAATGTTTGGTCCAGGCTATTGTGTTCTGAGTTTTAAAGCAGAACACAGCATTTGATTTCTCTCTTTTATTTATTAGCCACCATTGGACATATCAGGATCTGGTGATGACACAGCTGTGGAGCCTCCCATCTTAGAAACTGAACTAAAGCAGGCAATTTAAACATTTTAAATGATCTCTCATGTTATCATCTAAGCCAGGGCTGGGCAACTTCAGTCCTTGAGAGCCACTGTCCTGCAGAGTTTAGCACCAACTCTAATCAAGACCACTAGAAATCTACAGGCATGTGAGACTGATTAGGGATGAAGCTAAACTCTGCAGGACAGTGGCCCTCCAGGACTCAAGTTCCCCCGCCCTGATCTAAACAAAGACATTTAAGGTAAAATAATTAATGCTGTATATTTTTTTTTCTTGAAGATAATAGCTGAGAGGAGCCGAGACGAAGATGACAGCCAAAAAGTTTAGAAGAGGAGCCAAGATGGAACAGGTCTTGTGGACATGATTGTCACACTGCCTGTCTCTATTAAACATTTTGTTTTAACTTTGGAATCATTGTTGAATTAAGTAATGAATAAAAATGTTAGATGTAAACAAAAAAACTATTTATTTATTTATTTTTTTTTTGTTATTTTTAAGCATTATAAATATATCCATGACCTTTATATTACATTAAGTCGTGCTGTTTATCATGCATCATCTTGGTCAGGTGACAGTGAATGCTTGGAAATAACAGGATATATCACTTCTATTAGTCCATTCACACCAAACCTTCTGACGTCTTTTTATGGACCAATTAATTATTAATTTGAGTAGTAATAAGGGCTACAGGCCAGTTGCTGTGAATTCACTGTTGAATTCAATGTTAATTTAACCAGCATTTTAAGTCGCTATCTTAACCGCCTTAAAAACATGTTGTTAATCAATCAGATGTTCTGACACTGAAACCCATTCGGTAACTGCACTGTAAAACCAGCTCCTATATGAGTATTGTTTTTGTATTTACCATACCTATAAATAATTTGTTATATCAGCAGGCTTATTACTGAGTTTAATCTTAAGTCATTTTTTATATCTTCATCTTTACCAAATAGATTTTTTTTTGCACGGTAGATACAAGGTACAAGGTTGAGTTAATATGGTTAGTACCACTCCAACTAACAAGAATAATAATAAATAATAATAATAATAATAATAAAAATCCATAGATAGTATAGGGTTATTTTTTGCACTGATAGTATAGTATACCACTAATGTCACATGGATTGTTTTAACAATGTCCTTACTACCTTTCTGGGTCATGGAAGTGTCAGTTGTCTATGCAGGGTCAGAAAGCTTTTGGATTTCATCAAAAATATCTTAATTTGAATTTTAAAGATGAACAAAGGTCTTACAGGTTTGGAACATGAGGGTGATTAATTAATGACAGAATATAAATTACCTCTTTGAGTAGGGCTATTTTTTGCACTATAGATACAATAGGGTTAAGCAAGGTTATTTTTTTTTTTTTTTAGTTTTTCAGCATTAGCTAAGCACTGCTAGCTTGGAAGGACTTCCCTAAAGTTTAGAGTGGAGTCATATAAAAAACAAGGCTATCAATGTCACTAGAACATGTTGAGCCAAAATGATGTGCACTTGTTTCCCCACAAGCTCCAAACAATTCTGCACCATGTACAGATTAGAGTTATTTCAGCATCTGAGGAAGTTACTCAAAACTGTTATGACAGAAATTTTCAACAGTAGTTGCAAGCTCTTAACAATGAAGCGGCTTTATTGTATTCTGTAGGTTTGCTGTTGTCCGCTGTTAATGACAGGACCTCACCAAAGCTCATGAAGGCACCTTTCAAACCATGGCTGTCAGTGTCCTGAATATTATGTAACCGGCCCATGAGATGTGCATCGGTTTGCCCTTGAGCTCCAAAGAATTCAGAAGTAAGCCTATGTGTAAGACTTCCGGTTCATTAGCCACTATAGAGTGTTTTCACAACGCATCATCAATCGGCCATGTTGGCGTCACTGAATGTAAACAATGCCACTGAACCAAGCAAAACTTGCATATTTTGCTGATGAAAATGGTCAATTATTGTCACGTTTTGGGCTGTACTAATCAGTCGTACTGAGAATATAGACTGCCTGTGAGTATAGACTGCCAAATGTTATAACAAATCATAGAGAAGAGCAAAAAACTGCCTGAAGAACAAAAGGCGTCAATTAGGTAAAATATTAGGATATGTATCTCATATGTATCTTTACCACCTATTTTAGTTTGTCAAAATATAGGTGCCCTTTCCTGCTTACTAAGCTCTTATCTATATGATTTAGCAGATTCCACATGTTTTTTACGTGGTTTAGACAGCATAAATTAACAGAACAACGTATTCAGTCGTGCATTAACAGTATGACAACGTGCAGTACACGGTAAAATTGCTTACACTAAAAAACCTTGTGTTCTTAATTAAGATAATAAATTAAATTAATATGGTAAGACATTTGCAATGTTAAGCTCAAAACGAGCTGTTTTGTACACATAAGTGTGAATGTGATGCCAGCGTGAGGGTTAATAACTATTAGAGTCTCCATGTGTAAGAAGCATGGCGGGAACAGAATCTGATATCGAGCAAACAGCGACATCAAGCGGTTCACATGAGTTATTGTTCTTCCAGAGTGACGTGCGTTTCAAGCAGGAAGTGAACTCGTTCACATGTGTTTGTGTTGTTCTGTTTTGCCGCCTTGACTCATACTCACTTTACGTACACGAGCTTTTAGTCAACTTTTAGTCGTTTCTGATGTAAGAAACAGAGACAAATGATGTCTTCTGATACTTCCACTGTTGGAGGGATTCAGGGTTATCTTCTAAAGCTTCATACATTCCTCGGAGACACAGAGAGCAGGAATGCTGCTATAGTCTGCCATGACATTATTGGAGACTTGGGGCAGGAATGCATGATAACTAAGAATGAGAATGAACTGGGTAAGAACTTTTTCATGCAAAAGCATTGCGTTATGTGTATAAAAAAAAAAATATTTTTTTTATTCATTACTTTAATGTCTGCATTGCATAGTTAACCCATTTAATCCCACGGGTCACAACTGTGACCATAAAAAAAGTTTTCATTTTAAAAGCTCTGAACACTTTACTGACTGATGTTTTAGTGAACTTCCTGCAAATATGGAAAAAATAAAGGGTCTCAATTAAATCTGTGCAATTTCACTTGGTTAGTGCAAATTGTCACATGACCAGAGCAGTTTATTTACTGTTTGCACCATGAGACGATGATGGTTGCATCAAAGTTCCAAAACATAAGGCTAGTAAAGTATGTTATCATAAAGATATGGCAAAAAACAATTGTACACATTATCTCTAAGGTGTCTAGTATTAATATTTAAATTCACATATATTCAGTTTAGTTGAGTGTTGTCACAGGATGAGTAACATGTTGATGGTCACTATTGTGACCGGTGGGATAACAGTGAACTTAGGTATACAATATAAATCCAATGCAGTTTTTAGTGAATATTACACTAAATGTTTAATTGACAAAATATTGCACTAAATAAAAAGTTCAAAGGTTACAAATAAGTTACAATATTGATGTTGCAATACTGGTAGCACTAATATAACAATTATATGATATATGCTACAATAAAGTAACAAATTTAAAATGCGTTGATTATTATATATTTTTTGTCTTTTATCTCAGTATTCCTATCAATGTTGTATAGATTTTTTTTTTTATAAATAGTAGTAACCCTAGAATGTGATCAAATAGTTTCAAATAGCTGGGCTAAGATATATAACCATTTTTATGACTGCAGAAATATATTAGTTCATTATACACATTATCCCACCGGTCACAATTGTGACCGACTTATAAAACACAATTTTTCACACACTTTTCCCCAAAAAATAAAAAAAATAAATATGGATTATTTCAAAGGGTTACTAATGACACATGATTTGGATATTTTCATGTCTGGGAAAAATTTGGGATTAAATGGGTTAAGCAAAATAAGGCTGCAGGAGATTGACACTGATTTGAAAACTTCGCAATGTTATCTCGGTTTATGTATTATCTTTTTAGCTGAAAATGACAGCGCTGTCCTTCACATAGTTACTGTTCCACAAGAAGAAAAAATAATAATACAATTAAACACATAAAAATGGTGCATATAAAATATGCACCATTTAGATACATACATTATCTTATAATTAAAGTGCAAGAGGAGCCAGATTAAGTAATACAAATAAAATAAAATAATAAAAAACACACGTATAGCCTCATACACTGAAGAATATGTATGTATGTATTTGTTCAGGTAACGGGTGAGAAAGGTTTGCACATAGGTGATAAATTGTTCAGAGGCAGAATGAGCCTGTAGCTGAAGGTGTTCTTTGTACGAATTATAGTACTCAGTTTAGCCATCATCTTCCACTTAACTAGCACTTTTAGTGGTTCAAGGCCAACCCAGATGACCAAAACAACCGTTTTTGATTGTCTTAATCAGCCTGAAGCAGAATCTTGACATATGTTCTAATGCGTTTTTATTGGTTCAGTTTTACAGACATCTTTGCTTTTTGCAAAGGAAGATGGATTGCTTGGCTTTCTCCGAAAGTCTCTCTCTAATGACATGGTAAGACGTGTTTATAGGGAAATTCTAGTAATGACATGGTAAATCTTTCTGACATAATAAACATTTAATTATAATGTTATAAAAAAGGTACTGACCATATGGTTTGCCTACAGCTGCGGGATGCAAGAGTGGACATTCTGAATTTTTTAGGGGCATTTTTGGAGAGAATGTCAGTCACAGTCAGAGGATGGGACAAGAACTATGCTGTCGACCTTAAGGTACATTTAACCAGTAGTTGGCAGATTTCTTCCTGTTTGATTTGGTTGACTAAAATGATGTATTGCGTTTGTAACACTCACTGATTTTATTTAGTCATTTCTGAATGTTCTTGTCTCTCTCTCTGTATGGGCAGGACATTTGTATTGTTGTCTACACAAAGGACAAAGCTGCAAAGTGTCGAAGCCCAGCTTTAGAGCTCCTAATCAAAGTAAGTTCTTTAAACACAGTGTTGACCTGCTGTATGCATAACTTGTATTTACTGTAAATTACACAAAAACTGATTTGAAACTTAACTTAGACTTGACTTAAAGGGTTAGTTCACTCAAAAATGAAAATACGGTCATTAAATACTCACCCTCATGTTGTTCCAAACCCATAAGACTTTTGTTCTTTTTCAGAGCGCAAATGGATATTTAAAAGGATAAAAGGATATTTTTTATGAAATCCGAGAGCTTTCTGAGCCTGCATAGACAGCAACACAACTTAAAATTTCAAGGCTTAGAAAGGTAGTAAGGACATCATTAAAATAGTCCATGTGACATCAGAGGCTACGAGAATACTATTTGTGCACAAAGAAAATGGAAATAATTCCAATTTTCTCTTTGTGCACAAAAAGTATTCTCGTAGCTCCATAACATTACGGTTGAACCACTGATGGCACTTGGACTATTTTGAACATGGTAGTTGTGTTGCTGTCTAAACAGGGTCAGAAAGATCTTGAATTTTATTAAAAATATCTTCATTTGTGTTCTGAACATGAACGAAGGTCTTAGGAGTTTGGAATGACAGAATTTTCATTTTTTTGGGTGAACCTTTAGCTTATTTCTCTGCTTTTTGATTCAGACAGAACCTGTGCTAATGACATATGTATTGTAAACATCTCACAAATGTCCCTAGATACTGTATCTCACAAAAGACTCTAGCATCGCCCAGGATCTCAAAATTGGTGACCTGTTCAACAAATTTTATGGAGAGTTATCTCAGAAGAGTAAGATACCGGATACAGGCAAGTTGAGGCTTATTGTCTTATTTCATTTTCTGTTGTAGCAAAAATGTGTTGCGATTAGTGATTTCAACAAGACTAACGCATGTCATGAAATACTAACAAACACGTTAGCACATACTGTATGCATTATTGAAACACCAATTCCCCACCAACAGTACTAGGTTACATTTATGAACTTCTCGGAGTGCTTGGTGAAGTGCACCCCAGTGAGATGGTCAACAACTCTGAGAAACTCTACAAGGCCTACCTAGGTGAACTGAAAGGACAGGTAAAGGTGTCCCATCTGCATATGGAAATGTGATCTTATATGTAATTATGAAAGTGCTAAAATCATTGCTTTTCAGATGACATCTACTACAAGAGAGCCAAAACTTCCTGTTGTTTCTGGATGCCTGAAAGGAGTCACAGCTCTGATGGTGAACTTCACCAAATCGGTGGACGAAGGTGGGAATGTGATTGTATAAATGTACTGCCCTGCACTGGTCTTAACCTACTGCAACTAAATGAATATGCTTACTGCTTTGCCTTAAACAGACCCTGTTACGTCAAAAGAAATATTTGATTATGCGCTAAAGGCAATCTCTCCACAGGTAGGATTAATTTCACAATTGTGGTGTACATGTCACTTTTTCTGTTCGGTGCTCCCTAATAAATACATTGCTTTCTTCCTTGCATTTGTAGACTGATATGAAACGATATGCAGTCATGTTTGGTAAGTGGAATTTGATATATTGATTATGACATGTATTTTTATGCAGTACATCCAATAATTAACTCATTCATTGTCTTTTTCGACTCTTGACAGCCGGTCTCAAACTGTTTGCTAAGCATTCCAGCCAGTTTGGCAATTGTCTCATGGATCATTACATGTCTATCTTTGATGTTATGTCCAAACTTTGTGGGCATATAAATGGAGAGTTGAAAAAGAGTAGTTACACAGCACTAGAGTCCTTCCTAAAACAGGTATTTTCTGTTTATGAATTATTCAAAGTATAAATGTTTTTATTTTATTGACAAGGTGTTTAACTTGGTTATAATGACATGTCAAACTCTTCCTCTCATTGTGGTAAAGGTGGCCACTCTTGTGGCGGAGAACATAGAGTTGCACAAAAGCAAGCTGAAGTACTTCATGCAGAAGTTCTGTGCTATCATCAGGACCATGGAATCCACAAATAAAGAACTATCCATTGCTATCAGAGGATATGGCCTGTTTGCTGCGGTTTGTATCTGGATATTTTAACAAAATAGTAATGAGTCTATAATCAGGGGCCAGTTGCATAAACCTAGCCTCTATGTTAAGACAGTGTCTTAAGTACTAGTTTGACCAACTATCAGTTAACCAAAGGGTAATCAGTCTTATTTTTTGGATTCAACTTAGACTAATCTACATTTTTCTTTAACTGAATTAGAACAATTATGACCAGTCTTAAAGAAAAAATCAGCTGACTAACTTTTTAAGACTAGTCTAAAACTTTTATGCAACCAGCCCCAGAAGTTTTTAAGATTCTCCTACTGTGTTCTGTGTTTGTTTGCCTTTAGCCGTGTAAGGTGGTGTGCCCTCAGGATGTAGATCTGATGTATACAGAGCTGATTCAGCGGTGCAAGCAGATGTACCTGACTGAAACTGACCGGGATGATGAAAATGTCTACCAGCTGCCAAGCTTCCTCGACTCCATAGCTAGTGTTCTGGTGCACCTTGACCGGGTATGATAAACCTCCTTTACTATGAGCTGTGGATTGCTTTGTAGATTATTATATCCAGCATTGCTTTGTCTAGGGCCCTATAACGTTCATTTTATTTTTTCCCAAATTCCATTTTTTCCATTTTAAAGGGGTCATCGGATGCACAGTTCACTTTTGCATGTTGTTTGATCATAAGTGTGTGTTGGCAGTGTGTGTACACATCTACCCTATAATGATAAAAATCCACACAGTAGTTTTTATTTAATCTGTAAAAACAGTTTCCCCAATTTCAAAGCCATTTTTAGCTTCTTATCCGACAGAGGCCGCTCCCACCATAGATTGAGTGACATGGCCGTCTTACTTTAGACCTGCCCTGAATGAGCTGTAACAGTCCAATCGCCATTGGCTCCTAACATTGAGGTGTTCTTTTGTTGGATGTAATCTGAGCCGTTGAAGGCACAGTGGATGACTTTTGTTTGTGAAAGGAATGCACCTTGCCATCTATATAAATGTGTCTATGTTCGCGTGAATCATCCATGATCCAGCTTTACTTACAGCAGAAGTTGAGTATATGTTTTTTTTTTTTTGGTTTTGTTTTTTTAAATCTTTGCAATCGCCTTTTCTAATAACGTGCCGGTTAGCAAGTTTTGTGGCTGAAGTAAACAGTCTGTCAGAGCATGGCTCGTCACTCCACAAAGAGAAGAGAGGGGCGGGGTGAGCAGAGCTTATTTGCATTTAAAGGAACATGTAACAGAATGGGTTAATTTTTGCAGAGCTGATTTTGACAAGGTAAAAGGGTGTTGTTTTACACTACTATTGAGAATTTTTAACCAGCGTATGTTATAGACTTTTTTTTATTATTAAGAACTTGTGGAAAATGGACATCAGATGACCCCTTTTTCTGGATTCCATTTTTGTAGACTTTCTTTTAATGGTTAAAAATATTTTTAAAAAGTATGTCTAATTAAGTGAAATCATGAAACTTACACAGTTTTACAGCAATTTATTAAGTTTAAATATGTAAAAATTACATTTTAAGGCCCTATGAAATACATTTTTTCTTTTATCAAATTTAGTTTTATTTTTACCAAAAGCAGTGTTTTCCATTCATTTTCTGGATTCCATTTTTATGGTTTCATTCAATTTTAATAATCAAAGCATCTCTAATTAATAAAAAAATATATTTATGAAAAAATAATGTATATTTATTTTTTCTTTTTTTTGTTTAAATAAATTTTTCTGGAAAATGAATTCTGGTAAATATTCTTTAAAAACTGTTTTAATAATAATTTGATTATTATTAGTAGTAGTATGATTACATTAAGTAATATTTTTTTCTGTCACAGTTTTTCAGTCTGTCACAAGTTAAACCAAACTTTTATTTTGACAGGTTGCTGTGAAGACCTTTAAGTTTGTGTTTTGTAAATTACAGTAGTTTTTCTCAAAATAAATGGTAAAATGCTCATGAAGTGACTCTCAGAGCAGTTCTAGAGATTGTTTATGTGTTCATGTACTTATGTATTGAGGTGTCAGAGGCTGAAAACACTGCAGCTGCTTAAGTAGTAAACGAAACCGCCTGTGCAATTCATTCACACAGAAACATGCAGAACATGCAGGATTCATATTTAAATTTAATTTTTTGCTTAATATTCATAGACATCACTACATATCCATGTTTTGATTCAAGTGTACTGACCTACTTTTGATTTATTCATCCAAAATGTGTCAAATTCCATAACATTCCACGTTATACAGTAAATTCCATTTTTATGACTGGATTACGCAATTCTGTCTGTGTTTTCTGCATTGCAAAAATCATAGGGCCCTATTCATCTAATCTGGTAAAAATGTTGATAAATTGGAATTAAAAAAAAAATATTCAGTATGTAGGCCAATTTTAGTCCTCTGTTTTATGCTGCTGCTTCTAATAGGTTTGGTCAAAGGCTGCTGCCTTTCTTCATTCTGTAGTTAATCTGTTTTCACCTAACAGATTGTAATGTAATTTCTATAACTGGTTGCAGATCCCTGAAGTGTACACACCTGTGCTGGAGCGCCTTCTTGTGGTTCAGATGGACAGCTTCCCTCAGTACAGCCAGAGAATGCAGTACGCCACCTGCCGTTCCATCATCAAGGTGTTTGTTGCCATGGCAGTTCGAGGTCCAGTCCTCTGGAGTTTTACTAGTTCTGTGGGTAAGGATGAACTGGAGGTTATCTTTTGCTTATCTGATTCAAGGTTACCAGTGCTCACACTTTTCATTTGTTCAACATCAGTTCACCAGGGCCTGATCAGAGTGTGCTCCAAGCCGGTTCCTCAGTCAGAAGTAAGTGTTTTTGCTAATTGTTTAATTGCTAAGTGTTTAATGTGTGAGACCCTCATTCTGTACGAATTCATCTACCCATTAGGAGCAGAACATTCCTCCAGGGGCTTCTCAGACTGAGGAGGACTCCACTTTGGTGCGCTCTGGAAAATGGAAAGTTCCTTCCTCTAAGGACTACTTGGACCTCTTTAAGGGCCTTCTGGACTGTGAAAATCTTAAAGTAAGAAGTTAAATATTTATTTTGATGTAGGACACAGTGTTAGTAAAGGTAACAGTTTAACTTATTACTATTTTAATATGTTATTTGGTTAGAATGTGATCCTTTAAACATTTAAAGTTGTTTTATGTGTGGTCTGATTACTTGGTTTTAAAATCTTAATCTAATGCCTTAATTTATTTAATTTGCTGCATTTTAGGACACAGGATTCATGGATGGAGCTCCAGCTGCCAAGAACTACAACCTAAGAGACATAAACCGACACTTATATGATGCACTGGTGCAGTCCATCATGAAAATTGTGGAGAAACTTGATCTTTCAGTGCAGACCGTCAGTGTATCTGAGGAGGTACTATTGCAGTGCTGCACCTTAAAGGATTAGTAAAAATGTGGATGTTAAAAAAACAGAGCATAAATTTCTTCTTTTTTTTTTCTTAGGCACAGAGTGATGCAAGTTCTGGATTTATGCCTTCATCTGACCCTACAGCAAACCTTATCCCCAACAAACCCAAAGACTTCATTGCCTTTATCAACTTGGTTGATTTTTGCAGGTATCAAAACTCTTTTTCACTGGAACAGTCAAAAACCATACAAACACACTCTTATTTGTGCTTTTATTTTATAAGATTGAATAAATATGATTATATTAATCCTTTTTATAGTCAATTATTGCCTTCAAGAAATCCTGAGTATTTTTCCCAGTGGATGCACCCCCTGTGTCACGAGCTTATTCTTCAGTCAATACGGTTCCCTCTGGTCAGCGGCTTTTATAAACTCCTCTCCCTCTCTATGGGCATTGCAAAGAAAATCCACTATTTTCAGGTAATACACATTCTCCATCATATGAATCTACTCCTAAATTTAATGTTTTAATAAACTTTATGACAAAACCAGTGTTTCTTGTTTATAGAACCTAAAACAAGTCGAGTCGAAAAGTGTTGGCGATGGCTCAACCATGGAGAACGCTTGTTTTTCGCTCCTTGCAAAGTTTGGGAAAGAGGTGCAATTTTAACTGTTTTTGCCACTTTATTTCTGTCTTCAATGCTTGATTAGATTTCCGTTAGCTTTATGTGACATTTTTAAAAGAATTTCCATTCTGTTTGTGTTGTTGTATATAATGAATGCAGTGATGAAGTTTCTGATATTTCCTCAGGTTTGTGTACGTATGAAACAATATAAAGACGAGCTGCTGGCAGCATGTTTGATGTTCATCCTTTCTCTTCATCCTGACATGGTGGCTCTGGATATGAAGGCATATATCCCTGCTCTGCAGGTTAGAAAATGATGGGAAATGTGCAATTTTGTGATCATCACCTTCAGGGTTTTTTTTTTTGTGCTGTCAAAAAAAATCACTAATTAATCAATTTTTTTTCTGAAATTAATCGTGATTAATCCCAGCTAACATTAAAGTTTTTATATATACTTTTATACTGCAATAATTCCACATTTAAACTTCAAATTAATATAGAAACAACATAGAGTGTATATATATATATATTTTTTATTTGTTAAATATTCTTTTATGACTGAATTCAAGCATTACTGATACCAATATTACTGATGTCTTTAGGAAATTCTTTTTTTCCTAATATTTAACCATTGACTATAGCCATTTAACATTACAGTATAATTGAGAGGAATCAATTTTAATATTTATTAGACAACTTCTAATTTAAGTGAACTTAATCTTCACATAAACCCATTATTTACCTGTGCCCTTATGCAAGTAGGAAACATACAGTAATGTTATAAAGTTAAACACTAATACTAAATTAAATATAGACAAATCCTTAAAACTACTAAAGTTGTTGATTTTTTTTTTTCTTTTCTTTTTTTCCTTTGTTTTTTGATTAATCGACATCACAGCAACTAAGTTATTAGGTTATTTGGCTGCTATTACTTTAAGAGCTGCCACTGCTGAATGTGACACGGATTGTGTGTGCAATTGAAGCGTGACAAGACAGGAAATTTTTTTTTACTGACATATGGCCTGACAAAATCTCATCTGACCGCAGTTCATTGTTGTTCTGCTGAAGCTCTTCATAACCTGTACCTTTCTCCTGTTTGGAGTGGTTGTAAAGACGTTCTGTGACTTTAATAAATAAATTCACTTCTTGTCAAGAAAAAAGACAGAAGCTGCAATTGTGAGTGGGGTGGCCAACCCCAAAATTTTTAACAACGTTAACTGGAAAAATAGATTGCCTGCGTTAACACGCTAATTTTGACAGCACTAGTATTTTTAAATTAACAGTAACTAGGAATCATGCTTTGAAGTGATTCAGAAACAAATTGAAACATCATAGAATGCAATATCATCCGCTGTTTTCATTGTTTTGGTTGCAGGCTGCTCTGCGGCTAGGTTTGAGTCATGCTCCTTTAGCCACAGCAGCACTGGATGCTCTGGAGTCCTGGTCTTCTCGTATCCCTGTGGCCATCATGCAGCCACACTACGCAGACATACTGCCACATTTAGATGGCTACCTCAAAACAACCACTAACTCTGGTCAGTTACTTATAATCTCATCATATATTTCCTAAATACTATACTGCCAAAGTAAATGTTCACTGCTTACAATTGCACATTTATTTGATTTGATTTAATAACCCCATTAGAAAAAGATGACAGCAATATGGAAGTGACATTTATGTCAACGGGAAGCGCAAAAAGTTATGGACAAGTCATGTTGAGGCTTCTGAAGAAATCAAAACACTTTTCTGTGGTAATAAGATTGATTTGTTTGCCATATTTATATTTTGTCTGTTTTGTTAATCTAATTGATTCTGGGATGTAACTAAAATAATGTAGTATATAATTGCATGCATGCACAGGTATTCAGTAGCTTGCTTGTAATGATGGCTATTAAGCACATTGACGGTCATGTCCTAATGTTACTTTGGTCTTTGTCAGGGAGATGAGTCTCCGATTGGTGCTGTGAGACGCAGAGTGGTACGTCTGCTTGGACACTTGGGAGGACAGCTCAATAGGAGCCTTGTGACAGGTTGTTTTGTTTCTGCTGCTTTTAAATAAATTCATTGTTAACCTAAATAGCCAGTACTTGTTCACTTTGTTTGCTTGCCTGCTTTTGCTTCAAAATGCTCTTTTTAAAGATTTTTATTGTCCTATCTAAGCTGTTTCTGCTGAGGACATGATGAAGCGTTATGTAGCATGGGACTGTGAGAAGAGGCTGAGTTTTGCCGTGCCTTTTAAAGACATGAAGCCTGAGATCTACCTGGACTTCTTCTTGCCACGGGTCACAGAGCTTGCGCTGTCCTCCAGTGACAGACAAACTAAAGTAATCGTAGTCCTCAGCTATCTTGTCTAATTTTCATGTCATTGTTGATTTAAAGTTCATCAACCAAAAAGTTCAGACTAAAGTTGATGATTCTGTCTGGTGTGTAGGTGGCAGCGTGTGAGCTTCTGCATAGTCTGGTCATATACATGGTGGGTAAAGGAGCCCAGATGACAGAAGATGACAAGTCTGCTCCTCCCATGTACAACCTACACAGAAAAGTCTTTCCTGTTCTTCTACGCTTGGCCTGTGATGTTGACCAGGTTTTTTTTTACCTTTTGTGTGCTCTTTAAATGTGATGAACAGTTTTTGTTCATCATGGTTGAAATCCACCTGAAGTTCTTGGTTTCATATGTACACCCTGTTGAAAAAAACAGCATATGCTGGTTAGGTAGGTGTTGGTGCTGGTATGCTGGTTTTAGCTGCTTTATGCTGGTCCTTAGCTGATCATGTGCTGGTCCTGCACCAGCTAAGGACCAGCTAAAACGAGCATACCAGCATGAAAACCTACCTAACGAGCATATGCTTTTTTTTTTTTTTCAAAAGTGCATTTTGTCTCCTTTCATCAGTCTCTTTTACAATCATGTGTAAGTTTCTCAAACATTGAAACTTTAATACTTCTTCAGGTGACCAGGCAGCTCTTTGAACCTCTGGTAATGCAGCTAATTCACTGGTTCACCAACAATCGAAAGTTTGAGAGCCAAGACACAGTGGCAGTGCTGGAGGCCATTTTGGTGAGTAAACCCACTTAGTAGACAAACATTATTTTATACAAAATTGAGCCAGATGTCTGTAATTACACCTGTGGAAACATTTGGTGTAATTCTCTATTTTAATGTTGCACAGGATGGCATTGTGGATCCGTTAGACAGCACCCTCAGAGACTTCAGTGGCACCTGTATCCAGGAATTTGTCAAATGGTCCATTAAACAGACCACCCCCAAACAGCAGGAAAAGAGCCCAGCCAACATAAAATCTCTCTTCAAACGTATCTACAGCCTTGCCTTACACCCCAACGTCTTTAAGAGGCTTGGAGCTGCACTTGCCTTTAACAGCATGTACAGGCAGTTTAGGTCAGTGGTCGCATTGGATGGGCTACATATGTGACCCTGGAACACAAAACTAGTCTGCACAGGTATATTTGTAGCAATAGCCAAAATATTGTGAGTATGTGTGAGTGAAAATTTAAGATTTTTTATTTATGCCAAAAATCATTTGGATATTAAGTAAAGATCATGTTCTATGAAGATATTTAGTAAATTTCCTACTGTAAATATATCAAAACTTGCTAAGAACTTTATTTGGACACCTTTAAAACCCTTTTTCTTTCTTTCTTTTTTTTTTTTTTTTTTGCACCCTCAGATTCCAGATTTTCAAATAGTTGTATATTGCCCAAATATTGTCTTACCCTTATGACTGGTTTGGTGGTCCAGGGTCACATACAACCTCTCAACTAATTACAGTAAATGTAAGAGGTGAATGCAAATGTTACACTGTGTTTATCCGAATACTGTTTTGTTTCTCAGAGAAGAGAGCTCTTTGGTGGAGCAGTTTGTCTTTGAGGTGCTAGTGGTGTTTGTTGAGAGTCTAGCTCTGGCCCACTTTGATGAAAAATCCCTGGGTAAGAAACTACGCTATTTTCTTAGTCAAGACATCTTGTTTGATGGTCTTATCTTGGGTTTCATATTGGTTTTGTCTACACAGGAACTGTCCAACAGTGTTGTAGCTCCCTGGATCATTTAAAGAGAATCATTAAACACAAGGCAGACTCACTCAATAAGAATTCCAAGAGACGTATACCTAGGTACACATATGTTTGATTATTATATTATGTTTAAAGCTTCACTTAATCAAATGAATAATGTAAATGCGTAAACATTTTGTAGCTAGCTGACAGATCTGTACTTTCTACTTTTTAGAGGTTTCCCACCAGATCAGTCATTGTGCTTGTCAGATGTTGTCATGTGGCTGCTGACCCAGTGTGGAAGACCGCAGACTGAGTGCCGACACAAAAGCATGGAGCTCTTCTATGAGATTGTGCCTCTGTTGCCAGGTACTGCCAGGATATGTATAATGAAGGCAACACTAATCTTTGGGGATTATTCATTGTTCCTCTTCAGAATGTAAACATAACTTACATGAAATGACATGCCAAAATGTTCAGCTTGAAGTTAATAACTTTAAAAATATTCACTGGTAAAAAAAAAAAAAAAAAAAAAAAAAAAAATTGGCCAATATCAAAATTTCAGGAAATATAAACTGAATTATTTAATGAACTAGGATAGTCAAAAAATTAAGACAATCCTGGTTAAGTTCATGACTCAAATTGTTTCAGTAATGGCTCTTCAATAAAGGTTGTTGGTGGGAAAAGAATAAATAGGATAGTTATAGTTTTTTTTTGTTTTTTTTGGAGCAAACTCAGCATTTCAGAAAACATGTCCTAAACTATAATCTGTTGTTTACAGGTATTTTAGAAAAGCTGTAGAAATGTCTTAGAATTTTTGCATAGATGTGATTTAGGTAATTTTGCACCTCTAACACTAGGATTTCATCATCATTGAATATCAGAATGATAATTAAGATTATTAAGAAAAAAATAAACATTTTTCTTTCAACTTTGTTTCTATATGCATACACAATGTGTGTTTTTTTTTATTTTGGCTCAGGTAATGCATCTCCTGCGGCGTGGCTGGATGAACAGATGAAGAAGCGTGGTCCAGGATTTCTTATTTCATGTTTAGAGGGAGGCGGTTTACTCTCCCAGCCTACTTTGAGAGAAGTTGAAGCCCCCTTCAGCATCAGAAGCACCTTACAATGGATGGATCTGCTGCTGGCTGCTCTTGACTGCTACAACACCTTTACAAACCTGCGCTGTATGCAACCCCAAAGGATCCTGGGTGTGTGAATCTACATTTAAAATCTTTAAAATTAAAATTATCTGTAACTGTTGCATTAATGCAAATTCTGTCTGTCTTCCGTTCCTTTCCTCATCCAGGCACTGGTGAGAAGTCCAGTTTTTTGCCAGCTCTCCGGTTCTTCCTTACAGAGCTGTCCATGCAGGACGTTCAGACTGCCAGGGCTTGCTTCAAAGTGGGTAATGCCGGTCAGTCACACTTCAGTCCTCGTGAGAAAGAGCAGTACAACTACAACAAGTGCTCCATTATTGTCCGTATTCTGGAGTTCTCCACCATGGTACTGCAGAAATGTCCACAGGACCTCTGGAAGGTATGATTACTTTTGCTCTAAAAGTCTACCTGCCAAATATCTAGTGAAGCTATCAAAACATACAAAGTAAAAATATATAATGCTTCTTCACTTTCTTTTAAGATAATGGAGCAAGATGTTTTCAACTCTTCCTTCTTTACGCTGGTTGCGCTGGCGGTATGTGAGCCCTCTTCCATTGGGTTTAACATGGCAGATCTGGAGGTGATGACTCAGCTGCCAGAGGTGTGCGCTCCTTTGCTTAAAGCTTTGGCATCAACGCCTTACAGGACACAGCTGGAGAGTGGCATTAGGAAGAAAATAACCATACAGAGGTCTGTTACTACTCTAAAACATGATCGGAGGCTCAAATCTACTTTGTGTTTTTTCCATAATTCCTTTGTCCATCCTTTTTCCTGTTGTCTTTACATGTACATTTGCTATAAACTGGGGTTGCAGCTAAAATATTGTTGATGACATTTGAGTATATGGTTTATGTATGCACTTGTTCATTTATATGTGTGTGTTCTCTGTCTTTTTCTGGACAGTGTGGAGGAGTTGTGTGCTATTGATCTGTATGAGGCGGACAACAGAGACAGTCATGCTAGCATGCATCTGTTACTCTCAGCCTGTAAGCAGCTTCACCAGTCTGGGCTGCTCAACTCAGTTCTACACAGTCAGGTGAATAAATGAATGCTTTTGTAGTTCTGTCCAGTCTACGCAATGGTTACATTAACATTTAGGCTGTGATGTTTACTGTTTCTCTGTAGGATTCTAGTTATGGTTGCTCTCTGGGCTCCAAACTTCTCACTAGTGTGTATAAAAGCATTGCTCCCGGAAGCGACAGGAAGTCTCTGCCCTCCATGGATGTTGGCAGCAGGAAGTTGGCTGACAGGCTTGTGCAGTTGTCATTCTGTTTGGGTGATCAGGCAAGTGGTTTGAATTACAGGGAAGGACTAAAACATTAACGGCCAAAGATCTTCAATGTTTTTGTATGCATCTGTTAAATTAATCAAATCTTGAAACCTGTTTTTATTTCCCTAAACAACTCAGAGTGAACAGACTGTTGACCTTTTGCTGAACACCATTACGCTCTCCGTCCCCCTGTCTGGCAGTCTGAATCCTCACTTTCTCAGCTTTTCTCACGGAGAATACTTTTACAGCCTCTTCCAGGCATCTCTCAATACTGAGTTACTCCGTAGAGTGGAGCACACAGTGCCACTGCTGTTGGCTTCAGCCAACCAGAACCCCAGCATGGTGAGCCATCTGATTGCTTAGACATATACTACAGATAAGTGCTAGTGAGAACATCTTGAACATTTTCTTCATAAGCACTGAAATCTGGAAAGTAGTTTGACTGTCTCTTTAGGTTAGTGTTCTGCTGAATGGCATGTTGGATCACAGTTTCCGTGAGCGTTCAGTCAGAAAGTCCCAAGGCTCGCAATTGGCTGAACAGGTTCTCAAGGGCTGGGCTTTACTCAGGCCGTGGTGGGATGGTCCTGCAGCATCACCAGAGAGTAAAACTTCAGTCCTTTCATTGCTTGCCAAAGTGCTTCAGGTACCACATCAGTTATGCTTTATTTTCAGTGCTTTGTAAAGCGCTGAAATGGGCACATGAATGGAATTTAAATTTTATTTTTTTCCACTGCAGATCGATTCATCTGTATGCTCCAATACAGATCACCCAGCATTCAATGCTGTGTTCACCACTTTCACAGCCCTTCTCACAGATATATCTATGCCATTAAATCTCAAGGTAACATTTTTCTTTTTCAACCGCACATATTTTTTAAATGTATTTGATGTTTTGCATATATGCACTAAATATCTACACCAGTTATATGTTATACTCCCTCTTGCAGTGACATAACTTAATTTGGCACTGTAATATGGTAAAGACCAAACTGGAAAAAGTGATTTTAGTACATGTTTTATCTTATGGAGTGTACATTTACTTCTTTATCTTTCTCGATTTCACTCTTTTCACTATTTTCTCTTCACTTTCTGTTGTTAGAGCCAGGCTCTGATCATGCTGCCGTTTTTCACGTCATTACCCAGCATGCCCCTAGAGGAGCTCAGGAGGGCTCTGGAGACTCTGGTGGCTACACATTTTCCTATGCAGTCAGATGAATTCCCTCGCGGATCACTTCAGTGCAACAACTACATGGACTGCATTCGCAAGGTGAGATGCTTAAACTACATGTCAGACACTGATGTTTATTTTACTTTTTTTTTTCTTGCAAAATTGAATTGACTTGAAATCAGTAAATTAACAACATTGACTTCCTTTTTTTAATTTGATATATATATATATATATATATTTTTTTTTTTTACAACATATTGTTGCTTAATGTAACCCTTCTTGAAATACATGAAACTTGAGGTAACAGGGTGTAGTCAAAAAAACATGTTTTTTTTTCTTCGTAAAATGATAATAATTGGTCATTTGTAATTTGATATCATCAGTTTTTAGAGGCTCTGCAGCTGTCTCAGAGTCCTGTGTTATTGAAGCTCATGGCTAGAGTTCTGTGCCGGGACAAAAAACATATAATGGAGGAGCTCTTTCTGACCTGCTTTGAAAAGATTGCTCGCCAGTAAGTTGAAAAAGATTCCTCTATGCATCTATATTTACAGTTGCTTAGATTTATTTCTAATATGCATATGTTGCATATTATTTCTTTTTTATTAGGTCCCAGTTGGAAAGACAGGTTCTTCTCCTCAGCTCTGTCTACCAGTCATTTCAAGCCAAAGATGTGCCTTCAAACTCCATGCTTATGGGTCTCATAGACAGAGTCTTGCTGCCACTGGCTTCTCATTGCAGCCCTCAAGCACTCTCTCAGTTCTTTATTACTAATATTACTGATATCATGACTACTCTACAGGCACGCTTCACCAAGGTGAATTGCATCAGATTATTAAAGTATACTAAATATGATTCAGGTATATCCATTAAAATCTAAAAACATGTTTTTGTTTTTTCATCATTCAGACATATTTTAACATAATTGCTATTATCATCTGTCCTCTAGTCAGTTGAGTCTGTGTTTGAGAGTCAGATCATGATGAAGATTGGCTGTTGCAAGCTGTTGGAGGTGTTATACTCTCGTCTGCCTAAAGAGGAAGTCTATTCTAAAAACTCAGCTATCAACCAGGCCTTCTGTGGCACAGGCAGTGCAGAAGGCAATGAGCTTTCCAAGAACCTCCTCAAGTATGTATTACATTTTTTTGTTGTTGTTGTTGTTGTTGTTGTTGTTGTTGTTGTTGTTGTTGTTGTTGTTGTTGTTGTTGTTTTAGAGGTTCATCACACTTGTGACCCTTGACCACAAAACCTTAAGTGGCACGGGTATATTTGTAGCAATAGCCAAAAATACATTGTATGGGTCAAAATTATTGTTTTTTCTTTTATGCCTCTTAAATTTCCTACCGTAAATATATCAAAACTTAATTTTCAGTATTGCATCCTCAGATTCCTGATTTTCAAATAGTTGTATCTTAGCCAAATATTGTCCTATCCTAACAAACCATAAATCTAACTTATGTATTTCACTTTCAGATAATGAATAAATCTCAATAAAAAAAAATAGACCCTAATGGTTTTGTGGTTCAGGGTCACATTTGGGAAGAAAATATGGTTACTTCCTTTTGTCATGCCGACCTTAACCCTCTGGGGTTAAAGATAAAAAGTTAAAGATACAATTATTGAGGCGTTTCTAATCGCGGTGCGTGGAGACACTGAAGACATAAAAAACACCCCGTCTGTTTTCTTTATTTAAAAAAAGAAAACTTCAGTTGTTATTGTGAGTGTACACAAAAAAAAGTATACACTTAACCATTTCGAATGATGTATAACTCTTATTTGTGAGACTAATATTGACAGTATTTTTAGTGTCTTTCGCACTGATCTTAAAAAAAAGTGAGCTGGGCGCGACCGTCGACCCCAGGGGGTTAAAGGAGTAATGTACCCACTATTACATTCTGTGAGATAACTCTTTATGTATTCTACACAAGAAAGAAAGTATTTTTTAATTCCTTTAAATATGTTTATGAGTAAAACAATTAAGGCTCAGCCTTAGGAATTCAGGAGCAAACCGCAAAAAATGCCATTATTATGAAGTAGATTTATTTTTAATATCTGAACCTAATCAATATGTATTTCAGATTGTGTTTTGAGGCCTTTACTGAGAACATGATGGGAGAGACTGTTCTGCTGGAGCTGAGGAGACAGTATCACTGTGCTGCTTATAACTGTGCCATTGCCCTGATCAGCTGCAGCTTCAATGAGACCAAATTTTATCAGGGCTTCCTCTTCACTGAGAAACCTGACAAGGTCTGTTACTGTGCACACAAAGAACTCAATATGTACTATGTACAAGCAGGTTTCATAATGTTTGTTACATTTATTATTTTAATTTTTAAAGTATAATTATTTATGGTATTTGATCATTTCATGTTCTTTCTCTTTTTGCATAAGAAGGGCACACACACATTCCTAGCAAAACAGACTTATAATTTCAAGCGTGACCTTCTCTCTAATAGAAGTATACATTTTTTTTATATTTGTAAAGTAATTTGTTGTTTGTTTGTTTTACCCCAGAATCAATTCATATTTGACAACCTCATTGATGCACAAAGGATGTACGACTTTCCTATAGAGATTGATGTAAGTAAAGCTTTTAAATATTTGGCTGGGTTTGACACAAATTTCACAATTTGATTCAATTCTGATTCACAAGCTTGCGATTTGGTTATATTTCTGTTTCTATCCAACATTGATTATTTTCTCTATATTTTTGTATACATACAGTCATGTGAAAAAGTTAGGACACCCTATTGAATTCCATGGTTTTCTGTATCGAGACATAATAAAACCATATCTGGGCCTTGGCAGGTCTCAAAATTCGGGAAGATAAAGCCTCAGATGAACAACATCACATGACATATCACGCTGTGTCATTATTTATTTAACAAAAATAAAGTCAAGATGAAAAAGCCATGTGTGACAAAGTTAGGACACCCTTTGATTCAGTTGCCTGTAGATCAACTTTTAGGTGCAATAATTGAAGTAATCAATTTCTGTATGACTTTATCAGTCTCTCATATCATTCTGGAGAAATTTTGGCTCACTGTTCTTTACAGTGTTGCTCCAGTTTATTGAGGTTTGTAGGCATTTGTTTATGGACAGGTCTCACCACAGTATTTCAGTCAGGATGAGCTCTGGACTTTGACTAGGCTATTGCAACACCTTGATTCTTTTATTTCCAGCTGTTCTGTTGTAGATTTGCTGGTGTGCTTGGGATCATTGTCCTGTTGCATGACCCAATTTTCGCTGGGTGGATGTCCTCACATTTGACTCTAGAATGTTGCGTTATAATGTTGTGAGTTCATGGTTGACTCAAAGACCAGTGCCCAGGTCTTGTGACTACACAACAAGCCAAAATTCATCAGCCCTCCACCAGCATGTGAGACTTTTGGTATGAGGCATTTGTGCTGATTTGCTCTTTAGGATTTCACCTTGGGGATTTCAACTTGGCACTGTGCATTATGGCCAAACATCTCCACTTTGGTCTTGTCTGTTCAAAGGACATTGTTAGAAGTATTATGGTTTGTTCAGATGCTACTTTACAAACCTAAACCATGCTGCCATTCTTTTTTTTTTAGATAGACAAGGCATTCTTCTGGCAAGCCTTCCAAACATGCCATACTTGTCTCATATTTGTCTAACTATACTGCCATGAACTTTATCATTTAACATGTTAACTGAGGCCTGTATGTACAACTGTAGGTTGTCTGCCATTTCTCTGAGCATTACGTGGTCTGATCTTGGGAGTGAATTTGCTTGGATGTCCACTTCTGGGGGGATTGGTGTCCGTTTTGAATGTCTTCCACTTGTAAATAAACTTCCTTACTGTGGAATAATTGACTTCAAACTGTTTGGAAATGTCTGTATAAATCTTCCCAGATTGATGGCAGCAACAATTGCTTCTCTAAGGTTACTGCTAATGTCATTCCTCTTTGGCATTGTGTTAACACACACCTGAAGGCTCCAGACCAGCAAACTGCCAAAACTCCTGCTTTTATAGAGGTGTTCATACTTGCTGATGATCAGTTAATCAAAGGTATTTAATAGCAGTACCTGACCGTTACTTAAACTCTTAATTCCTATGTTAACAGTAAGGGTGCCCTTTATCACACATAGCTTTTCCATTTTGGCTTTATTTTGTTAAATAAATAAGGACATGGTGCAATATGTCATGTGTTGTTGTTCATCAAAGATTTTATTTTCCAAATTTTAAGACCTGCCAAGGATCAGATATTTTTTTTAGTGTGTCCTGATACAGAAAACCATTAAATTCAATAGGGTGTCCTACCTTTTTCACATGACTGTATATATCAGGTAGAGCACATGCCAAATTTTCTCAAGGGGAAAAAAAATCTCTGAACTAATGCTGATAAATATACGGTCAATTGATACTACATTACTATAATATTAAAGGTTAAAATTAACTGATTTGTTTCCAAACACTTAAACTCAATTAAGTTTTTATAACCGTAATTACATAATTATATTTCTGCTCCAATTAGCTTTTTGAAATATGAACATGTAAATATAGAGTTCATTTTTCTAGCTGATTGATGAGTTCATGGTCACCAAATATGTTTTTCTGAGGTAAATGTTACGTTATGTGACTTTGTTTGTTTACAAGCTGTTATATTGACATCTTTGCACAGTAGAAACACTGATTGAGCGATTACATGAGCAAAACCGGATTGTACTCTTTCTTTGAACATGCCTTCGGATGTTGGTTCATGTTTATTTCATGCTGTAGGAGATGATCAGTTCACGTGTGCTTTGCGCTGTTGCTTCTGTTGAACTGAGGTGCTAAAGTGATCTGTCACTCCACATTAAATAATGTCATAACCGTGTTTATTGTTTGAATATTGTAATAAAATGGACACAATTTAAAATCTGAGAATTTGTTTCATTTCAAAAGTATCAAAGCACAAAGCTTATTGCGATTTATTAGGTGCACAACAATGTTCAGTTCATTAACTGAAAACAGGCTAGACTAATTGATTCTTGGGATTTAAAAATGTATATTGTTTTGTCATAATGATGAACGAATAAAATCGAGAAACTTATGTTTTTTTTTACTTAGACCTATTAAATATGTTGTATTTGTTTTGTGTTGTATTGTATCATGTTTTCTTGGGTTCACAGGTCCCTATTGAGAGGAAAAAGAAGTATGTCATGATCAGAAAAGAAGTGAGTGGAGAAAATGGAGGTGAGTTGTCTGAGATATCTACAAGCTTGTTAACTACATCTTTAGAAAGATAAATGCCATCCATGAATATTTATGTAGATGCTGTTGTTGTCTGGTATATTCCAGGGCAGACTGCATTTGCCATAAATTTACAAGATGCTTTTATAGATGCCATCTGCTCTCTTGTAAGTCCTATTCATTATTTTATTCTTTTTCAGATGCACCTGTGTATCTTTCCTCCCAGTCCTACATGGCAGACAGCAGTCTGAGTGAGGAAATGAGTCAGTTTGACTTCTCCACTGGAGTTCAGAGCTTCTCCTACAACTCCCAGAATCCTTCAGGGGAGAGCAGCTCCAGCAGGACTCGGGTACGTCTCAGGAGAGATTAAACTCTTTTTCTGAATAGGTTTTGGAAGATTATCTAAAATTTATTATGAATAAACATCTGCGTTGCTAGGAGCGTAAGGAGGTTGTGTCTCAGGATGAGACTGTGGAGCTTGAGATGGATGAGCTGAATCAACATGAGTGTATGGCCAATATGACTGCACTGCTGCGCCACATGCAAAGGAACAACATCACCCCTAAAATAGAGGAGGTCAGTCTAAGACTCATGACCTCATGGACCAGAACAGTTTTGAACAGATTTCGAGTCACAACACTGCTGATATGTTTTTATTTAGGGAGTGACACCTAGTGATCTTCCTCCTTGGATGAAGTTCCTGCAGGGGAAGCTGGACAATCCATCCACCCCACTAAACATTAGACTCTTCATAGCCAAACTTCTCATCAATACTGAAGAGGTACTGCTTCTGGGTTCTCTTTGCCTCTCTTTGGATTGATTGATATGTTGTATGTGTGGTGTTTTTATTTTAGATCTTCATTTCCAGATATTTCGTCCTTATGCGAAGTTTTGGCTGGGCCCACTGGTGCAGCTGGTGGTTTCCAGTAGCAATGGAGGAGAAGGCATTCACTTCATGGTAGTGGATATTGTGGTGACTGTCCTCTCATGGGCAAGTGTGGCCACACCAAAGGTATTTTTAATCAAGTTTTGATTCTCAGTGTAATTTATTAGCAAAGATTAGTAAAAACATTTATATACACAATAAGTGCAACTTGTCAAATGATTAATTTATATGCAAGTAAATAGTAGTTAAGGCCACCTAATATAAAGTGGGACCCTATACTGTATTTATTACCTTATCTTTCTTACTGTTTAGGGTAGCACAAGAGATGAAGTTTTGGCTAATAGGCTCCTTGGGTTTCTGGTAAAGAATTGCTTCAGCTCCAAGCGGATTGTTTTTCGTCACAACCTGGAAATTATCCGCACAGTTGTGGAATGCTGGAAGGACTGCCTCACAATACCCTATGAGTAAGAAAAACAAATGGATCAAAGTACTTTATTATTTATTATTTATTACTTTGGAAATTAGGTGAACATATTTCGAAATGTGAGTTGCTGAAATTCTAGGCTTAGATTTTTGTGATTCTATGCTACAGTGACCATGCATAGATGAATTCAAAACCATTAACATTTTTTTCTCCCTTTTCTGTAGTTTGATATACGAACGGTTTGCTGGAACTGATCCCAATAGCAAGGATAACTCTGTTGGACTACAGCTTTTAGGCATTGTAATGGCCAACAATCTTCCTCCTTATGACGCTGCATGTGGCATTGAGCATGACAGGTAAACTTTTCATTATTCTTATATATATGTGTGTGTGTGTGTGTGTGTGTGTGTGTGTGTGTGTGTGTGTGTGTGTGTATGCAGTAGTACGAAATGTATCATACAAATATGTTCCTTTTTTTTTTTACATATGAATTTAAAAGCAGTGTTGTTCTCTGTCAATTTCCTATGTTACAGATACTTTCAGTCACTGGCCAACAACTTGTCATTCGTCAGATATAAAGAGGTTTACTCAGCAGCAGCTGAGATTGTTGGTTTAATCTTACACTACATGACTGAGAGAGAAAATGTACGTGTCGGTGTTTGTTCCTGTCAAACTGTATCACATTAGTCATCTAAAATATTTTGTTTTACGTAGCAATACACAGCTGAGATCAAAAGTTTACATACACCTTGCAGAATCTGCAAAATGTTAATTATCTTACCAAAATAAGAGGCATCATACAAAATGCATGTTATTTTTTATTTAGTACTGACCTGAATAAGATATTTTACAATAAATATCTTAACAAGACGCACAGCTGTGGATCATCCAGGTAACAACACAGTATTAAGATTCAAGTGTATGTAAACTTTTGAACAGTCATTTTTTATAAATTCAACTAACTCATTTTCTCTTGTGGACTATATGTAAATGTCTTTAATGTGAAATATCTTATTCAGGTCAGTACTAAATAAAAATAACATGCAATTTGTATGATCCCTCTTTTGTGGTAAAGTAATAAACCTTTTGCAGATTCTGCAAGGTGTATGTAAACTTTGGCCTGTACTGTTGTAAATGTGAAGTTTGTCTTTAGATGGTATCCAGTACCCAACTGTTTTCTTTTCTTCGTTATAGCAAAATGAAGGTCCCTTGTTTAATATTACTGTTACAAAGCTTATGGATTTGAGGAAGAAGGAGGTGGATGACAAATTTATTGTTTGCCTGAGCAAAGTGTCCAAACACTTCCCACCCTTAGTGGATCGGTGAGATGAATGTTTTTTTTTCTCATGCAGTAAAAGCTTAAGGATATTTCTGTAAATAATGCTTGTCTTTAAATTCCACAGATTTGTAAATCCTGTGTTTTATCTGCTGCCAAAGCTGCATGGCATTTTGAAGACTCACTGCCTTGAGTGTGTGCTCAGTCGTGCTGATGTCATCCCTGAAATCTACCTGCACCTGAAGACCAAAGGCTTCTCACAGATCATGAGCCACAAGTCTGTTAACACTGCAGGAGCTTATTTAATTTCCTTGTGTTATTTCAGGTTTTGTCTGTGATTGTAAATATCATTGATAAATCCTCTTCACATTACATGCTGTGTCTTTCAGAGATGAAGGCAGGCAGCGGGTTTGTCTGGATATCATACATAAGATCCTGGCGTGTCTGAAACCAGAAGAGCTGAAAGAGATTTTGGGAGCCATCACAGCGTTTGTGTCTCACCCTTCTCCGGTCTGCAGAGAGAGAATGTATGACATCCTGATGTGGATCCAGGACAATTACAGGTAAAAGACATTATAAACCTCACATTATCCAGTACTGATTTATCTCAGTCTCCAAGATTTTTCTTAAAGGGAACTCTGGGTATTAAGTCTCCTCTTCTTATCGCTAGGAAAGAACTAAAGATTTACATTGCTTCTCTTGTTGTCCTACGACCGAAAATTACAGCCAAAACCGCACATGTAGCATTTTATCAGTATTTAGAGCTGAGTTTCGCGCTCAAGTTCACAGAAAAGAGACGACAGAAAGCACATCCTGTTTGCTTTCATTATTTTACAAAAACGCAATGTTTTGTTTTTATTGTGAGTGTACACGAATATGCGTCTTTCGAAAAGATGTTTTACCTGTATGCCCAAAAATTATGGAGTAAGCTATTCTAAGAGCAAATTACTGTACCGGCGCATCCATCTGTCCTGCAGTAAGCGCATGTCTGTTCAGCTTCCACACAGCGCACATTTCTCTAGGTCAGTGGTTTTCAAACTTTTTAAATATATATATATATATATAGCCTAATTTGCGCGCATTGGGATAGTCGCTCTCTGAACGCGGGATAGCCTATTAGAGGCTTTTCAGCGGTGAGTGGATACTAACTTATAAACGCAAATACAGATACGCACTGGAGTCTGGAGTGAGGCGGCTGCCGCTTACTTTCATTTTGTTGTTAATGTTTATTTTGTTATTAAAGTTACGTTTGCAGCTTCCCGCATCCTTCTCCCTGAATCTTGAACTTTGTTACATACATATAACCTACATCTTTCTTAAATCGTCCTGGTGACCCATTTTTAAGTCCTGCCCAGGGTTTGAAAACCACTGCTCTAGGTTAACATTACATTTTCTGGTCAACTAACGCTTAGTCGACTATTAGGGGGCAGCCCTAGTCAATACACACTATTTGTCAAGTTGTCTCAGGTAATTTCAAGTAATCTACTCTACTGTCTAGTTTGTTTGTTGGACAAAATGGCAGATTTGGCTAATCATTGGTCTAATCGCCTGCCAATCACACTCCCAGTAGAGGGTCAATTGTGCTGCTTAACATTTTTGTGCGAACAGTGATAATTTTGCAATCATGTAAAAGATCAAATTAATGGATCTGTGCTGAATAAATGTATTTATTTCTTTAAAAAATCTTACTGACAGTGACCCCAAACTTTTGAACAGCGGTGTACATATAATAATGATGTGTTTGCAGTGACTCTGACAGCATGGAAGACAGCACCTCTGTTGAAGTGCTCTGTGCGGCTCGAGAAAGTCTCCTCCAGGGGCTGACAGATGAAAACCAAGGCTTACAGTAAGCAGACTAGTTACCTGCTTTGATAATTCTAATTGCACTTAGATTTTTCACAATTTTAAACAAAAGCTGTAGCATTTGAGCATTCTCACAAATCAATATCAACACAACCCTAAGGTAATTTCTCACATCCCTCTGTGATTTCTTATTAGGCTTTATGTGCGTAATTTCTGGAGCCAAGAGAGCCGTTTACCTCCAGACACACTGGAGCGCATGCTTGTGGTGCTGAAGTCACTGTATTCACCCCGCATTGAAGAACAGTTCCTCAGTCTGGCCACTGACCTGCTTCTCGAGATGACCAGTCGCAGCCCTGACTACACACGCAACATGTTTGAGTTTCCACTCTCTGAGTGCAAGTTTCAAGTAAGAACTTAATACAGCATTGCAAAAAGCATATCTACATGCTGTTTATTTTCCCTGGGTCTTTGAATCATACCTAGTATTTGATTAATTTAAATGCAAGTTATTTTTCAATACCATCATTTCTTTCTGTTCTATTCATGTATTCCAGGACTATGCCATTGACTCTAACTGGCGTTTGCGGAGTACGGTGCTTACACCAATGTTTATGGAGACCCAAGCCACCCAGGGTTCTGGCAGTCAGGGTTCAGAGGCTCCAGGAAGTCAGGCGGCCACAATGAGAGGTCAGATCAGGGCCACACAGACGTCCCTGGAGTTCTCTCAGACTCTGGCTCCTGGTGCAGGTACCTCATGAGCTTCAGTTCTTTCACTTATATAGTGTTGTGGATTTTGAAACTGCAGGCTTAGATTTGTCAGATAGATGTGAGGAGAAATTCATTGAAGGTTAACTAATGAAAATTCATGTATCTTTCCGTGTAATAAATATCTGTTTTCAGGACGCCGTTCAGCATATAACTGGTTAACCGGGAGTAGCGTGGACACACTGGCTGATTATTCCCTCTCATCTGACTCTTTATCATCACTCTTGGTGTTTGAGAAAAAGAGATCAGAACTGATCTCTGCCTGGAGAGCTGTGGGTGCAGGGTTTGGCTCCAAACGCCTCACCGCTGCCAGTGACGAAACAGACAGTCGGAGTGCAGGTGAGACACCAAAAAAAAAAAAAAAAAAAATATATATATATATATATATATATATATATATAAAATTGACTTCAATTTTATTTCTGATAATTCACCATTAATCGTTGGATTTGACTAGCATCAAGCACTTTCGCAGTAAAAACTCTTTTTCGCACAGCTGAGCGGGAGCGGCGTGCAGACGTTCTGAGGCTCAGGAGGAGATTTCTAAAGGATAAAGAGAAGGAGAGCGTCAGATTCGCCAAGAGAGAAATTCAGTCCCAAAGAACTGAAAGGGTAGGGCTTCTTTCAAAGATTGTAATTGCATTACCATTTATTATGTTTTTCATATAACACTCTTTTCTGTGTTCTACAGGAAAGAAGAGCAGATTTGAAGATCCGTCAGGATGCTCAGGTCACTCTATACCGCAGCTATAGAGTTGGAGATCTTCCTGATATTCAGATTCAGTACAGCAGCCTCATCGCCCCACTACAGGCTCTGGCACAGGTTTACTGTGTTTCAGGATTACTTTCACAATGTGTTCAACATGTCTGAAAGTAATTGACTAAATCTAAACAAATGTTTTACAGAGGGATGCCACACTGGCGAAGCAGCTGTTCAGCTCACTGTTTACTGGGGTGCTGGTTGAAATGGAGAGATCCAAGACTAGTAAAGATACAACTGGCATTCTGAAGGATCTAGTGCAGACCCTAAACACCTTTCTTAACAAGAGCACCATCTACTTCCCTCCTTTCATTTCTTGTGTGCAGGTGTGTATACACTTGTGCAGTGTTAATGAAAAGGTTCACTTCCAGAACAAAAATTTACAGATAATTTACTCACCCCTTATCATCCAAGATGTTCATGTCTTTCTTTAGTCGTAAGGAAACTGTTTTTTGAGGAAAACATTTCAGGATTTCTCTCCATATAGTGGACTTCTGTGGTGCCCATGAGTTTGAACTTCCAAAAATAAAGTTTAAAAGCAGCTTCAAAGGGCTCAAAACAATCCCAGCCAAGGAATCAATCCAGTGGAAATGATCAGTTATTCATTAAAATTGACAATTTATGTACTTTTTAATCTCAAATGCTTGTCTTGTCTAGCTCTGTGTGTACTCTGTGTATTCTGGTTCAAGACAGTTAGGGTATGTCAAAAAAACTCCAATGTCATTTTCTCTTCCAACTTCAAAATCTTCTTACATCGCTGCGGAAGTTCCGGCCCACAAGTACTGACAAGTGAACATGCAAAGAAGATCAAACGCTCTTTACAAAAAAAGGTAAAACAGCGATGTAGGATGATTTTGAAATTCGAGCAGAAAATGAGATGGGAGTTTTTCAACATGCTCTAACTGTCATGACGCAGAGCTAGAAAAGATGAGCATTTAAGGTTAAACAGTATATAAATTGTACTTTTTTTAAACGGCGTTTTGGAAGGTCAGACTTGGGGACACCGTAGAATTCCATTATATGGAAAGAAATCCTAAAATGTTTTCCTCAAAAAACAGTTTCCTTACGACTGAAGAAAGACATGAACATCTTGGATGACAAGGGGCTAAGTAAATTATCTGTAAATTTCTGTTCTAAGAGTGAACTTCTGATTTAAGCGTTTTTTTTTTTTGTTTTTTTTTTTACTAGTGAGGCAATAGACAGCAAGTGAAGGGTTGAACAGAGCTGTTGTTTGCTTAGTGTTATGCAGAAATTTGAATAGTAAACATTTTAATTTGGACTTGCAAATTGGACCCTATTGGGCTTGTTAATTGTATTATTACCTGCCCTGATGCAAGCACATTTTATACTTTACAGGACATGAGTTATCATCATAAGGCCCTTCTCGGTGTTGCGCCAGCTCTTGTTAGTTCCAGCTGTCTTGCCAGTCTGCAGCAGCCCATGGGCATTCTGTTACTGGAGGAGAGTTTGCTCCACGGCACTGGGATGTCAGAGGAACCTCCTTCAAAACGAGCACGAGGCAAACGAGAGCTGCCACCTGACACAGAAAGATGGATCCACCTTGCCAAGTAAGACCGAACTCCCTCTTAAATGTCTGAAGCACTCAATGTTTTTCATGCCACAGCCTCATCAGTTCTTTACTGATTCATTTTCCTCTGTAGACTTTACAGGTCTTTGGGAGATTATGATGTGGTCAGGGGAATCTTTAGTGGCAAGGTTGGCACAAAGTCAATAACATTCACAGCATTGCAAGCAGAGGCAAAGAGTGATTATGCTGAAGCTGTGAAGCTCTACAATGAGGTATTGATGGATGTGTTTTTTGGTCACAAACACACTATGGAGACATAAACAGATTCAGAAAATACATTTAGCCTATCTGATCTCATGACAAAAATGTGCCTGTGGGAACCTTTTCGCAAGATGGAAAATACATACTAATAAGTACATATCACTGCAGTTTCTAACAGAAATGAACACTGGAGGTGGTAAAACAGTGAGCACTTTCATACACAGTTATAATTACAGCTCCATATGTTTTGCTGTCCTGTGTTGACCCCCGCCAGATTACTACCCCTGTAGTATTGGTAGGTTTAGGGTTTGTTGTGGTGGAGGGGTTAGGATTAGGCAATCATGTAAGCGATTTCAAGCAGAGGGGGTAATTATTTGGCAGGGGGTCGAAAATGGACACAACACTAAACGTAAAAAGCTTGCTCGGTAGCTCTGAAATGGACTTAGGATGCAGAATCCCTGGGTACAAATCTCGTAAAAATCACAATGAAAGAGATGAAAGGTGAAAGATTTGTTTTTGTTCATACTATCAGGTAGGTTTAGGTGTAGTGCAGATGGCAAGTTATTCTAAAACGTCATGGAGCATTAGACTTAATGGATATTTCAAGTCAGAACTGCGGTGACGCGTACAAAACCAACATCATTTAAAACATACCATATGTATGTTCGTCTGTTCATTGAATGTACCATATGCATGTTAATTTCACATCAAAAATGTCACGAAATGTACATGCGCTACATACTTCGCGTCTCGCAAAAAAGTTTCCACAGGTACAGTTTCGTCATGAGATCAGGTTGTATATAGCTTAATTTGATTTTAAATGTTTGTTGGAGAATAGGGCTGTCAAATATCATATTTTCACTTTGACAACAAAATTATCTCAAAATATCCGTAGAAATTTAGATAAAAATAAAATAGATAATGCTATCAGTCAAATTCATCTTTAACTTTGTTTATTGTGTTATCTCTCTTTTTTGTGTTTTCTCACCCCATCTATTTTACGAAAGAAAAAAAAACTCCCACACTGGTGATTTAACTTTTATTGTCTTCTTTTTTCCCTTTTATGGCCAGTGGCAAACAGGGCTCATATACATAATTTATACAGTACTAGTTGTTTTTCTTTTTCCATTTCTGCATATCAGAACATGTATTTGTATTTCAGTAAATACAAATGTATTTTTAAAAAAGTGGGAAATTTTTTTGCTTTGTAGCTGACAAAATTATGATGTGGTGTTTTAATTCAGGCTCTGAACAAAGAAGACTGGAATGATGGAGAGCCCACAAACACTGAGAAAGATTTCTGGGAGATTGCTGCGCTGGAGGCCTATAATCACCTGACAGAGTGGAAATCTCTGCAGTATTGTGCCACAGTCAACATTGACGACAACTCACCCGTCAATCTGGAAAAAATGTGGACAGAGCCATTTTATGTGGTAAAATATAAGCCAAGTTTGAGCAGCTTTAATTTTGCCATTAATCATCATATCATCTGAAATCTCACCCATTATCAAATAATATGAGTAAACATTTTAGTTTAGGAAACACATTCACTATTAACTAGGAGCTTTCCCTCAATAAACTACTAATTTGCTGATTATTAATAGTTAGTAAGGTAGGGACGTAGAATATGCAGAATATGGCATTAATATGTGTCTAATAAGTATTATTAAGCAGCCAATATGCTAGTAATATGCATGATATTAAGTAACTAGATAATAGTGAGAATAAAGTGTTACCATAAGATTGTATCCTGCAGTAAATCCTTATTTGTTTTCTCTAATAGGAAACATACCTACAGTACATGATGCGTAGTATGTTGAAGCAGTTGCAGCTTGGGGAGAGAACCCAGGAACTGCTCAGCTTTGTCGATGCTGCTATGAAGAAAGAAGAGCACAAGATCATCATGGAGACCCATTACAGTCAGGAGCTGAGTCTACTGTACATCCTGCAAGAGGACTATGACAGGGCCAAATACTATGCCAACAACTGCATGCAAGTCTTCATGCAGGTCAGTTTCAATAAAAACTAATAAACCAATGAGTTGTCATAGAGAGTATGTATTTACAGATGGGGTGTTACATAAGCATGCGGACAGTTTCTGTTTGTCTGTATTTGTCATTTAATAGTTACTGATCTTGCTTTTCCCTTCCAAATAATGTCAGAAATGCAAATACCAGATTTTTTTTTTCACATTACATGGTATCATGTAGAACTACTCAAGTATCGACCCGCTACTGAACCGCAGTCGTCTCACAGTGCTACAGTCTGTCCAAGCTCTCACAGAGATTCAAGACTTCTTAAATTATATCTCAGGAGAGGGTGAGTAATTGTTCTCAGTGTTGGGTAAATACTTCATGGTTGTTAACTGTTGTGAGCATCCACCAGAGTAAATTATTTTAAGGTGTAGCTACACATTACCTGTACCTACTATTGTAATAACATAAAGTTATGAATAATATAGTAAGTGCACATAGGTAATTAATAATGCTCAATACCTATTTCTGTAATTACATGATAACAATGTCACCTTCAAATAAAGCGAAACTCTATCCAATTGTTCTTAGTCTCAGCAAATTCTCTGAAGTTCATGATCAAACGGTGGACCAGCCGCTATCCGGATTCTAAACTGGACCCCATGAATGTTTGGGATGACATCATCACATCTCGGTGAGTCTGCTAATTTACAACACCTTACTGGGAATACAAATTTCTTAGTGCTGTTATAGAGAAGAACTGGTTCACCTGTTGTGCTATAAAGCTTATTCATGGAGAAAACCCTCTCATCCTTATATTTATCTTTGTTTTCAGTTGTTTCTTCTTGGATAAGATTCTGGAGAGGCTGACTTCCACCCCTGAAAACAGCATGGAGGTGGATGGTGCAGAGCAGGCGAGTGGAGAGGAACTCAGAGTGCTGGTGAAGAACTGCAAGTTCAACATGAAACTACAAATGGCAGACAGTGCATGGAAACAGGTGCTCAGGGTTTACAAAGTAGCAGTAGTAGTTTCTATTAGTATTCTATTAGTACTTTCTATTTCTGTAGAAAAATGAATAAACATCTAATTGTTTTCGACATCAGTTAAGATCATATTTTTGTGTTTAAACCACAGCAACAAAAGAATTAGGAACAAGTTGAATGTCATTTTGAAATTGTTTGACAGAATAATTTTCCAGTGGCATCCAAGCTGTTGAAGGAACTTCACCGGGAGGCAAAGACTGATGATGCCTGGTTGGTCCGCTGGGTCCACAGTTTCAGCCGTTTCTCTCACAGAAGAAGCGCTGGCCTTGGATCTGCTGAAAGGATTAATGTTTTGCTCAAGACTGTTCCACTTCTGAGTATGAATGATCCCTTCTTTTCAAATAGAACACACATCATTTCAACCCTGAACCAGGCTTACTTTTGAGTTTATGCTGAAAACAAGTTTAGGTTACCAGTGTATTGAGCGATTTTCATGTAGACGCATTACTGTGTTTTACAGTTGATGTTGGGACACAAAGTGAAGGCTCATCTGCCCGAATGCTCCGTGACCAGAAGATCCTTCTGGGCACCACCTATGACCTCATGGCCAGAGCTGCGGATCGAAGCCCTTCTGCCCTGGAGACTCTTGGTGAAGATAAAGTACAGAAGGTTCTCCAACTGTCAGGGGCCTCATCCGTCTCTCAGGTAATGAGTTATTTAGATGTAGCTTTGTGAGATGTATTGTTTATTGAAACCACAGGTTAGGTCATTGCGATTGTAAAATTGGTCATGTTTCAAATAAGCTTATATTGATATGATATAGTTACTACTGTATTTAAAATAACCTTTCGTTTTTAATATATATTATGTCATTTATTGAATTTACTCAAGTTACTCCAGTTTACTCCATTACTCCAGTCTTCAAGGGATAGTGCACACAAAAATAAAAATTCTGTCAGTAAGTACTCACCTCACGTCGTTCCAAACCTGTAAGACCTTTTTTCATCTTCAAAACACAAATTAAGATATTTTTTGATGAAATCCAAGAGCTTTCTGGTCCTGCATAGACGGCAACGCAGCTACGAAGGGCACAGAAAGGTATTAAGGACATTGTTAAAGTAATTAATGTGACACCAGTGGTTGAATAAAGTCATTATTTTTGTTTTCTTTGTGCACAAAACGTTTTCTCGTAGCTTCATAATATTAAGTTTGAACCACATCTTTAACTGGACAAAATCACAAAAAGTTTCTGCCTCTTGAAAAAAATACTGAAACATTACTCTTGAAGTAGGAGCTCATGTAATTTCTAATATCAAGGTTAGATTCTTACAGTTTTTGCACAAATTCATTAAAAAGCTATTTTGATGACATCTGAATCATGATATAATGGGTGTTATTTTTCTGCTCAGGTGGTGGAGGGTCTGCAGATGCAGGCTCTGGAGATGTTGCGAAGTGCCACACGTAAGGCAGAAGAGGAAGAGCAATCCTTCAGCCAGCAGCATGTGAACACACGTGGTATTGTGGAGGCCTACATGACCTTGGCCAACTTTTGTGACCGAAGACTAAGAGAGAGTGAACAGAAAGACGAGGGTGAGACAACTGTGGACCAGTGCAGCACCCAACTGATCTCATAATCCTGGCAGAAAGTTAAAACTAATGTAGAGCACCCTATGAGTGTCTCACAGGATTTATAATGTCTTTTTCTCAATCCATGTATCCAGGTAATGGGTTACAGTGCAAGTTGATGTGCTTATAACAACACTTTTGATGTTTGATTCTAGCAATCAGTCCTAAGCTGCAGTCATTGCCAGGGCATGTAGTAAAGATGATGCTGAAGGCGTTGAAGCTCAACTCGGATGAGGCCAGGCTCAAATTTCCTCGTCTACTGCAGCTAGTAGAACTGTACCCTGCAGAAACTCTGGACCTGATGGTCAGAGAGGTGGGAGAAGATAATTTGCTTTGATTTTAGGGATCATGTAAAGTACAGTTAGCTAGTCATTATAGCAATATAAAACCTGATGCAAAGTGGAAGCTTGGGCAAACTGCTTCTCATGTTTTATTTTGTCCTGATAGGTTGTTAGTGTGCCTTGCTGGATGCTGATTGGCTGGATCAGTCAAATGATGGCTCTGCTTGACAAGCCACAGGCGACAGCAGTGCAGCATGTTATAGAGGAGATCGCAGAATGCTATCCACAAGCCCTCATCTACCCCTACCTGATCAGCAGTGAGAACTACACCTTTGAGGAGTCTGCGAGTGGTCAGAGGAACCGGGAATTTGTTGAAAAGTATGTAAAGGTCTGTGCAGCTCTATAAGAGGCTTTGGCCTTCATGATACTGACGATGTGTTGTGTTCCAGGCTAAAGTCATTACTGGATAAAGGTGGTGTCATCCAAGAGTTTGTAGATGCCCTTCAGCAACTTACTAACCCTGAAATGCTTTTCAAGGTACAAAGTCCTTTTCCCCTCAGTTTTGAGATGTCAGACCAATCCAAGTTGCTTAAAGGAACACTCCACTTTTTTTTTTTTAAATAGGCTTTAAATTTTCCAGCTCCCCTAGAGTTAAACAGATGAGTTTTGCTGTTTTTGAATCCATTCAGCCGATCTCCGGGTCTGCCATTAGTAATTTTCTGGGAGTTGGAAAATTAGCCTATTTTCAAAAAAAAGTGGAGTGTCCCTTTAAACAGATTACAGTTTCAGTTGGTGCTGCTAATGGCACAGTAATTATACACTACCCATAACTTACTGAGATGTGATATTTTTATGGCACTATTGTGGTAGTCTTGATTCTCAAGTAATGGTTTGGCAGGATTGGTGGGATGAGGTGAAGAATCAACTGGACAAACCAGACATGGACAAAAAGAAAATGAAGCAGCTCTTTGAGGAAATGGCTGGGATGCTCGGTGATTCAAAGTCTCCAGGATTTGGATCTTTCAGAAGAAAATTTATTCAGGTTCACAACTTAGAATACTAATACTGCACGATTAATAATAAACTGTAATGAGATAATCAGTCAGGCCTATGCTGGTTTCTCTGTTTTTTTTTTTTTACATAAATATGTACCTTTGGTCTACTGCTACATTTTTATGTCCTTGTCACAGAAATACGCTAAGGAAGTAGAGAAGCTGATTGGAGCTGGTGGGTCCAAGTTGTATGAAAGGCGAAAAGATAAGGACTTCCTTCAGCAGGTGGAACGCCTGGCTCAATCAATGAGAAATTTCCAAAAGGAACCAGGGAACATGAAGGAATATTCACCCTGGCTCAGCAGCTTCAAAGCAGAAACACTCAAAAATGAACTGGAGGTACCAGGTTAGTTCAAAACCTTTTTTTGTAAATAATGTCATTTGTTTCTCATTACTTCACTGAAGTTCTGCATTTAGTCTAAGTGTCTGTCTTTTTCTCTGGGTCTGTATTTTCCCTCTACAGGTCAATATGATGGCCAATCAAAACCTTTGCCAGAATATCATGCCAAAATCACAGGTTTTGACGAAAGGGTACAAGGAATAATGTTCTAATTTTTTTGTCATTTTGACATGATTCTTTTAGTGTATAACAGTTCATCTTCCCAACCATAGGTAAAGGTTATGACATCTATTCGTCGGCCGAAGCGTATCATCATACGAGGAGATGACGAGCGGGATTATCCGTTCCTAGTGAAGGGTGGCGAGGACCTGCGTCAGGATCAGCGCATTGAGCAGCTCTTTGGCGTGATGAACATGATTCTCAGTCAGGACCCTGCCTGTTCTCAGCGGAGCCTGGCACTTCGCACTTACCAGGTCATTCCCATCACCAGCAGGTACTAGGATGGTCTTCTCATGACTCAACTTGTATGCTGGCCTGTCTTTCACTTGTTGTTTGAGGTCTTTAAAGGATTAGTTTACTTCCTGGTAATTTACTCACCCTAATGTCATCCAAGATGTTCATGTCTTTCTTTCTTCAGTCACAAAGAAATTAAGTTTTTTGAGGAAAACATTCCAGGATTTTTCTCAATATAGTGGACTTCAATGGTTCCCCAACGGTTTAAACTTCCAAATTGCAGTTTCAATGCAGCTTTAAAAATTTCTGCACAATGCCAGCCAGGAATAACAGTCTTACCTAACAAAATGATTCTCATTTAAAAAAAAAAAAGAAGTATACTTTTAACCACAAATGCTCGTCTTGCATCAGCCCAACCTCTTGCACTACATAGCCATGTTGGAAAGTTCACCATTTTTTTTCTTTGTCCTACCCTACATTTTTTTTAAATGAAGTAACAGATGAAGAACTGACCACGCGTGAACTTTCCAGTGCGATTAGGTAATGTGTGAAGTCGCAGAGCCAGTGTTAAGACAAGCATTTAAGGTTAAAGGAATAGTTCACCCAAAAATGAAAATTACCCCATGATTTACTTACCCTTAAGCCATCTTAGGTGTATATGACTTTCTTCTTCCAGATGAACACAGTCGGAGTTGTTAAAAATGTATCCTTGCTCTTCCAAGATTTATAATGGTGGTGGATAGTGGCTGATATTTTGAAGCTCCAAAAAGCATATATATCCGTCGTAAAACTAACCCATACGCCTCCGAGGGGTAAACACATGTCTTGAAGCGGATCCATGGGTTTTTGTGACAAAAATATTTCTATTTTTAAAATTATAAATACCCCACAGAGGTGTATGGGTTAGTTTTACGATGGATATATGAGCTTTTTGGAGCTTCAAAATAACAGCCACTATCCACCACCATTATAAAGCTTGGAAGAGGCAGGATAAATTTTAAAACAACTCTGACTGTGTTCGTCTGGAAGAAGTAAGTCATATACACCTAGGATTGCTTAAGGGAGAGTAAATCATGGTGAAATTTAAATTTTTGGGTGAACTATTCCTTAAAAAAATAAATAAAAATAATAACATACTTTTTAAAGAAAACGATAGATCGTTGTGCTAGATAAGACCCTTATTCCTTGGCTGGGATCATGTTGAGCCCTTTAAAGCTGCAGTGAAACTGCAGTTTGGACTTTCAACCCATTGGCCACAATTGAAGTCCACTATATGGAGAAAAATCCTGGAATGTTTTCCTCAAGAAAGACAGGCAAGAACCTCTTGGAAGACATGGGGGTGAGTAAATTCTCAAAAAAATTTATTCTGAAAAGTGAATTAATCCTTTAATGTGTGCCCATGTTTACAGGATCGGCCTGATTGAGTGGATGGAGAACACCTGCACACTGAAAGACTTCCTCTCAAGCAGGAGGACTCAACAGGAGCAGAAAACGATCATGAAGTGAATATGTATTCCTTATTCCAGCAAATACAACAAATCATCATGCAGAGTTTCTACTTTCATACCCTGCATTGAGTGCATCAAGCGTTACTTTGGTTTAATGCATTTTAGGCCCAATGAGTCCTATGATGATTGGATCAGTAAAGTTGCTGGGAAGGTTGACGGCATTAGACGGTACACTGAACTGTACAAGTAAGTCAGTGGGTCAGTGACTCATTCTACAATGGCTTTAGAACATTTATAACTTGTCCTAGTATAAATAATATTAATACATTTGATACCCTACAGGAAAGCAAGACGTGTGGACACTGTAAACAACTTCAGGAGAATTGAGCAGATGGTGCCTGATGACTTGTTAAAGTATGCCAGCATTTCTGTTTGTATTGTACATTGCACTATTTTAATATTCATATAATATAATAATTCATAATTATATAATAATTCATTGGTGATGTTTGTTCTAATTCTAAAAGTAATTATTAATCGGAATGAATGTTTGCTTTCAGACGTGCTTTTTTGAGGATGAGTACCACACCTGAAGCCTTCCTTTCGCTAAGGTCGCATTTCAGCAGCACTCATGCTGTGCTCTGCATCAGTCACTGGATTGTGGGCATTGGTGATCGGCATCTCTCTAACTTCATGATTAACACAGAGACTGGCGGTATGATCGGCATTGACTTCGGTCATGCTTTTGGATCAGCCACGCAGGTGGGCTTTTTGTGTAATATTCATTAGTTTGACAGTTCAGTGAGGTGACAAGTACAGGTACAACAAAGAGTTACTGTACCAATTTAGAGAAACAAGACTTGCTGGTTTAATTAAGAGTTTAATTAAGAACAATAACCTGTGTTACATGTTGCATGTAGTTCCTCCCAGTGCCTGAACTGATGCCATTTAGGCTGACACGGCAGTTTATGAACCTGATGCGACCCATGGCAGAGTCTGGTCTCATCCAGAGTGTGATGGTACATTCACTGCGAGCCTTCAGAGATGACCCAGACCTGCTGCTCAACACCATGGATGTGTTTGTGAAGGAGCCTTCTCTTGACTGGAAGGTAGAAGTGATCTGCCCTCATTTGTAGACCTGTTTCATATTTTTCTTTTTTTTTTTCTTTTCCGACCTAAAAAGCTTAGACATTGAGTTATTGTAAAAGAGGCAGGCTTACTGAATTGTTAAAGACAGCACTAATGTTACAGAACTTTGAGCTGAAGCAGCTAAAGAAAGGAGGTACCTGGACAGAGAGTGTGGACACCAAAGAAATAAACTGGTTCCCTCTACAGAAGGTCAACTTTGCTCGCAGGAAGCTAGAGGGAGCCAATCCCTCGGTTATAACAAGGTAGATCCAACCACAAATTTGAACTCTCATTTTTGTAGATTCCTGGCAAATAAACATGACCATTTTAACATTTACATTAGCAGCATATATAATGTTCACTTATATTAAATATTACACTTTTCTTACTAATTCTTGTGAAGTAATAGTTTTAAAAATATTTTCATGGACAAAATAATACAAAAGAGTTGTATTTTCTAGGAGAATATTTCTAACCATGGTGATTTGTTAATGTTCTAGTGAGGAGCTTTGTCTTGGATTTGAGAAGACCCCAGAGTATAAGGGCATGTTGGCTGTTGCCCGAGGTGAAAAAGAACACAACATACGAGCTCGACACAACGAGAAAGACCTAAGTGTTGAAGATCAGGTAGATTGCCTGCTCGATCAGGCAACTGACCCCAACATACTGGGCAGAGTGTGGATAGGCTGGGAACCATGGAATTGAAACACAAGTTTTTGTAAATTTTCAACCCCTTTTTCAGAACAACTGTTGCCATTTCATGATTTCAGTTTTATAGTAACGTTCACTAAACAGACCTCATGTTAATGAAGGAAAAACTGTACAAAGTTGTCATTCCATTGAACTGATTTGAAAGAAACTCATCTAATAAAGCATCTATACATGTCAAAATTGTTGTACTGTTGGCTTCATTCTCTCCACTTTTTTTTAAACATCTGCCTTCAATAATCACTGGGGTAAAAATGTTGCTGGGAGCATTTTCATTTATAGTGAGCTAGACAACCACCTTGTTTGGTGTCACAACTTTGTGAAGAATAACTTCCTCAAAAATTTACAGATAATTTACTCAGTTGTCATCAAAGATGTTCATGTCTTTCTTCAGTCGTAAACAATTTTTTTTTTGAGGAAACGTTCTCCATATAGCAAACTTCTGCGGTGCCCGTGAGTTTGAACTTCCAAAATGCAGTTAAAATGCAGGTTTAAAGGGCTCTAAGAAAAGAAACGAAGGTTTTTAGGGAAAACACTCCAGGATTTTTCTCAGTATAGTGGACTTCAATGATGGCCAGCAGGTTGAAGCTTCAAATTTGCTGTTTCAATGCAGCTTCAAAGAGATCTAAATGAGCCCAGCTGAGGAATAAGGGCCTTATCTAGTGAAACTGAGAAAAAATAAATAAATTTATACACTTTAACCACAAATGCATGCCCTGTCTAGCTCTGCGATGTGCATGCATACTCTGTGCATTCCAGTTTAAGAGTTAGCGTATGTCAAAAAAATCTTTTCGCCTCCAACTTCTAAATCATTCTACATCCCTGTTTTACCTTTTTTTTTTTTTTTTTAGGTGAAGGGCATTTGACCTTCTTTGCATGTTCACGTTGCAAACACTGGTCGGTACTTCTGCAACAATTCTGATTTGGAAGTTGGAGGAGAAAATGAGATGGGGAACTGATAGAGTACGTGTAGCAGAGCTAGACAAGACAAGCATTTGTAGTTAAAAAGTGTATAAATTGTAAATGTTTTTATAACCAACCATTTCGCTAGATAAGACCCTTATTCCTCAGCTGGGATCATGTAGAGCCCTTTGAAGCTGCACTGAAACTGCAATTTGGACCTTCAACCCGTTGATCCCCATTGAAGTCCACTATATAGAGAAAATTCCTACAACGTTTTCCTCAAAAACCTTAATTTGTTTTCGACTGAAGAAAGACTTTAACATCTTGGATGACATGGGGGTGAGTAAATGTAATTTCTTAAAATGGTAAAACCAAAAAAGTTGTTTAAGTAATAAAAACCAGCTAATCAAGTCAAATGTCTTTATTGATCAACAACCAAAGAAACGTAGGCCACAGTTGGATTGGGTCAAAACATCTTCAGGTTTTTCAAAGGCTTTGGGTTTGAGCAAATAAAGTCTGTTGTGCAGGTACCGTAAAGTCAGAGAGATTACATACAGATGGGTACAGGTTAATACACAAAGCACTTAATATATAGATTTATATACACATGTATATATTAAACAAAATGGCTATTAAAATCATTACAAGACTGTGCATAGCATTGAGATACAAAACTGTCTAATGCAATACTGAAGGCCAATATTTGCGGCTGCATCTCTGCAGCACATTGCATGTGTTTTGCTCTAGACTGGCTTGCTTGTTCAGCTTTACATTTTGGGCCTCCAGCCATTAATAAACTGCATGAGTTTCTTCACTTGAAGTTTGCTTAGCTTAAAGTCCTCTGACAGAATCTCCTCCGTTAGCTGCAGGAGCAAATTACCATCAATTTTTTCTTGCACAAACAAAGAGACAACATCATCTGACATACCAATGAACCGTAGTGACTTAGAAACCTCCTCAATGGAGATACCTGATAGATTGCTTGGTGGCTGCCAAGGCAACCCTGTAGCTACAGGATACGAAATGGAGAACACATCTGTAGTGCCTTGATGCGGTCGATCGAGCGAGCAGCTTTTGGACTCAAGTTCCAGGGCGTCCACGTCGGCTGTGGCCGTAGTAGCGAGATCTGCGTCTTTCTTTGTATCGTTACATTTAGGGGTTCTTGGAGGCAAGATAGGGCAGGACTTGTTTTGCTTAGTGTTACATTCCTCTGTGGGTTTGTCCTTGCACGTGTCCATGGTGTAGCTGGTGGATTTGGTGCAAGACTGGGAGACCTGTTGAGCCTTGGAGGCCGCAGCGCCCCCCTCACCATTAGCTCGTCTGTTGAAGTCTAACAAACCTGAGGGACAAACCTTAGGGGTACCAGGGGTCCTCTTACGAGGATAACTAGAGTAGCTCCGGCAGTGGAGCGACGGGAAGTCCTCACCTTTATAGGAGTCTGCTCCACAGAAATCGTTCGGCCAGGAAAGGCGGGAGAAAGAGGCATCGACTGAAGAAGAACTGAGGCAAGGGAGAGGCTTGGAGCCTTCACTGGCATCTGGTCTGATCCAGTTACATGGGTAACAAGCATGGTTCTGATCATCTGACTCACTCTGAGATTCGCCCTCTCCACCTCTATTGAGAGATGGAGAAGAGGGAAAGGAGAAGAGGATCGTTCAGTCATAAGTAGGGCACTTCACATACAACTAATGTCCATTTTGTCAATCAAAACAGTGTATAACTCACATGTTGTGTAAGCCGGATGAGTAATAGGATAGTGTTGGGCTTGGGGAGCGCGTGTCTGTCTGACGTGGTTTGGCGGGAGGATATGGCACCGCGGCACTGCTTGAGCCTGCCTGCTTGGAGCTCCGCGGTGGAATCGGTGGAGCGTTCAACAATCGGCACTCCTCCTTCACCTGCAAAGGTAACAAGAAAAAAAAAACTATGGCTCTAGAAATGTGAATATTATTTGGGGAGTGAATTATCACAGATACAGACTTCTTGAGACATGCTGTGCAAATTTAGAAAACAGACTTTGAAAACATATGAAATGTAACCTTTGTTCCAACTTGGAAAATAATTAGACCTGGTGATTGACCAACAGAGTACACAAATAAGTCACTATGTAAGCACAGAATAAACTTTGCCTTATCTAAGAGTGGAAAACAGACAAACAGCATTAAAATCATGGACTTTTTAATCACGAGAATCAATAAAGATGTCTAGAAACACTTTCATTTAAACTTGATATTCAGGACTCCCATTCAAGCAGTGATATTTTTCTTTGTTTGTGTTTTACCAGTTAAGGATTTTTTTTACATTAATTTTTTAGCATTTTTTGCCTTTATTACCCTTATGAAAATAACCATTGTTTTATTTTAGTACAAGTGTAGTAACCATGTTTTTTTATTTGGTGTATTGATTACCATTTGTAAAAACACACAAATACCATACCATGGTTAATCTATGGCTAGAATATGGAAACCATGGTTCATTTTTAGTTGGCATGGTTTAACTATAGTAACCATGTTTTTTTTTATTATTTGTAGTAAAACCATGGTTAATTTTTGTAAGGGTATGACAAGAGAGATCAGAATTGACAGGAAGTTAAGTAAGCGAGAGATATGGGGTTGGGATCAGAAAAGGTCAGAGAGTCGGAATCTGCAAAATGGTAATTATTTTACCAAAATAAGAGGGATCATACAAAATGCATGTTATTGTTTATTTAGTACTGACCTGAATAAGATATTTTACATAAAAGATGTTTACATATAGTCCAAAACAGAAAATAATAGTTGAATTTATAAAAATGACCCCGTTCAAAATTCTTCATGCTAAACAAAATCTTTCAACACATCACTAAACAAAAAAACACAGCTGTTGTATCATTTGGGTAACACAATATTAAGAATCAAGAAGATATAAACGGGGTAATTATATACATCTTGAACAGGGTAATTTTTGTAAACTATTATTTTCTCTTGTGGACTATATGTAAACATCTTTTGTGTGAAATATTTTATTCAGGTAAATACTAAAACAATATCATGCATTTTGTATGATCCTCCTTATTTTGGTAAAATAATTTTGCAGATTCTGAAAGGGGGATGTAAACTTTTAACCTCAACTGTAGTCTATTGACACCACAAAAAGAACTGACTCAAAAGAACAATTTACTCACAAATCGCATATATGGCATATATACTATGGCATTGAGAAATTATTCTAAAATGCTCATTTGGAGTGCAAGAAACACTGCTCTGTGTGTGTGTTCACTACTCTGTGTGTGCACTTGGATGGGTTAAATGCAGAGCACAAATTCTGAGTATGGGTCACCATACTTGGCCACAAGTCTTTCCTTTCCTTTCCCTTTCTTATCAATGCCGAAAGCAAAACGATTTTTTTGAGCAAACCGTGATACATTTTTTTGAGGATTCATTGATGAATGGGTATTTGAAATAGATTATCTTTAGTAATAAACTATCAACATAATCCTTAAACGACTTTTAAACAGTAGTGCAAATGCTGAATACAATTAACTTTAAATGTTTCTATTTGTTTAAAATAAAGCAGTGGTTCACAATTCCAGTCCTTGCGTGCCACCATTCTGCATATTTTGCATGTCTCTCTCATTTACCACCTGATTGAGATATTCAGCTTCTTAGAAAACAGAATGGATGACCAGTGTTCTGATTGACATGGTCCCTAAACAGTGTTTTTTGCTCCCTACTCCCTGAGCATGGGAATTCCGATGAAGTTTACTTCACTTCGGAACATTAATTCACGGATTTGCACTACGCCACCCGTGAAGTGACATTACATACAATATAATTTCTCATGCACTTTAATGCCCTTTCAATGGAACATATCCACCTTATTTGTCTGTAAGAGTGGCTGTGGCCATTTGTAAATTGAATGGGTCTGGCTTCTGGTCTATCCGCGTCCAGCTATTTTTAGCTGTACAAAACAGCTCGTTTTGTACAGCTGGAACTGAGAACCACTGAAATAGAGACTATTAGGATAAATCTATTATAAATGAACTCACAGCTTCAGACTTTGGAGGCACCGGAGGTGGAGGTAGATTGACATCTGCACCAAGCAAGGCGCTTGTGGGACCTGCTGTGGGGTATGGCAGTACAGTCGTGCAGCCAGAGACATTCGAATTTCGCACCCCCTCGATGTGGTCTAGCACAGATCCAGGGTTCTTAACATTATCCAACCAAAGCTCCTCGTATGGCACGTCTGCTTTAAGGGAGCCAGAAGAACTCTCCAGCAGCTCAGGGAACAGATAATCTGCATCCGGAGGTTCTGCTGGCACACAATCTCCACATAAGCTAACGCAACCCTGAAGATTCACCTCGCTGTTCCCATGGAGATTGTTTCCGTAGACACAGACAGACAGCCGGTGAAACGACTGTGTGAGCTCGTCTCGGGCTGAGCTTAGAGAACTTGGCAAATGCACGTGTGACGGGCAGCCATTGCTTCCGCTGCTGTTGCAAATGGCACTCCCGCTTCCCGTTCCACCTGTGCTACTTTTTTTCGGGCTCTTGCCATCCTCAATCCAGTCCACCCGCACGTCACGGACTGCCCTAGAGTAGTCGTCAATGTCGAACTGCTCCTGGCAGTAAGCAAACCAGCGGTGGACCACTGTCTCCAGCCAGGCTTCTCCTTGAAGCAGGCCTTCAGGCACCAGTAAACGTGGCAGTGCTGTGGACACGTGCAAAGGGAAGTGCACTGGCAGTATTTTGTTCGAACGTAACGCGCAACACACCACCACTGTCTTGGTCTGGATGTTGACCAGCTTGTATCGGTGGCCTTCGCGGATCAAATGGAGGTCGTGCGGGTTACGTGGCGGGCTGCTGGGCACCATGACATTCACAGGTAACCTGGTCTTCTCCACAATTGTGCGAATAGTGTGTTCTCCTTCCTGCATCTGCAGCTCCAGTGGTGAGCAGGTACTGAAGCGACCACGGCACTGGAAAGGCAGGCTGATGCTCTCGTTGGTGCGGTGGTTCATGCAGATAAGGCAGGGCATCTTTCCACGGCCAAGTTTACTGATAGAGTTAAGCTTGCCGATGCGCTTGAAGATTGTGTTGAAGCGTGACTTTTCTCGCGATGTTTTGGCATAGAGGATTTCAGCCTGGCCCATTAGTGTCAGCTCATCCCCAGTGCTCAGCGTGATGTTGTACACTTCCGTGTCTTCGTTGGATTCTCCTGATGCCATCTAGGTGAAAGATTACAGCTATTTGTACAGCTCCCCTAAAAATGTAGACTAAATAATGCTAGTCATACAGAAGCTACAAATCTTGACATTAAGTCAAATTACAAACACAATGCCTGACAGCACTGAGATGATAAATTGATGCATTGTGATTCATGGATCGATTTCAAATGCAACGCAATTCTCTCTAGAATCGATTCTGAGCTCAGTTTTTAACTGTTGCTGGCACTCCAATCTAGTTTTTTACCGCACACTCAAATGCTCAAGATGAAGAGTGCTTATGTGTTCGGCTGAGTCATGTAATTGCACCTCAGCTTAGAACGCTTTTATGATGCAAGATTAATATAACACTAATGTAAGCAATTCGATTCAACCATTTTGAACTTTATGAATGATTGCTTTAGGTTCAAATGTGTGGAAGAAATTGGAAGCAAGCAGAGTATGACCATTTCTAAAGCAAGTAGCGCTATCTGCTGTTAAAAACTAAGCTCAGAATCGATTCGAGAGAGAGTCTCAATGCATTTGGAAAATCTTAGAATCGATGCAGAATCATTTCTCGATTCGCAATGTATTGATTTATTTTTCCAGCCAGGCATCCAATACTAAGATACATTAGTGAAGGAGGTCTAAATCAAAAACAGTGCCAGCTGCAAGCACAAAACCAGACCTTGACATTGAAGGTTATTTCCTCCATGACATAAACTCGCTCAGGGAATGCTTTGGCCACCTCCTCCACGCTGTTAAAATACTGCACTGGCTCCTTAATGTCCCTGTCCTGCTCCAGCAGCTTAAACTGGCCTGTAACAAACAAACAGAGCAATTTTGTAACATAATGACATCATTGCATGGTTCTGGAGCATCAGTGAGCGTTTGAAGCTTCTGTAATAGTTGCATATGACTCCCTTCAGTTGTCCTCAATGTGAAAAGATCATCAAAATCATACAGTCATTGTTAGAAAGGGTTCAAATACACAAAATGCAGAAAAACCAAAGAATTTGTGAGACCTAAAGGATTTTTCTGAAAAATCAGCAAGCAGTTTAACTGTTCAGAACAAACAAGGGACTAATGAATCACTATCACTAAACAAAAAAACAAAAAAACAAACAAAAAAAAAAAAACACACAGCTGCGGATCATTCCGGTAACAACACAGTGAACTATATGTAAATGTCTTTTACGTGAAATATCTTACTCGGGTCAGTACTAAAAAAAAAAATAACATGCATTTTGTATGATCCCTTTTATTTTGCAAAAATATTTAACATTTTGCAGATTCTGCAAGGTGTAAACTTTCAAACTCCACTGTACACAATACAGTCCAAATACAATACTCAAAAACATGACAGATACATAATTCAAAGTAGAAGTTACTCAGCCATTTTAGTTCAAAGCAAAGAAATGCAATCATTTCAATTTGGCACGTTGAACTGTGTTACGAGCCCCTGCTCTTTTTCTGTTTTCTTTCCTGAGTGCAGCTGCTAATTGGATGGAGGTGGAGACTAGTACAAACACCTGAAGCCTCTGCCCATTTAAGAGCTGCTGATCGCACTTCTATGGTGGCTTGCCTTGGGAACTCTGTTTGTGTTTGACTTTGGTTTTCTTTATTTTCTTATGTTTTGAGGATGGTGAGTGATTGTTTGTTTAGTTATTACAGACTACATAGGAACCATAGGTAAGTGAGCTGACCCGGAAGACTTTTGTTGTGTTTAATTTCTTCTTTGGGAGATAGGAAGTTTTCCTAGCTCTTCAGTAAGTTGTAGTTTAAATTAGTTAGCTCACCAGTCCTTATTCATGACTTATGAAATTTAAATGCATTTTTTTCTGTTTTCTCTTTTGATCATATTCCTTTTACCCATACAATAAAACTTTTTTTGCCCTGGCCACTGTTTTGTTTGTTGGTTTTAGAATGGCCTTATGTTGGTCCCTAAACAGGGTCGTAACAAACTGAAATAAAATAACATTTTGGCAAATTATCTAAAAACGCTGCAACAGTGAAGGAAGTACATCAAATATGCAATTAACTAGGTCTGTATGAACCAAATTCAAAAGAAGGTCTTTTTTCCTTGAGTGGCTAACTGGACCCTTTCCATAGCCAGAGGAATGTCAGTATGAGGAGACCAATTAGCTAATGAACTCCCAACTAAAAGCAGATGGAAAATATAGCAGTTCACATTTTTGTTCTTTTCGTTTTAATAGGTAGTAAAAAAACAATTATTCCTAGCAGACTAACTTTTCATTCTTTAAGCTACTTTTTAAAAATACATGAAGTGTTGGAAAGACGTTTCTAGATACAGTAGATGCTGCACTACAACAACAACCAAGTGGCCTTACCCTCATAATGGACAGGGATCTCGATTTTCGGTCCGATGACATAATGGCCCTCCTCTAGGCTATGGGCAGTAATTGTGGTCCATTGCCGACATGAATGAATCAAGAGGTAGTCATTTTCTCTCAGCCCTTCCACCGACTCCCCTGAGGCGAAACAATATCACATCAGTATGGAACAGGACCTTAATAATGTGTAATTTTATAGAGATGTATGAAAATAGTACAAAAGTGCAAAAAAAAATTATAGATATATATATACACATGCATATATGCTTAAAGGGATATTTCATTGACATAATTCTGTCATTAATTACTCATGCTTTTTGGCCCATTTTTATGATGTCCTTACTAAGTTTCTGTGCCTTGACCATAGTAGGACCCTTGCTCTCTATGCAGGGTCAAAAAGCTCTCAGATTTAATAAAAAAATATCTTAATTTGTGCTCCGAAGATGAACAAAGGTTTTACAGTTTTGGAACGACATGAGGGTGAGTAACTATTGACAGAATTTTCATTTTTGGGTGAACTGTCCCTTTAAGGATATATAACTAATAGCAAGTCCACCATAAAACAGATTTCATATAACATGAATGATATAATTTACTCGTATTTCTATACTGATAAAATACAGTATGTGTACATAGAGCATTCACATTTTCTAATATAAAAGGGGAGATGAGTTTTGTGCGCCTTTAACTCGGTCTGTTGTACCCAGTGAGCGCTCCTAAGGGTTTAGTTGGAGAGTCTAATCATAGTGCCCCAGTTCCCATAATGATAATGATCTAGTTCCCCTGACATTATGACTTCCTCTATCTTTACGCTCAGCTCACACACAACAGCACTCTGAGCTTTCAGTTCAATCACTTTACAACAAAGCAGTGATAAACAAACAACTCTGTTAAGTCTGTTAATCACACGACATTAGGAACAGAATTCCTCAAGTAAACTATAAATATATTCATATACTTGTGTGGGTTCCTTTATAAAGTTTCAGAATTGAAAGGTTTGTGGACGTTGTTGTCTAGTTAGAAAAATCACAGAGGTTTGTAATAGACGATATATATTGAATGTTTTGAGGCCGGTGTTTGACTGCCTGCAGTGTTATTTAACTCTCTGGCCTCTGGCTAATTTGCGTTAGCTTGCTAACATCTGTGTTTCGCTTTTTCGCATTTTATTTGGCTGTTTGTTCTGTAACTGTGTTAGAACAACTACAAAATGCGTCCCTTTTAATGCCGAACCTGTAAGTTGTGTCACTAAAGCCTTCCACTGATGTATTCCGCTGAATATGTTTATGGAGTGAAGGGTCGCGTTAGCTTAGCGCGCAAAGCGGCTAATTATTGGAATTCCACAGGAGCGCAACCGCCCACGCGCAGCTGCCGCTGCTGCACACAACAACACAACACCACACCAACACAACTCTGGATAAATCTTACCGCTGTCCAACTTTACAATCTGTGGTAGTCTGTAGGCACTAACAAGTCTATCCAATGGTAGTGTCGTCGTACTCCATGTTACATCTTTCAAACTGTTGTACAGCATTGATCCAAGGTCCATGTTAGCTTGCTAACATCGGCACGTTAACCCACTGCCGCATGCATTTGCAGTGAAGAATGGCTCTTTCATGGAGAAAGCTTCGTTAGATGTCCTTTTGTTTACTCAAAGGCAGTCGTGGATTGTAAGTGAAGCCATGTCAGCCGACTGTCTATTTACACTGACAGGAAATGCCATAAATCCCAAACCGTAGCGATCGCGAAGCTGGAGTGGCTATTTCCTCTTCCCTGTCGCTCCAGCGGTTGCTCGGGCAACCAGCGCCATAATGGTTGTACAGTGTTTTTTAATTGAACTTTCAATACATTTGTGTAAATACACTACTAGTCAAAAGTTTTTGAAAAGTAAGATTTTTAATGTTTTTTTTTTAAAGAAGTCTCTTGTGCTCACCAAGCCTGCATTTATTTGATCCAAAGTGCAGCAAAAACAGTAACATTTTTAAATGTTTACTAAAACAAATGTTTTTTTTTTATTTGATTATATTTAACAATGTCATTTATTCCTGTGGTTTCAAAGCCGAAAAAGCTGCTCAAAAACATGAATTGTTATTGTTATTATGTTGAAAACAGCTGAGTATAATTTTGTTTAGTTTTCTTTGATTAATATAAAGTTCAGAAGAACAGCATTTATCTAAAATAGAAATGTTTTGTAACACTGTAAATGCTAAATAATGTAAATTTATTTCAGATAACTGCTGATCTTTGGATATTTCTATTAATCAAAGAATCCTAAAAAAATTTATTCAACTGTTAATACTACTACTACTACTACTAAATGTTTCTTGAACAGTAAATCAGCACATTAGAATTATTTCAGAAAGGATCATGTGACACTGAAGACTTGAGTAATGATGGTGATGTAGCTTTGATCACAGGAACATTTTAATTTTAAAATTTATTCAAATAGAAAACAGGTATTTTAAATAGTAATATTTCAAAATGTTATTACAAATCTTACTGTTCAAAAACATTTGATAGTGATAGTGTACAATTAAGATGTTTTTTTTTATTTTTTTTTTTTTATAGATTTGGGAATTTAAAGTAAAATTCATTAGACTCCTATATCTTCTCTGCAAACTTATAAGGTGCAAACTTTTCATTTGAAAAAAGTTTCTCTGAACTGGACTCAAATATCACAAAAGTATAGTGTCTGATGAAAAGAAATTAACACAAATAAATACACATACTCTCATTACCCACATTTTAAAATTCATTGATTAAATTACCTTGCAAAATGACTAAAACTGAATTTAGCTGAATGTTAAGTGATTGTAAACATCACAAGGAAAATAAAATAGAATCTTTATTTGGAATATACTGATTAGCATGTTTACAGGACATTCCAATACCTTTACCTTTACTCTCTCTAATACCTTTGGAGAGCATGAAAACCTCTTTTTGGTAAATACTTAACCTTACTCAGAAAGTGATGTATATGCAAACATGCCTGTCTATGGTGTTTTGGACCCTAATTTTTTAGGAAAGATTGTTGTTGTTTAGGCATTGGAGTACCATGTAAATACCAAAGTACATTAATTTGGTAATCATTTAGCACCATGGTATATATGAGGGCATCATGGAAGTTTTGTAAGAAACAGAATATGTGCTTTACACTTAAATTTGTTTCATTTTACCTATGAAAATAAGTGCCTGTTAAAAAAAAAATAATAATAATTTTGCTTTACTAACACCAAAAAAAAAAAAAGTGAACTTACTTAACTGGAAAGTGAGGAAACAAGAAATAAAGAAGCAAGTGACATATGAAGCTGATTACTTCCTCTCTCTTGGAGCATGGGCTGGGCTTGAACTATAAGAAAAGTTTCAGATTGCCTCTGCTGGGCTCACAACAGAGAAGAACAGCGTTCGTTTGTTCACTGCTAATATAGTCTTCTGAGGGAGAATGTCATTTGTAAGCACTCTCCGTCAGTGGGACGAGGCCGTGGCATGTGTGGAGCAAAGAGACCCAGAGACTGCTCTCAGGATATTCCTCAACATTGAGGAGAAAACCTCCAAAATCTTCTTCAACATTGGCTGCCTTTATTTGAACAACAATGAGTTTGATGAAGCTGAAAAGGTACAGTTACATGGCAGATTCTGTGTTTTATGCTTCTACTTTTTAGACTACTATGCTCTTTGAATTGTCATTTGACAACGGTTATGCTATTTTAAAAAGCTTGTGGCTCTAAAAAGGAAGTTAAAGTGGTTTCACTCTTTATGGGGAAATTTCTGCTTTTTACATCTGAAGGCATTTGACAGAAGTATCGGTAAAGATGAGCACCTGGCTGCGGCCTTTTTCCAGAGAGGTGTTACATTCTACAAAAAGGAAAAGTAAGGCTATTATCATTAAGAGATATTTTATGCTGATCTGACAGTTCAAGTGTTCTTAGAGGGGACTATAAAACACAAACTGTCTCTTTGGAAGAAATGTCATGACACTTTATTAAAATGTTCATAATTGTATCTTCAGGTTTGAAGAGTCTCTTCTGGATTTCCACCAGGCATTTAAGCAGTTACGAGGAAATCAACTAATAGATTACAAACCTTTAGGCCTGAGATACAAACTGTATGCTTGTGAGGTAAGAAAAGGGATGTGCTGTACATTGAAAATTTGATGTGGACAGAATTTTGTTTTTGTACCTTTATTGGTTTTATACCTTAACAGTTGTGGTGTGAGTGGCTCATTTATTCCAAGTGATGCACTTGATGACTCAAGTCAACTAAGTCTGTTTTCTGATATGGTCATTTTGTCAAATGCAATTTAGGTGCTGCACAACATAGGGCTAGTACAGGCTCAGTTGGGAAAATGGGAAACAGCTCAAGAGAACCTTCTTACTGCACTGAGCCTGAGGGCAGATGCCAAGTTCAGCCATATTGACCATGCTCTGGAAGCCATACTGGTATGTAAATGCTGTTTCACATTACATACTTATCAGTCCTAATTTCAAACAGAAGTTATTTATGTAATTTGCACAGTTTTAGAGGTTATATAAAACCAGTTCTGAAGTTTATCTCAGAATTATTGTATCTAAGGCAACAAAATCTAAGCGCATGATCTTGTATGTGTTGTTGTTTTGTAACATATTGCAGTTTTCCTAATTAGAAATTGGTGAAATTTGGTGTTGCATAATCACTGCTTCTGGGTAGGTTTTGTGGGAAGTTATGTAAGCTGCAGTAGGGCAAAATTCACAAGACGGATGACTACTAGTCAGACACTAGTGACTAATCATCCTTCTACTTCTCCTCACATACTTTGTAAGAATTTTGATGGCAAATTAATATGACATGTTTTAAAATTGTTGCACCAGAATTGGAAAAATGAAACTCAGCTATATTACACTGATGAGCATACTGCAAAACAGCATGAATTGTATGTGCCACATTGTTTTAAAATGGATAAACATGGTGATTTCCTCTTTTTAGAAACAGAAGGTCTTTCCTTTGGTAGAGATTCGAGCAGGGCTGCTGTTCAAACCCAATAAGAACTATGTGGCAGAGCTAGAGAAAAAGGACTATCTTGGAAAAGCCAAGGTACGCACCATTATCCAATCAGGTCCCCATTATCACATCAATGCAGTGTGCAATGTTACTGAAGAGATCCTTTTTCTATTTGGCCAGTCATTGTAGACAAACTGATTATGATTCGTTTTTTGATTTGTTTTTGGTTCTAGGTTGTAGCTTCTGTTGTACCTGCAGATGAGTTTTCTGGGTTTGCACCACTTCAGCCTCAAGTAAGTAGTGTTGTTAATAAGTCAGGTAAGTAAAGAAGTTGTTAACATGTTAACATTAGCATAATATGAGCATAACAGAGAGAGGTTTGAACGTAATGTTAATGATAAGTGAATACTCAAAACTGTCATTATAATAACCACAGGGCATTTCTTTAATTTGTGTATTGTTAGGTTGACGATGTTCCATCTACACCAAAAGTCCCAGAAGTACTAAGGTAAGGCTTGTCTAGGGTCATGGACATGAGCACTATTTAATGCATATTAACACTAACTCTCTAAAGCTTAAATATGTTTGCAATTTATGTACATTTATGTTACTTTTTTAAAATATATTCAAATAGAAAACGGTTATTTTAAATAATAAAAAATTGCACTATTCTGCTGTACTTTGGATCAAATAAATGCAGGCTTGGTGAGCAGAAGAGACTTTTTAAAAAAAAAAAACATTAAACATCTTACTGTTCAAAAACTTTTGACTGGTTGTGTAGTTCTTGTATTGTTTTGTCCTCTTGTTTTACATAAATGTAAATGTCTTAATCGTCAGGGTATTTGAAGGTGAGCCACACACTGTTCTCTATGAGTTTTACCCTGAGACCAAAGAGGAGCTGGCTGTGTCTCCTGGAAACATCGTCTTCGTTTTTCAGAAAGGAGATGACAACTGGGCATCAGTTGTTTTCAATGAGAAGGTATATTGTTGGTAGATTTAAAAAAGCTAATCATAAAGGACAGTACAATCAGAACAGAAAAAAAACTGAACAAAAACTCTCCCACATGAGAGCCGGCATTCACTATCTAGGGAACATTCCAATGTCATGCTAATGTAATCAATGCATGTTTAAAGTAGAGATAATAATGCTCTATTGTCTCTTGTTTCTTCTAGCGAGGTCTTGTACCTTATAACTTCCTTAAACCCTTGGATAATGTTACAATGCCATCAAAACCACTGCAGGTACAGTAGCTGTATTTTGAACGAATATGCAATATTCCAAACACCAATACAGCACAGTAATGAATTGTATACAGATTTATCATACAAATCTACTTTTAATGCCTTCAAGTGCTCCTGGGAAAGTCGTACCTGTGAATCAGGCATTCATAATTATGATAACACGGTAGTAGCATAAGTTAGCATTATCATATCACAATAAAATGTTTTTGTAACATAAAGCTAACCATGACAGTTGAGTAATTTATTTTTTAGAAAGATAGATAGATAGATACAGTTGAGGTCAAAAGTTTACATCGCCCTTTCAGAATCTGCTAAATTTTACCCTGACAGCAAATTTAATCCGGCCTGATTCTGGCCCACACTCCTGCAAATCCGCAAAACGGACTTGGGCCAGTGTCTTTTGGCACAACGGGCCAATACCGGCACGCATCTGGTTTTCCGCTCATCTGGGCCAGCTCCGTACCAGACTCGGCCCGGATCCGCTCTGCGATAGTAGACCGTGCCCACTGAAACCAGACACGGGCCGGATCCGTCTAGGAATGTGATACAGCACTAAAACGGATGTGACTGTAACGCGGATTTGCCGGTTGAAAATGAATCTGGCACAGAGTCAGATGCTGTCTGGGGAGGGATCATACAATGCATGTATTTTTTTATTTGTTACCGACCTGAATAAGATATTTTACATAAGATGTTTACATATAGTCCACAAGAGAAAATAATAGTTAAATTCATAAAAATTACCCTGTTCAAAAGTTTACCTTTTTTCATTTGTTGTTACCTGAATGATACACAGCTGTGTTTTTTTTTAGTGATAGTTGTAGTCCCTTTGTTTGTCCTGAACAGTTAAACTGCCCGCTGATCTTCAGAAAAATCAGGTCCCACAAATTCTTTGTTTTTCCAGCATTTTTGTGTATTTGAACCCTTTCAGACAATGACTGGGTGATTTTGAGATCCATCTGTTTACACTGAGGACAATTGAGGGACTTATATGCAACTATTACAGAAGGTTCAAGTGCTCACCGATGCTTCAGAAGGAAACACAATGCATTAAGACCCAGGGGGTGAAAACTTTTGAATAGAATTGAGATGTGTACATTTTTCTTATTTTGCCTAAATATCATTTTTTTCTACTGCCCTTCAGAGGCTACAGAAGATCCTTACATGTTTCTCAGAAGACAGAATAAGTTAAATGTACCTTCAAAAGTTTCCACCCCCAGCTCTTAATTCACGGTTTTAACGTTTGAGCTTAATTACTTTTTGTGTCTACATTATTAAGAACTGTCACACATGACCTCTTGTAGATTGAACCATTAAATGAAAATGATGATATACCAGCTCCACCAAGAAGAGCACCACCTAGTAGACCAGTGGGTACAGAAGGCCTGAAGACTGTGAATGCAGAGGTTCAGTATTCCCTTCATACACATGACATAATCACATTTCATCAACAGTAAACAGATATCAGCTAACATATCTTACGTAACATATTGAAAGGCCAACTTTTATTAGATAGAGCCTCATTATATTTGTGGCATCATGAACAGATTGATTATTGTTAATAAGATTATTTCTCAAGCTCTGCTGTATTCCTCACAGACAAATAACACTATGGAATTCTCCGGCTGCATTGTGAAAGTGCACTTTCAGTTCACCATAGCTATCAGAATTGCACATGGACAATCATATGGAGTCATTCTTCAGACGATAAGCTCTAAACTTAAGCTGCCAGCATCAACGTTAACTTTATGGTAACTATACTAATTATAACATTCCTAGCACTGTATTGAAACACTTCAGAAAAAAAATTAAAGTTGTAATATATCTTTCAGTTATGCCAAGGAAGGCGTTGATGAGAGAGTGAACCTTGAGGACTCTGAAATGGAGTCTGTGTGGAATAGTGTGAAAGAGAACCGTCTTACACTGTGGTGTTCAGCGACTGAGGTAAAATACAACTGTTTGACTCATCTATGCTCACACAATGATGTAACCACTACACTTAAAAATAGTAATACTAAAATAAGACACACTGCTGTTCAGCTACCAACTTAAACTCAATTTCTTTTCTGGCACTTCACAAAACTGCTGTCTGAAAGGGTAAAAGTGTGCCTCACAAGAAAGTAGTGGCTCTGTACTCTTATGACTCTTCTACCCCAGAGGATCTGGATTTCAAACAGGGAAATGTCATCACAGTTCTTTCCAAAGGTAGGAACTGAAACTGTGACACTTGTAACTTACTAATATGGACATAAAATACAGTATGAACTAATAATAGATTTTTGTTGGCTTTTTGTTTCCTTTTCAGTCAATGATGAGTGGCTTGAGGGTCAGTGCAATGGGAAGGTTGGCATATTCCCATCATCGTTTGTTAAAGCACTTAATGGTAATCAGCAAAGTGAATGAATCATTCACCTAGCAGTTGCAACCAATGTGTTGATTTACACATATGTATCATGCTTAAATTTGTTGATAATTTTGGGAAAAAACATACAGTACCGCTTGTATTTTTTGACAAAAACAGAAGAACAAGTTTTATTCTGTTTGAATACAGAGACAACATTAAATCACATTTGACATTTACATTTCATCTTATTCAGTTAGCATTCTAGAATTTTCTAACACTGGTAGCACAACAGAACTTATATTAATTATTTAACAAATATTAATTTACCATAACACTCGCCTTACAAATGGAAATAAAGCGATACTTCACATAAAAATTCTGTCATTAATTACTCACCCACATGTTTTTCCAAACTCGTAAGATGTTCATTCATCTTCAGAACACAAATTAAGATATTTGATGAAATCTGAGAGCTAAACCTGATGTGCTTCGGCTTGTTTGCAAGTAGAGGAATGATGTGCCTGAGACTGACACAAAGGAGATTGTTGAATAAAGTCTTTCTTTGCACATACAAAGTATTTTCCTAGCTTCAAAATTATGGTTGAACCAGTCACATGGACTATTTTAATGTCTTCACTACTTTTCTGAGGCTTGAATATGCCAGTTGCATTGCTGTCTATGCCGGGTCAGAAAGCTCTCGGGTTTCATCAAAAATATCTTAATTTGTGCTCTGAAGATGATTGAAGGTCTAACAGGTTTGGAATGACATGAGGGTGAGTACTTATACGCATTTTCATTTTTGGATGAACTGTGCATTTAAAACATGTCCCCAAAACATGTATTATTCCAATTGCATCCTCCAATATATTGTGATTCATGTGTTGTGAGCATTAAAGTGGTCCTTTGATGATTTCCAATGACAGTCCAATAGTAAATGACTGTTATGAGTTTTAAAGATGTGTTGAAGCATTTCCCACACCCTCCTCCTCATAAGCGATTGCAATGCCTCTCCGGCCTCCCACAGCTTTCACCACTGGCGTCTGCCCCAGTTTGGGCTCCAGTCCCTGCCAACTACGGCCAGCCAAAAATGATGCTGCAAAACAAAATGATTACGATTATCTTCTGCATTTGCATTAGTCAAACTTGTCAGTTTTAAGATACTGAGTTGAAGAATTACTACTGCATCTACAGTTCAGTATGCCATCAGACTCTATACCTGCTGTGTTTGTATTGGCCACAGTGAGAGTCTGATTTCTCGGGACGAGTGAAGTAGACTCTGATGTGCCGTTTATGATCTCCGATGAGGCGGTGGAACAAGTTCGCAGAGCTCCTGTGATTAGAGAGACATCTGTGGTCTCTTCCTCAAAGGCAGACTGGTCTGGTTCAGGGAAGCCCACATGACTGCTTCCACCTATAATATATGTTTCTTATTAGATGCAAAGAACAATACCATATATGGACATCATTCAAAGCCCATAGAGTTTAAATATATTCTGTCATTAATTACTCATCCTAATGTTGTTCCAAACCCGTAAGTCCTTCGTTCATTTTCAGAACACAAATTAAGATACTTTTGATAAAATCAGAGAGCTTTCTGACCCTGCACAGACAAAGCCCAGAAAGGTAGTAAGGACATCAAAAAATTTTTCATGTGATATCAGTGGTTCAACCTTAATTTTATGACACTACGAGAATACTTTTTGTGCACATCGAAAATGACAAATGCTTTCTATGAAGGTTGAGAAAGCTTTTAGATTTGATCAAAAATACCTCAATTTGTGTTCTGAAGATGAACAAAGGTCTTATGGGTTTGAAACAACATGAGGAGGAGTAATTAATGACAGAATTTTCATTTTGGGGTGAACTATCCATTTAAACAACACAATATCAATATCACAGTACTTTTTTGTGTTTCTGGTATGCTCTGCAGAGTGATTTGTTAAAATGAGACAACATACCAGGCAGTAAATCTCTGAAGTCTGTGACATATTCTCCAGTCCACTCTCTGTGCTTATTGCAAGCCAATTCCATCTCAAAGGGCGTCACCACAGGTCTGTAGAATTCACTTGAATCCAGCAGTGAGTTTTCTGGACAAGCAACTAGCACATAAACGTCAATTTCCAAGAAGTTAGCGAGTTTGGGAACATTGATCTTTCCCATAGCAAACATATAGCTCTTCTTGCCTGCTTTGTGAATAATGTCTTTTAGCTGCTCTATGATGGTCAGATAGTTGGCGACACCAAGTGTGCCCACCAAAATGCCCACTACACTGGCATCTTTGGCCCGCTCAATGGCATAATAGCGTTTCATCAGTGCCTTGTTGATTTTAACCGATTCCACTCGGCCTGTGTGGGTTTCTGGGTTAAATGAGCTGAAGGCACAGTGGTTCCAGGTCATCATGAAGTTTGTAAGAGTCAAGCCTTCCTGGCCAATGTAAAACATACTGTAATTATCAACACTCTGCCCCGCTTTTACACTAAAGTGTCTGCCAAATTTAAAAATGACTATATCATCCTGTGAATCTGTGTGATTATCATCCACATAGCTGTCCTGTATCAGCTCAGCGCCACAGGAATGATCCGTTTTTAGAAGAGAGACCACAACATTGGGGTAGATATCACACAAAAGTGTCCTGAGATCACCTGAGGACAGATGAGATAAATTAACAAAATTAGTGAACCTGGACCACTAAACCAGTCATAAGGGTTAATTTTTTTTTAAATTGAGATTTATACATCATCTGAAAGTTGAACAAATAAGTTTTCCATTGATGTATGGTTTGTTTGTTAGGATAGGACATTACTTAGCCAAGATACAACTATTTGAAAATCTGGAATCTGAAGGTGCAAAAAAGTATTGATGAAATACCCTTTAAAGTTATCCAAATGATCAAAAATCAAAAGTTACGTTTTGATATTTATGGTAGGAAATTTACTGAATATCTTCATGGAACATGACCTTTACTTAATATCCTAATGATTTTTGGCAGAAAATCGATTATTTTGACCAATACAATGTATTTTTGGCTATTGCAACAAATATACCCATGCTACTTAAGACCTTTTTTGCGGTCCAGGGTCACATTTGGTAAAATTAACATTATTTAAACATTAGCATAGATTTAACACAAAAAATAACAATTACCTATAGCATGTGAATAGGTGACATCATACAGCACAATGACATGACTTTGGGGATCAAGGTAAAGCTCTTTGAAGGCTGCAGCACACTGCTGGACATCAATAGGTCTTTTCCCAAACACATACAGAAGGGGTAGTCTTCTGCATGGGCTGAGGCAAGATGTTCCATAATGCACTATACAGTCTGCTCTCACATGTTCTGCCGCTACCTCATCCACACAACAGCTGAATAGAAAATAACAGGTTGTGTAGGCACACAGAATGATACTGTGGTAGTTGCTTTGGATGAAAACATCCACTAAAATGTAAAGTAAATGAAATATGAATTTTACCTGCCATAGGACGTGTCTCCTAAAATGAATGTCTTGGCTTTGGTTTCATTCTCTATTTCGGCAGACACCCGGACGGCATCAGGTAGGAGTTCATCTGGAAACTGTAAAGCTACCTGTGATAAAAACAAGACATTTGAATCCCCTAAATAGGTTTTTGGACACAAAGTTGGAGTAAACAAGACAGATGACTTTTAAAGATGTTGTCTTGCCTTTTTGAATTGATTACTGGTGATAAAATGACATGTCTCTGCTATCTGATACAGCTGAGCCAAATTTCCAGCATGGCTGGTTGTCGTGATGGTGGACACATTGACAGTGCGCTGAAGAACTGCCTCACTGCTGCTACTAAAAGCATCTGTCATCTTCTCTCAGGAGTACTCTGGTTCTAAAAACAATCAAAAGTTATAATTAAGCAATAAGCAGTATTACATACGCTGCACGAAAGGCCAAACATATCAAAGCAATTAATCATTCCCCACAACAGCACACAATCTAATATTTCACTTTTATCTAACCATTACAGTAACTCGGAGCTGTCATTAAAGGCCTGGAATATTATTAGATTTTAACACTGTCATGACTTTGACTTTCACGTAAGTGAATCACATTTGTGTTTAAATATATAACTGATATGTATTCCTACCCTGAAGGCAAGATTTGTTTTAATTTTAGTCAACAGGATTCTAATATCTAATACATTATACAGTCTAATAAGCTAATAACAGTCTAATAAGAAGTTGCTATACGAATTTCTTAAAGCAGCTAAAACTAGCTAAGCGACGGATAAATTAATCTGATAACGGAATATGGGTAAAGCCAAACTGCATATTACAATTAACCACAACAAAACGCAACATACCAAAACATAGATGCACATTACATGTTACTTTCCACGTGAGCTTGCGGAACACTGCACGCTTTTCTTCATCGTTCATTCCCTCCGACTTGGGTTCATCTTTCTGCCCTCTAGTGTCCTGGAGAGACTGTGAGTGACAACTTTCATATTTGACTTCACAAAGAAAATTCAACAATTCAAGACTGTTTATTACTTAGAATAACTGTGACATACATTGAATCAGAACCATATTACATTAAAATATATACACTTTTTTGTACATTTGTGCGTTTTAAGTTCTCATCTTTCATCATGTTTTCAACATGTAATAAAATCATTTTGACAAATATATGTACTGTAATACTTAAATCACTACCCAAACAACCCAAGGCACTTTTTTGGACATCATACAAGAGTTAGTCAGAGCTTTGTAACAGCTTTACCAATATTCAGTGTCACTATTACTTGTGACACTGTTTAAACATGCAGAGTATTTGCAAGTGTATATGTATTCAGTTACACGAATCACATACTTTGCACTTTCTTTGTTATATTTATGTTCTGTATTGTCCTGGGCTTCATTCAGCTGTTGACATTGGTTTTAATAGAAATGAACGTCATGAACTAATGCAAGATGCTGCACTATGTAGGCACCATCTAGGTACACTCCTGCTAAAAAAAACAACAGATAAAACCAGCCTAAGCTAGTTGGCTGGTCATAGCTGGTCAGCAGGCTGGTTTTAGAGGGGTTTTGGCCACTTCCTTGCCTAGCCAGACTGGGAGACCAGCTGGAACAACCAGCTTCAACCAGCTAAGACCAGTCAACCACCTTTGCTGTTTTTTCAGCAGTAAGAGTTTTAATGTTTTTTTTTAATAAGTATCTTCTGCTCACCAAGCTTGCATTTATTTGATCAAAATACAGCAAAAACAGTCACACATATATTTGAAATATTTTCTTCTACTTGAATATATTTTAAAATGCAATTTATTCCTGTTTCAAAGCTAAATAAAATTATTAATTTCTATCACTTCTTACCCCCAAAATAAGATGTATATACAGACTACAAGCTTTTGAATGGTATATTGTGTAATGTTACAAAAGCTTTTTATTTCAGATAAATGCTGATTTTTGGATCTTTCTATTCATCAAAGAATCCTGAAAAAAATTTACTCAGCTGTTTTAAATATTGATAATAAATGTTTCTTGAACAGCAAATCAGCATATTAGAATGATTTTTGAAGGATCATGTGACACTGAAGACTGGAGTAATGATGCTGAACATTTAGCTTTGATCACTGGAATAAATTACACTATAAAATATATTCAAATAGCAAACAGTTATTTTAAATAGTAAAAATATTTCTGTTTTCGCTGTACTTTGGATCAAATAAATGTAGGCTTGGTAAGCAGAAGACACTTCTTTAAAAAATATTTGATTGATAGTGTATGTACATATGATTTATTTTTCAACAGAACTTGATATAAAAATGCAGGAATTAACATTTGCTCCTACAGGATCTTCTTATGACCCGAGGCTGAAGAGACGGTTTCTTCTGATGTTTACATCCATATCCGATAGAATCCAAGTACAACTGTGAGACACGTGAATACTGAACCTAGAAGAATTACAAAAATAAAACATGAATCCAAATAAATACTGAAGCGGTCCCTTACCAACTTAAACTTTGAATTACTTCTTAAATTAATTTGCTAGTGAACGTTCATCTTGACTTCTGAACAAGAACAAAGACATTCTGTGGCAATGTGTAAATATCTTTACCAAGACCAGTGGTGGAAATCAATTTAAGCTACTGATAATTCATGTGTGCAAACAAGAAAAATAAATAAAATATTTCATACAGTGTTTTGAAAAACAAATATGTTGTGTGTAAACTCTTTGTGACAAATAGTATAAACACAGAATATACAGACACCACACAGTTCTTCCTTAAAGTAGCCAGTCTACCACTGATCATGATGACTAGTGTTTTTTTAGCTTTTTGTTCTTAATTGTTTGTGCCTCATTTTGGGATATGTTTAATAATTATGCTCAATAATAATTTTGAGCCTCATTTCTGACTTCAGAAAAAAAAACAGAGCTTGAAGACTTAGGGGTAAATTATCAGCACCGATATTAAGCATTTGTATGGTTATCGACCTTTTTAAAAAATGATTTGCCGATTAAAAAATTATTTAAATGCATTAAAAAAAAAGTTTTTGTCAGAGCCCTTGTAATTCTTAATTTTGACTTAATTACTTTTCATGTTTACATCAGACACATTTACCGGTTCAAAATATCGGTCTACTTGATCTGTATTAATCTGTTTGGCATCGGCCCTGAAAACACAACCCTGAAAACCGACCCCTAGTTTGCATAGTCCAAAAGGTGTACATTTCTTTTTCAAATTGCAAATGTGCGATCTTGACATTTTTACCTGCCAGATATTTGATAGTATCCAGTTTATGTGACTCCAGCAAAGTCTTCAGACCAGCCACTTCTGTGTCGATTTTCATGTTGGTCTGTGACACGTGACGATCCTGCTCAGAATGCTAAGAAAGAAAAAACTGTTAAAAAAGTTTCACACAAAAAAATCAAGAAGACATTATTGTCCTAAACACTGGTATTATCTCACCATTTCCATCAGTTCATTCCTAGTCCCAATAAGCCTTCTGTCAAACTCTGCCGTCTGTACCAAGAGCAAACACATCTCAATTAAAGCATCTTAAATGCTATCTACAACTCAACTAACTAACAAATCGGTTATGTTCAGAGACAGTGAAGCTTCCAAATTGGTTTTACTACTGAGTCTTTATTTCGCTATACTTACCAACTCCTTTACACGGCTTTTTTCTACATTCAGATCCAAAAAGGCATCTGCACGCCTTTTGTTTATTACATCCTGCAGCACAAAACAAAATGGAAAACTACAATGACTATAATGCACAGTAATGATTTATGTTTAGGAACTGTGTTTGCCTCTGTGACAAGGTCTGAATAGCAAAGCAAAACGTTTTTCATTAAAAATTAATTTATTGACTTACAGTGAGTTGTATCCCTAGCTGTGACAGCTCAACTTTGATCTTCTGTAAAAGAATTAAGAAAATATTACTTTATTAAATGAATGTACAAAGCTGTCAAAAAGTAAAATAGCAAAATTTTATTTAACAGCTGTTGTGTTAAATCATTTATTTGAATTTACCATGATAATAGAGACATATTAAAGAAAGAAAGACTTGTAATTATATACATATACTACCATTAAAACATTTTTTCTTTTAAGAAATAAATATTTTTTTTATTGAGCAAGGATGCATTAAATTGTTCAAAAGACATTTATTAAGTCATAAAAGAATTTTAAAAATTACTAAGCAGAAGAACTGTGATCATGTGACACTGAAGACTGGAGTAATGATGCTGAAAATAAAACTCTTGACAAAAATGTATGTATTTTTATCAAATAAATGCAGTCTTTGTTAGCATACGAGACTTCTTTCAAAAACAAAAAATCTAAACCTAAATCTAAACCTTTTAAAGGCCTTTTAATCACACTGAATACAGAAAAATTATTTTTAAGTATACCACAACACGACCTCACCTCATTCTCTGCTAGTAATGCTGAGAATTCACTCTTTTCCAGAATGATCATGTCCTTTTTTACGGCAGCAATATGAGACATGACTTTTTGTAACATGATTTCCTGTCAAATAAAACTAGTTAAGTACAGTAAATGACCTCTTTGTCCTGGGCTAACATGAGGGAAGTTGTATAGACAACAACAGAGCCATTTTTTATGTGTACATTAAAAACATCACACCATAATCAACTTTGGTAATTGTTGCCATCTTTTGCCATGAATCTGACAGTCACTTACACCACAAATTATATATCAAACGTTGAATACACAAAGTGAGCTCTAGAACCTCAAATGAGCTAAATCAATAAATGATAGTCACAGCCTCACAGGTCATGGGTCCACCCAAACAATCAGAACAGCATGGAAAGACAATGAAAATCTCACCTGCTGCGTTTTAGTAGCCATGTCAGCATACATAACATCCATATTTGAATTTGTGATATTTACCATCATATTGACAATTACCTCTGCCTGCTGGGTTATGAAACCTGAAAAGACACATAACATTTTGATGAATCATTGAAATTAAAATTCTATTGGAATAAGCCTAGAACCCTATACAGACAAGACAGTACAAGAAATCTTACCACTTTCCTCAAGCAGTTGAACCATTGCATGAGTATCAAAAAATAACTTTCTATTGCCAGACTTAGCAATGTCTGATTTTTTCAGGTCATATTGTAGAGTTTTAACCGAGGTGCTCAACTCTGAAATGAAGACAATGGGGAACAATTACTGAGTGAAATATGCAATAGAGAAACTGTCATTATTAAAAATTATTAATGATAAAAAAGAACATCTGTAAACCTGTGTGTATCACTTCTAAAAGCAAAAACATATATACCTCTGACCAGCATGGGTGAACCTCTCAGTAACGTTAACCGCCGAAAAGACTCCGTGTCAGACTTTAAATAACGATTAGTCCGTATTCCGTTAAATCCATTTCTAATCACAGAGATTAGATGTCTGCTGTGTGCAGACCTCATTCTGCTGAAAATAAGCACTTGTGTGTATATTAAGTACAAAATCTGTGGAGAACTTTAAAATGTTGCCGTGTCGCGGAGGTACGGGACCTGATGTGACCGCATGATCTTGCTTTTCTCCTCTGTATTCGTCCCCTCAAGCCAGTACATAAAATAAAACTTCTTAAATGTCTGAAATAACTAAAAAGTACTATATATAACAGGAGCTGTAACACATTGCGTGTTTTTAACTGCAATACTACAGTAACAACTATAGAGGTTTCCAAACTTTTTTCCCTTTCTGTGTGACAGATCCTACCACCTCTGTCAAACTTCCTGTAACAGAGAGCGTAAACAATGACGTTTCACGTACACATGTTGGTTTTACGTTCTGGACGTAAGCTATGAGGCGCCTCATAGTAAGCACGCCATAAAGTTCTACATTCTATCAAATTATTAAAAACGTATATTTTTATTGTTTAACAAATGATAAGAGATGTGCTCCAGAATATGTTTATTGTCAACCTCAGGAGGTCAAACGAAATATTGTTTACAATATTGTTCACAGAGTTACCAAAATATGGACACAACTACAGCGTATTTATCTGATTTTCATGCGCAGGTGTTACTATATTGGAAAATGTTGTACAAGCACAATTTTACCCGCATAATGTTATAACCTGCAATAACAGGTGTATTTTACATAAGAGGAAATCTTTATTTTATGAAGACTGGTTTGACAAAGGAGTTTGGAATGTAACCCATTTAATGAATGGAGATGGTAGTATATTAAGTTATGATCATTTTAAGATAACATTTCATTTGGATTGTTCATATGGACAATTTTCTTTAGTTGTCAAAGCTAGTCCTGTATTGACAATTAGATGTTAAATGAAATAACACGGTTTTGACATCACTAATTACAAAATAATAGTTTCCTTTTTCTGTTAAAAGAAATGTTTTATCTGAGAGGTTTTCAAAAGCTGACACTAATAAAGTTATAACTAGATACCTGCAATTTCCCTTGCTACCTAAAATGAAAGAAGTACACTTCAAAACAATCAATGTCATTTACCCATGTAATGTATTTCTTAGAATCTAATTTGGACAGAAATGTATCTAGCCTACTTTCTGCTTGAAATATATATTGTTTTTAAAGTTGTACTATTGTTAAATCCTTTTGGGGCAGATTGTATGAGTAGTTGAAGACGAAGAATCATCACATTGGTAAATCTGGTATATATGCAAAACAAAGAGATTGAATTTCTGTGCAATAATATGTTGATTGTAGCAAAGTTTTATATACATAAAGATTTGTTAAAGTTTCTCCTTCTTTTACAGCATTTAAAAATTATTTCAGAATTTTATTTCAATCATAAAACGTTTAAAAAGGAAAAGTGTCTTAAAACTGTACACTTCTGTCAAAACAGAGGGATTGACCCCCATGAAATGTAATTTAATTTGTGTTATAATTTGCTTTTAGTATTATTTTATTGTTTGTATTATTTTGTTTATTATGTGCTGCTTGGATTTGTTATTATCGTGTTTAACAATTGAAAGATGACAATACCTGTTTGTTATTTGAAGATTTAATAAAGTGGGGAAAAAAAAAAACCCTCTACAGCGTATTGTGTGTGACCTTGGTTTTATATCCTGGTGGAGACTTAAGCTTGAAAACACGCAATCCGCATGGGTAAACACGCATATAAATCAGAGACAGAACAAGTTTTTTTTTTTCAGAATGTAAAAATGAAGAAAGTTTCTTGTGAGGGGTAGATTTAGGTTTAGGGTTGGTGTGGGCGGTTTGTGCAGTATAAAAACCATTATTCCTATAGAGCCCCCACAGGGACAGCAAAGATAGTGTGTGATTTTACAACTTTCTAGTGATGAACATGAAAAAATGTCAGAGAGAAACCGTAGAGACTGACTCTAAATGTCAGTCTGATGCTGCCTGGCAGATCTTACTACACATCTAGTAAACTGATTCTAACAGTTTATTTTAAAATGCATTTTTTGTTTATTTCATAAAGCATATTATTCATGAAATATTGAAAATATTACAGTGAAAGAAGGAAAACAAAAGGATCAAAAGGATATCAACATCATATTTGTCAACATCTCATCACACCACTGGAATAATCTTTTCTAAATGTCTTTGAAAAAGCAAACTTCAATTTGAGGTAATTACAATATTTCAGTCTTTTTCTGTAGACTTTCTCTTATTTATATGTTATTATCAATGAAGTCCTACTTATTTATAATTAGTGACTGAATATTAATATGTCTATTGCAACAGGATTCTAACTAAATAACTGAAAGTCACAATAGATAAAACATGTAGATAACATATTAAAGCACTATGCGTATCTGTTGGTGGTGTTTTGAGAAGACAGTACAGACTTGCTAGGTAATAGTTAAAGGAATACATGTTGTGTGAGTGTTGGTATTCGCTATAGTCAAAAACTAAAACAGATGATGAGTAAAGTTCTGAAAGTAGGACATGATGAACCAGCCTATGAAACAGAACTTGTTTATACACAGCATTCTGAAAGTATCAGTAAATCAGAAAGTAAATCAGATTTTACAACTATAGTCCCACTTTGACATTTCAGTTCTGTATCAGAGAGAAGATTCATTCATCATGATTTCTTTTGGTATAAAAGATCACACACCCACAATTAATGGCAAAGTTTTTGGATTTGTAAAAAGGACTCCCAGGCTTTGTTGATATCAACAGGAAGAAACTGTTACATAGTTAATAAGTACACAGACTGTTGATGTTTGGCTAGGGTGACCATATTTTAGTTTTAGACGACTCCTATTTTTGGCATCAAAATATGTCATTTCCATACCAAAACTATATATTTTACAGTCACCGGTATGCAGATTGGTCATAAACATAGCTAAATCATAAAACAAGCTTCCTACTACAGTGGCCTTTCTTCACAATACAATATCTATCACAGGTAGAATGCAAAATGTTTCAATACAAGCATTTCAGTCTAATGGAATTTATGCAATATTTCAAACTTTTAACCCACGGGAGAAAATCAACCCGCTGCAATAGTTTCACGAATATGTTTGTGGGAGTATGCCTCATGCAAGGCTTTAATACAAAAACGCACACAATGAATGGTGCCTCTATAGAAAGCAAAAGCCGAATCCCGGACATTTTGAAAATTTTGGGAACAGAGAACGTATGGTCACCCTATGTTTGGCTGAACACAACAGAAGAGACCTCAAAAAAAATAACAGCCTACATAACACAAGCGATAATACTTCAGACCAGGAACACCACACACACTGATAGCACCACAGCAAAGATCGCCACGCCGCACAGCATCAATACTGCAAACATCTGGCTGCGACTGCAAAAGCCTTGAGCTGCCTCTTCATCAATGGACAGTAACGCTAGCGAGGCGCTGTCAGTGCTGACAGGGTCAGCATACTGAGGACCCAGCGCCTCCACTGTCCAGCGCAGCACATTGACCTTTAGCTCCATGTCCTCCAGTGTACGGTCCACCTGTGCAATCTCTTGCTCCAGCTGACTCTGCTCCTGACCCTCCATGCTGGATGTCTGGGTGCCATCACCTGCCTCCTTCAGGTCAGGCAGGCTCAAGGCCCGTGCTGCCACCTCTGTTGTCCCACCTGCTTAAGCAAACACTTGTATTAGACTAATTACATGGCTGTGACAGGTAAGGTCACAAATGTCAGATAGAACCTTTTAATTTATTAATGTTAATTTCAACATTTACTTATGCATTATTAAAATCAAAAGTTGTGTTTGTTAACACTATGAACGACTGTATTTTCATTAACAAATATGAAATGTATTCATTGTATGCTCATATTATTTAATACATTAGTTCTAATGAAATCTTATTACATAGTGGTACCATATAGATGTATAGGCGTAAAGATAACTTAGGCTACGCTAATTTTTGCCATTACCGCAAGGCAGTATGTGCATTGCATTTACGAACTTGAAGGTTATACAGTTTTCTGTCGCTCAGTTTTTTCTGTTATTTGGCCAAAATGTCTATATAGACTAAGACACTCTTCTTCGCTCCTCAAATACAAAAAAGCATTAGCCTTTATACTGTTTCTTGAGTAAACAAAACACTCTACTTATTCCATCAACAGTTCTTTGGAGGAATGATGAGGTTTGACTGTCAGTTTAAGGAGCCAATGGCGTTTAGAGGTTTAGTGGCGGTGGCGTCAATTTTACTGATCCAGGATCAGTGATCCTTAGCGGTTATATTTACGAATTGAGCTTGAGCTTCAGAAATGCTTTGGATAATGTTACCTTAGCTTTTGTTGATGCTACCATGCTACTTGATGAAAAAAGAGCTTTCAGCGACACTACTGCCCAATACATAATTCATTTCTGAAAAAAAAAAAAAAAAAATGAAGTAGACAAACTCCATAACAGTTTTAAAAAGTATCCACCTTTTTTTTTTTAACATGGAAGTAAGCTTATGGGTGAGACTTCCAATTAATTAGCCGCTATAGGGTAATAGAATAGGAATGTGCAGTAAATAATACAATTGTTTGCAAGATAACACAATAAAATAATAAGGTAAGACACACCAATTTGCAATATTAAGCAGCAAAATGAGCTGTTTTGTACAGTTAAAAATAGCTGGATGCAGATGAGACAGGAAGCCAAACCCATAAAATTTACAATGGCCATGCCCACTCTATGTGAAGAAAAAGGTGGATAGCTCTAAGCCATTGTAAAATCTGGATGATGGACACTTGACAATACTTTTTCATGTCAAATTTTGCTGAAATTTTGTCAACAAAAGCTAACATAACATTATCCAAAGCATTTCTGAAGCTCAAGCTCAAATCGTAAATATGACCGCTAAGGATCACTGATCCTGGATCAGTAAAATTGACGCCACCGCCACTAAACCTCTTAACGCCACTGGCTCCTCAAACTGTCAGTCAAACCTCATTATTCATCAAAAGAACTGTTGATGGAATAAGTAGAGCGTTTTCTTTACTCAAGGAACAGTATAAATGTGACAGCACCTTTACATGTCATATGTTTGAGGAATTTCCAGAAGTTGTTTTGTCACTAGCTACTCTTAATTAAAAATCTACTATGAAACTCATAGAGTTCTGTTTACTTACCCTGTATGCCTGTTTGCACCATGGTACTGTTATTGGCCAGGGAAAAGTGCTTGGCCATGGTGAAAACCTTGCACATGTCTGCATGTAAGAGCTCCAGACAAGAGGAGAATGCCACCCACAGTAGCTCTGTTTCCTTCCTCTCAGCCTCTGGTAATGTTTTATCCCTCAGTCGAGCTGTCAGGTGGTTTCGGCAGAACAGTGCTAGTGTCTGGGCTCGCTCTCGCGTTTGTCGAAGATCGCGACGAAGGCTGGAGTTGTCCGTGCATCCACCTACACAGGAGGCCAAGTGCCGATAACATGCCACCACCTGAGTAAGAGCAGATCAACTATGGTGTTATGAACTTTATAAATATATATATATTTTTTTTTCTTCAATATATTCTTTTTTTTGTTCTCTACAATATTGTTCTTCTAGACTGACTTCTAGAATATTTGATGGCACAGTATGGGCCATTCTACAGAATTTGTTCAAAGTCATGGTTGGAAACATCTTTTTTTTTTTCTCACAAATTTTGTATGTGTGCAAATTGTATAATATCCAAGGTACACATTTCTATTAACTGTGCAGATGATATTGTATTTCTAGAAAGTTTCATGAATATTTTTTTTCTCCCTAAATTTGTCATTTCTGAAACACAGTAATATATAATTTAAAAGGAAGGGTTACATTGACCTATTCAATAGCAATTACAATTTTAGCAATATTTCAAGTATGATTTATGAGGTTTGTTGTCTTTTGAATTCAGTTTTTCTTTGTAAAAGGCAAGAAGTTGATCAAACTGATTTCAAGGTTAAGGATTCATTAGTTTGAATTGTTATTTATTTTTGACAAAACATCCAATGTTTCGGTCATAACAGCACATTTTTGGTAGTGACATTAATGTTTAGGCAGTGACAACATCACATTACAGAATTTTAACTCACATACTAAAACATACTAAAATACAAAAAATGTGCATAACTGTACTACATTTTTGTTTTAGTTTTATGTGTTCCCTTTTGTCACAACCGAAACAATGATGACATGTTTCGGTTGTGACTGTTACGGTAGTGACAATTTTAGATACTTTTGAAGCTAACTCAAAGATAAATAGCTAGCGCAGTTCTGAAGAATTGTATATAAAAAGTAAATGTTATGGAATAACTCCCAAAAACAGTGTTCAATTATAGAAAAATGATGGGACCTATGTACTTACCATAAATATTTCCTGACCATAAATGTAGGAGAGTAGTTAAAATCATTCTCAGCCAATGGATACACTGTTACACTGTAAAGCATACACTGTTTCGGGAGTGACATGAAAAGTTTTGTATTTTACAAAGAAAAAAAAATATATATATATATTTTAACTTCACTTAAAAAAACAAACAAACAAACAAACAAACAAACAAATTTTTTTAAAAACAACAATGGAATAAAATGCAAACATTATTTCAATATAATTTTCATAAGTCAATTAGGGGTTAGGGTTTGGAACAGCCACCTCCTAATTAAAAGTACCCAAATGATTATATATATATTAAGCTTACTGCTATATAAAATATTATTGTGGTAGTTAATTGTTTAAATAATATAATAAAATAACCTTAGTAAACATCTAAGATTTGATGTTTCTGGAAACTGGAAAATGGACATGCTGTATGAGTTTTTGGAAGAAATCTCTGTTTGGTTCTTTAAATCCGATTTCACATGCACATTTTGAATATGAATATATAGGCTGCTACACTACAGTTCCAAAGTTTGGGGTTGGTAGATTTGGTAACCCTTTATAATAATGTTCAGTTGTAAGTCATTTATAAGTGATTAGTTAATGATAAAATAATCATTTACAAAACATTTAGAAACCATTAATAATTGATGTGCTAACAATTTACAAATCTTAAAAACAGCATATCATGAAATAATCAAACAGATCCTTAGTAAATGGTTAATAAGTTAAGAGTAAAACTGGTTTACATTATCACTAGATCCAACACACTCCACACAGAACACAAGTCTGTGCTGATGAGAGAAAGGGTTTACACGTTTATTCACTTAACAGCAAATAATTTATTATTATTTAAAAAAAGAAAATAGTTTTAGAATAATTGCATTTTTGCACTTTTTAACTTAGCACTTATTAATCATTTATAAACACAGTCATGTTTTGTAAATGATTAGTTCATCATTAACTAATTACTTGTAAATGAACTTGTAATTGACATTGTAAATGAATTAACAAAACATACACAAATTGTTAGCATATCACTTATTAATAATTTGTGAATGTTTTGTAAAAGATTATTACATCATTAACTAATAACTTATAAATGACTTACAGCTGAATGTTATTATAAAGTGTTACCGTAGATTTTAAAAAATCTAAAGACGTCTCATACTCATACATTTGATCAAAAATACAGTAAAACAGTAATATTGTAAAATATCATTACAATTTAAAAGAACTGTTGTAATGTAGGCTATTTTAAAATATAATTTATTCCTGTAATAACAAATCTGAATTTTCAGCAGCCATTACCCCAGTATTCAGTGTCACTTGATCCTTTAATATTCTAAAATCACAAATATCCTTGGTTTTATGAGGTTAGATAACTGTTCAGGTTATCAAACATCATTATGGATAGACTAAGGATTAGTTTGAATGACAAATATTACTTATAATCTGCTTGTCATAAGATGGCTATTTCAGGATAAGCTTTGGAAACTTTTGGGATCTTGGTTTAGTAGGCCTACGTGCTGTCTATGGCCATTTGGATTTCAAAAAGATTAAATCGGTTATAATGCTGATCATTTTTAACTGTATGTCTGAAGGTAATATATATTAATGCTTAAAATAAGTAGGCGAACAGAGTAAACAGGTAATTTTGCTGGGCTAGAGAGAATATTGACACATGCCTCCACTGGTTCACACTGAAGATAATCAAGCAGTGGAGCGTGGATCATCCCTACTCAGAGATAGTGCCTTTTCACCCCAAGGCTTGAGGAACACACCATTATAAGATGCTTTTATGTTCAGCCTGAAAATAAGGAGAAATGAGGACATGCACTTCGACATCTTCAGTCTAAACCTCAATAATTTGCCATCACGTCTTAAATATGGTACAAAATAATCCACAAATGATTTGTAACACCTTGATTGATTGACTCCCCTCATTTTTTTATCATTAGCACAATATTTAGCATTAGACCACACTAGAGACAATATGTGACAACATATAATATTTACGCTTATATCATAATAAGTCTGTTAGCAAACATGGTGCAGATTATTAAAAATGATTCGAAATTATATCACCACAAAATTATTTGAAAAGTTTGAAGTGTGTTTAGAGTAATGATCAGTAATTAGATCATGTAATATCAACTCACCTTGATGAGGGAGTCCACCATTGCTTTTCCCTCTTGCAGTGGTTGTGCTGAAGTTCCATCATCAGCGACTTTGTTGTTGGACAGTGGCATTGGGTTGTGTTTTCAAAGGTAACAAGGGCGAATCCCTGTTCCGAAAGCTACCATCCACCCTCAAACTCAGCAACCCTTATGCAACATTTGTTTTAGCTGGAGTAAACTACGGTCCATATTGAAGCTGCCGGTCCTCTCTGAGCCTGTGTAAGTTTAATGTTTATTTTACATCTACAAGAATAAAAATCTTAGAAAGGAAAATAAAAATGACAAAAGATTACCAAAGATTCAAAGGTTTCCAAAAAAGACAAAAAACAGAGGTGCAGAGGATTGTGATGTCAAAGTGGAGTGTGATAATCCCAGCGATTGACCCCTTTGCACTGAAGCTGTGTTGTTAAGCTCATTACATGCTGCTGAGAGGTGCGGAGATGCTGGGGCCTGGGAATACGTCACTTGCTCCTCCAGAACTCCCCTCTTCTTATTCCATCACTCTCACTTTCTTTCTCTCTCCTTTCTCTTTGTGTGTGCTTGTGCCTGAATGACAGGCCAGGCCCTGAGGGGCAGGTTGTGGTCCAGTGTTTGCTGCGGTTCTCATAAAAGTCAACCTACATGTCCAGGGTGACATTTATTATTTGTCACAAGCTTGCACAAGATTAACTCTAATACATAAAATCTAATGCTTCAATCTGTATCTATCTATCTATATAACAAAAATACAAAAAATGTAAACAAGGATTAGTCAGGTAATTGTTAATCTCCTTTGTCTCAGGTCAAATTAGATTAGGGGCATGCTAAAATAATCCCTGAAATATATCTGCTGGACTGGTCTGGTTATCCCATCTTAACCATGAACGTAGAGACCATACAGGTGCAATTTTTTCTTTTTTTTTTAATAATTTTGGATAACTTACGAAGTAATTTGTCAAGAAATACAAACACATGAATGTGAGAAGAAATAGTCTTAAATTATTAACAGACTATTGGTTTTGTGAGTTCTCCATTTGCAATGTCTGCCCTTAGGATCTAATCATCTACCCAAGAGACTTGGCTGCTTTATGTATTTTTCAAATTATGTTATTTAGGAACAAATGTGACCATGGAATTTTTTGGCTTAATAAATAAGCTTTCCATTGATGCATTGTTTGTTAGGATAGGAAAATATCTGGCCGAGATACTATTCCAGAACTGTTTGAAAATCTGGAATCTGAGGGTGCAAAAAAAACTAAATACTGAGAAAATTGCCCTTAAAGTTGTCCAAATAAAGTTGTAGGCAATGCATATTACTAATCAAAAATTAAGTTTTGATATATTTACGGTAAGAAATGTACAAAATATCTTCATGAAACGTGAGGTTTACTATATATTCAAATCATTTGTGGTGTAAAAGAAAAGAATCGATAATTTTGACCCATACAATGTGTTGTTGGCTACTGCTACAAATATACCTGTGCTACTTACGACTGGTTTTGTGGTCCAGGGTCCCAAATAATCAGCAAATTATCACAGTTTGAAATGATACAGTTAGATGTGTGATTTCAAATGAGTTATTATACAGGAACAACTTCTTCAGTGGATGGTTTAATCAATTTTGCCATTATCAGCAAATTATGAAAATTACAATTTTGATAAGCACACATAAGCATACATAGGCTATTAAAATTGTTAAGCCTTTAACTTTACTTGGTAAACAGTGCAGTTCTCTGCTTTTGATATAATGTGCTATAATGATACTTACTAAAAGCTTACACTCAATGTTTTATCATTCACCGTGTAGCATAGCACATTTATTCCACAGTCATTATGGTCAAAAGTTGGTCAAAAAACAATAAAGCATGTAATTTCAGAAGGGTAGACTGTTTGTCAGTTCTCTTGTCTTGCCTTTAATCTGAGAAGAAATAGAGTTTCAATCAGAAAAACATTCAGAATGCAATGCATTTTCATATGTTTTACTGAAACAGCATATGCAACTTTGACATACCATAACTTGTGTTTAGGGTTGAGTTGTGTCTGAGATTTATGTGTAGTTTTGTTTCCCATCGTTCTGCTGAAAGAAAACGTTAAACACTTTACTATTTATACTATGTTTTCATATATATGAGTACACCCCTCACATTTCAGCAACCATTTTAGTATATCTTCTCAAGGGACAATACTATATAAATGAAACATGGATATATTTTAGATTAGTCAATGTGCAGCTTGTATAGCAGTATATATTTACTGTCAAAATAGCTGCTAACAAAAGTGAGTACACCCTAAGTGATATCATCAGTATGTTGTTTAAGCATGCAAAGCCACATGTCCTGTTCATCATGTTCATGTATTTTGTATTAGAGCAGTTAAAATTTGGTGCTTTAAGCCCAATTCTCTCATACTGACCACTGGGTGTTCAACATGGCACCTCATGGCAAAGAAACTCTCTGAAGATTTGAGAATTAGAATTGTTGCTCTCTACAAGACAGCCAAGGCTATTAGAGGTTCAGTAACACCCTGATATTGAGTTACACTGCAGTGGCCAGCAGGGGCGTAGAATTGGGGGTGGGGGGGGTTGGGGCACGGGATGTGTCCCTACCAATATCCAGCTACTGCCAAACGGTTTTTGTACCAGTACAATCCCGCCGTGGTAGTGGAAACAACAAAGCTATTTAGCTAACAAAGACTTTAGCCCTTCATGGCTAAGTGGTCACAACAAAATGTCCGTCCATATGGTTAGTACAGCCTCGGAACTTTAACAAAGGGCCACGAGCATACTAAAAGCAAGTACTGGAATTACTTAATCCATTAAGCTGAAAGGACCCGGGCCTGTAAGGCCAGGACATCCAGATTATAAAACCTGGTAAATGTGGACGGAGAGGCCCAGCCGGCCGCCGCACACATTTCTGCCATGGATACTCCGTTAGACCACGCCCAAGACGAGGCCACGCCTCTAGTCGAGTGGGCCCTTACTCCCATGGGACACGGGAGGCCCAAGGAGGAGTAGGCTAGCATGAGGACGGAGGTCAGCAGACCATTGCGGCTCAAAGAGAGGCCCCTTCAGGGCCCTCAACTCTCTGGGTAGGTCCCAAGAAGGGACAGTGAGGGGGAAAGGTGGGTTGAGCCTCCTAGAACCCTTCAAGAAACGAACAGTCAGGTTGTTCTTACCCATCGATTGGCTGGCTATAGGAGCATGAAAAGCTGCTATGGCTGATACGTCGACCTTGAGCATGCAAGGGGAGCATCCCTTTTCCAACAGCTCTTGCAGAAAGGACAATATCAGCGATATGTCGCATGAAGTTGGATCTGCGTCGTGGGTTGGACACCAAGCGGCAAAGACAGACCACTTAAGACCATAGAGCTATTTTGTGGATGGGGCTCTAGCCTGAGATATGGTGTTTAGGACATTCTCTGGGAGGTCTGCAGGCTCCCATCGAGAGGCCATAGGTGCAGAGCCCACAGCTCCGGCTGGGGGTGCCAAATTGTTCTGTTTGCCTGAGAGAGGAGGTCTTGTCTCTGGAGAATGGGCCAGGGGGCTGCTGATAGCAGCTGAAATAGGTCTGCGAACCAATGCTGGTTCTTTCAGAATGGGGCCACTAACAGAACTTTGTGTTTCTGGTCCCTGATTCGCCTGATAACCTGTGGGATCAGGGTGATCGGAGGAAAGCGTAAAGGAGGAGGTCGGACCAATTGTGGGCCAACACATCCTGGTCCTTCGAAATGTAAACTGGGCAATGAGAGTTGTCTTCTGAGGCGAAGAGGTCGACTCTTGCCTTGCCAAAGTTTTCCCATATCTCCTGAACCACTTGGGGGTGGAGCATCCATGCCCCATTTCCAACCACTGAATGGCTATCCAAGGGGCGAGGGCTGTGACACAGGCTGGATCCATCTTTATATGGAGGCGTCCGTGACGCCATGCGTGGGATGGAACTCTCTGTTTCCACCAATACTGAAGGGGTGTTATGCAGAAGCCAGGCCTTAGCCCGTGTGGCGAGGGGTTGTATGCAGTGTGCGAATTACATGTGACCTTCGGGGAGGTTAGAGCCCTGGTGGGTTGAGTATTGTGTATTTTTTATGTTTTAAATAGGGCTAAAATAACATAAAATAAAATTAACTTAATAAAATTAACTACATCTTGTGCCAATTAATTCAAGATTGCGATTAAATATTTTAATTAAACACACAAAAATACAAAAAGAAATACTCAAAATATAAAACTAAAAGCACCAGTAGGTGGTGGCAAATCATTGTCTTAATAAGTAAGTCATTATTAATTCAATGATTAGTTCAAACAGCTAATTCATTCAGAAAGGAAGCAATTGACTGCCTTTATGTATGGCTCACTAAATCTCACTCGATATGTTTAAAAACGTGGATTCGTTTCAAACAGTAAAACACCGCTGTGTGTTGATCAGAGACACACAACAGTTCTCCTTGGGCTTTAATTTCGGGGGCGAAATTATTGACAATATGTCTAAAATGTAATTATTCGCACCTTTACCTTATCTTCATTTTTAAGTAAAACTTTTATTTTACCTATTTTTATTTTCCACCAGCCAATGTTGATTCTGAACGAAAACACGCAGTGTTTGTTATAGTAAAGCATTCAACAGCAGCTTTCATCTGACTGACAGGACCGTACTTGTATTTCAGTGTTTCTGTTTCTGCGATTTTAGCTAATTTTAGCTAATAGTTTAGCTTATAGCTAATAGTTTGCTTCGCAAATTCAGTTCAACAGCATTAAGTTGAAGAGGGTAAACTTTATCTTTCGAGTGAATCTGCACACACTTTTTAGAAGGTGTTCTTGCTCCACCCAAGCAATAAATGCACGTCTTTGAAAGAGCGCTGTAGTGTTTGCATTTATTTATTTGCCAAAATTAAATTGTTACATTTTAAATCAGTCAGAGATATAGAAATACATCTTAATATTTACAAGTAAATCTCCATATTATACGTATAGGCTACTTTCTATCCGACCCCCCCCTACATCTAGTTTTGATGTCCATCAGGGGGATCAAGCCTTCTTTAGGGGGGTCAACCCCCCCTGTAATTTGGTTGTATGAAGTCAAGCGATCAGTCGCCTAGAATGGGATCGCTGCTCGTAGTCATTGGAAGAGGAATTTTGCTCTCTGTTTGAAAATGTTTGTGTTTTAATTTTTTCGCTGTGACAAGGGCAGTTTGTGTGTGTGCGTTTAACACACACAAACAAACACAGTGGCCTTGGCACCCGGAACCGTACGGGATGACTGAATGCACAACAGAGGCAACTTGGAGGCTGGTCCAGGTGGGAGACGAGGAAGGGAGAAGCTTCTCTAGGTGGTGAGAGCGAGGCACGTGGCAGCTGCTTTTTCCTCACAGGCTCCTGGGCGGAAGGAAGCGGGAGGGCACAAGGGGCGGGGTCGCGCTCTGAAACCACGAGCGCAGAAAAGTGAGATTCATATCCTCGCAATGAGGACATTCTGTCTCATTAAGTGCGGCTTCGGCATGGGCCCAAGCATGAAGCACACTCACCGTGACTGTCAATGGCAGAGGAGAGACAGAAACGGTGCGGCATTTGTAACAACGCCGCAATAGGAAATTTGCTCTAAAAAATGCTCTAATAGATGCTGGACCGGATGGCGGCAGTGGACGAATCAGGACATGTTGCTGCAGATGCTGAAGGCAGCGTGAGGCAGGAGTAAGCTGAGCAGAAGGTCTCAATCCACTGCGAGGGCCTGTTCAGGGCGAGCGATCTAAAAGAGTGGCGATCTCAAAGAGCGAAGGCTTGAGTCTCGAGCAAAGATGTTGTGTCGCCACTGAAGGAAAAGGATCTGAGTCCCTTCGCCATAGGTTTGAACAGCACCGCTGCTGAGCTATTGGTTTGTTCAGTTATCACTACACTTCCAATAGTCGTGCAGTTACACTGTGTTATTAAAAAAGTGCTTCAGTCTTGGAGAAAAAGGTTTTTTTCCCATAGCGTCTTTGAAACAGTACAGGTTAAAGTATCGAAAGGGAACCCAAGATCTCGTCATGCAGTGGCTGACAGACTGAGGGCGCGCTTTGTCTTGCATGTTATTTTACTAAAGGCTGCACACAAGAGGGCCTTCATGTGTTACTTGACAAACCAACGTAAATTTGTAAATCATATTTTGTGTAAGCATTTATTCACCCCCGTTTTTTTTTTCTAGAAGAGGTGGGTGTGTAAATATAGTCATCAAACTACCTTCTTTTATGTTCCATGCAAAAGATAACAGTATATGATTGGGAACGACATAAGTATAAATAAATGATGAAAAAATAAATAAATAAATAAATAAATTTGAGAAATGAAGGCACTGAAGGGTACCTCTGTACGGTTCAGTGCAGTAGCTGTTTCCAAAATCCTTTCTTGGGTTGTATTTGTATGGTTAGTCATCTGTTGTGAATAAGAATCATGACATACATAAAAAAAAACATGAAACTTTGAAATTTAATCTGAAAGCTTTTAAAGCTCTTTATCTGTCTAAAGCAAAAATAGGACTTACCTGCTCAGAATTACTTCCATTAACAGGACCTTTAGGATCTTGCTGTAGAAATTATGTAGATGTAGAGGCAAAAAATGTGGTTTATTCTCTTAAATAGCAGCTATGCTGACATGTAAATTGATAAAAGTTATGATGTCTCCATCATGAATTAATGCAAAATTATTTTGGTAATAATTTTTCCTGAACATAATATTTGCTTTAAGTTTCTTGGAGGCTGCTACTTACCTGAGAGGGTTCGTATAACAGAAATGTAAAAGGATTGGCTGTTATCTGTGTAAAGATCAGGTAGTTTTATTTAAAACAACATGAATACTGATAGTCTCCATCATGAATTAATGCAAAAGTATTTTTGTTTAAGTTTAGACTCTTGAAGGCAGCTGTGGGGATGATGCATTTTCACCTACCTTGACATTGGCTGATGTCTGTAAAGATCAGGTAGTTTTATTAAACAACAACAACACTAATAATGAGTGAACAATCAAATATAAAAAATTATAAAATTCTGATGGCTTCTGATACTATACTATTCTGATAAAAGTTAGCTAAGATATACAGCTAAAGTCCTATTCGGATGGTAATTGTTTTTCATATGGACGTCTGTAAAAATAAATTTACATATCACCTCAGTTATAAAACACATGGATTCGGATGGCGATTTATTCAATTTAAGTTTAGACTCTTGAAGGCACCTGTGGGGATGATGCATTTTCACCTACCTTGACATTGGCTGATGTCTGTAAAGATCAGGTAGTTTTATTAAACAACAACAACACTAATAATGAGTGAACAATCAAATATAAAAAAATTATAAAATTCTGATGGCTTCTGATACTATACTATTCTGATAAAAGTTAGCTAAGATATACAGCTAAAGTCCTATTCGGATGGTAATTGTTTTTCATATGGACGTCTGTAAAAATAAATTTACATATCACCTCAGTTATAAAACACATGGATTCGGATGGCGATTTATTCAAAGTGGAGAAGTGAGTTCTGTGATCCTACGAACTCGGGAACGCACTGCTCACGTGGCCAGTCACATGATTATCTGCTATAATTAAAATGTATTTTATTTACAAATGTATTGTTATTGTGTAAAATGTATTAAAATACTTATGTAAACTGTATTCTTATTATTGCAAGCATATTTTATAATATATAATCCTATTTATTATTTGATTAGGATATTTAAAGCTGCAGTCAGTAAGTTTTGCCTCTTTGTCGCCACCTCTGTGTCTCAAAACCTGCAATTACAGTTAAGTGCGGAATTATCTTTCATGCGTGGGTTGTGCTCCGGCTCGGCTCCAGCGCGGATGAATCTAATGTTTCGGTAGCTGTCAGTCACTGCACCGTTGTGGATTTTCACTGTATTTAGGAATCACAGATTAACAGATTCAAATATATGGCCCAAATAAGAATCTTCATCGGATATTGTCATCTAAGTGTAACAAGTCTAAAACTTTTGTTCTGACCAACTGAGGAAAAACGCTACAGGTGTATAAATCTAACGATCGGTTATTATCTCATATCACATCAAACTAGCAAGATATTATTACTGTTATACTTTGTTCTCAATTTGTTCATGTTAACAACATCAGCATTGCGTAACTACGTGTATGTAGCGTAAGCGTTTCTAGTGTTAGCGTTATGTTCAGTCTAATCTCTGATTGACATAAAATTCAAATTTCATATCAAGAAATTTTAGCTGAAAAAGCAAATCATTTTTCCTTAGGACCGGTGTTCTTTAAAATACAACACTTGTGTAATCCCACAGATGCTTATTTAAAACTGGAGTAATCTAATTTCAGTCACTTGTGTTTCATAAACATAAATTTTCTCAATCACAATCCGCAACAAAAAAAAATATAAAAAAAAAATAAGTGCAATTATTTTAGCCGCTGTGAGAAAAGGCTATATAAAATATCCGGCATCTGTAGCATTCTCACATGCGATTATGTTACTAGCCAGGATGCCATCTTTATGTTTACAGAGGTGACGTAATGACGCAGTGGCATGCTTGAATTTCCCGCGAAAACCTACCCGTACCACTCAATTAAAAAACATTATTATAAGCCAACTGTTGTGAATCGGGCTAAAGTAAGACGATAGTTTGGAACACTGGCTGGTTATGTACTTGCTCAGAAATTTATACTGTATAATTTTTAACCGAAAAAACTTGCAGCTTTAAATCTCCTGTTTAAAAATAGGAAAACAAATATTTATACGGGATATAGTCACAGTTAAGTATAGGTCAGCTGACCCTTCCCTAATTCATTTACATCCATACTTAACTGTGAAATTTTTCAGAATAGTGATGTAAATGAATTAGGGAAGGGTCAGCTGACATGTATTTAACTGTGAAAGTTTTCACAGATCAGAATAGTGATGTAAATGAATTAGGGAAGGGTCAGCTGACCCATACTTAACTGTGAAAGTTTTCACAGATCAGAATAGTGATGTTAGTGACCCAGGAAAGGGTCAGCTGACCCATACTCAGAATAGTGATGTAAATTAATTAGGGAAGGGTCAGCTGATATGTACTTAACTGTGAAAGCTTTCACAGATCAGAATAGTGATATTAGTGACCCAGGGAAGGGTCAGCTGACCCATACTTAACTGTGAAAGTTTTCACAGATCAGAATAGTGATGTAAATTAATTAGGGAAGGGTCAGCTGACATGTACTTAACTGTGAAAGCTTTCACAGATCAGAATAGTGATATTAGTGACCCAGGGAAGGGTCAGCTGACCCATACTTAACTGTGAAAGTTTTCACAGATCAGAATAGTGATGTAAATGAATTAGGGAAGGGTCAGCTGACCCATACTTAACTGTGAAAGTTTTCACAGATCAGATTAGTGATGTTAGTGACCCAGGGAAGGGTCAGCTGACCCATACTTAACTGTGAAAGTTTTCACAGATCAGAATAGTGATATTAGTGACCCAGGGAAGGGTCAGCTGACATGTATTTAACTGTGAAAGTTTTCACAGATCAGAATAGTGATGTTAGTGACCCAGGGAAGGGTCAGCTGACCCATACTTAACTGTGAAAGCTTTCACAGATCAGAATAGTGATATTAGTGACCCAGGGAAGGGTCAGCTGACATGTATTTAACTGTGAAAGTTTTCACAGATCAGAATAGTGATGTAAATTAATTAGGGAAGGGTCAGCTGATATGTACTTAACTGTGAAAGTTTTCACAGATCAGAATAGTGATGTAAATGAATTAGGGAAGGGTCAGCTGACATGTACAGATCAGAATAATGATATTAGTGACCCAGGAAAGGGTCAGCTGACCCATACTTAAATGTGAAAGTTTTCACAGATCAGAATAGTGATGTAAATTAATTAGGGAAGGGTCAGCTGACATGTACTTAACTGTGAAAACTTTCACAGATCAGAATAGTGATATTAGTGACCCAGGGAAGGGTCAGCTGACCCATACTTAACTGTGAAAGTTTTCACAGATCAGAATAGTGATGTAAATGAATTAGGGAAGGGTCAGCTGACATGTATTTAACTGTGAAAGTTTTCACAGATCAGAATAGTGATATTAGTGACCCAGGGAAGGGTCAGCTGACATGTATTTAACTGTGAAAGTTTTCACAGATCAGAATAGTGATGTTAGTGACCCAGGGAAGGGTCAGCTGACCCATACTTAACTGTGAAAGCTTTCACAGATCAGAATAGTGATATTAGTGACCCAGGGAAGGGTCAGCTGACATGTATTTAACTGTGAAAGTTTTCACAGATCAGAATAGTGATGTAAATGAATTAGGGAAGGGTCAGCTGACCCATACTTAACTGTGAAAGTTTTCACAGATCAGATTAGTGATGTTAGTGACCCAGGGAAGGGTCAGCTGACCCATACTTAACTGTGAAAGTTTTCACAGATCAGAATAGTGATATTAGTGACCCAGGGAAGGGTCAGCTGACATGTATTTAACTGTGAAAGTTTTCACAGATCAGAATAGTGATGTAAATTAATTAGGGAAGGGTCAGCTGACCCATACTTAACTGTGAAAGCTTTCACAGATCAGAATAGTGATATTAGTGACCCAGGGAAGGGTCAGCTGACATGTATTTAACTGTGAAAGTTTTCACAGATCAGAATAGTGATGTAAATTAATTAGGGAAGGGTCAGCTGACATGTACTTAACTGTGAAAGCTTTCACAGATCAGAATAGTGATATTAGTGACCCAGGGAAGGGTCAGCTGACCCATACTTAACTGTGAAAGTTTTCACAGATCAGAATAGTGATGTAAATGAATTAGGGAAGGGTCAGCTGACATGTATTTAACTGTGAAAGTTTTCACAGATCAGAATAGTGATGTAAATGAATTAGGGAAGGGTCAGCTGACCCATACTTAACTGTGAAAGTTTTCACAGATCAGATTAGTGATGTTAGTGACCCAGGGAAGGGTCAGCTGACCCATACTTAACTGTGAAAGTTTTCACAGATCAGAATAGTGATATTAGTGACCCAGGGAAGGGTCAGCTGACATGTATTTAACTGTGAAAGTTTTCACAGATCAGAATAGTGATGTTAGTGACCCAGGGAAGGGTCAGCTGACCCATACTTAACTGTGAAAGCTTTCACAGATCAGAATAGTGATATTAGTGACCCAGGGAAGGGTCAGCTGACATGTATTTAACTGTGAAAGTTTTCACAGATCAGAATAGTGATGTAAATTAATTAGGGAAGGGTCAGCTGATATGTACTTAACTGTGAAAGTTTTCACAGATCAGAATAGTGATGTAAATGAATTAGGGAAGGGTCAGCTGACATGTACAGATCAGAATAATGATATTAGTGACCCAGGAAAGGGTCAGCTGACCCATACTTAAATGTGAAAGTTTTCACAGATCAGAATAGTGATGTAAATTAATTAGGGAAGGGTCAGCTGACATGTACTTAACTGTGAAAACTTTCACAGATCAGAATAGTGATATTAGTGACCCAGGGAAGGGTCAGCTGACCCATACTTAACTGTGAAAGTTTTCACAGATCAGAATAGTGATGTAAATGAATTAGGGAAGGGTCAGCTGACATGTATTTAACTGTGAAAGTTTTCACAGATCAGAATAGTGATGTAAATGAATTAGGGAAGGGTCAGCTGACCCATACTTAACTGTGAAAGTTTTCACAGATCAGATTAGTGATGTTAGTGGCCCAGGGAAGGGTCAGCTGACCCATACTTAACTGTGAAAGTTTTCACAGATCAGAATAGTGATATTAGTGACCCAGGGAAGGGTCAGCTGACATGTATTTAACTGTGAAAGTTTTCACAGATCAGAATAGTGATGTTAGTGACCCAGGGAAGGGTCAGCTGACCCATACTTAACTGTGAAAGTTTTCACAGATCAGAATAGTGATATTAGTGACCCAGGGAAGGGTCAGCTGACATGTATTTAACTGTGAAAGTTTTCACAGATCAGAATAGTGATGTTAGTGACCCAGGGAAGGGTCAGCTGACCCGTACTTAACTGTGAAAGCTTTCACAGATCAGAATAGTGATGTTTGACCTAAAAATAATGTTTTTGTATTTGAGCTGTTTGCGCGTTTATTGGTAATATAGATTAAACATGAAAACATGAAAAACATGAAAAATCTTTCACATTCCTTCCTGGCGGACTTACCAATGAGTTTATGGACAAGAGCTTTGCTGTGAAAAAATTCACAAATCAAGCTTGTGAAAATGACACCAGTTTCAATTTTCTAAGTGACCAACTTTTGGAGCTATAGGCATTATAAAATTAAAAGTAGCATTTTTAAAAAAAAATATTTCGGCCAGGAGGACACCATCAGCTGAATTCACAAATCATGGAGAACGACATTCAGTTTTATTTTCATGTCTATGACAGCGCACTGTGTAGTTATAGCCAAAAGAAAACTGAATATCAAACCGCAAACTATCTTTACCGTCCGAATAGGGCTTAATTCTGAATGATACAGTGTACATATATATAACTGATGATCAGTGACTTTATTTTAATCATCAGTCACTCATTAATAATTCTAATTACATAAATCTCAGAACAACAATACATTTGTAGACTATGTTAATAACTGTTTTTGAATAACTGCAAAACTGGAGTTGTCAGGAGAATACTACTAGTGGTATAGGAGAAATATTTTTACATACCTTATGCACTAGGAGTGTTACCAAACAGGCACACAAAACCCAGATGAACACTTTTGTTTCCATTCTCAGTGTCACTGTCTCACTGATTTGGAGGTTTTGTAGCTGAGATGTCAGAGACGTTTAGAAGAGTTTTTTTTTGTTTATGTGAGAGCTTGTTGCTTTCAACAGGGAGGAGCCATGAATAAACTGATGGTCATTCAACTGTTGGATCAGTGGCTTTTTTGGTAACCAACACTCTCAAAATGTTAATACAAAAATTGACTCTCCAAAAAGAAAGAAAAAAAAAATCGTTAGAACGAAATTTCATTCGCTACTATCTTGTCCATTAATGTTCCAGTCAATGCTGGAATATTTCAGATTAACAAAAATGTATACATAACACAAATGTATCCACCTTATTGCTCCCAATACAAGAGAGGGCATGGACAATTGTACATTGGTCTGGCTTTCGGTCTCATCGGCACCCACCCAGCTATTTTTTGCTGTTCAAAACAGCTTGTTTTGCTGCTTGGTATTACAAACCGCCGTGTCTTACCGTGTTATTTTAATGTATCATCTTAATTATGAACACACTGTACTGTTTGTAGTGCAGTAACGTTTACTACTTCTCGTTATTTCCCTATAGTGGTTAATGAACCGAAAGTCTCAACCATAGGCTTACTTCTAAGTCAATATTTAAGATATCAAAAAATATTTATGCAGAGGGGTCATTCTTCAATTTGGGTGGCAAATGAAAGGCAGAAATTGTAAAAATGCTTTTTTGTTTTCTTTTAATAAAATGTATTGTTATGCATTTAAAATTAGTTTAATATGCTATATCCATTAAAATTGAAGCTTAATAACATTTTTAATTTTAAATAATTTTAATCAAACACTGGTGAAACATCCACTTATGTCTGTGGTGTTACCAATATTTGAAGTAAAATTTTGGTTTGTTCTTAAATGAGCAGGGATATGCAACTTTAGGTAATAATTAATTAATAAATAAATTACTTTAAGAATTCATTTTCATTGATGATTTAAATGTATTTTTTTAAAAGAAACGTTTAATTGTTCTTCTCGGCCCCTATTTTTACCAAAGAAGAATAGTTTTTTTTTTTTAAATTTGGATATACATAAAAAAAGGCAGAAAAAATGGTCTGTGCTACTTTAAGTCTTTATTCTAAAAGATTAAAACCACTTTACAGTCTAAAAACATTGAATTATAAGATTAAATGGCTCTGAAGGAAGGAAATTTCAGATACATATTGAAGTAACACCACAGACTTCATATAACACCACAGACTTCATGTTGCATAAAAGGTTTAACAATTAAAAGTTTATTGAGCAAAATAGTGAAATTGAGTCATGAGTAGGATTACAAAAAGTATCTACTCTGATATAAGAACAATTAGAGTAAACTGTAAAAAAACTGTATTAAAAATATATAATTAAAACAACCTGCATCCTGTTTCTCACTCCTCTCACTCTGTGCTTTCTTGCCCTGTAATCTGCCTTATATATTCTCCAGTTCTTCCTTGCTGTTCTCTTTCCCCTCTCTGAGAGATCTCCTATTCTCAGTCTTTTTTTGCACTGAATATCTTTTACATAGGTCTGCTGTTTCTTTTGAAGGTACTCTGCTCTTCGAACTGGGTCTGCATCTCTGCGCTGTCTATAAAGACGCTGCTTTTCAGCAGCAGTTAATCTTGCCATACCTGACAAGAGAGCTACAATTATATGATTATGAATGTCCTATGTGTTTCATTAAAAATACAACATTTCTGATTGTATATTGTCTGTGGAGTTACTATAGAGTCTGTGGTGTTACCAAAAAAGACAGTAACACCACAGACAGTAACACCACAGACAAATTAGCATAAATTCAGTCTTTTCTAAAATGGAGGCTGCCATCATGATGATTTCAAGATCAGGGGACATTTAGGAAATATTAATAAGCATGTATTTATCAAAATTTGGATTAAAATATGTAAAATCTGCAAGTTATAAACATAACACCACAGACACTAATAAAGTGCGACACATGAAATTGTCAGAAATTTAGCTAACTTTAAGAAAATTAATAAGGAAGAATGCACTCACAATGCACCCCTCAGATCAACCAGCACCTGCAATGACCTTTACACACAGGAAGTAGTCCAAATAGATTTCTCCCTTTTCTTAAAGGGGCAACGTCCATTGTTGTAACACCACAGACATGAATTTGGGGGACACTACTTTTTTCTTAAATATTACAAAATATATATATTTTAAAACAATTTAATAAAATTGTACATGTTAAATAAAATCTATATTCACAATATAACCACTTAATTTGTGTTAAAAATGTTATATTGTTGCAATTACAATCCATGATACCTCTCTGAGGTATGGCGGGAACATGCATATTTTGTTACAAATGCAATCTCTCAAACTCAATTAAATATGTATTTTAAAGCAAAAAATTTAATTGTTAATAGTGCATGAAATGTGTTTATCCTACAGAATACAAACATGGAAACATTTTATAATTTATTGGTATTTAAAGTTTATTTCAACTATTGTAAAGTAAAGGGACACCACTTGCCACCACAAATAAAGAATGAATCATATTAATCGAGGAATCCGTCAAGGATGCCCTATTTCACCTTTACTTTTTAACTTAGCAGTCGAACTCATGTCTATATTTATAAAAAATCTTGAGGACAATATAGGCATTGATATTCTGGGTAAAACTTTTACAATAAGCCAGTTTGCAGATGATACTCTATTATTTCTTAAAAACAAAGAGATGCTTTCCTTAGCTATTGATAAAATTTCTATCTTCTCAAAGGCCTCTGGTCTGACCCTAAATTTAAAAAAGTGTGAGATAATGGCTATCCATAATTGTGCTTTAGAAAAAATAGAGGGCATTCCAGTTCAAGATGAAGTTAAATACTTAGGGGTCAAAATTACCAAGAATGTTCTCAAAAGAGAATGTTTAAATTTCAGCCCCAAAATAGATGGTATGAAAAAGTCTTTAAATTATTGGTTATCTAGAGACCTTTCTATTTTGGGCAGAATCCTTTTATCGAAAACTGAGGGAATATCTAAACTTATCTATTTAGCTCATGCTTTATATACTGCACCAAAAGTAGTTAAATCTGTGAATTCAATATTGTTTAAGTTTATATGGAAGAATAAAACACATTATTTACGTAAATTTCATTTGGTTAAAGAGTATGAACAAGGAGGTTTAAAAGCCATTGATTTTGAATCGCTTCTTGGTTCATTCAGAATAAAATGGCTTAAAGAGTGTTTAGCAAAGCCTTACTCAATATGGTACCATATTCCTAATCATATTTTCAAAAATATTGGTGGCCTTGAATTTGTTTTAAGATGTGATTTTGAGCTTTCTAAAATTCCTTTGAAGGTTTCTAATTTCCATAAACAAGTATTGCTTTTTTGGAAAATGATATTTACCCATAACTTTTCCCCTCACAATTCAACTCTCTGGAATAATAGAGCTGTAGTTATTAACAGGAAATCTTTGTTTAAAAGTGATTGGTATAGTAAAGGTATTATATTTATTCATGATTTATTAGATGTAAATGGGTGTTTCCTATCTCATAATGATTTCAGTATTAAATATGGAATTAGAATTAATGTAAAAGGTTATGATAAAGTCTGCAAAGCTATACCTATTGGTTTGTTAAGAATAATCCAAAGTGGTTTTTCTGATCCATTATCTAAACCTATAGTTTCTCTTCCTTCTCTAAAAATATGTAATGTAGATATATTTGATAATAAGTGTAATAACAAACTTATTTATAAAGAATTTAAACGTATTATTACTGGAGAGTATCAATGTTATTTTTTGGGAGATATTAAAGCCTCAGTAAAGGATAAAGCTTTTCTCTTTTATCTTAAATATCCGGTTGCTCCGAAGGTTAAGGAGACTCACTACAGAATTATGTTTAAGATTTACCCTGTTGGTGATTTTATACAGAAACGATTTAATTTTGAAGTGGAACTGTGTAGCTTTTGCTCTTCTTTTCCTGAAACACTTGATCACTTATTCTTTTACTGTGAGGTTACCTCTAAATTTTGGTTTGATATTCACTGCTGGTTATCAGTAAAAATGGAAACAATTTCTTTATTTGTTTTGGAGGATATCTTCTTTTTTAAGTATGATTTAAATTCTCTCTTTTCAGATGTTGTCAACTTTGTTTTATTGTTGGGTAAATATCATATTCATACTTGTAAGTGGAAAAAATGTAAGCCTTCCTTTAATGTTTTTCTCGGTGAGTTTGTGAAAATGTTTCAAAGTTTTAAATATTTTAAAAAACTAAGCAGAAAGTCTGAATCTCTACGCCTCTCTATCTTAAAATATGTATTATTTTAATATTTATCTATTATTTTAATGTCAAAAGTCTTGTTTATATATATATTCTTGCTCCTTGTGGTGTTGTATTTGGTTTTATTTATTTTACTTTTTTTTAAAAATCATTTTCTGGACGTGCCTTATGTTGTTTGAATGTTTTCCCTGTTTTGTTCTATAAATATTTTCAATAAAAAAAAAATAAAAATAAAGAATGACCCAGAGACGCCATATTGCATTTAACGTATTTTGAATGAAAACGGCTGTGAGGGATAGAAAGATACAAAGGCAAACGCTGTATAAAGGTTCTAGATCACATATTTTTAGCAATTCACAACTAAGACAGTTTTATGGAGTTTTTCTGTTTACGTTTCATCAGCTGAACAATTTCTTGTTAAACAACATTACAGCCTCATTTTTTATCCCCGTCAACAAATTCAATATGACGCTACCCTGACGACTAAGGTGAAGGCGTTGTCAAGACAACGTCATCAACACTAACTATCCAACAACAGCTAGGCTTACAAGTATGTTGTGCTAGCGCACGGGCTGCGCAGGTGAGTCTTTGAAACACTATTAATCCACCAAATGTACTCTATTAAAAACAACACTTGTGTCATATAATAGCTTATACAGACTAAATTGTGGCGCTTTGTGTGAGAAAGATATCCTACACTGCAGGAATCATGAGCTCGCAGTCTTCTCCAGTAAAGGTGTACATTCGCATCCGACCTACAGCCAACTTTGCTCATGAGATTATTGAATGCCTACCTGACCAGCAGGTAACCGATGCCATGTGTCAATTTTATCATGTTTAAATGCTTTATTGTAAATGTACCAATCTTTTTTTTCATTAGATTTCTTGAATGAAACACACAACATAACCCAATAAAAACAATAAATTCCAACAATTTAACATAAGTACTATAAAAAATTAAAGAAGACAAAAGAATATTGCAAAAGGTGTATTCATCCGAATACACTTTCAAAAGATTACTCAACTTAAAGGGATAGTTCACCCAAAAATGACTGTGGCACAAAAAGTATTCTTGTAGTTTAATTAAATTATGGTCTATTTTAATGATTACTAACGAGTCCTTACTACATTTCTGTGCCTTGACCATGGTAGTACTCTTGATGTCTATGGAAGGTCAGAAATTCTCCGATTTTTATCAAAAATACCTTAATTTGTGTTCTGAAGACGAACAAAGGTCTTACGGATTTGGAACGGCATGAGGGTGAATAGTAAATGACAGAATTTTAATTTTAAAAAATTATTTTCTCTCTTTCTTTTTCTTTATTGTCTTGTTTTCAGCCAAAATATCTAAACATTCTTACATCAAAGAAGGATTTTCTAGACAAGTAAAAAAATATTGTCTTGTTTTCAGAAAAAACTAGTCAAAATTAAGTGTTTTTGCTTGAAACAAGCAAAATAATATGCCAGTGGGGTTTTCTGTTTCTGTGAAATAAGATTTTTTATGCTTACCCATTGGCAGATTATTTTGCTTGTTCTAAGCAAAAACTTAATTTTGAGTTGTTGGTTTTTTTTTTCTGAAAACAAGAAAACATTTTTTACTTGTCTAGAAAATCCTTTTTTTTTTTTTTGTAAATGCGCATGAATAAAATAAATGGTTCAATGACAGAAGGTGCCTCTTTACAATCCAATTTAAATCTGTGTCTGAGAATAAAAGTCATTCATTATTTAAAACTTAACCTCTTTAGCCTTTGGTAGAAGAGAAAGAGAATTTGAGACATTCTCTTTGGAGAAATAAAAAAACAACGGATCTCCCTCTAACTTTCAAAGGGGAAATCCTGTGCATTCAAAACAGTTTTTTTATGCTTTATTAATACAACCTCTTGCATAAAATTAAGTAAAAAATTAAGTAAAATTATTAAATTATTTAGCCTTGGGATCACCATCAGAGCCTATCCCACAGGAAACACCTGCATAAACAGATTGATTCATGATAATTACGCCTGTCCTTCTTTTTTGTCTCTAAGACTTTGAAAGTGAGATCAAGGACAGACTCAAAGAAAGCAAAGAGGAATAATCAGTTGAGCTCATGGATATTTCAGCTGAATTGGGTGCTGCATAATGCATCACAAGAGGACACCTATGATCGTGTTGCCCGGAGCGTGGTGCTGGGAGCCTTCGAGGGCTACAATGGTTGGTCATTCAAATGCATACATATGTAGCATATCTAAACTCAAAAACGTTGAAAAGAAATGTTTCAAAAATGTGTGTTTAGGTACAGTAATGTGCTTTGGGCAAACTGGAGCTGGAAAAACATACACTATGACAGGCGCTGCAGAGACTTATAAACAGAGAGGGATCATTCCTCGAGCCCTACAAGAGGTGATCCAGACCTATGTTAAAGAAGCACATAGACAATGTTTTTGCTCTTATGGCTAACAAATCATCTCTCATCTTCTCAGGTGTTCCAGGAGGTGGAGCAACATGCAGATCATGCCTTCTCTATTCATCTTTCCTTTCTGGAAATCTATAATGAGACTATGGTGGACTTGCTCTCCAGCTTAAAGAAAGGAAAATGTTTGAATAGTGGGGTCTTAACGGTGGTAGAAGAACCAGGAGGTGGAGTCTCAGTGAAAGGCTTGTCTTTACATCTTGTTCACAATGAAGAGGAGGCTCTGAATCTGTTTTTTGAGGTAAGAGAACGAGTCTTGAGGTATTTGAAAAAAAGATGAATGCATATTTATCTAATAGTCTATTTCCAGTAAACCAAATTCTTATCAGGTTCTGTTTGCACTGTCAGGGGCAAAGGTTTATTCTTATCTCTCATCACTTCTGTTGACAAATTGGCTAATGAAAAACAATACAATAGATATGCACCATGGTCAAAAGCTAAAGCACATTCAGATTTAGATTTTCATATTTTTGTTACAAAATCAGCACATCTGTGATAAATAATTTTGCGCCCACTGCAATAACAGGGGGAGATGAACAGAATCATTGGTGAACATGCCCTTAATAAACGTTCCTCCAGATCTCACTGCATTTTTACTGTCCACATTGAGGTAAGATTCTCATTAGATTCTTGAACTTCAGTAAACTGGCCTTTTTCCATATATTGGAATATTTTGGCATGACATTACATTTGTGTTTGTGTGTGGCACAGGCTCGCTCTCGTACACTGTCAGATGCAAAATACATCACCTCTAAACTGAACCTGGTGGATCTGGCAGGATCTGAAAGACTTAGCAAAACTGGGGTCAGTCCATTTCTCCTCTTATCATAACTCAAAGTGTCTTACAGTTTAGCAGGGTTTATAACAATATGTTGAATGTGTAGTTTCTCAAATATTAACACTAGAGTGACAATCTTGCCAAGCTCCTCAAATGTTTATATTTTAAAATTTTCACTCTCTACTTTTTGTTTCTTTACTCTAGTCAGAGGGTCAAGTCCAAACTGAGGCCATGTATATCAACAAGTCCCTGTCTTTCCTGGAACAGGTTATCTTGGCACTAGCTGACAGTCGTAGGGAACATGTTCCCTTCAGACAGAGCAAACTTACCCATGCTCTCAAAGACTCACTGGGTTAGCGTGCCCTTGCAGTTAGTTTTTCCCATAGAACCAACAAACCCACATTAGTTACAGTGCCTTGCAAAAGTATTAATACCCTTTATGTTAAACAGTTTTAAATATTTTTCCTTTCACATCAATCTACACTCCATGCTCCATAATGACAAAGCAAAAACAGAATTGTCACAACTGTCCTGTTGGAAGGAGAACCTTCTGCTCAGTCTGAGGTTCTGAATGCTCTGGACTGGGTTTTTCTTTTCTCCATCAATTGCTCAGTTTGGCCAGGAAGCCTGCTTTAGGAAGATTTTTCTGAACCAGATGTGTGGCTTGATGCAATCCTGTCTCTGAGCTCTACAGGCAGTTTTTTTTGTTGGGCTTGGTTTTTGCTCTGATATGTATACCTTTCGAAATCATACCCTTTCAATAAAATCTTTTACAGGAAGTGTAGTAACATCTACAAGCAATATGAATGCTCCTGAGCTAAATTTCAACTGTCCCAGATTAGGGTATGAGTACTTATGCAATGGAAACATTTAGGTTTTTAATTTTTAATAAATTAAAAACTTAAATGGAGTGTAGATTGATGTGGGGAAAAAGTAATTTAAAGCAGTTCAACATAAGTCAGTAGCATAAAAAATATGAAAAAAAAAAACCCTGAAGGGGTATGAATACTTTAGCAAGGCATTGTGTTCGTTGATCTATAGAACATCACAGAACATCACCGTGTAAACATTCATTTTGAACAATGGGAAAATCTTCATGTCTGATTTAAAAATGAATGTAGTCTTGAACGGGACATGTGTTACCTAATAATTTCTCTCTGGCTCAACTGTTACTACACAGGAGGAAACTGCAATACAGTGCTTGTGGCAAACATATATGGTGAAGCGGCACAAATTGAGGAGACGGTGAGATTTTTTTTTCTCTAATATATCCATTGAGACATATTAGTAAGTCTAAAAAAATCTCTCGGTTCTCTTGGCAGCTTTCAACTCTTCGCTTTGCTACCAGAATGAAATGTGTGCAGACAAAGCCATCAATCAATGAACATGTCGACCCAGTGGTAAGATTTTATGTTAATACTCTTAACACCTAATGAAAATTTCTGTTTATGTGCACATTCAAATAATGCAGTAAATATTTTCAGATGATGGCTAAAACTGTGACTGTTTATCAAGCTTCAGGTGCAAAGACTAGAGAAAGAAATCCAGTTTCTTAAGGAGGAGCTGTCAATGTATAACACACTGGTGAGTACAAACACATGCACATCCAGAATGTGTGCCTAACATCTGATCAGTTCATCAACAAATGACTACTAAGTTCTGGTTTCCCAGGCTATGACACTTTGGCGTTTATTTTTATGTCCTCCTTGCTCGTAGACTAATCGGGTTGGAGTTTCTAATGAGATCCTGTCAGAAACACAGGTGGAGGAAGTGAGGAATCAGGTGCAGAGATACCTGTCTGGATTACTGGATGAGATCCCGGTAAACACTGTAGTTTATGCCTCAGTTCTTCAAATATTTACATTCACCTTTTCATGAATCAATAATTCTTTAGAACTGAATAACTGATTGAATGTTTCAGATTGTAAGCATTACACAAATTCAAGAGGTGTTTGCCCAGTTCAAAAAAGTGGTCATGTAAGTATAGTTCCCTCTTTATCAACTCTTTAACAATACCTAAAATGGAAATCAATATAGTTCTGTTTGAATGTGTACGAAATAGGGAGCAGCAAAAGAAACTGCGAGAGCAGTTTGGTCCTCGAAACACTTGTGTAGAGAAAGCCATGAACACAATGCCATTTACTGCTGCAGCGGTTAGTGATATGCAGATATTTGGTGGACAACAATACTTCAGTGAGAAGTGAAAAGGTAAAAACTGATGTTTCGTTAACTGTGCTACAGGTGCAGGGGTCTGTAGTTGCTGTTGGACAGGTGGAGAGTTGTGGACACGGCCTTGGTTTAGCAAACTCTTCACAAAGACATCAACGAACAGTGTCACCTAAACCAAGTAAAGCAAGAAAAGACAAACAGATCAGCAGGTGACAGTTTCTTTTCCTAATGTTTGAGATAGGATGTAAAAATGAAAACGAATAAGTGTTCATAAACAGTTGAGGTCAAAATTTTACATACACCTTGCAGAATCTGCAAAATGTTAATTTACCAAAATAAGAGGGATCATACAAAATGCATGTTTTTTTTTTTCTTAGTACTGAGCTGATATTTCACATAAAAAATTTTTACATATAAAAAAATAATAAATTAATTTATAAAAATGATTTCAAAACATTCAAAAGTTTACATATGCTTAATTCTTAATACTGTGTTGTTACCTAAATGATTCACAGCTGTTTGTTTTTTTTGTTTAGTGATAGTTGTTCATGAGTCTGTTGTTTGTCCTGAACAAGTTAAACTGCTGGCTGTTCTTCAGAAAAATCCTTCAGGTCCCACAAATTCTTTGGTTTTTCAACATTTTTGTGTATTTGAGCCCTTTCCAACAATGACTGTATGATTTTGAGATCCATCTTTTCACACTGAGGACAACTAAAGGACTCATATGCAACTAATACAGAAGGTTCAAACACTCACTGATGCTTGAGAAGGAAAAACAATCAGAGCCGGGGGTGAAAAATTTTGAACAGAATGAAGATGTGTACATTTTTCTTATTTCGCATAAATATAATTTTTTAATTTAGTACTGCCCTTCAGAAGATACTTACATGTTTCCCAGAAGATACAAGTTACATTTACCCTGATCTTCAAATAAAAAAAAAAACCTTGGCTCTTAATCGGGGAAATCTGTAAAATTCAACTGCGCAAAATCTGCAGACAGGCTCTGACTTCCAACAACTAGTGTTGACTCTTTCAGAATGCAAATAGGAGCAAAAATCTAGGCAAAAGTTGTGTAGTTTATTCCAGCCTTTAGTTAGCAGTGTTTTGTGTCAATAAACATGATGAAAGCTCTGTGATATAGACAGTGTGATGCAATTGTGTCAAATTAAAAAAAAAAAAAAAAAAGTCATTCTAAAAATGATTTTCTCTTAGTGAAAGGTCATAATAGTACATTATCATCAAACAATTCCTTGCTCCATGTATACTTGTAAAAACCAAAACCTCACCGCAAACCAGGAGCATTTGGAGTAAAGAAAAACTAATGAACCACCAGGTTGTGAATTATGGTACTTTGAATCTTATCTTGAGCAGAAAGGAAGGAGCAGTGAGTCAACAGCCAGTGGAAAATGCAACTGTGCAAGCTGAACAGCCTCTAAACATGAGTCAATCTGACATGACCACACATGAACCCCAACAAGCTCCAGAAGAACCACACAGAACTGAGTAAGTGTCTTCTTACACTAGCAGTGCTGGTAAGCTTCAGGAGACCTCTGCTGACTGCTACCAAGTACTGCAGCTGCTAATAACTGTAGACTACGAAAATAAATGCATGTCAAATTTCATGAATTTCTCAGCTCTCCTCCACCCAAAGCTGAGGCATTTGAGGATTTCAAGGCAGAACGAGGAAGTGAGATCAACCGGATACTGAAGGAGAACAAGGCTGTGCTGTCAGAGCGCACAACTCAATTACGCACACTCACAGATGTCATCAATGCCACTAAACGAGATCTGGACTACATTACATATGAACTGCGTCAATTCAAAGAGCAAAAACAAAGCCAGGGTGAGCATTACATGACCTGTGTGAATCTATATTGATTTGCCTACAGTAGGGAAGTGTAGGAATGGAGACTAAAACAAGCTTCATTCTGAATGAGGACTGAAGGCTGTTGGTTTCATAGGCCAGTTTGTGAATGCGGAGGGGGAGCCTGTGCTGGAGGAGGCTGAGCTGTCTTTAGTGATGCAGCTGAAAGAGCTGAAGAAACGTTATAGACAAGCCTACGAGGACTTCAGAAGCACAAAGACAGAAGTCAGTTATTGTCAGCACCTGGTGAATCAGTGCCGCACACGACTGCTAACAGGCGAGTTCATGCGATTCTCCACACTACATACAGTTAAGGTCAAAAATTCACATACACCTTGCAAAATGTTAATTATTTTACCAAAATAAGAGGGATCATACAAAAAGCATGTCATTTTTTATTTAATACTGACCTGAGTAAGATTTTACATAAAAGATGTTTACATATAGTCCACAAGAGAAAATAAATTACCTGTTCAAGTTTACATACACTTGATTCTTAACACTGTGTTGTTACCTGAAAATACAGCTGTATTTTTTGTTTATTGATAGTTGTTCCTGAGTCCCACTTTCCAACAGTGACTGTATGATTTTGAGATCCATCTTTTCACACTGAGGACAACTGAGCCAGGGGTGCAAACCTTTAAACAAAATGTAAACATTTTTCTTATTTTGCCTAAATATCACGTCTTTCATTTAGTACTGCCCTTCAGAAGCTCCAGAAAATACTTGCATGCTTCCTAGCAGACAAAATGTATTGAATTTACCCCGGCTCTTAATGCATCGTGTTTCCATCTAAAGCATCAGTGAGCGTTTGAACCTTTTGTAATAGTTGAATATGAGTCTCTTAGTTGTTTCTGTGAAAATGTGTAACTCAAAATTATACAGTCATTGTTGGGTTCAAATACACAACAATTCTGAAAAATTCTAAAAAAAAATTGTGGGACCTGAAGACCAGCAGGCAGTTTAACTGTTCAGGACAAACAAGGGACTCATGAACAACTATCACTAAACAAAAAAACACAGCTGTGGATCATTCAGGTAACAACATAGTAAGAATTTTTATAAATTCAACTATTATTTTTGATTCACATAACTACAATTGTAATACATACAGTTGTGTAACTTTGTGTAACAGAAACACATTTACTTACCTGATGTATTAAAATATACTCAAAGTTGTAGTTACTGCACCTCACTATTATACATCATATACAGCTCATCTTTCACCAATGCCATTAATGTGCTTTTGTTTTGTGTTCGCCAGAGTTTGAGAGCTGGTACAATGAGTCTTTCCTTTTGCCAGATGAAGTGTTGTCAGTCTTAGACACAGGACCAGTTCGTCCGGGTCACATACCTGTGGACAAAGCTTTAACTTTGGTCAGTAACACCTCCACATGTGCTCAAGTTTTACAAGAAGAAATGTTATTTGAAGCATATTCGAAATAATTCTGAATGATCATGTGAAACTGATATCTTAAAGGGATAGTTTACCCAAAAATTAAAATTCTGTCATTAATTATTCACCCTTGTGTCTTTCCAAATCATAAGTAAGTAATTAATGACCGAATTTTCATTTTTGGGTGAACTGTCCCTTTAAGTAATGGCTGCTTAAAATACCGCTTTAAATTACATTATACATATAGTACATATATGTTTACATTATACATATATGTACATATTACACAGTTAAAACTGCATTTTAACTATTAAACATTAAAAACTATTATATTTACTGAAAAATGTCAGAAAATGCTTCCAAATAATTCTTGCATTTTGTAAATGATTTTAATGTCAAAGAGTGGAGATCTTTGTCTGTACTGTACAACTTAGAACATCTTGGGATAATTTTACGTTTGTTGTAAATAATGTAATGAATAAATTATTATTGTATTACTGGACAGATGGAGAATGATGGAGAGCAAAGTGACGGTCTCCAACACACGCTGCATGCAGACAGTACTGTGTCATTTTACAATGCCTATAACAGGACTCTGAAGAGGGTAAGCACTCAGAAGATGCTGAATGCAATGCTAAATGTATTTAACAATATAATAAAGGTGTATTTCGTTTACAGAGAGGAAGCAGACAGCTGTCTCAGAGTCCAGAGTCTGTGAGGGGCAGCAGGAGTAAAACTAAACTGCCTCCTGTTCTCTCAGTCATCTGAGTCTCACTCTCCAGAGTACCTGACACTTCCCGAATGTGTGAAATCAGTAAGATATATGAACACATCTGCTATCTGAAACCTGCTAGCGCTGTATCATGTGCTAATCTGTCCTTAAACTTGTATTCAATATTGTTTGAATAATTTTTCAGTTTCTGGAAATAACTTATATACTTTGTATTATTAGGTCTTTGTTAGAATTGTTTTTTAAATGTCAGTTTACAATATATTTTCCACTGTAGATCGCTCTAATCAGAGGCAAAAGCAACCTCAGTACATCAGGTTGTTAAATGAAAAGTAAACTTTATTATTCCTGAACCACAAAATAGACTTCTTTGGTTGTACAAATTCACTAGTTACAGTCCTGAATGAGCTCTATCCCCAGACCTTCAGTCCCCCCTCCCCTTTAGCAAAAAACAAAACAAAAAAACAAACAAACAAAATCCTCCCCAACAAGAAACCAAGACAAGAAAACAATAAGAGAGATCAAACTCTTTTGCTTTGAAAAAGTAAAAATGTAGTGAATCCCATTATCCCATTGGTTACAGAAAACCAACTTCTTTTTTTCTTAAACTACAGTTTTTTAAAAATACAATGATGAGCAATCCCCAAACTGTTATTAACCAAAACTGAATTTCAGTCGATGAGAGCAACACAAAAGCTAAGATTAGTAAATAATAATAATAATAATAATAAAAAAAAACAACTTTCATATGTTTGACAGGTTTATCGGGACACAGTGTTGATGGCAGCTAGGGTGGTGAACAACTGATCTGAGAACAGTGAAATAAAACTGTTTATTTGAAGGAATAATAAAAGTCTATCATATTAGTCCTCACACAGGATTGACAGTAAAATTGCAAAATTGCAATAAGCCAATATACAAACACAGGGATCAGTCAGTCAAGACCCTGGTAGATTCATCTATACCCTTCAGACTTTAGTTTGGTCTTGGGACAGAAAGGCTCAGATTCAACTCTGATTTTTGCTTCTTTTTATACATTATTCACACAACAAGCTTTTCAGTGGCTTTAAAAGTTCAATTAAAATGTAGATTAGAAAACATCTACTACCTTCACACACCAGTCAGAATAAGAGAAAGAAATGATATGAGCAAGTTCGATGATGTTAACAGAGACCAAATGTTCTCAGATGATTCGATTTCCTTCTCCCACTCCCAAAACGGTACCATGCGTTTATGGAGAGGTAAAGTGAGGTCTGGCGATTAGGGGTTGCCAAAGAGTGAAATTCTCCACTCTGGTCACTCTGTGTAGCAAAGGGAATGATTTCATTTATACATGGCCCAGAACAAATCTTGTGAAACCATTATCCACTTCATTTACTTTACTAGTCCAGTAAAGGAAGACTAGTGATCAATTAAAAAGTTTAGAATGACGCTACTTAATACAGTAGGTCAGTCTTTATGATATGGCATGATTTATAACAGATCCTTTAAATAAGGTCAGATGCAACCTTTCAAAAATATTACATTCATTTGCATCACCTTAAAAAAGAAACACTGTTTTGAAACTGATATGGATATAAAATGGGAAAAAAAGCTTTACGCCAAGGCCTCGTTTTTAAATTTAAAATGTTGCGTGCAAGAAAATTTATCCCAAACCCAAAAATCTAAATTCGTCACAAAAGCACAAGTAATCAGCTTATACATATATGTCAAAAAGCCTCAATTTGTTCCTCTATCGTATTGGAATCCCATAGATTAAAAACAGTATATTACATTAATAAATTACATTTAAAAGGAATAAAAACTTTTCTGAGTGTGAATTAAAGCAACAAAAGTGAAAGTCTGCTTAACATGGGGCAGTGAAGGTAGCAGTATGTTGTCTGCAAACTGAATCTCCCAAAACATGAACAGGGTTATGTTTAAATAGCTCCTTTTTTGCCTTTTCATGTTTTCTAGAGGAGGTTTTAAAAGTGTTACCCACAGCATTTCTTAAACCAACTTCTAAAATGCTGACAGACAGAAAAACTAGGTAAAATGGGTCAATCAATCAGCCACCCTCTCTGGACGTCTCCGAGCAAACCTTTTTAAGTGACAAGGCAAGACTAGCGTTTAGGAGACTCGTCTCCCAACCTGTGTTGTCGGCACTGAAATAAGAGTGGTTTAATATCTGTGTACAATGTGTATTTCAGAGCATTCTACGCCTTGTGTGGCATCTCTTAGCATTAGATGATCACTATGTGTTTTAACTTCACAGTTCAGATGCAATTAGTGTGTAAGTGTACGGTTATGTGGGCACAGGAGCCTCCAGGCTGCGGCGGCCCTGTCGTAGTTTGCGCTTGTTACTGTAGAGAGCCATCTCCTCTAGAGCAGATGTGGCAGCCACAGGAACTTCTGGGTCTACAACAGACACTGAAAGGAGAGAGACAACAAACGTATTAAATATTGCACTGTAAGAGCAGCTGTCGTCTTTGACGATGCACATGTAAAGCGCCCGTTCATCCACTGAAAGTAAGACATTTGCAATCTCCTATCTGACTTATGAGAATACTTTTATATATGATTATACCATCCCCTTGTCTTTAAATGCATGTCCATTTCAGTTTAAAACCCACAAACTCCAGCAAAGCAGTGATTCAGGAGAGCCATTCGGTGCGTAAGCTGAAAGGCAGAGCTGCACACCATGCAGAAAAAAAACCCTGCAGAGCACTGATCACCTTTGGGCACCTTTTGAGTATGTTGTTATTGAGATTAGAAGCACACAGGTAAAAAAATAAAATAAAATAATAATAATACATATATACACACAGTTTAAGTCAGAAGTTTACATTCATCTTGCAGAATCTGCAAAACTTTCATTATTTTACCAAAATAAGGAGGATCATACAAAATGTTACAAAAAAAAAAATGAACCCCATTCAAAAGTGTACATACACTTGATTCTTAATACGGTTTTTACCTAAATGATCCACAGCTGTTTTTTTTAGTGGTAGTTGTTCATGAGTCCCTTTTTACAGAAGGTTTACTGATGATTTAGAAGGAAACCGAATAAATTAAGAATCAGGGGTGCAAACGTTTGCTAAATATCATATTTGTTACATTTACTACTGGCCTTCAAAAGCTCCAGAAGATACTTACATGTTTCCCAGAAGACAAAATAAGTTAAATTTACCCTGATCTTCAAAAATTCCAAAAGTTTTCACCCCAGTCTATTAATGCATTGTTTCTCCTTTTGAAGCAGCAGTGAATGTTTGAACCTTCTGTGATAGTTGCATGATTCTCTCAGTGTCCTCAGTGTGAAAAGATGGATCTCAAAATCATACAGTCATTGTTGGAAAGATTTCAAACACACAAAAATGCTGAAAAAAACCATGTATTTTGTATGATCCGCCTTACTTTGGTAAAATTATTAACATATTGCAGATTCTGCAAGGTGTATGTAAACTTTTGACTTCATTATATGCACTGCACAGCAGTGCCCTCTTGAATACAAGATCAATCTCTATTTTATTAAAATTTGCAGTGACATTCAAACAACAGGTTCACCAATTTTTCAAAATATAATAAAACATGCAAGCTGCAAAAATGACATGTTAGTATTTTTACTGTCAATGCAGCAGAGAGACTGCATTTTTAAACTTTGAAAATGCACAATAGGGATGCACAATATATTGGTACCACAACCATATTGGCTAATATATATATTTTTTCTTTAAAATGAGTATTGATTGTCTACATTATTTGGTCATCTAGTATGTAGTATGACTATATAATCCCTTAAAGGGTTAGTTTACCTGTCATGTCATTCCAAACCGGTAAGACCTTTGTTTATCTTCAGAACACAAGTTAAGATATTTTTGATTAAATCTGAGAGCTTTCTGATCCTGCACAGACAGTAACACAACTAAAATGTTCAAGGTCCAGAAAGGTAGTAAGGACATCGCTAAAACCAACCATCATCTCATGATTAAAACCCCCGTGGAAACTTTTTTGCAAGGCATAAAATACGTACCGCCATGTACGTTCGTGACATGTAAAATGTCCACTAAAGTGGCGCTAAAAGAGTATTCCCCCAGAACAGATGAATGTACATATGGTACGCTTCATGTGATGTTGGTTTCGTTTGTTGCAGACTTGAAATGTCCGTTAAGTGGCGCTATAACTAATGCTTTGCGATGTTTTAAATTAATGTACCATCAAAAGCGAATGTGACGGAAAAATGCAAATCGCAAGCAGGCCGTTTTTAGCTTGTTTTTCAGTCTCTTAACTTTCAGCTCTTTAATCGTGAGTCATGTTTTTTCACGGGATTCGTACCCAAGGATTCTGCATCTCAAGTCCAATTCTGATCTGGCTGTGCTACTGAGCAAGATTGTTACGTCCGGAAAATAAAACATATGAAGCTGTAATCATAACAGTGTATGAAAATGATTACAAGTGCTCACTGTTTTACCCCTTCTAGTGTTCATTTCTGTTGGAAACTGCAGTGATATGTACTTATTGGTAAGTATTTTGTGCCTTGTTTTGAAAAAATTCCCACAGGTATATTTTAGTCATGAGATTAGGTAGGCTAAAACTACAAACCCAGCCATTCCACCCCAACAGACACAAATGCCTCTTTCCTGAACGAGCTCAATGACTTTTATGCTCGCTTTGAGAGAGACAATAGAGGATCTGCCACCAAGCTTACATCTACAAATAATCACCAGTCCATCACACTGACCTCCACAGATGTGTATACTGCACTGAGCCGGATCAACACGCGCAAGGCTGCTGGACCAGACGGCATCCCTGGACGCGTACTTAGGGCATGTGCGGAGCAGCTTGCTGGGGTTTTTACAGACATTTTTAACATGTCCCTCGCTCAAGCGGCTGTGCCTACTTGCTTTAAATCCACCTCCATTGTGCCAGTGCCAAAACACTCTAAACCATCATGCCTGAATGACTACCGTCCTGTAGCACTCACACCCATCATCATGAAGTGCTTTGAACGGCTGGTCCTGGAACACCTGAAAAACTGTCTCCCGTCTACACTGGACCCACTCCAGTTTGCATACCGGACCAATAGGAGCACAGAGGATGCAGTCTCCATAGCATTGCACTCTGTACTCGCACACTTGGACAATAAGAACACTCATGCACGTATACTGTTTGTCGACTTCAGCTCGGCATTCAACACCGTCATCCCCTCCAAGCTAATCACTAAACTTGGAGATCTGGGCATTAACACCTCACTCTGCAATTGGATTATGGACTTTCTGACCAACAGACCTCAGCATGTTAGGTCAGGCCTCACTTGCTCTACCACCATCATGCTCAACACTGGTGTACCACAAGGCTGTGTGCTGAGCCCTTTCCTCTACTCCCTCTTCACCCACGACTGCAGAGCTTTGAATGGATCAAACACCATCATCAAGTTTGCAGACGATACTACGGTGATCGGTCTCATTAGCAACAACGATGAGACTGCCTACAGGGAGGAGGTCCAGCACTTGGCCACATGGTGCACAGAAAATAACCTGCTCCTTAACACCACCAAAACTAAGGAGCTGATTATAGACTTCAGGAAGGAGAGAGGAAGCAAACATGATCCCATCCAGATTAACGGGATGGCTGTTGAGCGTGTCTCCTGCTTCAAGTTCCTGGGGACCCACATCTCAGAAGACCTGTCCTGGACCACCAACACCTCCAGCCTGGTCAAGAAGGCCCATCAGCGACTCTTCTTCTTGAGGACACTGAAGAAAAATCAGATGTCCCCAGCCATCCTGGTGAACTTTTACCGCTGCACAATAGAGAGCATACTAACCAACTGTGTCACAGTCTGGTATGGAAGCTGCTCTGTTGCGGAGCAAAAAGCACTGCAGCGGGTGGTGAAAACTGCCCAACGCATCACTGGGACTCCACTCCCTGCCATCAAAGACTTGCAGAGGAAAAACTGCCTGCGTCGTGCACGCAGTATTCTTAAGGACTCCTCTCACCCCGCCCACGGACTGTTTTCTCTCCTGCCTTCCGGCAGGCGCTTCAGGAGCCTCCGGACTAGAACCAGCAGACTGAGGAACAGCTTCTTTCCTAGAGCTGTCTCCTTACTGAACTCTGCCCCTCATTGATTCCACTGCATCTCCTTCACACCTTCACTTCCCTCATCCTCCTCATACCTCTTTAATCAACCATAACCTTTGTATTTGCACTATTAACTTGTATTTGCACTACATGATCACTCATATGCACTAAGGGACTTAAAAACCACTATTCTAATGCTCATTTGCACTACCTGTCTGTCTTCACTCTCAATCATTGTATAATTGCAGCATATATTATACTGCAATTCACTACTCAATCCACTGCACTGATACCTCGGATGAACATCTGATCAAAATTTCACCTGCAGTATTTAATATTCTATTCAGTATTTAATATACACTGCACTTCATTGCACATTTTACTACATTGTAAATATCCCATCTGTAAATATCCCATCTGTAATTCCTGCCTATAGTACATAACCATCTGTATATTATGTTCATAGTATGTATCCATCTGTAATTATTACCATAGAACGCTTTATCTACATTTAAATTATTTAACTTATATCCTGCACTTTACTTCTTATTGCACTTCTGGTTAGACCTAAACTGCATTTCGTTGCATTGTACTTGTACATGTGTAATGACAATAAAGTTGAATCTAATCTAATCTAATCTAATCTTTATTCTCTTCCACGTCAGTCTTTGACACGTGTTCACAAGAGTATCACGACATATGCATGTGGTGCTGCTGACCTTGTCAACGTGTGTTGAAGACTGACATGGAAGGTAATACATTTTTGAATAAAGTCATTATTTATTACTATTAGTATTCTCATAGCTTTATAAAAAATGGCTGAAGCACTGATGTCACAGGGACTATTTTAACGATGTCCTTACTACCTTTCTGTGTAAGTTGTGTTGCAGTCTATGAAGGGTCAGAAAGCTCTCGGATTTCATCAGAAATATCTTAATTTGTGTTCTGAAGATAAACAAAGGTCTAACGGTTGGAACAACATGGGGCTGAGTAATTAATGACAGAATTTTCATTTTACTTAAAGGCAATCTTAATTTAATAACCTCAGCACTCAGTTGAAATCTCAATTTCATACTGTAATTTTACAATTACATTTTTTTTTTTTTTTTTAAGGTTTTACTTTTCATTTATTCAGACAGAATAGTACAGAATTTTAATATGGACCACTGTTATCAGCCATAAAATAAAAATAATTAGCTGCTTACAATTATTACAGAATTTTAATCTCAGTGCATCCCTAGATACATATATCAGCCAAAGCTGTTAAATCTTCATCCATTTTAACACTTATGGTACTCATATGACAAACTTGCACTCTAAACATCACATTTAGAGCGCAAAAATTTACATGCAGTTCATGTCATCAGCATGTGTTGCAGGTAAAAGTTTGCGAGACGTTAGATAACACACCCATTTTGAAAAATTGGTAGAACTTTTAAATCAAGTAACCTTGATTCTCTAAAAACAAGTTGAAGAATGAAAGCACAGAGGAACCCACTGCTCATTTGAACCTGTAGATTTTGGCCCATAAAACAAGTGCAGTACAGCAGGCTTCTTATCAAAAACCAATGCATATGCACACACACAAGCACACAGATCTCCTACCAAAATTAGAAGAGCACTTATCCAAGGAAGTCGCCTGTGTCAAGAGGACAATAACTGTGAGCCAAGTACTAGTGAACACAGCACATAAAGATGACATCTATGACCACATGAGGAGGATCTTACCTGGGTTACTGGAGGCATCATCCATGAAGCGCACATCATCACCTGCACCAGGAGACTGCAAGAGAGAGACAGAACATGAGAGGAGGAAACAGAGTTAACTCAACAGCTTGTCTATTTCTTACCACCAGAACAGACAAATGAACGAGTGAAAGCTTTAAACGTCTCCCAAGAATAGCTCTTTTGGGCTAAACTGTAGTAACGCTGGGTGTAAATAATTTCTCATTCAATCTAAAAGACAAATGTAGGTGACAAGATTAGCTCTTTTGAAAGACACAAGGTTGTTGATATCTGAAACACAGAGCTGTTTTGGGGGATGCTGCTTTACTTTCACCTGATCTGAAAGCACTAAGTTTAAAATAGTCCAGAGACTCACACAGACTTACTGAGGGACATCTAGATTTAAATGCCTCAGATTCCTGTTTTAGGTCCATAACCCCTGCAAATTCTCATGTTCCTCTGTTAGAGAGCCAGGGATGCGTTTTTATCGGATTAGTCTAACAATGCTGATAATGCCCCAATGACCACGCACAACATCTCTTCATCTGATCATTTTAGGAAGTCCACTTAAAACTTCACACAACAGTTTTTCCAAACACAACACAGGCATGCTGTATAAACCTTCACCCCCACCAAAAACATATTACCAACATTTACCAATTGTTTTCATTTGTTCTTTTTCAAAGACTCCGTAATCCCTCAAAAACCCTAAGAGCTGTATTTGATAATACCAGTCAGGGTGAAGGTGCTTCTTCACATACTAAGTCACATAACACAACAGAAACACTCAACACACAGTGAAATCATGGCAGTCTCAAAAGGCCACCAAATAACAAGGATTCACCTACATTGTTCTGCATGAATACAGTATGCAGTAAATTAAGACTGACTAGCAGGCATTTTAAATGACCCACCTCATAATTCAACAAATCAAAAACATCAAGGTTTTAAATGGAAACTTAAACTACCATTTAGAAGTCTGGGGTCTTTTTGATGTTTTTGAAAGAAACATTAAAATTACACTCTGAAATAGTACTACATGGCAAAAATGTATTTAAAATTGATTTTAAAATGTAATTCATTACTGTGATGGTAAACCTGAATTTGTCTTTACTGGTAAATTACTGGAAAACGACTGTTACGAGATCATGTGTGACCAGGACCTTTTCAAAAATACTGGTTAATTTGGTTGCTTTACCGGTTAAAAGATGAAACGTTATTACCCGTGTGAACAGCACATTTTTTATTTACTGGTAAAGTCATTCTTGAAACATTTCAATTTAAATGTAATTAAGATTAACAGAAAGTTAAAAAGAACTTGTTACAACAAGTTAAATGTTACAACTAGTTATTGCATACATGTATGTATGTATGTATTAGGGTTCCCACTCTAAGCCAAATGTCAAATTCCCTGACTTTTCCTGACTAAAAAGCTGAATTTCCATGACCTATAATGAATGGATCCATCCATTTGCAAGCTTTATTTACTTGTTCACAGACGTTTTTAGTAAAAAAAAAAAAGAAGAAGATAAAACTCACAATTCTGACTTTTTTCTTGCAATTATGAGTTTGTATCTTTTTTTCTCAGAATTGTGAGATATAAAGACCATTTCTGAGGAGAATAAATACTGATATGTTCACACAACTGCGACTTTTTATCTCACACTTATGACTTTTTTTCGTGCAATTGCGAGTTTATATCATGTAATTGTGAGAAAAAAAGTCAAAATTGTGAGAAGTCGCAATAACCTTTTTTATTTGTAATTTTTGTATTCAGTGGTGAAAACAGGCTTCCATACAAAACACACATACACTACTTTTTTTTTTTTTTGCTTTTACCCTTTAAATGCACTTTTCTACAGAAATGAATGTATAGATTTTATGAATTCAGGGGTTAAAAGCTCTGAATAATTTTCTGTTTGTAATCGTTTAAAAAAAGTTCACCATTTAGTCTTTTTATTTCTTCACATTTAGTTTTTGCTTTTCTATTGTCTACTTTTAACACCCAGTCTTCAAAGTGGTCATTTTGTAGCCAAAGCTCTTGAAATTTACATTTTCCTGGCATGTTTCCCTTAGTTATCAGCAGGGTTGCCAGGTTTTCACAACAAAACCTGCCCAATTGCTACTCAAAACTAGCCCAATTTTGTTTCAAGGTTCCCTGTTAAAAATCACATTCCGGTGTGTAAAATACAAATTTTTTTCGGGGTTACTCCGGTAAATTCTAATTCAAGGGGCTAAATATGACGCTATTGGGGTTGCTTCCATACATATCTATGGTTGCTTCAACCCGCGGACATCAAAAACAATCCGCGGCAACAGTGTTAAAATATCCCATTTCCGTGGGAAAACCGCAGACTTGGCAACACTGGTTATCAGGGACAGCCTGGTGACTGCATTTGACTTAACTGATTGGCAGTTGTAGTGCGGGAAGGTAATATAATGCAGCTGAAAAACAGTCTAACCATAAAAATAGGCAAAACGTGTTAACGCGATAAAAAAAAAATGTTATAGAAAAATGATATTTTGATAAATGGAAACTAAAATTTTAAGCAGCAATCGAAAATCCCTGATATTCCATAACTTTGTCCTAAAAAATATAAAATTCCCTGACTTTCAATGTCTGGAATAGAGCTTTTAAAATTCCATGATATTCCAGAAATTCCATGACCCGTGGGAACCCTGATGTATGTATGTATGTATGTATGCATGTATGTATATATATCTCAATCATTGTAAGTTTGTGTAATGAAGATGTCATTACTACTAAAATAGAATGAAGTTATACACACTTTTAAAGATAAAAAAAAGGTCAATAACTAGTTGTAACATTTAACATTAAAAGACGAAATAGTAGCATAATGTGGCTATTGTGGAAAAACAACTTTAGAAGGTAAAAAGTTTTGGCTGCATATCTGAAAGGACAAAAGAAAAAAAAAGTAAAAAATACAAACCTTTATTTAAATATAATTGGTAGCACTTTACAATAAGGTTCTATTAGTTGATGTTAAAGTATTAACTAACATGAACAAACAAAAACAATAAATTTCTTCCAGTATTTGTTCATCTTTGTTAATGTTAATGAAAATACAGTTGTTCATTAGTTCATGTTAGTTCACAGTGCATTAACTAATGTTAACAAGCACACCTTTTGATTTTAATAATGCATTAGTAAATGCTGAAATTAACTAACTAAAGATTAATACATGCTGTAGAAGTATTGTTCATTCTTAGTTCATGCTTAGTAATGTAGTTTACTAATGTTAACTAATGAACCTTACCGCAAAGTGTTACAAATAAAAATCCTTAAGACACAATATAAATTATTCTTATTACTGTTATTTGCCACTCTGGTTACAGGCTTTATTTAAGTTCTGCTCAGCAAACCAGTGCATTAATTAGATCTTCTAAAGAAAGATTTGCAAATTTGATTGCCAAGAGATGCGTTAAAAAAATCTGTACATTTTTGAGAGTCAGTCTCACAGATTTGGTGGTCTTTTGTTCTGTTATTAGGAAGAATATTGTAACATTAACAATCATAAAATGACTTCACCCCACATGCCCAGTTTCCCTTCATACAAAGATCCAGAAACACAACCACAAAACACCAAGACCAAGAAACACAATGGTCCTTTGTTCCCATGACCCCCTGCATCCCCAGTAGAAATGTCTCTCCCAGTGACACCTCATGGAACAGCCACATTCAGCTCTTTAGCACAATTTGACAATCAAAAAAATGGCCTTCAGACATGCTGTAGGAATCAGACCGGTTTGGCTGAATGTGTGTTATGTAATGTGAGTGCATGAGGCTGTACACAGAGCGGAGGGAGGGAGAGGACAATGCAAAGATGTTTTCTTCTTGAGTGTTTTAGTGCATTAGTATGTTATCCCATGTATTGGATCAACGCAAAGCCCACGAACCAAACTGTAAACCCCACCTCTATGCTACATCCGCATACCCAGAAAAGAAGCACATGGTACTGACAATGTAAGTAGATTAAGAACAGGATGTGTGTTAAGCTGTGGAAATGATCCTCAAGAGCTGAAAACTAAACCCAAATCGCTGACAACTACGATCCAGAATGATGCTTAAAGCTGCAGTAACACGAATGACCATGCTGCTCACGCTGGCGAGTACAGGGCCCAAATAGTTAACAGTTTTTAATTAGTTATCAAAGGGCCAGGGAGAGAAGGAGCGCAGGGGAGCAGGGAAAGCCAGGAGGACAGGGGTGGCTCAAAGGGTTTGGGGCAGGCTAGACTCCTCGACGCTTTGCATGCAGGCAATACCTGAATGTCGTAAACGGGTTTGGAAGAAGGAATGGCAGCAAATTGACGGTAGTCAAACTTCTTTTCTGACAGGGACTAAAAGGACAGCAAATAGGCATAAGCAGTGGAGAGATGGAGAGAGAAAGGGGGGGGATCAATATTGCAATAAAGAGATAGCAGGATGGATGGAGGGAAGGACAGAGGGTGAGAAGCAGAGACGCGTGAAAAAACAGGAAAAGGATGACAAAGAAAAGACATAAAGGAAAAGTTCATGGATGTTGCTCTACTTTCTATGGACATGACTGTTAGAGTAAAGAATGACTTTATCATCGAAAGTAAAAAAAGATTGGTTTGACATCATACTAAGTGGATTAGTATGCCAAAAACAACATTACTGGTGATTCAACATGTGCTGTTTGCTCTGTACTAAATGAAAAAAAAAAAAAAAATAAAAATTAAATTGTCTCATACCAGTCTGCCTGGTGAAGTCACTGCCCGTGGACTGATATCTGTTTAGGAAACAACAACAAAGAAATGTAACTTAAAAATTACCCACTAACACACCAAAGAGTAGGGCTGAGTTTTAACACAAATTTCATGATTTGATTCCGATTCATAAGCTTACGTCTTGATGCAAAACAATATTGATTATTTTGGATATATATCAGGTACAATGCATGTCAAAAATGCTATAAAATATACATTAGAGTCAGTTGGTACTATATTACTATAATATTGAAGGTTAAAATTAACTATATAAACGTTTACATTTCACTCAGTAAAGTTTTTAGAATAATAAAGTTATATTTACATAATTATATTTCTACTCCAATTCATTTCTTTTTAAATATAAACTTTTCAATCAGGCTATCTGCAGATGTTTTAAAATCAAATTTGAGACTTTTAAAGACCTTTGTAAGACCTGTACAAATAAAATGAATACTATATGAGCAGGGTAAGGCAATGTTTATGGTTACTTTGAACTGCAAAATAACAACAAAAACAAAAAACAAAACAACACCACCACCACCACCACAATTTACAGTTCAGATACAAATTTTCACAGCAACAGGAAGTTTTACAAAATGATAAACTTTACATTTCAGCTTTTAAACAATTTTTAAGAACAGGGATAGGATAGTCAAAACTATCAATTATTATATGAATTAAAAACCTTAAATATATCTTATTGTCTTAATTGTTCAGACATTTATAATCTATTAGCATTAGCTTCTTGTCGATCAACCGGTTCATATAGGCATCATGTCGATCATATGCATATAGGCAGCAGACAGGCTTATTGAAATTCATTCTCAGCCAGCAGGTGGCACTTTCGGAATGGCAGAAATATTGCGGTTTCCCAAGCCGATCTCACGGCAATTCATACATATTTTACAAAGTGGCTAAAGTTATGGGTTTTAAGGGTTAATTTACGTATTTTACGAGATGGCAAATTCGTAGGAATCTGTACAAATGACCACCCCTAAATCTACCACTCACATAAAACGTACAAAATCATACGAGTGGGATCGTATGAATTGGCCACCTCATAAAATATGTACGAATATTGTTTTTGAGATAGCTTTGGGTTTCCACAAAAGCACCTGATTTTGAATCATGCAGCACTAACAATTATTCAATGAAATCATAGCCTTTTGATGTTTAATCAGAATATTAAGCCATATCACAACTTTTTTCCCTCCGTCCCCAAATTTATGACTGAAAATCATAACTAAGAGTTTTATTGTACCAGTTAAGACCTTTTGTGGCCTTTAAATTTGCTACATCCAAGACTTAAGCCTTGTTTTAAGGACCCACAGAAACTCTGTAAGTGGTGGCTGTCATAAAAACTTGACAGATTTATTCAAACAAATGAAATACTGAAGAACAGTAAAAATAATGAGTATGTTATATGGGGCATATATTGCTCCTCTCTAAAGTTAATTTTTCTAGTTGACTTACGAGCATATGGTTGAGTTTTTTTTGGAGGTAAAAGTGACGTCACGTGACATTATTTGCAAGCTGTTATATTGGCATCTTTGAAACACTGATTGCATGAGACAGAACAGATTTTGCTAAGTTGTACTCTTTCTTTTAACACGCCTTCGGATGTTCATTTATGTTTATTTAGTGCTGAAACTAGTATTAAAGCGGAGGAGATGATCAGTTCATGTGTGCTTTGTGCTGCCACTTCTTTTGATATCGAAAGTAACAAAACAAAGCTTACTGCGAATCATTGAATAGGAGGAGTACTAAAATGTTTTGTTCATTAACTCTAACAGGTTAGACTAATCGATTCTTGGAATTTAAGAATCAATATTGTTTAGTAAAAATGAGAATCAATTAAAATGATTCAAACCGAGAAATCAATATTTTTTTGCCCAGCCCTACAAGTTAATATAAAAACACTCAGGCATTGTTTTACTGTCTTTCGGTAAAAGGTAAATGAGATCGTCACCTTCCATTGGTGTAGGAGAGGGTGTGGGCGCAGGGGACGGCGACTCTGACAGCTGATCCAGCGTTCCACGCTTCTTCCCCTCTTTAGACTTGGCAATGACCATCTGGGCCTTCAAAGCATCTTGCTCTAGAGACTTCATCCTGGAAAGTAAGTGAGATACAGTGAGACCCAGAGAGTGAAAAGAGGAGACAGACAGGATGAGCGATGAAAGATAAGCAGAGTTGCTGTGCACACTAATTGGTTAATACAGGAGAACGAGTTAATTTGATGGAGGCTGTCCAAAAATGTGTGAAAGTTATGAGAGAATCACACAAACTAGAGATGCACCGATTAGCTTTCATGCTGTAAAACAACCATGAAAGCTCAAGAGGGAAGAATATTATTTAGGCACTATAGGACAAGTTGTCTAACGTACCAACGTCTGTACTAAAATTTAAAAAATGTGATGATATCAGCATTTCCCACTAGCATTTTGAGCGCTGTTGAGCAGAAACACCTCTGATTGGCCACTGAGTTCACATGCTCAACAGATATGTCTGTGATGGGCTTCACACTCTTTGCCGAGTGCTTACACAGATACACACAGGAGCATTCGAAAGCCGCATCTATTAGCAGATCCCATTAAATCTGCTCATAGACAGATCCGTTGATAGACATGGTTTTTAAACGCTCCCATGCGTATCTGTGTAAGCGCTTAGTGATGAGTGTCATAGCGTGCATTTATAACAGGTTTTTGAAGCGATGATCGCTGTATTTGATTTGATTGACCGACTGATTTTAAATTCAGTCATTATTTACTGAATCAGCATTTTTGGGAATTATGCTAATATCGTATGATCTTTTTCAAGCTACAAAAAAATGGGTTGTCTAAATAATGTCAGGAATCAGTCATCTATTTTAACAACAACAAAAAAAGATGCAAAAGTATCACAGAATGATCTCATACAACATATTTTTTAAGTACAAATAATAGGTTTTTGTAAAATGACAAACTAAAATTTAATTGTGAAACCCTGACCTAGGATGTAGATGATAAAAGGTTTATAATACTGTGTTAGTGCAGGGAAAGTAGGTGAGTAAATAATGACTCAATTTTCATTTCTGGATGAACGATTCATTTAAGGCAAGACTGGAGATGTTAGATTGGAGTTAGTCTCAGTATGATGCACTCAGTCCATCCACAGACTCATACCGCTCATAGAAATGACAAAACCGTTCCAAAATCATAAACTTTAATCTTTAAAAGGGGACCTATTATGCAAAATTCACTTTTGCAAGGTGTTTGGACATAAATGTGTGTTGGCAGAGTGTGTACACACCACCCTATAGTAATAAAAATTCACCCACTCCTTTTTATTTGATCCCCATGTGTCATAAACTCCCAAGTCTCCCAACGCCCCGTTTTCAGCATTGGTGCTAATTTGACATCACGTTAGCCACAGGCCCCGCCCACAGATGTTGACAGACACTGCCGTTTTAACATAGAACCAACCCCTGAGTGAGTTGACACAGTCTGCCATTGCTGCACTAACGAGAATGTCTCCCAAGCGTTTTAGGTTTTAGGTTCAAGAAGCTCTGCCTTCACCTGAAAAGGGGGGCAGAAGCATGAGCTCACAAAGCTCACATAAAACTTCACATACACACTCTGGGGACATCAAAAGCCCTATTCGGACGGTAATTGTTTCTCATATGGACGTCTGTAAAAATACATTTACATATCACCTCAGTGATAAAACACATGGATTCGAATGGTGATTTATTCACAGTGGAGAAGCAAGTTCTGTGATCCTACGAACTCGGGAATGCGCTGGTCAGTCACATGATTATCTGCTGTAATTAAAATTAATTTTATTTACAAATGTATTGTTATTGTGTAAAATGTATTAAGACACTTATGTAAACTGTATTCGTATTATTGCAAGCATATTTTATAACATATTATCCTATTTATTATTTGATTAGGCTATTTAAATCTCCTGTTTAAAAATAGGAAAACATTTATATGGGATATAGTCAGTTTTGTAGAGCAGGGTATGTGCACCATTCAGTAGTGTCTTGCATTAGCCAAAATAATGACAGTCCACCACATGTATAGATAATCCAATCACACGTGAATAAATGCAAATATTCCCTAAAAACACCCAGTAAAGACATTGAGGCTTCCGTTGAAATACAACTGCGCCCGCTTCGTCCCGCACCCCAGTCAGAGTTGTAGGCTACGGTGTTCTGCAGTAGTCAAAAAGGTACTAAACACTGAATTGTGAATCAATTTCTTCTCGTAAACTCAGAGATGTGGATTCGGACAGCAATTAAATTACCACATGACCTTGGTGTTTGTCAAAAAACAGTAGGTAATTGGGCCGGGGATTTTTACGAGGGTGGTGAGAGAAAAACATCGACATCCTGGATTCGAACGGCAATTAAATCTACCCCCTGTATATGGTGAAAATCACTTACGTCCCCATGAGAAAGAATTACCATCCGAATAGGGCTAAAGACTTATTTTACATCTTGTAAAAAGGGGCATAATAGGTTCCCTTTAAGTCTGTGCGTTGTTATTGTGGTTTAGCCAAACCTAAAAAAAGCAAGCTGTGATTCGTCGCTTTACTGTGCAATGTGGACCAAACATTGCTGAAATCTCACATTTAAACTCGGTGAATATTGCTTTATTGAACTTTGCCTACATGTGAAAAATTTCAAGTTTTAACATGCTGCACTGTTAAACAGCTTCTATACGAAGATAATCAGTATCAGTGCTTTTAAAGGGATAGTTCAAGCCTCAAGCCATCCTAGGTGTGTATGACTTTCTTTTTTCAGATGAATACAATCACAGCTTTATCATGGCATTATGGGTGTTAAGATTTTGAAGTCCAATAAAGTGTGTCTATCCATCATAAAAAAGTGCTCCACATGGCTCTGGAGGTCTATAGAGGCCTTCTGAAGTGAATCGATGCATTTGTGTAAGAAAAATATTCATATTTAAAACTTATTCTCTAGCTTCTGATAACTGTGGTACACACGTTCATGAGAGAGTGGCGTTCCAACGGATGACAAAGGATGTAGGTCTAGCATTAGCTCTTCTGAGAATATGCTAGTCTTGCAAGAACCAAGTTTTATTTACAGCTAAAGATGCACTTTTTATTGGACCTCATCTATCCAACTTTATGCCATTACAAAGTTTAGAAGGGCTAGGTTTTTTTTTTCCCCATATAAATCCAATTGTATTCGTCTGAAAGAAGAAAGTTGTATACACCTAGGATGGCTTGACTTTCAGTTAAAAATGGGGTAATCTTCATTTTACTTTAACTAGTATCAGTGCACCTCTAATAAAAACAACTGAAAGCAATCTGAATAACGGCAAAGAAACCCACTTGTTATTAGGACAATACAAGACCTTTACTGGTACACAGATGGGAGGCAAAAGTGAGTGAGCAGAGACAAAGAGGGAGTGTGCTACCAAACTAAATAATAAATAAAATAGCACATGTGCAGCAGTAGTGGGTTCTTGTGGGACACGCTCATCTTTCAGAAAAAGCCACTACAAAATGTTTCACCCTTTACACACTATGCACTATAAAATGTCCACAAGCACCAAGCACCCCCAAGCGGTGTCAAGCATCACAGCTAAGCCCCCTTGATGCTTTCAAGCTGTTAAGGGCAGACCTGGGCTGACAGGAAGAGGAGGAGCAGGAAGTGGGAGGGGCTGCAGCGCTGCCTAGAGATGCCCTCACACGGGACTGGTAGAGCCGCTTAGCCAGGTCTTGCTCATACTGCCTTACGTCCTCCTCTAGACCATAAGGCCTTGGGAGCAGCAAGTAAGAGAGTAGAGAGGACAGAAGATGGTAACACACAAAGAAAAGGAAAGAGAGGAAAGAGACTACAGATGAAAGAAAACACTCTCAAAAGGACAGCAAAGATTAAGAAGGGAAGGTCTACATTGAAACTCAGGGCCATCAAAGACAAATGCACAATATGAGACGTGTATGCAGAAAGAGAATATATATACCCATTTAATGAATTCTTATATTCAAAGAATGTGAAAATGTCTTTGAAAGCCCCGTTCATCAAGGGGAAGACATGAGAAATTGGGAAAGCGTTTACTTGGAGCCTGGAGTAAAAAATGAGATTAAAGTAGCACAAGCGGACAGCTCTTTAGAGATCAGCAATACGGAGGAAAGGATGAGACCAGAGAGAGAAACACTCCTGATGTGATACACTTCATGTAACACATCATTCTCTCTGGCTGTCATACCTGGCTGCTCTCCACATGGCCCTCTTCTCTGCCTCCAGGGCTCGTTTTTCAGCAGGAGACAGCTCCTTGTCCATGGCGACAGCAAGCTCCGGGCTCTGCATGCGTAATCGGTCTTGATGCCTACGCTCTGCTTTGGCCGTCCGAATGGGAGCCACAGATTCACCGGGATAAACTGGGATCAAACTGTTAAGACAAAAACTGGTTCAAGCAATTCAAATATCCCCCAAAAATGCTAAACTGTTCAGCTCTAGGTTTTAGCTTTCCTCACCCCGTCATGGAGTTGGGTCTTTGCTCCAGTCTGAAGCTGTCTTCCATTGAATTCCGCTGAGAGTCTCCTTTACCGTCCACGGAGGAAGGACTGAATTGAAAAAAATATAAATACTTCTTACCATTTTATTATTATTACTTGTTTTGACGCACATTTAAAATGTTTGCAGTAGTGTTGTCAAAAGTACAAAAAAATGTGACAAAAGCATTTCCCACAAGCATTTTGAGTGCTGCTGAGCAGATCCTTAAACACCTCTGACTGGCCATTCAGAGGATTCGTCTATGAGCAGATATATTAGAGATCTATGTAAGCGCTCTGTGAAGAGTGTGAAGCAATGATCATTGTAACCAATCACAGACATCAGAGTTGAGCATGTGAACAAAATAGCCAATCAGAGGTGTTTAACAAAATTTCAGTACTGTCTGTTACTGAACTTGATACTTTGACAACACTAGTTTGCGCTCAGTAAGATTTTTAAATAAATTAACGCTTATTTTTCAGCAAGGACCAATCAAATTGATCAAAAGTGAAATTAAAAACATTTATAATGTTGCAAAAGATTTATATTTCAAATAAATCCTGTTCTTTAGAACTTGATATACATCAGAGAATCTTGTAAAATACACACAAAATATTAAGCAGACACTTTTTTCAAACAGTTCTTTTCCCTTCAAAAATTGTCAAGAAATGTTTCTTGTGCAGCAAATCAAAATGATTGCTGATCAAAACAAAAAAACAAAAAAAACAATGTATTACAATTTTAAAAAAGTTTTAAAATAGTAATATTTTATAATATTACTGTTTTACTATATTTTTAACCAAATAAAAGTCTTGATTTTAAGAGGCTTCTGACCCCACACTTTTGAATGGTAGTCTACACTGTAAAAAATTAGTGTAAAATGTCTGAAATTTTTGTATGCATTTTTTTTTTAGGGCTGGCCCATAATAGTCGACTAATTGAAACCAGAAAAAAATTTATTAGTTGCAGAAAATAAATAAATAAATCTGCACGTGAAGTCACGCAGTTTCCTGGTAGAGAGATCGTTAATGACTGGTCTGTGTGGTAATAGTAATACAGTACATCGGGCAGTACATCAACACTCGCCTATCATTCATCAACCTCAAATATAGTTTATTATTGTTGCTCAATCTAATGTTAACCTAGAGAAATGTGCGCCGTCCCGTGTCTGTGTGGAGCGTAGAAGCTGAACAGACGCGTGCTTACAGCAGGACAGATGGAGGCGCTGGTACGGTCATTTGCTCTTAAAATAGCCTACTCCCTGATTTTTGGGCATACAGGTAAGAGTAAAAAATCTTTTGAATATGTAAAGACGTTTATTCATGTACACTCACAATAACAACAAAACATTGCGCTTTTGTAAAATAATAAAAGCAAACAAGATGCGCTTCTGTCATCTCGTTTTCTATGAACTTGAGTGTGAAACTCTGTGTACAGACATTAAAATGTATACATCTATAGAGCGTGAAATGTCTACAAGCATTCAGGCGCATCACAACTGCGGAGATGACGAGTCATTGTCGCCGACTTAATCTCTTAAACCGAAAACATAGAAAGCGCTATAGTTTATCAATACATTTGTAAAATGTTAATGCAGTCTACTGTTTTTCCCGACACATTTATAATCATTACTTCTGCGGTGTGCTGTGGCAAGCTTTATGCATGCGTTTAACCGCTTATTAGGCTATGTAGGCAATTAAAGGCTCATTATAATGATTTAAATAGTTTAGGGCAGCCCTAGCATTTTTTTCGTATTTGTCACACAATAAAACCAGCATACAATAGCCTATAGATACTACGCAACATGATTATTTTATGTGCTATAATAATATTTAAGTTTAGCTATCTGAGCACAGGGGACTGTCTGTTTGTATTCTGCACTTGGTTTATTGTATGCTGGCTCTGAATTGTCAAAACACCACTCAAAATGCTTGCTACAGATGCGAAAAACAATGAAAACTGAACCTGATCTGATTATTATATATATATTTTTTAATGACGGACAAACGTTTCAGAGGCAGTGTGTAAATGTGATTGACACAACATGAGGTTTTATGTAATTTTTAAATGTGCAAAAATTTCAGAATTACTTCAGCATGAAGTACATACTTTCTATTTTACCACCTGCATGATAATGGTGGTTGTCAGTATATGTTAAAGGGACAAAACATGCGTTTTTTAATTTACTGGTTTACGATCAAAATGCCTTGTTTGTAAAATACAGTTTTAGATAGAAAACAACTTTGAAATACTAGCAAATAACTGAGCAAAAGTGCAGCTCACCCTGAGCTGCCACAGTGGCTGGGAGGTGTGGCACACTGCCTCGGAGATGGGGAACTTTGGCTTCCCAAGCTCTCGACCTTGAACTCCACACCATCAAGGATAACCTTTCCGTGAGCCTTCATATCTGCCACCTGCTTGGCCAGATCTTCCTCCTCATCATCCTCATCTTCATCCAGCATATACTCTTGTGCCCTCTGTTCCATTCGCTTTGCTGAGGAAAATCATTAAACCATTTAGCATGATTCAACAATGAACTCAAGTTACTGTAGCTTAACATCAACACAAACCTTCTTCCTCTTTCATTTTCTTCAAGTCATCTTCTCCCACAAGTGAGATGCGAGGTTTGGGTTTGTCCGGTGTCTGTTGCTTCACATCAATCTCAAAATATTTCTGCCTGTCTCTGAAGGAGCGCTGCTCTGGGCTATCTCTGCCAACAGAGGTGGGGGTCTGAGAGAAAGTGAGTATTCAGATTTCAGATAAACTGTGAACACTATACAAGCAGCCAAATTTTACATGCATCTGACATGCAAGACCAGGTCCCGTTAATTCTGAAAGTCAGACAATGGTTAGAAATTAGCACAAATATACAACATCTTTGCCAATCCGCCACCATGATGATGTAGTGATTGCATAATGTGCTGCCACTGCAAAAAGACTCAAATAACTGCTCTCCTGAAGCTTCTTTTCACCAATAATAACTGCTTTGATTCAAATCACGGATCGACCACATTCCCATATTTTACCAAAACGCATGCTGCTGGATAATCGGGCTTCCTGACACAATTTATTACATTTCTTTGTTGCAGTTCAAAGCGACACATACACCAGCACCACCACCACTCAAGTTTAAAGGAATCCAAAGCGTAAGAGTGGTTCTGTTGGAGATCAGCTGGGTACCTTCGACTCCACTGAGGGGCGAGACAGGCGTGGCACGGCCGCCAGGCTCCTGTACTCATGGCGGTCAGATAAGAGGGAGGGACGAGGCCTGAGAGGACCACTGCCCTCACCATCAGCCTCATCCATAAACACCTCATTATTCAGCTCAGGCTGAAAGACCCATCATGTACAGCATATCAACACCACATTTGCAGACAATATTGCATATTGAGTTGTGATGTGACAGTACACACCAAATAAGGGCCAGGCTCATACAAAAGTCATAAATATGTAGAGAAAAGATTGGAATACACTACACGACTTTTAAATTTGGAACAGATTTTAAAACACAGCATATCATATGAACAGCATCTGAACTTAAATGGGACATTGGATGTAAAATTCACTTTTACATGGTGTTCGCATATAAATTTTGCATGTAAGTGTCTGTGGACACAACCACCCCACAGTGATAAAAATCCATTCATTTTCTTTTTTTAATCCCGCAAAAAACCTAAACAGTCTCATTTATCAAGCCGTTTTATTTTCTGAACAGTATGACATCATACTGTTCAGGCCCCACCCACAACTGTTGACAGACTGTCCTGTATTAGCATATTTCCACCCTCAGCCAGGTGTACGCTGTCTGCCATTTTCTCCACGCTTGAGCAGCTGTAGCAACGTCTCACAGAAATGCAGGTGTTTTGTAGTTGGATGTAAAAGTAAAGTTTATTTTCTCCAGACATCAGATCCACAGAGGAAGTCATGGATTCGTTTAGTTTTTGATGGTAATACACCACCAAATACGCAAAAAATGGAAGAGAGGGGTGGAGTGAGCAGTAGCTCATTATTTTTTTTAAAGAGACATGCACTGAAACAAGTTGCTGTGAACAGAGCTGCCTTTGACAAAGTAAAAAGGGTGTTGTTTTACATTTTAACCAAAGTATTTCTCAGACTTTTCATGAAGACCCTAAAGAATCACAACTTGTGAAAAACGGGCATATCTGATCTCCTGTTTAAAAATTGAAGTCTGCAGCCATCGAAGACAACACAATTTTCTGTGTAATGCTCTCGAATAAAGGTTTTTCACTAGTTTAAGGGAATAGACGACTAATCAGACGTTTATTATTAACCCATTTAAATCATACTAATGAGCACTCATTAAGCTTGCCACAGCACACCAGCAGAAGTAATGATTACGAGTGTATCAGGGAAAAACAGTAAGGAGAAAGCATTAACTTTTAAATAATTTATTGATAAACTAGTGGGGCTTAAGAGATTAAGTCAGCGACACTGACTCGTCATCTTCGCAGTATCGGAGAATCAGAGAATATTTGTTTTCCATTTGAATAGGTCTATTTGAAAGTAGACATTCCGCTCTCTATAGATATAATTTTCATGTCTGTAAGGCAAGAAAGTTTCGGTTAATTTATTTTTATGCACTCAAGTTTACAGAGACTGAGATGGCAGAAAGCACATCCTATTTGCTTTCATTATTTTACAAAAGCAAAATGTTTTGTTATTATTGGGTCTCATTCACTAATAATTGCATAGATTATTCATATTCATACGCACATTTGAACTTGCTTCCACACGCACAGACACCTGAATAGCACACATTTTTTTTATGTTTATATTAGATTGAGTGGCCATGTAGTTTTTTTCTGCGACTAAATAACTAACAAAATTGTGGTCGACTAAGCCTCTTCATGTCGACTAACGGTTAATCGACTATTAGGGGCAGCCCTAGAAATCTGTAACCTCTGACTGACTTTTTGCAACTAGTGTTGACTGGTCCAGACTAAAAATTAGGGAAGAAAACTGGGCGAAAAGTCGTGTAGTGTATTCAAGCCTTAAAATAACAATAAAATGTTACAGATTACAAATAAATACAACATACCTCTGGTGATGGTTGCTTTGCACTGACATTGTTCCGCGGAGAGTAAAGTTCCTAGAAAAAGGAAAAAATTATTAAGTAAAGACACTTTATACAAACAAGGCAGGGACACAAGACTTTGAGTTGGACAAGAGGAAACACTACACGGAGTCAAATATCAAATCAAGAAAACATCAAACAACCAAGAGACAGATGAATGACGCACAATAGTGTCCCTGTGAGATGAACTCCTGGATTTGACACCACCGTATGAGTGACTCATGCACAACAAACAGGAAACAAGCTCCCAAAGGAACAAAATGTCCAACGGGAAGACCAAGCACTGGATGACAGGGGGACCATGACATGCTCACAACCTTGAGGAGCATTTGTCCTACCTGTGGGGGTTCCAGTACGGCCAGGGAGTGTGGCACAGCTGCGAAGGCCTTATATACCTGCTTGATATTGATGGGGTATTCCTCATGTGTGTCAGGGGATGGGGCACGAGGCTGTACGAGGGGTTGGGGGGGGTTGAGGACGGAGGGGTGGAAGGGTAGAGAAACAGACAGAGGACAAAAAGGATGGAACAGCTAATGAGAGACAGAGCAGCAAAGGCAGAGCACAGGAGGAAAATGCAGGGCTAGACCGCATGCAGCCCGCGATCCAGATCATGTCAATGAAAGGATGGAGGGAGAGAGTTTGATAGCATGAGGGAGGTCTGTGGTTATGGTGACTGGGGAAAACGACTCGGGACGATATTTTGGTTTACACTGGTATCCTGAGATAATGTGAGTGTAAACCTTGCTGTGCAAACAATGTGGTTTATGTGATTAGGGGAAGAAAAAAATTCCAAAAGAGGTGTCTTGATAGAAAACAGGCACAATGTTACTTGCAGTGAGAAGTTGAAAAGTTCTTTGTTTTTTCTAAACAACCCGTTTCTTTGACCTGGATTATGGTGTGACCATTTGTAAGGCTTAACAGGCACGATTGTAATGCATATGGAAAAAATAAAACAACAGTCGCATTCTGTTGGTCTTTAGCCATTGGTAACTGAGGATGAAGGGGGGCCTCATTAGGGTTCAGACAGTGGTGAGGGATCTTACAGTGGTCTGAGAGTTGATGGGAGAGAGGCCATGCTGGAAAGGGTTGGGACTGCTGTGGCCATCCTGACTGGCTGGAGACACAGCCGGTCGCACCCGAGAGAGAGGCTGGATGGCACCAGGTTTAGTCTACAAAGAGAGAGAAAAGCATGGCCATTAATGTTATTCACATCAATATTATCATGCACTTGCTCTAGTTTAATTTACAGGTTATCTGGACACTCACTGATGAATTATCCTTGGTGCTTGCATTTGATGGGAAATGAATGTTCGACTGAAACAAAAAAGACAAATATGAACATGATATGAAATGGAAAAAAGAAAATTTGATCACATAAGATTAGATTTCTGAGGTCAAGTACTTGCCTGAGACTTTTAAATTAAATTATACAGTGGTGGCCAAAATTAATAGAACACTAGTATTTTCACCAGCTAAAGAATTTAAGTCAGTTATTTATGCCTTTTGCTGTTGTATGTCAGTGGGAAATATCAGTTTGCATTTCCAAACATTAATTTTGCCATTAATTGTAATAATCCAGTGAGATTTTTGTTTGCACAAAGAGTCTGACAACAGCCAGTGCTCCACACAGAGATCTGATCTCATCATCATCCAGTCTGTCTGGAATGACATGAAAAAACAGAGCAAACTGAAACACTATTTTTGTTCAAACTTTGGGGTAAGTAAGATTTATTTATTTTTTTTATTATTTAATACTTTTATTCAGTAAGGACATATTAAATTAATCAAAAGTTACAGTAAAGACATTTTAGTTTACCTTTCTATTCATCAAAGACTTCTGGGGAAAAAAAGTTCACTTGACACTGAAGACTGGAATAATGCCAGCTGAAAATTCAGCTTTGACAATATTTTGAAAGAGAAAACAGTTCATTTTAAATTTTAACAATACATATAATACAGATTTTTCTGTATTTTTGATCAAACATATGTAAAACCTTGGTAAGCATACGAGATTAAAAACCTACTGACCCCAAGCTTTTGAACAGTAGTGTATACAGTATTATGTTATATTCACTACATATGATTTTCAAGGCCTTAAAGTAGTTGCACGCTCAACTGCTTGGTTTTTGGTAGAAATACTAAATGGGAGTCAAGCATTTCACTGCTGCAGAGAGCATGAAAAGCAGGACATGCTCAGAGTTACACAGGCCCGTACACCATTCGGCTCTTAAAATCTACTGCAAAGCCAAGTGCAGCTAGTGCAGGCCATACAAGGGCTAATTAGCCCACTTACATATCGAACCTCCCTTCCAAGAATCGCAGAGGAAGATTTGTGGGACTGCTGAGAAATATGGAAATGTCATGACGAGGGGCAGAATGAGAGCACACAGGCCATCAACCAGGCCTGACCATGCAAATCACCTGCATATATCTGTACAGCCATACCCATGGAAAGTCAAAAAAAAAACAACAACAAAAAAAAAAAAAGAGAGAAAAGAGGAATGATCATGACAAGTGAGTGAATGCACTCTGAAACGGCACTGACCTGTGAGTTGTGTGGAGAGTGTGCAGCATCTCGGACAGGACTGTCAATCCTGTGAGGCTCAGATGGTGAAGACTGAAATACAAAGGAACAACCATCACAACATGTCACAAGAACAGGTGAAGGAATGAAATTGCTTGAGGTCAGTGAAGTATTTCACAAAAGCAAGATGAGGTCTGCTGTTTCCAATAAGCAAATTTGGCAAATTACAAAGTAGTGCTTTAAGAATAAATAATCGTGCGGTTTATAAAAAGTTCATCTTGATTTAATAACATTAATTATGCCTTAAACAGGTTTTAATATGCTTGCACATTGCAGCTGTTCTATTTCTTGCTCTTACGACATGCTTGATGACAAATGTGTTGTATTACGTGCCACAGATCATTTGAAATCAAGCAGTGGTGTCATAAAAATGCATTTTTTTCAAACAGTGTCAAGAACATAATGTCATGCTACAGAAACAGACAATGTCACATAAGTTCCTGTAAATGGTTGGTGGTGAGTGTGTATTCAAGGTGAGAGGCCTTAACCCTTCACCTTTTTTGTTCAGCACCTGTTGACTTCACATTCAAAGCATTCTCAGTCTCTCTGGGAATGTTCAAATGCCTCAAGACCATAATTTTTTTTTAGCTTCACCCATTTTATAAATATAGGAAATGTATATATAGCCATGCATATTTCTGTGAAACAATTTTACAACCTAAGGCTACTGTAAATCTAAAGCAGCTATCAGTAGAAGTCTTCGGATTGCATGTTAACTCTAAATAGCTACTGATGACACACCATGCTTGACCAGAAAACACACTCAGTCAGAAAACACACTCCTCAAGGCTGCTTGCCTTGCTGTACAACCAGGGCTGCAGCTGCCCCTGCCTGCCATAACCCACAGGTGGCCCTGATAAAATGCGCTCCTCTGGCGGGCGGCCTTTGCTCTTGCGATTAGCCACAAGGAAGGGATTTTCACTAAAGCAGATTGGGTGGGAATCCACAAGACATTCTTCGTCCTCTCCAGCTTCTTGTGGGACTCCTAGAGCTGGGAGGGGGTCCCACGTGTCGGCGTGGGGAGGATTTGAAGCCGCAGAACTTGCGGCGGGACAGACTGGAGATGAAGGGAGGGCAACGGGTTCTACATGGTACATAGAAGCATGGACTTTCTCAAAACCCAGGGGGTCTACAGGGCCGGCCGGTATGGCAGCCTCCATTGTGAAGAATGTAGCAAAGGAGGGAGAGAACTGAGGAATGAGAGAGAATATGATCGACAGAGACAAAAGGGAGAAATAACGTGAGACGGAAACAAAAACAAGGAATAGAGCAGAACTAATGATACACAAACAGAGGAAGAAAATGATATGGTATTACATAAAAAATTAGAACACAGCACATGTAAATGCAAAGGAAGGAAAAAGGAAGGAAAAGCAGTAAAGAGTGCAACAGATGGGTTTAGTCTGGCAGAGTTAGAAGGAATAACAGCCATGCTAAGTCATAATCATCTACCGGTCATGCCAAATTAGAAGAGTGAGAAGCTAAATACAGCTATCCCATCATCCTGAGACATCTCACAGTAGACAGTCACTTAATCCAGAAGAACATTTGCTCTAAATGTGCAGTGTTTGCTGTAATATAGATTTTATACTTGATAGAGCCACTTTGTTTTTTTTTTTTTTTGAGATTTAGCTCAATTTTGTCTAGAAACTGATTTTATATTTTCAGTTTTAATTTTAGTAATTTATTAGTTTTTTCCTTATACATATATTTTATTTCAATATTATATCTTTCAGTGCTGTCAGATCGATTAATCATGATTAAAACGCCTTAAAAATAAAAGTTTTGCTTACATAATATATGTGCATGCCGTGCATATTTATATATATATAATATGTAAATATATAAATCACAAACGTACATGTATATATTTAAGAAATATTTACACGTATATATCCATTCATATTTATATGTAACACTGAACCACAAAACCAGTCATACAGGTAATTTCTTAAAAATTGAGATTTATACATTATCTGAAAGCTGAATAAATTGATTCAGTTGATGTAAGGTATGTTAGGATAGATACATAGCTATAGCCAATATACAACTATTTGGAAATCTAAATATTATCCAAAAAATCTAAATACTGAGAAAATATTCATTACAGTTGTCCAAATGAAGTTCTTAGCAATGCATATGACTAATGAAATATGAAGTTTTTATATATTTACGGTAGAAAAGGTACAAAATATCTTCATGGAACATGATCTTTACTTAATATCCTAATGATTTTTTGGCATACAAAAAAAATCGATAAGGAATTTGACCCATACAATGTATTTTTTGGCTATTGCTACAAATATACCCATGCTACTTAAGACTGGTTTTGTGGTCAAGGGTCACATATATGATTTATATTATATATAAATAGAAATGTATGCATTTTCTTCTTAAATATATACATACACACACATAAATGTACACAGCACAAGCGTTATGTAAACAAACTTTTATTTTAGATGCGATTAATTGCGATTATTCGATTTGAAAAGCACTAATATTATTTCAAGTTTAGTTAAATGTAAGCACTTAACTAAGCAAGTTTTCAAACTAATATTTATACAATTTTTTATTTTATTTTGTTTTCATTTTTTATTCCAATTGGTGAACTTTTTTAGTTTTAGTTAACAATACTCTTTCAGTATTGACAGTTACTACATTTAGCTTTTGTAGCGACTAGGGAGGTATTTACGGTTTAAAATCTTTATAACGTTATGATCAACATGATGCTTGCTTTACATACAACCTAATAGAAACTGTAAAAGCAATGCACTTAACTTACAAACACTTCAGAGTACAAACATGTCCTCAACTGTCATTACTATTAAACACGCAAAGTGTTCTGAAAAAAAAAATCCATTCAGGTGCAATTGGTGGCACATTGCGATGCTTAAGATGTGACTGTTGCATACAACTAATGGCCTCATACTGATAAAATCTTCATTTAGTGGCTCGTGCAGATAAAAGACACTGCTCTACAAAATAGCATCTATAAATAGCCATGACTAAACTGTACCTCATATACCACAAAATCACGTGAGGGAGAAAAGCGCACTAGTGTTTCCCTATCTAAGAGCAGTCGACCCCCTCTCCATTCCTCACTTGACTTTGCTAACAGCTGCTGGTGCTATGTAGGTTAAGCATTCCTAGAAGAGAGACATGCTTAAAAGTGCTTTCAAAGGGACAAGGAATATCTCGTAATTTAAAAAAAAAATTACAAAGCTTAAATTACATCCGTAACATTATATAACTTTTACTGAATATCATTGAAGGCAATAAATTATTGTATGAGGGATGTTTGTGTTCAATTAGCATAATACATACTGACTCCAAGTAACTACTGACATTCAGCGTCTAACAAATAATGGCTATTTGCCATATAACTATAATCAAATGCTAGTAACAAGTTTTGCACAAAGAAGAAACATTCAGCAAAAGAAAAGAAAGAAAAAAGTAGTAAAGAAAGTCAGAAAGGAATGGGAAGAAGAAATGTAAAAGCAGTGGTACACTCACAGTAAGATGACAGGAGCGGATTTCAAGCGGCTCGACTAGATAACTTAACTGTCAAGATCTTCCAAGGGTCCCTTCATCCTCAAATGCCACACCCACCCATTAAACCATTCAACCAATCAACTCACAGCACACATTTTAAAATAACTTGAGCGACTGTCAGCTGTCGGCTGGCACCTCCCCCTCACTCCATCTCTCAAGCACCAGAAAATACAATCTGTATTTTGTCAGAGGCATGGCTGGAATGACATCCAACCCTGGTGCTGCTGAAGAATTAAGCCAGCAGCTGGACTCCTTCACCTTTGGCACCACTAGTAAAAGCACCACTACTGGACAACAATTTCTTGCCCTGATAGGGTTTTAGAAGACCAATACTAATTGACAAATATGCTAAGCATTTAAAAAGCAAGTAAGGAAACATCTGTAAGTTACATTTTGATCATACTGTTCCATTAAAATCAGATCCCCAAAAGTATTACTTTTTTTCTACATTTTTGTGTATTTAAACTCTTTTCAACAATGAATGTATGATTTTGAGATCCATCTTTTCACACTGAGGATAGCTGAGGGACTCATATTCAACTATTACACATAAGGTTCAAATGCTCACTGCTGCTGTAGAAGAAAAAAATGATGCGTTACGAGCAGTGAACAGAATGAGGATGTGTACATTTTTCTTATTTTGTCTAAATATTTTTTCATTTAGTATTGCCCTTCAGAATCTACAGAAGACAAAATAAGTTACATTTACCCTGATCTACAAATTCAAAAAGTTTTCACCCCCCAGTTCTTAATGCATTGGTTTTCCTTCTGAAGCATCAGTGAACATGAGTTTGAGTCCCTCAGTTGTCTTCAGTTTGAAAAGATGGATCATACAGTCATTGTTGGAAAGGGTTCAAATACACAAAAATTGTGAAAAACCAAAGAATTTGAGGGACCTGAAGGATTTTCTGAGGAACAGTAGGCAGTTTAACTGTTCAGAACAAACAAGGAACTCATGAACAACTATCACTAAACAAACAAACAAAAAAAAAAACTGCTGTGGTTCATTCAGGTAACAACACAGTATTAAGAATCAAGTGTATGTAAACTTTTGAACAGAATTCTATAAATTAAAGTATTATTTTCTCTTGTGGACTATACGTATGTTTACATAAGCGTCTTTTGTTCAGGTTATTCAGGTCAATACTAAAAAATAACATGCAATTTGTATGATCCTTCTTATTTTGGTGAAATAATTAACATTCAGATTCTGCAAAGTGTATGTAAACTTTTCACTTCAACTGTACATCATATTTAATGTTAGGAATGGTTCCACAGTGACTTTGCATCAGTAACAAAGGCTTATCTCAGTGCAGCAACCAGTTGGTATGTGCATCAAAGAAACATCCTTAGGAATTTCTTACCTGGCTTTTAAGCCAAAAAAAGTCCTTGAAATTTTTTCAATGTTGTTTCTGGATGATTTTTTGCCCTTTTATTAAAACATGATTCTACATGTAGGCACTTACTCTATTAACTTTTTGTAGACTAGTGGTAGGTAGAGCCGCCAGTGTCTTGTAGTCCAGTTTCAGTGGTCCAGTGCTCAAATTCTGTAGATAGAGGGTTAGAAAGAGTACAATAAATGATCATTGTTTATTAAAAGAATATGTTCAAAATCTTCTAAATACTATTTAGATATTTAAGCATGAGGGATCTAAAGGGCTTCTAGTGTTCAGAGGCTCAGATAGGACTCATTTGTTCATGTTCAAGGTGATGGCTGGTCCCGTGTTTCTCTCCTGGAGCCCTACTATGGGCCATAAAGGCAGGTAGGGCATAAGGCCTCACCTCAGTTTCCTCCTCCAGCAAACGAGTTGCCTCCTCGCGCTCCAAGCGCATACGCTCCTTTACCGAATAGGAAAGGGTAAGGAGGGGGTGGGGATACGAAGATTACCCAATCACACACACAGACACACATTATGCCCACACAAATATGGACACGCACGCATTCCGATGACATCCGATGGGAATGAGGTTTAGGTAATGGAGAATTGTGGATGACAACAAAACCAGGGGACCAAGAAGATATTTAATGAAGGGGATGAATGGAAATGAGCAGAAACAAAATGTGATGTTTGGAATGAGCAGCACCCAAGATCATTCAGAAGGGTTTGGGGGAAATAAGATAAGAGAGAAAGAAATAGACAGATCCATATATATTAGTTTAGTTATAGAGGAGATTTGGAAGTGGTCGTTATTTTGGTAACATATTCTTATTATAATAATCTTTTATGAGAAAGGCGTTTAGGGGAGGAAATCACTCACCACTTTTTCCATCTCCTCCCGTTCCCACTGGGACGTCTCCCTTGCCATCTCTACCTCCTGCAGGAAAGGTCAGACAGACAGATGTTATTTTTCTATTCACTCCTCTGCTGTTCTTGCTCTGTGTGATGCATAGAGCTCACCTTCTGCATGATGTCAATCTCTTCAGGACTCAGGTCTCTGTCTACTGATGAGATGCTCTCCATACTGTTTTTACGAACAATACCTGCCGCAAATGGGTTTGCAATAACACCAGGGGACGCCTGACAGGAATCAAATCAATAACAAATAAACATACAAAATATGTAGTAGCACATGCATATTAGAATGATTTCTAAGTGACAATTAAGTTACAATACTGTTTTTACTGTCATTTTAAATCAAATAAATGCAGTCGTAGTGATTATAGTGATTCTTTAAAAAAAAATCTTAATTATTTCACAGTTTTGACCAGTAGTGTCAATACATATTTTATTATAAGTCTCAGACGGACAAGCAGATCTAATGTTCACCTGAGCTGTATAACTAGGTCTTTACCTCTATACTTGCCGCGTTTCTTGGGTCAAAACCATCACACACAAGAATGACCAAGGAGTCACCGGCAGCACGCAAGACCCTCACTGCTTCCGTGTGTGTCATTCCCAGCAGACTGTTATTGCCCACCTCAAGGATACGCATGCCCACCCGCAGTCGGCCATCTCGTGCAGCAGCACCGCTGGAGCTCACCTACAGCAACAATGGAATGGAAAAAAAAAAAATAAGGACTCAGTGAAGGAAGTAACTAGACCAGTACTCCAGACTCCAGAGTCTTAAGTTTTAGTTACCTTGGAAATGAAGATACCCTCATCTGTGGGGTCAAAGGGGTTGCCTGCATGGCCTTTAGCTCCGCCCCGGATGCTGATGCCCAGTTTTTCTCCAGGCTGCTTGTGAATGACAATCTCCTACAAAGACACAAGAAAGTTTTAGAGGGTATGTGAGGTTGTTCTGGTCTCATTAAGAGTCTCAAAAATCATTATTAAAATGAGTACAAGTATTTGTACGAGTGTCTTTCTCATTGCATGCAGGCAGATTTTCAGGAAAAGACCAAATCTGATATTTAATACATCTGACTGAGCCAGAACTTCATACTACACTCGGTCATACTGCGGGTTTTGCTTACAGGTCTCCTCTTCTACTGAATGTGTGCATACCTGCATGCCAGGGGGCGAGGGATCTCTGCGAACAAGCATGCGGATCTCCTGCTTGTTGGAGAGCAGGGCTCTAACAGCTTCCTGATGTGTGGCATGTCGTAGGTCGATGGCGTTCACCTCCAAGATACGATCACCCACACGAAGTCCACTCTGAGCGGCCAAGCCATTTGGGATGACCTACCCAGAAACAAGGTCAGAAATCAATTCTGACAAAAGTGTCACTGACAAATCATGCCATTCATTTTGACATAAACCTGCATCATACTTCACAATTTACTTTACCTTTGAGATGAACACCCCCGGCTCATTAATTCCAAAAGGGTGGCTGGCATGGTCGCTACCCCCTACAATGCTCAGACCCAGGGGGCCACCTGCTTTGATCAGCGTCACTTCCTGTCAAGAGAGAAAATTTAGATGCATTAAAAAAGGAGTACGGAGTTTGTGAGTTTGCAGTAGTTCTGATAAATGCAATAATAATTAATTATAAATGTGATTTTTCTTAAACTTACATTACCATTCAAAATCTGGGTGGGGTGGGAAGATTTGTTTTAGTTTTGTTTGGTAATGAATAGGAGTCTCTCATGCTTATTTATTTGATTAAAAATACAAAAAAACAACAGCAATGTTGTGAAATATTACTTCAATAGATACAAAAGATGAAATCAAATTAATTAATAAATATAAATGTGATTTTTTTTTTAATTTACATTACAATTTAAAAGCTTTGTTTTGTAAAGAAAAGAAGTCTCTCATGCTCACCAAGGCTGCATTTATGTGAAAATTACAGCAAAAACACAAAAACAATGTTGTGAAATATTACTACAATTTAAAATAACTGATTTTTAGTGCTCAAAAACATTTCTTACTATTGCTAAAGTTAAAAACAGTTGCCTACAGAAGCTTAAGTGCTACTTAATATATTATTATTATGATATTCGTAATTTTTCTGTGGAAACTGTGGCACTGTTTTCAGCATTCTTTGATGAAGAAAAAGCTAAAAATGGCATTTATTTGAAATGCTTTTGTAGTCTTTACTGTCACTTTTGATTATTTTTAATGTACCCTAGCTGAATAAAAGTATCCATTTCTTTATATATGAAGACAAATATACCTAATATCTAAAATACATCTAACTGACCCTATATTTTTGAAAGGTAATGTAAACAGAGTTAAACTGAATGTTCAGTTATCTGTAATGGAGACGCATCTTCTAGACAAGTCTACACAACTACATCAAGTGGGCACGAATATAAACATCAAGGGAACATCAATTAAATGTAAAAGCAAGAGAGTAAATTTTAAAAGGCCAAATCACAATCCTAACACAATAAATCCACTATGCAGTGTTCATACCGTGGACCATTTTCTCTGTTGAGTGAGGCATTAAAACAGCAAAATGAAGCTCTTATGAGATTAAACTACAGCAAGCAGCATTGACCAGTTTAGAGAGCTTTTTATCAACTTTAAATATATCCACAAATAGGGAGAGAAACACACCTCCTGCAGGTTCAATGTCATACCATTAGTTTAACTCTAGCTCTTACCTCAATGGGGTATTCATCTTCCATGGGGCAATTGAGATGGTTTCCAAGATGCTCATCTCCTTCCTCTTGCTCAGGTGAGTCAGACGGCTCTGGAGGAGGGGGCGAATGAGGTCGAGTTCGAGGGGAGGCGCCCCCTGCACTGGCCTGGTCCCGTTCGACCAGGAGGGTGATGGTGGGGGAGGTGCCGGTAAGCAGCGCTACTGCCTGGTCATGTCTGGCCTCTGTCATGTCTACACCATTGATCTGGAGCGACAGCCAAACACCAGAGGATCAGAGAGGGTAAATAAGCCCACAATGGGCATACGAAAGCCCCTCATGCTGAGCTTGTGACGTCTTATGGGCTCTTTAATTGCTATATAAAGCTGGGTTTTCAAAGAACGTTAAGAGTCCAGGTGTTAATTGAGGGAAAAATGTTCCTGTACAGGACTGATCTGGATCATGTGACAGCCAATGCTGAGCCCTCTCATGCATTGAAAGGGAAAGTGATTTTCACTTCATCTACATACTTGGTTTTAAAAACCTTGGGTCTCAGTGAAAACCATGCATTAAAATCAAAACGTTAAGACACATTTGACCAGGGATTTGAACAGAGAAGGGAATGTGCAATAGGAGAAAGAGGAAGTGCTGGAGATGCTTTAGGTAGCAAGATCACAGTGTGTTAGAGAAAGTATAAAAAGAGCAGCCTCAGCTTGTCATATTTAAATGTATTCCAGATATAGCTCATATACTTTGATTAGAGTACCTTGCACTCATAAAAGTGAGCTTAGTCCTAAAGAAATTACAATAAGAATTGTAACATGCACATTAAAAGTTTGATTACAGCTGTACTAAAGCAATAAAACTCCTTTTAAAATGCCATGTAAACACTTTAATAGTGAAATAGTATTACTCTGGTTTTTGGTAAGGCAGATCAGTACGTGATTGTAACTTGGCTTTGTCTAGCATCTTAAAGGATTTGTTTACTCACCCTCATGTCATCCAAAATGTTTATCTTTCTTTTTTCAGTCGTAAAGAAATAAGGTTTTTGAGGAAAACCATGCAGGATTTTTCTTGATATAGTGGATTTAAATAGGGATCAGTGGGTTGAAGGTCCAAACTGCAGTTTCAATGCAGCTTCAAAGGGCTCTACTCAATCTCAGAGGAATAAGGGTCTTATCTAGCAAAACGATTGGTCATTTTCTAAAACGATTGGTCATTTTCTTTTCTTTTTTTTGCGTCTATGACTGCGCATTACGTAATCACGTTGGGAGGGTCATGTGTGGTTAGTTCTTCGTCTGTGTACTCTGGTTCAAAAAGTTAGGGTAGTGCGAAAAACTCCATCTCATTTTCTCCACCAATTTCAAATTCACCTGACATTGTTTTACCTATTTTTGACTTTTTTTGCACTTTCGTTTGGTAAATACTGGGTTGGTACTTCCGCCTACATCATGCGTGATCTTTCCAATGTGACTATTTAATGTGTGAAGTCAAGCTAGTGCAAGATGATGATTTTTTGTAGAAATTGGTTTCTTTATTCAATAGATAAGACCTTTATACCCTGGCTGGGATCAGAGCCCTTTGAAGCCGCACTGAAACTACAATTTGGACCTTCAAGTCCAGTATATAGAGAAAAATCCTGGAATATTTTCTTCAAAAAACGTAATTTCTTTTCAACTGAAGAAAGAAAGACATGAACATCTTGGATGACATGGGATGAGTAAGTTAAAACAGGAAATTTTAATTTTGGAGTGAACTAATCCTTTAACACAGGGGTGTCAAACTCAATTCCTGGAGGGCCGGAGCCCTGCAGAGTTTAGATGCAACCCTAATTAAACACACCTGATCCAACTAATCAAGTCCTTCAGACTTAACTATAAACTGCATTGTATGTGTGTTGGAGCAGGGTTGGAACAAAACTCTGCAGGGTTGCAGCCCTCCAGGAACTGAGTTTGACACCCCTGCTTTAACATGTTAACCAAATTACAAAAGGCCTACAAACTACAAAATTGTGTGCTTGCTCCAAAAGACATCTACACCTGGACAGATATAGACTAACCTGATTACATAAAAATATACCGTAACTCCATTATAACTTTGTATAAAAAAAAACTACTGATTCATCACATTAGTTAATGCCTTAAATACTACCCTTTAATTATGGGTCTTTAAATGCTACCCCTTTAATCATGATCTGGCTCATGCCTTGAGACACAATGTGTTGTGTTAAAACTGGCCTAACGCTGCTGCATTTTTGTGCATTTTCACACACACACACACACACACACACACACACACACACACACACACACACACACACACACACACACACACAAAAAGCATAACATTTGAAATTCTCTTTGCAAAGCCAAGGGTTGTGGCCTAACCTGCTTCCCATCTGAGGGAAGACTATTCTTGATTTCTGGTTACTTTGTTTAGCAGTAAGAAGTTCCACCATGGTGACAAACAGAGGTCAGCACTGACCATTCAGTACCGGCGCTTACCACAGGGTGACAGAACGACAGCTGCTATGGTAACGCATGCAGTTACCATGACAGCAGTCCCACAGAACAAGTCAAAAACCTCCCATCACCACACCCGACACCAAGCAGGCAAGAAGTGTGTTAGTGAAAACCCATGCAAGGACAGAGGGAGAAGTAAAATCTTGAAAAAAAGAGAGAGGGCTCATGGGAGACAAAACAGTTGGGATTATAATTGTTAGAATGTTGAGTAAGGCAAGGTTACTAGGAGAGAAGTTCACAATTAGACACTGACATGTCATAGTGTAAAGGGTATGTAGTACAGCACAGTAAAACAGCAGAAAACTGTTTTAATGCACTCTGCTAAAACTAACTGACTAACTCACCCATGTAGTGAGCTGGATAATAGCAGCTTATTTTTGACACTTGACAGACCCTGGTAACCATTTATGTTTTGCATGGAAAAATGTGTGCTAAAAATGTGCTAAAAGTCTCCTTTCGCATTCCAAGGAACACATTCTTGCAGGTTTTTAAATGGCATGAATGTGAGTAAATGATAAAATACACTAGTTTTTAACTCTAAATCAAGTTGAAAAAATGACACAAACTAGACAGAGAGACTGTATGAGAGATGGATGGACTCACTGATATGACCCTGTCTCCCACGTGCAGGATATTGTCTCTGTGAGCAGCTCCTCCTTCAGCAATACGAGAGATGAAGATTCCCTGAGAGAAAAGCAGAAAAACACAGTCAGTGATACTTTCATCTCAATACAAGTTTTTAAAGGAATTTTCATATGCACATTAAGGATACATATATTTGACCAAAATATTGTAAAAAAGCTGTATTATGAAATGTTTTCTAAAATAATACATCTCAAAATGTAATTGATTCCTGTGATGGCAAAACTCAATTTTAGTGTCACGTGATCCTTCAGAAATTCTAATATGCTGAACGAAATAAAAAAAAAACATCCCTTACTGTTATCAATGTTGACATTAAAGTGATACATTTTTATTAGGATTCTCTGATGAATTCTTTGCTTTACTGCCACTTTTGATCAATACAATTGCACCCTGAATTAAAGTTAAAAGACCCTAAACCTTTGAACGGTAGTGTATGGAAAATCCAAATTTTCACAAAGTAATGAAAATATGTTCTAAATGAACCTATTTATTGACATTAAACAGTGAATTAACTGCTTTGTACATTCACAAAGAAATGACTGATTGTTTATAACTAAGTGCTACCTTGGTTATATTCATGGCAAGAAACAAAAAAGAAAGGTAAATATATTAAATAGTAGATAAACTATATACAAAAAAAAAACAAATGAAAAAAAGCTTCATATCATATAGTTTCTGACATGAGCTGTACTCGGCAGGAGGAGTTTAGAGAGACAATCTTTGAACCACTTTGATCGAATCGTTTGAGAATCGCTGAAAAATGAAGTGATCTTAAATGCATATTTTTAGAAAACAAAAGCATTTCTTTGTCCTTGCATGCATGTAAACCTTTTGTAAGAGACACCCAAAACAATATTAGGAACCATTAAATAAATGGCATAGTGGGGCACTTTTACAATCTTTTCATAAGAATCGTATGAAAAGTACATACAGGAGTTTCACACAGAATTAAAATATGGCCAATACTCTTGTAGTAACACAATGCTAAAATCACTTGCACTATAGAATCACTATAGACTCTGGGTCACAAAACCATCTGTAAATAGCAAGGGTATATTTGTAGCAATAGCCAACAATACAATGTATGGGTCAAAAAAAGGATACATTTTTTTATTTTATGGCAAAAATCATTAGGATATTACATAAAGATCATGTTCCATTAAGATGTTGTATAAATTTGCTACCATAAATCAAAACTTAATTTTTGATTAGTAATATGCATTGCTAAGAACTTCATTTGGACAACTTTAAAGGTGATTTTTCTCAGTATTTTGATTTTTTTGCACCCTCAGATTCCAGATTTTCAAAAAGCTGCATCTCGGCCAAATATTGTAATATCCTAACAAACCATACATCAATGGAAAGCTTTTTTATTCAGTTTTGTATAAATCTTTATTTTTTTTAAAAATTGACTCTTATAACTGGTTTGTGGTCCAGGGTCACATATTAGCTGGTGACTTGAGCTGGCTTCATCAGAGTTCAGTGCTCCTGTACAGCTGTCAAAAACTAGTCAGTATGCTTGTGTAACATGCTGCAATGCCACAAGCCTCTAAAGCAGAAATTATCCTGCTGACCTTAGCTTAAAATTACCTGCCTTACTTTTAAGGGTTTATAATATAGGCTTATTTAAAACTCAGACTACATAGTATTAAAATAAACTATTTACGACCTTCAGGGCCACTTGATTCTTCAAAGACAACTCAAAACAATTTAACAGATACACAGTGCTGACAAAGGCTGTTTGAAGACTATGTCACAGTATGTTCTCTAGAAGTGTGATCAGAACATTGCATGCCGAAGACTCAAAGTAGCAAACAGACCAGCAGACAAGTCAGTCAGATCTACTTGTTAGTAAAAACAAGCGCAAATGTCAAGCAGAAGGACAAAAACAGGACTTACAATTACTCAGCATAGAGTGTGTGCATGTGCTAATGTGTGACTGTGTCTCCTTCGTGAAACTGGTGCAAAAATGTGGCCGTGTCAGAAAGATAGAGGGCAGTGTGATGCGTGTCTGCAGCGGAGATCTAAAAATACTTCATCCCCTGCCATCCTATAATCTACCGGCCCTATCAGGTGTCAGTCCCCGTAATTCTAATCATTGCAGCCTTGGTCAGCCATCCTAGAGGTGCAGAGAAGCTCACGCACTTCATATACTTCTGTTAAATATGTTAAACACACGCAGAGAACGTATGACATGTCCTGACTTCCGTAAACCACACCACACAATCTGACACCGATGCAACAAACACAACATAAAATATTCACTACAAGGCAAGTCATGAGTGCATATGCAAGAGTGTCTTGTGTTTACCGTGTCTCCTACTCGATAAGGGGTTGAACCTTTCCCTCCAGCAATGCTGAACCCTAAACCTTTATCGTTGCGGACCAGACAAGTGGCTAGTCGCTGCATAGGTCCAGTGCTGACAGCAGGTGAGGCAGGGTCCAGGAGGAAAGGCAGCCCACTAGACCGTCTCTCGCGGGGGAAATAATCATCTTCTGGTCTCAACGGTGTGGTGGTGATGGCATTCTCTGGTTCAACCATGCGCTCCCGCAGAACGGTCATAACCACTGCTGCCCCCGAGTTGCGCAAGGCCTCGACAGCTGTGTGATGCTCTGCTCCGTGCAGGTCTACCCCATTAACCTGAGACCAGATGGATATAAGGATGGAGGATTAAAATCAGCATGGATGACTGGTTCTGTATGGGGCAACTTAAAAGAGAAAACGTTAACAGATGTTCACCTCAAGTAGTTTGTCTCCCACTTTGACCCCAGCACGAGCTGCAGGGCCTTCTTCTGACACTCTAGAGATGAAAATACCCTGAAAAGAACATTATTAGTAAATTAAAATAAAACAAAACAAAAAAAACCCACACACAAAAAAATTGTGCGAAAGCTCATTGAAATGTACCTCGTCATCGCCCTTATAGGGCGTAGATCCTTTCCCCCCTGCTATGCTGATGCCTAACCCACCCGTCTGCCTCAGGATAGTCAGGGTCAGCTACAGATGAAGCAGAGAGATCAGAAATTCACAGACAAATGCAGAAACCAAATAATTTAAAACGTTTGCTATAATATGCGTGGCTTGACTCACAAAACAAAAGAAACAAAAGTTTTCATGCAGTGCATGCTTGTTTAGAAAGGAAGTATTTATAATATGAATGTCTGCATCCATGTTCAGACAGATCAAATATATTGTCCCAACCAGTAGCTTTCTTTCCTTGATATACACATTGCATACATTTACGTACGTTAAAAATCGAGCTCGAATTTATGGATCTTAGAACAACCTATTCATATTCAGATATATTTAAAAAACAAACTACAAGATAAGCACAAAACAGGGCTGTCAAACGATTAATCGCGATTAATTACATCCAAAATAAAAGTTTGTTTACATACTATGTGTGTGTTTACTTTGTATATTTATTATGTACATATAAATATACACATACATGTATATATTAAAACTACATATTCAAATGTATATATATATATATATATATATATATATATATATATATATATATATATATATATATATATATATATATATATATATATATTTATACCTGTATACAATTTAGATTATAAATAAATATAAATATTTTATATATAAATCTAAAATATTTTTCCTTAATATATACATGCATGTGTGTGTATTTATACATACACATACTAAATATACACAGTACACAAATATATAGTATGTAAACAAACTTTTATTTTGAATGCGATTAATTACGATTAATCGTTTGACAGCACTAGCACAAAACCTATGCTGATAAAATGAGCCCTTGATATTTGTAAGTTGGATCAGCCTGACTACTTGTCTGTTTAAGTTTGTGACATTGTGTGGTTTACACACATCTTTTCAATCTTTGGATTGAAAAAAACACAACAACAACAACAACAACAACAACAACAACACTACAGGAATATAAAGTGAACAAATGTGAATTGTATACAATGCATAGTTATGCCATGAATACACTACACAACTTAAAATCTGAACAAATTTTAAAGCACTAGGCATCATACACCTGCTGATTTTGTAAATGGTTACTGAGAAATCAAACACTACACATTTTTTTGAATCTGTAAACTGGCTCTGACTTTATGCAACTAGTGCGGACTCGTCCAGACTGTAAATCAAGGCAAAAATCTAGGCCAAAGTAGTATATTCCAGCCTTTACACACTGGGCCGTTTATATGTACAGACAGACACCATATAGTCTATATAAAAGGTATACTGGTTTATACTATACCCAACGTTTATTTACATTTTTTTTAAATATATTTTTTTTGATTCTTTGAATAGAAAGCTTAAAAGAACAGCATTCATTTAAATTACATATTTCTGCAACATTGATCAGTTTGAAGAGTATTAATTTCTTGTTTGTGAAAGACATTTGACTACACAAATTCATTTACTCGAACACATATTTTCCACTTTTCATATATGACATGATACATTTTATTAAATGTGACCCTGGACCACAAATTCAGTCAATTTAAGGGTCAATTCTGTGAAATATTATCTGAAATCTGAATACATAAGCTTCCCATTGATGTATGGTTTGCTGGGATAGGACAATATTTGGCTGAGATATGATTATTTGAAAATCTGGAATCTGAGGATGCAAAAAATCTATATAGTGAGAAAATTGCCTTTAAGTTCTTAGCAATGCATATTACTAATAAAAAAATAAGTTTGATATATTTACGGTGGGAAATGTACTAAATATCTTCAAGGAACATGATCTTTATTTAATATCCTAATGATTTTTGGCATAAAAGAAAAATAATAATAATAATTTTGACCCATACAATGTATTGTTGGCTATTACTACAAATATACCTGTGTTACTTAAGACACACAAATATACACAAGTTACTTAAGGTTTTGTGGTCCATGGTGACAAATAGTCAAAGTGTGAAGAATCAAGGAAAGGAGGCCAGCGCTGCTGGGACAGGACACCAAGGATCTGTTTGATTAATGCAGACTGTATAAAGAACACATGCTCAAGTTTGAACATCACCTGCATCAAAACTTGTTCGGATTCAAGTTTTGTAGATTAATGGCAAAAGGCTCCACATCTAGTTCAATGTTACTCAACATTGTACTGTAAAAGATTCATGGCTTAAAAGCCAAGTCAAAGCCAATTAAATTCATAGATATTTGTCCTTTTTTCATAATGACATCATGAGATAACAGGAACATCAAAAAACTACCATCAACAATACAACTTAGGACAATTTAATCAAAGTGAGTGCACACGACACCAAACAGTCACACCGTGACATACCCAATGGTCACAAATTGAATGGAGGGTGATGATTTCTTTTGTGGAATGGACTAGATGTGGTTGATTCTACAGCAGCAGCCATGCAAAGTGGGCATAGCAAATGGGTAGACGGGAAAAAAACAAAACTCAAGTGAAGAAGAGAGAATGATGTTCCGATGTTCTACAGCCATTTGTTTATCTAATATAAATTAATTCTCAGCTTCAGACATACTAAATAAAGTGTAAGTAATCATCTTATTTGGTCTAATGCTATGGCTGATGGCCACTTATCTTACAGTGGCACTGGGTCAGGAATTGTAAAAACAAATAAATAAATAAATATAGTACAATCCATTCATTAAAATGCAACATTTTATAAAAATGTATGAGATGAATTAATGTATTCAAATAGTTGAAACTGACTGACCTCTACGTGACTGTGTTATATCTCAGAGAGGGTATCAATGTTTTTATATTGAAATTAGTTGCATGGCTGACAATATAAATTAAAACCTATTGTACCAATGTGAAAATTTATAGTATTTACATATTTTTATATTGCACTGTGAAAAAGAAATTGGGTGACTTTGCTTTTGGAGAAAGATAAATCTGGTTAATGTGCAACAAACGAAATTATTTCATTATGGAACTATAAACAACCACTTTTATAGACACTTGTAATACAACGCAGCAAAAAAAGAAATAAAAGTCTCCACTAGCTCATGTGTTCTCTTAGGTGGCAGAACCTGACAGAGGGGAGGCGGTGGAAAAGAGGGAAGAAAACCAGAAAACAACCCGAAAACAGGAGGCAGACAGTAACAGAACCTAGTTTGGAGAAGTATGATAAGGGAAAAACAATATTTGCAAAAAAAGTAATATTTTATATATTTCATTTTAGTATATACACAGGGGTTGTACAATGAAACTGAAACATTTGTGGTTTTAGACCACAATTAGTATGGTGTTGGGCCTCCTTTTGTGGCCAATACAGCATCATTTCGTCTTGGGATTGACAAATACATGTCATGCACAGTAGCCAGAGGGATTTTGATTATAGAACAGTGGCCAGGTCACTATGTGATTCTGGTGTAGGAAAACGTTTCCTGACTTGCTCCTCCAAAGCATCCCAAAGTGCCTCAATAATATTCAGATCTGGTGACTGTGCAGGCCATGGGAGATCAACTTTACTTTCATGTTCATCGAATCTCTGTCACCAGTCTTGCTGTTTATTAGTGCATTATCATCCTCATACATGGCACCACCTTTAGGGTACAATGTCTGAACCATTGGGTGCACATAGTCAACATTAACACTTTGCTCTTACTGGTGGAATGTGCAATAAGTGAAGATTGGCCACAGGCTGCGCAAATATAGCCATGAAACCTCCAACACTTTATTTGCCAGTGTTTCAGTTTCATTGTCCAACCCCTGTATTTATAGTTTATGACATGCTTTCGATAACTAAGAAAATTCCTTTGTCCATAGACTTACACTGTAAGTTCATTACTGCAAAACAGTTTCTTACTTTTTACAAACTAAAAAACAACTCAAAAGTAGTTTACTTTTTTCTTCTCCAAAAAAAGTTCCATTACAACTGTGATTTATAAGTAAATGTTAGTCAGCATTTCCCTAGCCATTGGGTGTGGGTTAATGAAGGAATTTTATGGTGGGTTGTGATTCCCTGAACTGCAGGTGAACGATGAGTGAGTGAATGAATGGTCAAAAGAGGGAGAAAGCAAGGAAGAGAGCGGGAGTTTGGGCGGAAAGAGAGTAGGTACAGACCTCTTCCTCCTCAATTCGAGCAGGCTCAATCAGCAGATTATTGACTTGATCAAATGACACCCCCTGTTAGGACAGGAACCAGCGAGAGGGCATGCAGATTAGTCAGGCCAAAAAAAACAAAAAAAACAGAAGCTGTATGACTGGAAATTAAAATAAATCAAACAAACATTCACACAACTGATTGAATGACAGGTACACCTCCAAACACACCCACAGTAAGACAGGGCGCTTCCAAAACCACCACATATACAGCAAACAACACTGACCTACACACTTAAAGAGCTTTCAAACAACATAGCGCAGCTCACTTCTCAGACTGCATTGAGCAAGCGGATTGAGCTCATGAAATGAACAGCTATTATCTGGAAAAGCTTGCTATTCATATATGTAAGCAAACATTGCAATTCTGAAAAAAAAGTGCGTCTAAAATCTAAAATGTTTAGCAATTGTTGATTTTTTTTTAAGAAGTTACAGGTTGACAAAAAAAAAAGGATTAGTTCAATTCCAGAACAAACATTTTCTGCTAATTTATTCACCCCCATGTCATCCAAGATGTTCATGTCTTTCTTCAGTCGAAAACAAATTGAGGAAAACATTCCAGGATTTTTCTCCATATAATAGACTTCAATGGGGATCAGCGGGTTGCAGGTCCAAACTGTACTTTCGGTGCAGCTTCAAAGGGCTCTACATGTTCCCAGCTGAGAGACAAGGGTCTTGTCTAGCAAAATTATCAGTCATTTAAAAAACACAAAACAAAAACTAAATTTTATATACTTTTTTTGAACCACTAATGCTCGTCTTGCACTAACGTTAAATTTCATAGTCACGCACGCATGATATAGGCGGAAGTACCAACCCAGTGTTTACAAAGCAAATGTACAAAGAAAGTCAAACGCCCTGTACAAAAAAACAATGTCGGATGATTTTGAAGTTGGAGGAGAAAATAAGTTTTTCACCCTACCCTAACCGAAGTATGAATGCATGTGCATTGCAGAGCTAGTGCAAGATGAGCATTTGTGGTTAAAAGGTATTTATTTATTTATTTATTTTTTTTTTAGAAAATGACCAATCATTTGGCTAGATAAGGCACTTATTCCTCAGCTGGGATCATTTAGAGCCCTGGAAGCTGCACTGAAACTGTACTGAAACAATTTGGACCATTAATCCATTGGACACCATTAAGGTCCACTATATGGAGAAAAATCCTGGATTGTTTTTCTCAAAAACCTTAATTTCTTTTCAACTGAAGAAAGAAAGACAAACATCTTGGATGAAATGGGGGCGAGTACATTTTTATTCTGGAAGTGAACTAACCCTTTAACACCAGACAAATTACTCGTGCATCAATGCTAAAAAACACAGATACAAAAGCAATTACCCGTATCCACATAAATGTCAATATTCACACAGGAACAGCAAGTTACATTTTTTTCCAAATTGAAAACATGCACACACAAGTCCTGTGCAAGCATTCCTGAGCAGCTTATTCAACTAGTCATGGAGACCACACACACACACTTCTGATTCCTGACCCCGTTCTGAATATTTTGAACCAGATATTTAAAAATCTTGGCTTCAAAGGTTAATTTTAAATATATTTAGCTTAATTAAAACATATTTAGAAATTTACTGAATGATTGCAAAGCATTGTTACATGTTTGTAGAAAATAAATCTTCTCACTCCTTGTTGTACATTTTTTACATATTTACTACCAGTAGAACCCCTAAGGGGTTCATGCAATCTTTCTGGTTAAATGCTTCAAGCATGTATTTTAAAGACTAATGAGAGTCCTTACATTTCTACACAATAATTATAATAGAATAAAAATAAAATAAACAACAGCGGAATATTTTATTGATGTAAAGCTCAGGTATAATTTAATGTGATCAGCACACAGACAGTTGTGGAAAGGTGGGCAAAGAGGGCAGTGGGCACTGATTCCCCCAGGCAGCAGAGACAGCAAATGATGATGAGGAAGCAAGAGCAGTGCTCAATGGGGTGGAGTCAAGCTGTGGAGGAGGAGCTAAACATAGCCAAAGGGTGGGGCAAAACAAGGAGAAGCTTTTTCATTTGAGGTTCTGTCCTTTCAATCAGACCAAAGGCAGAGGTCATAAATCATAAAACAAGCATTTATCATTCAGGCAAAACTTTGCATGCTGCCAGTATTCATTCCAATGACACAATGGCTCCAAACAGATAAAATGAATGAAACTGCTGCATTTGAACAAATATTGTCATGGAGGAGTCTATAAGTGTGAGACTGCAAATTAAAACGAAAGTGGGACGAACCAAAAGACATTCAGAAATTCTCATCATTTTTCGAAGTACGGTACTGTTCAAAAGGTCAAAGGTGAGTAAGATTTATCGTGTCTTTTGATCAAAAGAAACAGGACAGACAGGTAGAATGAATTCTGAAGAATTATGTGACACTGAAGACTGAAGTAATGGCTGCTGAAAATTCAGATTTGCCATCAGTGGAATAAATTATGTTTTAACATTTAATAAAATTACAATTTTAAATATAATTGTAGTTTAAAATAAATGTTTTTACTGTGTTTTGATTAAATAAATGCAGCCTTGGTGAGCATAAGAGACTTTTACTAACCCCAAACTTCTAAACAGTGCTAAAATATTCTGCTGATAATTTGCAATGTAAAAATTGTATTAAATTTTAAAAATGGAAAATGGACCCATTTACACAAATGATCTCTGATTTTTAGCACTTAAAAGTGTTGCACTCTGCACTAAGATGTGTGAACTTCACTTAATAAGCCTTCAGACAATAAAAATTGTTTGTTTTCACCAGCGACCGTCTGTACACTTTCAATTAAGTAACCAAGATTTCCCGCTTCTAGAAGTGAGCCCTTCTTACCTTCACTGGCTGTAGGGACGAGTTCATCTGACTCAGTCTGCTGTCTTCTAGCTCCGCTGCTTCTAGTCTGTGCTGAAAAGGGGTATTGACTGTTACTCCTCCCTCATCCTCCTCGTCTTCCTCCTCCTCCTCCTCCTCCTCACCATCCCTCTCGTCCTCAGGGGTGTGAGAAGTAGGTGAGAGGCCGTCATGACTGAAGCCTTGCAGCAGGGCAGCGACAGTCTCGGGTTTGGGCAACTTGGTGATCTTGAAGTGCTTTTTGTAGTGTGGTGTGTCTTTACGTATGAGCCGCTGTTTCTCGGCAGGAAAAGGCGGCGTTCGAGAGTCCTCGTCGCTTCTTTCAGCGTCTTCATCATCTACTTCATTTTCATCATCGTCCTCCTCATCACCGCCGCGGATGATGGGCTCTTCAGCAAAGTGCACAGTAGGCTGCAAAGTAAAAAAAAAAATCATTATTGCTCAAGATGAAATAAAAAAACAGAATTGCAACACATTCACACAAACCAAAACATTATCTATACAGTAGCTTTCAAATGTCCAGTAGAGATCAAAATTAGAAAACAAACTAAAATTTCAGTATAAAAAAAACCTTAAATAAAAAGGAACTCTGATCAAAATTAGAGAACACTTAAAGATACCTTCAAGTTATTTGTCTTAATCTGGCACCTGGTGCGAATGTCCTTAATTATATGACAAACCCTATTTAACTGGCAGCACTCCTCCAATTTTCATTGCAATTGTAAGATGGAGGGCCGCTCTAAGGTGACTACAGGAGTTTGTCAAAAAGACGACCAAAGGGATGACCCTTTCAGCCTTTACAAGAGAAGTTGGTTGCTCCAAATCTGTGATCTCTTGAATATTGCAGCTTTACAATGTCACTAATTAATTCAAGTCCCTCAAAATCGCTGGCCGTCCATGTAAGACAAATGCACAAGGAAGAGACATAATGGGGAAATCGGTTCAACACTGCAGCTGGAAATGCTTAAATTTTGAGTGATGAAGATTAACAATATTTTAGAAAAGTGTTTAAAGATTGTTCTCTAATTTTGATCTCCACTGTACAATGGAGGTCAGTTATATGCAGGATGTGCTGAACATACTTCATACACACCTCAGTATACTCCACCTCCATCTCATCCAGCTCCTCCTCCTCTTGACCCTGTCCATCATTAATCTCCACCCCTGTGTTGTTTATACCCCGCTTCTCATCCTGAGATGTGGCAGAGGCGGTGCTACTGGATGCCTGAGAATCATGACTTTGATTGGACAGCCCACTCAACCGTTTCTCCTGTAAAACCATCAATACATATTCAATGGAAAAAACAAACTTAAATAATCATTTAAAAAAGAGAGACATAAAACTGTTTTGTCTTCAATTTATGTGGACAGCAATATAATAAATCATGTCTGGAATCTTAGTTTTCCCTAAAAACTAATTATCTAAAATTACAGTATTTAGTAAGTTGCACCTGAATATAATTTGCATTATTTATAAACATTACAAATGCATTTCTGTTCCCTACACTTCTTCAAATGTAACAGTATAGAGACCAATAATAAAAATAAATATAAAATAAACAAACTGTGTTGGCATTCATTAGAAATAAGTCATGGCACACTTCAGATGAGAAAAAACAAAACAAAACATGTGACATATTTTGTAAAATATGGTATGCTTGTCAGTGCACCATAGCTCTACAAATAAACTGATTCTATGCATTTATTTCCATTCAAATTGATGGACACTAATAGAAGCACTTTTGGAACAAAAACAAAAGAAACAAAATACGCAAGAAAAACAAAACAAAAACTGTTGTTCCTTGTGCTTTTGAACTTACCTCAGAGTCTGGAGACTCCAGATCTTCATCTGGCTTGGCTGTATAAGCCTCATTTCTTCTGGCTTCAATGACATTTTTCATCACCTTCAGCTCACTGGGATGCGGTGTGGCTCTTCTCTGAAGACCCTGCTGGTTCACATATACAGCAAGAGCGTTAGTACATGTACACAATTTCACGTAAACAGTGGTCCGAAAACCATAAACATCCTGTACACATTTCCACGCTCACCCTCCTCTCTGCCGCAGTCTCTTCATCTTCCTCTTCGTGTTTGGAGTCATCCTGGAACTGAATGACCGATACCCTGTTCAAATTAGTGTCTGTGGGCCAGGTTTCGTCAACGCTCCTGTCCAGTAGATTCTCTGCAAAGTATATTGCAAAATGTTTGCAATGCTTTTTGTAGTGACTTTAAAATGCACTTTTTCAAGCAGAAAGGTAAAGCACTTGATCTGGTTGCCTTTGAAAATGCGTAGAAACAAACACATTTTTAGAATGTACTGTGCTGATGCAAATCCATCACAGGATTTGCTAAATTTGTTCTATCAGATATTTGAACGATTCCAAGTTTTGATTGAGGCATTGAGAAATCCAAGTAAACAAGATAATCCACAGGCATTTGACCTGTAAAATAATCTGTACTTTTGGTCTGTATAACCTTGTATTATTCTGTATATTCTTAGAGATTACCACACCATAATGAAATTAATCAATTGTGTTATTTTTCAGGCAAATGGTCTGTTCCTGACTAAGAGAGCGTTTCTAAGTCAGAATAAGCTGCAATGTGGCGTAGACACGTAGCCATTTAGTCAACAGTCTGGTTATGCAAAGCTACATTGGGTTTGACTATAACTTGCATGACAGCTCCATTCACAAAGGCGGTAGTGTCTTACCAAGGCTCGATGAGGGTTGCTGAGGCAGCAGGTAACAGGTGAGAACTTTTTCCCCAGTCCGCTCATCATCCTCTGTCTGAAACTTCAGCATGGGCTGAGACTGGTTTTCTGCCAGCCACATGGCCTTAAGGTTCAGATTGGCCAATGCGAACGGTAAATTCTGCAACCTGGGATAGAAAGCAAGAGATGGAGAAACTTCAGTGCATGAAACAAACAGCTGGTGGCAATTCTTATGGTCACTCTGACAATCCCTCATCCAAAAACATGGATATAGAGAATGCATTGTCACCTGTTGCCTGCCACGTCCAGCACATGTAATTCTGTTGCATTGGCGAGCTCAGCGGGTAGTTTTCCTAAACGGTTATCTCTGAGGGAGAGCACGTTCAGGCCGACACAACCCCCCAGTTCTGCTGGTACGCTGCTCAAGCGGTTTCGGTCTACATTTAAGTTTGTCAGCTTCTTCAACTTTCCAAGTGAGCGAGGGAGGGACTGAAAGAGAAATCAGCATGAGAAAGTTTTCACAATCGTTTCTGCTTTGACACGTCTGTTTTCCTATTGACATTTGACAATGCGGTCCTGCTAATATTGTTGGTATCTTTAAGATCCATTTTTTATTCATTTGTAAGTCATTTCAGATGAAAGCTTCCTTTAAACAAACACAATGTAAATGGATTCCAATGTATAGTCAGAATAAAAAAATCCTGATAATTTCCTCTCCCCATGTCGTCCAAGATGTTCATGTCTTTTTTTCTTCAGTTGCAAAGAAATTAAGGTTGAGGAAAACATTTCAGGATTGTTTCGCTAGATAAGACCCTTATTCCTCAGCTGGGATCATGTAGAGCCCTTTGAAGCTACACTGAAATAGCAGTTTGGACCTTCAACCCATTGGGCACCATTGAAATCCACTATATGGAGAAAAATAGAATGTTTTCCTTGAAAACCTTCATTTCTGTGTGACTGAAGGCAGAAAGACATAAACATCTTGTATGACATGGGGGTGAGTAAATTATCAGAAAATTTTATTCCGGAAGTGAACTAATCCTTTAACCTGTTAAAACCTGTGCAAATAATTCCCAATACTGCACACAGTAATATGGACGCATTACATAAAATATAATGCGATGCTCCAAAACCAATGTCACAGAATAAAAGAAAGTGCAGTAAGCAAATAAAGGATCGGGTGATGCAGGTTGTGTACCTGGAGAAGGTTCTCTGTCAACATAAGCTCTGTCAGGTTCTCACACTCGCCGATGGAGTCTGTGAGATGCACCAAGCGGTTTTGGTTCACTTTCAGAATGGACAACTTCTTAAGCGAGCCTGAAAAACAAATTTCATGGATGCCTTGAGATAAGTTCAAAAACAACTGTAGTCACATTAAAATGGTTTTAAGATGGACACTGACTAAAGACAGACATGATTTTGAAATGAATTACACAGTTTAGATAAGTTATAGTAGCTGGAAAAAAACAAACATTAACGTTAAGCCTGTTATGCCAGCGCAGCAATAGGATGACCTAAATCTGCAGACACTAGGGGGCAGTGTTGTGATTCTCTAATCAATACAAAAAATTCTCAGTGGATCAGAATAAACTCAATTTTAAACACTATGACGGTTTAAAAGTTCTAATTTGCACAAATTTACATTACTAAAGGTTTATCATATCGTCCTGAGAGAAACCAAATATTTTAACATTTTTTGTGGTAACCTGACTGGAACTTTGACAGCAGAAGATTCAAAATCTCCCTCTGGCTAATCACAAGACTCATACATTAGAGAAAAGAGTAAAGTTTGTCATATAACAGGAACACCAGGTGCATGTCAAATCACATGTGTAACTGAATGTCTACACCCTGTGAGCAAATTAGGTATCAGACTGAATGCAAGTGTGACAATTTTGGTGGGAAAAGTTGTCACCATACAGGTGCTGATTTATTTAAGGCTGGGCAGTTTTCAGTAAGATGATTCAGATTTACAGTGAAGGCAGGACAACACGTTTATTGTAACAGTCTTGTCTCTATACAAAACAATGCACAATTTTGTATTTATTGATGTTTGTAAGAGGGATATAGTGTTTCACCAATGCTGTCTGGCAAGACTTCCAGGAGGTTCTCAGAGAGCAGCAGGTCCGTGAGGGCGATAAGGCCACTGATCTCTGTGGGAAGCTCTGATAGACGGTTCTCTGACACGTCCAAGCAAACCAGCTGCCGCAGGTTCCCCAGCTCCTGTTAAACACAGAGGTCATCTTTCAGTCAGCCGAAAGTGAATTAAGGCACTCTAGTTTCCACTCCAGTTATCAACAGAACAGGCACATGGCACATGCATTCAGCTGTGCTGAGGGTAAACAACAATGTCTGAAAAGGACAACATCTGCATGAATTTGAACCTTTTTCTGAGCTAGATATTTAAAACCCATCCAGACAGATGACCAGTATGGTAATGAGCCAATCAGAAGTTGTCTGTACTCACAGGAGGTAGTGAGGAGAGCTGGTTTCTGTCCAACCAAAGCTCACGAAGATTGGGCAGTGCCCCAAGTGTGTCAGGCTGAACGGAAGAAATAAAGAAAGCAGATTAAAGACAGCATATGGAAAAAGAGAAGGCAAACAATATTAAATGATACATTAATCTGCAGGCACTCAGGTGTTGGTTCAGTAATGAAAACTTGAATCAGAAATCCACTGAGGCAAACAAAAATAACAAGCTCTAAATAAACCTGAAAAGATAGCATGCATGTGTGTGCATGATTTCATAAGCAAAACATCTCAATTATTCTCAGGGCCAAAAAAACTGTCTGCTTCTTACCAAAACTTCCAGTACATTGCTGCCCAGATCCAGCTGTTCCAGTTTAACCAGGAAGGAAAGGGAGCTAAAGGATGATCGAGACAGATTTCACATTTAATGTTATTTTGGGCATAAATTCAAAAGAATGAAAATTGGATCTAATAACCGCAGTTTGAGGGGAAAATACTCACGAGGGTAAAGATTTCAGTAGATTCTCCCTCAGCTCTAGAGTCACCAGGTTTGACAAGCTGTGAGGAGAAAAAAAAAAAAAGAGAAAGAATCGAGATTGAGAGTCAGATGGTGGGTGTCGCTCAGCTTGGAAGAGTAAGGGGCTTCTCCATCTGCACGACATCAACAGTGGCCAAAACCGTGTGTGTGTCCGTGTACATGTGTGAAATGGAGACAATTTGTGTCTGTTTGTGAATGGGATGCCTTCTTTGTATGATAATGACAAAAGGCAGTGAAAATGCTACAAAAAATACATTTAGATATTCTAGAATAATATGCACACATTGCTTTCATCCATAACTTCAGTTACATGTTCCATAAAATTAAGGGTTGCTTTTTGAGGCTGTTTTACATTAACATGCATCCAGCATATAAATAACGGACATAACGAATAATTTATTCGTTATGTCCGTTATTTATAACGTTTTATATATATCATTTTAGACTTGGCATGAAATTAATATTAACCCACAGGGTAACCCTATTAACCCTGTTTTCTCAAAGCATGTTACAGATCTTACAGTGAATGATTCATCCATATACACTGCCGTTCAAACATTTAGGATCAGTATGATTTGTGTTTTTTTTTAAGTCTCTTATAAAATAATTATTTTCTATTTTAATATACTTTAAAATACAATTTATTTCTGTGATACAAAGCTGAAGTTTCATCAGCCATTACTCTTCAGTGTCACATTTTTTTTTTGGAACTTATTCTTTGGAACTTGAAACTTATTCCAGCATTCTTTGATGAACAAAAAGTTAAAAAGCACAGCATTTATTAAAAACAGAAAATTGTAATATCTTAGTAAGTCTTTACTACCACTTTTTAATGAATTTAACACATCCTTGCTAAAAGAAAATAAAGAAAGAAAAAAAAATGTACAGACCCCAAAATTTTATAACAAATCAGCATATTAGAAAGACTTCTAAAGGATCATGTGTCACTGAAGACTGGAATAATTATGCTAAAAATTCAGCTTTGCATCGCAGGAATAAATCAGTATATCAAAATAGAAAAAAAAACACTTAAATTGCAATATTATTTCACAATACTACCACTTTTTCTGTATTTTTAATCAAATAAACGCAGCCTTGATGAAGAAGACTTTTTAAAAAAAAACAAAAAAAATTCTTACTGATCCCTAACTTTTGAATGGCAGTGTATATGTTCATCAAAAGTTTGAACTCGTAATGTTTTAACCAAACTGTCAAAAATGAAAATTATGTAATTTTTATGGACAACCGATGGATAATGTCCTTTTTTTGATATTCTTTTATACTTGGGTGTACATCACAATACAGAAGAAGAGACCTGTCACTACATCCTTTTTTTGCTAATTCAACAACTTTGCATAATATTATATTATATATATATAGGTTATATATAGGTTATATATATATATATATATATATATATATATATATATATATATATATATATATATATATATATATATATATATATATATATATATATATATATATATATATATATAACCTGTAGAAAACATTTTCTTGTGGAAGGGACCTTTTTTTTTTTTTTACAGATATTTTTATTAAAAAATAAAAACAAACAAAACTCAAAAACAAAAAAACCCGGGAACAGAACATGCTCATATCGACTTACTTTCCAATGTCATTGGGTAGAGACTGCAGTGACACGTCATTGAGTGATAGGTGAGCCAGTCCTCTGAGCTGTGTGAAGCCATCAGGCAACCTGAGACCGACAGAGACGAGAGGAAAATGAGACGCACAATGGAAAAGGTTTGGTCTGTGAAAGCAGTAACCGCTAACAGCAGCGCCCATCTTCCTGCTCTAATGTAAATAAGGAGTGGGAAACACTTGTGTGATGAATTAAGTCGACATCCTCTAGCGGTGTGCACTGACTGGCCCAAACAAAAGGTCTGTGGCATTCTCACCTGCTATAAAAAAAACATTACAGCATTTGAACAGAACGTGATCATTTGTAAATTATTTTTAGTGTCGGTCTTTGTTTTTCCTTTCCCAACCTTTCTACACATATCATAATTAAGAAAGCGTGATTTGCTATGAGCCAGAGCTTTGGTGGATTTAGGGGTTCTTCCAACACACTAACCTGGACAAGGGGTTTCCGCTGAAGTCTGCAATCTCCAAGGCCTGACAGAATTTAATGTTTTCAGGAATCTCAGAAATATCTGAGAGAGACAGAGAGAAAGGCACAGTCAGCAAGATACACAGAGGAGTGTCACGACAAACTAAACACTTTTTCAAGCTTCTTAATAATGGCTACCAGATGGCCTGGAAGAACGGGAGGAGAGGGTGATTTGACTGTGGTAAGTGTGTGAGTGTATCTTCTTCAGTTATATGGGATCCGAGCCACATATTCAGGACCCAGTGAGAGTCGCTTCATTTGCTGAGTTGCGGAATACAACACTGCATAGTCTAAATACAGACCAACGTGTTCAACATTCCCACAATCAATCCTGAAACTAACAGTGAAAGTGCCTGGGGCTGTGTGAGGCACATGAGAAGACAATTGGCCGTTGAAATTGATGTGCACTTCTTAAATACACGTGGCTCAAAGAAAACATTCCAGTGCACTCTGTAAAGACACTTTCAAGTGCCACACAGGATGTGCCGGAAAATGTGTGTAAATATCTCTAGGTGGGTGCAACTAAAAAGCTGGTTTATTTTTCAGCAGCAGACCACATTACGAGAGAGCTGTACATACCATTTCTAGAGATGTCCAGCTCCACCAGCTGCGTGAAGTTGGCAACGTCGGGTGGTAATTTTTGAATCTCATTGTCACTGAGGCCCAGCTTTCGCAAATTGTGCAGTCTGAAGAAAGGCTGAAAGGAAAAGAAAAAGTAAAAATTAGATAAAACACAGTTGTATACTGGTCAGAGTACTGCATCATGAGAGGCACAATATAGATTAAATGACTAATCGCATCCATTAATCGTATGCATGTATTTAAACAAACTTTTCTTTTGAAACGATTAATCACGACTAATCGTTTGTCAGCTCTAGATTAATCCTGATTAATCAGATTCAAAATAAAAGTTTGTTTACATACTACGTGTTCCCTGTATATACTTATTATACATTTATAAATATACACACACATATATATATTTGTAAAAAATATTTAAATACATATGTATATATGAATGTATGTATGTAAACAAATTACTTTTATTGGCAGCACTAATAGATGGTGATGCCATTGCAACCTAGTATTGGAAATGTATTTGTTTCTGCCCATTTTAGCAACAGTGACAGAATTAAAACACTTCAAAGTTCATCCAAAAATGAAAACTTTCATAATTTATTAACCCACTTGTCATCCTAAACCTGCATGGTTTTCCTTCTTTTGCGGAAAACAAAAGATGATATTTCGAAGAACCATTTTGGTGATAATTGGCTTCCATTTTATAGACAAAGAAAACACATTTCAAATTATCTTGTGAAGTTCCAACAGCCATACATGTGTGAAACAACATGAGGGTGAATAAACAATTAGTACATTTTCATTTTTGGATGATTATCATGCTCTTGAAGAGCCATTTCACCATTTATTGGCTAAGGCTTATAAAATGAAAATAATTGTGGCTGGTGACAATGAAAAACACAGACAGGTCAAGCACTACTAGATATTGCATGGTGAAAAATAAACAAGGTTATACAATCATTCCTATGCTGCAATTGCAAATGACAGCTTGGCAAAAAATTGAGAAGGGCAATGAAATGCAAATGAGCAAAACTACTTGCATTTGCATAAAGAGCCAGATTAGAAACTAATGGTCACTGTTTAACTACTTGACAACAACTCTCTAAACACTTCTGACAATACTTTTCTAAAGAACTAATGATAATGTAAAGTGAAGGCAAACGTGTGCATGTCTGTTTTTGCACGGCATGCTACTTTATCAAGAGCTCGCTTGTTAGTTGGTCACATTCAGTACATTCCTGCTGCTGTGGCCCGTCATGCCCTCTCCTCTTTTTATGCTGGGCTGGCCGCTGAACAGCACCAACAGAGGGCTTACTATGTACTGCCAAGAACAAGGCTGATACTGCGGCATGTGTGTGTGTGCAGTTGCTTGTTGTGACTCTGAAGAAGGAGTTCTGATTTACTGGTACACAAGGCTAAAACATCGAAACGCTTTGTAAAAAGAGAAGGTGGATGCAAAATAAAAATGAAGGGGTGAAAACAGCACATGATTGTGGAAAAAGTAACAAAGCTTGAATAAACCAAACCTCCCTGTAAGCCAGTGCTTTTCAGCAGGGGGACTCAGGAGACTTCCAAGTGGGCCTCAAGATGACTTATATAAAATTTTGTTAATTGAAATAAGGCTTAAACTAGCTGTCTTCAGCAACTTTAGTATAAACTGCTTTTTAAAAAGCTTTTATTTAGCAAGGATGCTTTAAATTGATCAAAAGTGATGATAAAGACATCATGTTACAAAAGATTTCTATTTCAGATAAATGCCGCTTTTCTGAACTTTCTATTCATTAAAGAAACCTGAAAAACATTCTAATCAGCCATTTTCAACATATAATAATAATAAATGTTTTTTTAGCAGTAAATCAGAATATAAGAATGATTCTGAAGGATCATGTGTCTGGAGTAATGATGCTAAAAATTCAACTTTGGGGGAAAAAAAAAAAAAAAATAAAAAATAATTCACAGGAATAAATTACTTTTTAAAATATATTCAAATAGAAATAGAGTTATTTTAAATAGTAGACATATTTAAAGACGTTACTGTTTTTGCTGTACTTTGGATCAAAATAAATAAAATAAATGCAGGCTTGGTGAGCAGATGAGAATTCTTCACAAAAAAAAAAAATCTTACTGTTCAAAAAAGTTTGACTTATAGTGTATGTTAACAAATTACATCTTATCATAAAGTGTTAACATAAAAGCCAATTTAAAAAAAGAAAAACTATACTAATAAAAAAAAAAAAAAAAAACTGCTATTTTTTTTTTTGTAAATCCTTATCCAGTAAATTGTGAATTACTGGAACAATCAGCACTTAAAACATACAGAATCCTGAAACTCTATTTTACTCTTTAATCTATGGACACCGCCAGTTTATCTAAATTAATGTTAAAAAATGTCACAGCAGAAGATATTCCAGAGAAAACCTACTAGCCTGAGGTGCTCACTTATAAGAATGACACTTCCTAACATGAAAAGTAATAACGTTGGCTAATGTAAACATCTCTTGTATCATCTGAGAGAAAACACAATCCTCCATCGTTCACCTCTGTGGTTCATTGTGGGCAGCTGGAGGCTCTGTTGCCACCACCATGGTGGCAGGTGACACATATCACATGACTAAGCGATGGGAAATGTGAGCCTGGTTAGAAATGAGACCAAAATACACATACACATCAAGTAATAAACTCAGTACAGCTGCTGTATACAGCACTGAAATAATTGAAAACAAGTGTTGTGATGACACATGGTTAAACCACACACACGTCACCTTAAACACTCAGGGAAAAACGCTGAGATGCCCTCACACAGAGGCCAACAAAACACAAACCAGCACTTACTTCCTTCAATTATCAACACGGCGGGCGAGCAGCAGAGCATCGCTGGTGGGTGCCTGACTGTCGACTGCAAGTCAAGCCGTCCTGAGCGGGAGCCATGAGGTCTAATGGGGGGGAGGAAGCTCTCTAGTAAAGGCTTGATTATAAACACACACAAAGCGGTCCATTCATCACTGCGGACAGATGCCAGGCAAGGCCAAGACCATATAGTTACCATTCCACTGCACTCACACACTCAAAAAGACACTCTTTTCAGTGTCTAGTAATCCATCTGTGTCCCCTTGCGTGTAAACAGACTCGGTGGTCAGACATCATGTCACTTGTGTGTTTCTGGACAACAGGTGACAAACAAAGATATTCAGCATCTATTAATTCCTTAAACTTCACTACACAGAAACAAGAGTCAGGCATCATCACCCTCTAGTGCGTGAGAGGGCCTTTAAATCCAGACAGAGTGTTTGCAGCTGCTAGTTACAGATAGCAGAACACACACAACACTGACAGTTACAGGCATTATGGCAATGCTGGAGATCCTAAGTGTAATCTGGGTTTACAGCATTTATTTGCATGTTTGTAAAGTGAATAGGTTTAAATAAGCCACGATAATTCACTATACAAAGCAGATTGTTGCTTTAACCATGGAAAAATAAAAGGGGCTATATATGCCAGCAACAGTAAAATAATAAATGATACCAATGTTTAATAAATAAATACATGACTATGACCAGTCTAAACAAATACTACAGCTGACACCAGCACCTGATTTGGTAGCACTGGGGAAGGAGGAGTGGACAGAATCTCTTCATCTATATTATTACTACACTAATATATGTTACTATATTATAACCATCACCGTATCACAGATTATGCTAACTCCAGCTAAACCCGACTCTGCTACCATAGCTTACTACCAAAAAAAAAAAAAAAAAAAGCTAGTTTTATCTGCACTATTGCCTATTAGCCAATTGTTTGAAAACGTTTAGGAGTGTTTAGATGATTTTAATTTCAGAAAATATATAGCAGCTGAATATAATAGTTCAGGCTGTTATTAAATTTAACATTTAATATTATAGTAACATACCAAATGTACCACGGTTTAGTTTACTGCATGAAATTATTATTAAAACATTATTTTTAAGTAATATTTACCAGAATAATTATTTACCAGTACAATGTAAATACACAGTATTTCTGAAAAAAAAAAAAGTAGTAGTAAAGTAATAAATTGATTCTTTATAAAATCAATTAAATAGACATGCTTTTGATTCTTAAACTTTAATGGAATCGAAATTAATGGAAAACACAGAATTTCACATGAATTTTAAACATGTATTTTTTTTGTTTAACTTTGAATAAATCAATAAATATTGAATAAATTGTGTAAGTTTCATGATTTCAATTAATCAGGTGCTTTTTGATTATTATTTTTTAATTTAACCATTAAAACAGAGTCTAGAAAAATTTTAACTGAAAACAACGGAATCCAGAAAATTCAAACAGGGAAAAAGACTGGAAAAATTAATTTGGAAAAAAATAAAATGGATTTCACAGGGCCTTAATTTTTGTTAAACTTTCAATAAATAAATTGTGTACATTTCATGATCTCAATTAATCAGACACGCTTTTTGATTATTATTTTTTAATTAAATCATTAAAACAGAGTCTAGAAAAATTTAAAATTAAAACAACTGAATGCACAAAAATTTAAACTGAAAAAAAAATAAAATAAAATAAAATTTGGAAAAAAAAAAAAACTTTAGTAATTAAACGCAATTAATTTCATAGTTCTAAAAAATTTAATTTTTATTAAACTTTTAATAATTTACTGAAAACAATGGAATCCAGAAAAATGAGGGGATACAGATTTCATAGGGCCCTACTTAAGAAAACTAAACTATAGGCACATGTCATTCTGAATAATTACCATTGGTGGAAAAAAAATCTATTGGTGCATCTCTAGCATATATTAACCATTTTACAATGACTTTGTACTGTACATTTTAAATTGCTTCCTCCAATCCCGATTTTCTGAGCAAAATAAATTATTTATTTGAGTGCCCTGACCAGCATGACACAGCAACACTTGCTCAACCAATAGCATAAGCTTGGGGTGGGACTATCCATTTGTCTGACCAATAGAAGGGATGTTTGTTTGAGAAACTTTTTGGAAAAAAAAAAAAAAAAAAAAAAATTTTTTTGCAATTCTGCTAGATGCCACTAGAGGCACAGAACTCCCACACCACACCTTTAACCACATTCAAAACACAAGGGAAATTTTCCCCAATGAGAAAAGGAGTGTTTGGAGTTCTCCTCCCATCTAACAGCTGCTTAAGGGCAGAGTGATTATGCCTATAGTCAAAAACTATAAAAGTCACAGCCTGTACTGTCCTGCATGGTCTACGTGATATGACATTATCACAACAGCTGAAACCCAAATCAAATCTTAAATAAACATACCTTAAAGGGCTCTCTGAGAGTAAGTCAGTGATCTATAATGCATATAGAGACTGAGAAAAAAAAAAGGAGTAAGATGGGGAAAAACTGAACAGATGAGAAGAACACGTTGGCTCAGGCATTCAAGTCAATACAGAGACTGCTGTGTGTTAGTCAAGTGACTGCTTACCCCATGACTTTCTCCAATTAAAGCATTACAGCCAACCCTTCAGTCTCACAACATTATTTCCTCATGGAAAAAAACAAAAAAAAAAAACAAACTGCAGACAAGACAACATGACTATAATATTTGAAGAGCCACTACACTGACAGATGTCACTCTATCACACCATCTCTGTTACCTCTTGTCACGGTTGCTTTACAGCAGAGCCATAATAACCGCCAAATGGCCAAATCGTGCAATCCACATATTTCATAATTGCTGATGCTGCTCTGCTGCTATGTACCAGTTTTAAAAGACACATACTGAACTGGTGCGGTTACAACCTTTATGTACAGTAACAAACTGATGGTCATCATGTTAATTCTCTCAACTTTTAGAGAATTAATGCTTAATGCATCTAGAAACATAGGCAAATGGACATTAAGTGCACTAAGAGCACAAGCTCCTGGCCTTAAAACACCAATCACATGTGTATTGCCATCAATCATGCTACTCAACTTAATGGCTCATGCTGCATTAAAAACAACACTGGAGTTTTAGAAACACTACTTGGCCAGAATGGCCCTTTCACGGCCTCCATCCTTCTCTTTGAACGGAAGGATGGCACACAGGGGGGGTTGAAGATGGGGGAGGAGCGGGCAAACAAAGCTCTGCAATGGTTCTTCTTTTCAGCGGTGAATAAAGAGAAGACAGGCGATTGTGGGATTGACCGCATCCGTAACCCGGCCAAAAAACCTGATAGGTGAACTCACACATATGCAAGCAGACACTGAAATGGGGAAACCAGTATTATAAATGTCTAGTTCCCCTTTGTGTGATAGGAACAAAAACAGTCATTCTGTAAATGAAACTAAAAATCAAATTCAAAGAGTGTTTTCTCCTTTCCTCCTTTGACATGTGAGGATTACACTGAGGGTCCTTCATATGAATGAACCCCCTGCCCTCTTTTCCCTCCCTTTTTTCTCTCAGCATCAGGACAAAGCCTCTGAAGTCACACACAGTGCTGTCAATCAAAACTAAGACCACTTAGCTCCTCCCACTAAAGGCACCAACAGAGTGAAGGACTTTTCCATTGTCCGCAAGCAAAGGGCACAGGCAAGCCTAAAAAAAGAGAAGATAAAAGATAGCAAGAATGTGGGATACAAAAGGGAAGAGATGAGAAATGAGGTCAGGATGGATCTGGAGGAAAGAGAGAGAGAGAGAGAAAGAAAGAAAGAAAGAAAGAGTGGTGGATTATTAATGAGCAGAGAGGTGGGCTGATAACGGATGAAACGGTTCATTAGTGACTGTTCATCCCGCAGGTCAATGAGACACTTACACAGACCTGATTTCCTTTGCTGAACTCACACAATGCCGCTGTGATATCCTCTCCACTCATCTCATTTATACAAGTGCATACCTGCGCATAGGCAGTTACTGCTGGGTAAAAAAGGATCAAAGTCACTGGTGTAAAAATTTGGGTTTGTTGAAATAACTTTGATTGTTGACTTCTAAATGTTGACTGTCTAAAAGAAAAAAAGCACAAAAGGTCTTGAAGTTTGAAGGTGATATGCTTACAGACAGACTAGACCATTTTTACCTCAAGTATCAAACATTTAATAAAAGGCTCAGTTTTGATGAGAGGATAATAGTCTACAGGAGCGTCCTGAGCCAAACGAGTCTGGCACGCAGACTGCAGCTCCGTCACTGGTGCTATTGTACCACAGGGAGCCTATGGCAGGACTGCAGAAGTGTCTGGATCAGCAGAGTACAGCGTTTCTGTCCTGTAGATATTTTTCCAACATAAACAGCTTGTCTCACTCTTCATATCAAGCATGTTTTTCTCTTGGAAAAAAAATAAAAAAATAAAAAAAGAGATTATTAACCTCTTTGACTAATCAATGGTTTAAATAATCAAAGCATAATGTTTGCAGAACATTAAACAATGGAAAGTCTGGTTCATAATTAATTCCACTGAACCCAACTGATTAAATAAACATGCAAGAGAGTTTTATGCAAAATTTCACTTTAATAGCCTTCATTGTAAATATTCCAACATTTAGTTTGGAATATGATGCACAAATCAACAGATGCGGTTATCAAACTGCCGAGTTGAGAGTACATATAAACTAAAGTTCAGGATTCATTCAGGATTTGCAATAATTAAACTAATTTGGATCAATTCATGTACACAGTCAGTGTGTATCAAGAAATAAATCAATATTTGATGATCTTAAGCAGCTCAAGATCACTAAGCCAAGAACAGAGATCAAGCAAAAGAGACAAAACAGCAGCAGGGTCATCCCTTGTCAAAACACCCAAATTTCGAAAACTTTCCCAGCTCAAATTTTTGATGTGCGCTAATAGTTTTTCTAAAGATAGATAAGGCATGTTTAGTTATGAAAGTCAACATGTTAAATGTCATGCATGAATATTTACTGAGTAACCCACTATTTTGTAAAGGAGGTAAAAATGTCACCAGAGATTTTCGCCAGAGAATACAGAGCCAAATTACAAGGAAGTAAAAATTACTTCATAAAGATGGCAGCATCATAATGTTATTTTTACACAAAGATTGGTAGGTCTATTAGTAAAATCTGTCAGCTTTAGCAATCTTTGTTGATTATGTGCCAATAGTGACCATTCAAAAATGGGGAAACAGCACTTTAAGTTTTTACTCCAAAGTTTGCATGACTAACTCAAGTAGTATGAAAGATATCTTAATGCCCTTTTAGATATTGGGTCTTAACAAATCTTTTGGTATCTTTATTTTTAATGCCATATATGGTTAATATGGTTCCAGGAGTAAATAGTTAAATTGTAAGCATTTTCAGTGGTCAAAAAAACAAATGTGGGTCACTTTGCAAAAATACAATGCTTCTTTTCTTTTAAAGAGGAATGTCTGAATGTTGAAACTAGAAATGCATCTTGTTTCCTTCCAGTCAAAACAACTGCATTAAGCATACTCGTCTTGAGTGCCATAAATACTCTTTTTCCAAAGTTTGCATACCTATAACTCAAAAAGTATTAAAGACATTGCAATATAGTTTTAAGATTCTAGTTCTTAAACTTTTCTTTTGGAATTTTAATTTTCAAGGCTCTACATTGTTCAGTCCCGGGGACCTCAACGAGGTTCCATGTCCAGATTGTTGATTACTACCCATTTTCAGTGGTTTAAAGATTGTTAAAGTCAAAAGATTTTACTAATAGACCTACCAATCTCTGTAAAAATAACATGATGATGCTGCTTTCTTTATAAAGTAATTTTTACCCCCTTGTAATTTGGCTCTGAATCTCAATTGCCATTTTTGACACCCTTCTACTAAATTAGGGTTGGATACCGAAACCCGGTGCCGTATTACCTACATGACCTATCATGTACTGGACCGAATCAGAACGCAAATTTTGGTGCCTCATTTCAGTGCTACTTAAATGCCCGAACTGTTGATTTAAATATTTGTCTTCTGGTGCTATGACACAGATGTAAGAAGCATTGATTCATCAACATGCATGATCGCTAGTTAAATTTAAATACTGCATTCATGGGGTGTCAGAATTACCGGAAAAATTATTTCCTGGATGAGAAAACTCACGTGAACGTCGGAAAGATTTGATGATACACATTAAAGACATCCTTGTAGTTACTGTCCACTTTCACATTTCGAATCGAAAGTAAAACGCGCACACGCATTCAAAAGCTATTTTAATAAACATGTCTTGGCTGTTATTATTATGTAGGCTATAATAGGTTGTGTAGTTGTCTATAGCTCTGTATCTGGTCTCTATTTGCACTTTGAATATTGAATAACCTTGACCTCGTCTCATTCTTGTGAACTCCTGTCTCATTTTGTCTCTTGAATTAAATGTCAGCGTAAATGATAATCAACCACCAAAAATGGGGAGAAAGTCACTCCCTGTGCTTTACAGAATATAATTTGTAGCCTTTATAAAAATGTATGTAGTGAAAATTGTGCATTTACATCTATGCAACCAATAAATAAATTACTACTAGAGCACAAAATTGTTTACAAGAGCAAATAATTACTCATTCGATCTAGTCACTTGATTCCACTAATCAAAATACACCATATTTTTGCATTTAAATCTGAAATATGGGGTATACCCCTGAACCCAATGTGCACCCACTACAGTCTCAGAAAATCCTGTGATAGGATAGCAGGTTACTCAGTAAATCAAAAAAAGTATTAGCAAAATCAAAAATTTGAGCCAGGTTCAGTTGACTGGGAATGACCCATTTAAACTGTGTCCATGTAGACTGTCACATTTGGTATTTATACACAACAGCAGAGCAAAGGGTGTGTAAACACAGCTTTAAAAATTGTTACTTTCTTACTTTTCTGCCTTTACATTCAAACTCATGTAGGTTAGAAATGACAGACATATGTGTGGGTCCACAGAAACTCGGAAGTACAGAGTGAAAGGGATTGTAGAAACCATTGCCAGAGAAACCAACAGACAAGCCTATCTCAACACAACTAACTGCTGAATGATCATGGGAAAGCAATCATTTACTTAGGGAGGTGAAGGACTGTGCGCTAGTTTCTGGGGGAGAGAGAGAGAGAGGTGAAGCTTGGGAGAGAGTCAAACTTGAAATGACCTCTAACTAGAACTAGGAATAGCAATAAATAGCAGTTAGGCACTGCTAGTCAAATGGCTTTGATTAACAGATGATCAGCAAGAGTTAACACTTCTATAAAAGCAGACATTTTGGCAGTTTGCTGGTCTGGAGCCTTTAGGTGTGTGTTAACACAATGCCAAAGAGAAAAGACATGAGCAATGATCTTGGAGAAGCAATTGTTGCTTCCATCTATCTCGGAATAGTGTAACAGGCATTTCCAAAGAATCTGAAGTCCATCATTCCACAGTGAAGATAATTACTCACAAATAGAAGACATTCAAGAAAGATACCAATCCTCCCAGGAGTGGACATCTCCTTAAGTTCACCCCAAGATCAGACCATGTAATACTCAAAGAATTGGCAGACAACCCAAGAACTTCACCACAAACTCGACAGGCCTCAGCTAACATTTCAAATGAAAAAGTTCATGATAGTACAATCAGAAAAATATGGGACAAGTAGGGCATTTTTGGAAGGCTTGCCAGAAGAAAACCTTTTCCATCTAAAAAAAGCATGGCAGCATGGTTTAGGTTTGCAAAGTTGCATTTGAACAAACCATAAGACTTCAACAACAATGTCTTTTGAACAGACAAGATCAGAGTGGAGATGTTTGGCTATAATGCACAGCATTAAGTTTGGCGAAAACCTAAAGAGCATATCAGCACAAACACCTCATATCAAAAGTCACACATGCGGGTGGAGGGCTGATGACTTTAGGCTTGTTTTGTAGCCACAGGACCTGGGGACCTCACAGTCATTGAGGCGACCATGAACTCCTCTGTATACCAAAGTATTCAAAGTCAAATGTAAGGCCATCCATCCGACAGCTAATGCTTGACCAAAATTGGGTCATGCAACAGGACAATGACCCCAAGCACATCGAGAAATCTACAACAGAACGGCTGAAAAGAAAAGAATCAAGGTGTTGCAGTGGCCCAGTCAAAGTCCAGACCTCATCCTGGCTCAAATGCTGTGGTGAGAGCTGTCCGTAAACAAATGCCCACAAACATCAATAAACTAAAGCAAAGTTGTAAAAAAAAGAGTGGCCAAAATTCCGCCAGAACAGTGTGAGAGACTGATAAATTTATACATGAAATTATTACTTTAAGTTAATTAAGTTATTACTGCTAAAAGTGGATCTACAAGCAACTGACTCCATCTTGGCTTTATTTTTGTTAAATAAATAACATGGTGTGATTTGTCATGTAATGTTTATCTGAGGACTTATTCTTCCAAATGTTAAGATCATTTTTTTTATTATGTCCTGATACAGAAAACCATGGAATTCAATAAGGTGTTCTAACTTTTTTACATGACTGTATATGTATATATGTATATCTATCTTAAGCTCAACAAGTCTGCCTTTATTTGTTACAGTGCAGTAAAACAGCAAGATTGTAAAATATTGTTCCATTTTCAAACCACTTTTTATCTGAATGTTTTAAAAACCTGTCACTGTGCAATGTAAGATTACAGCGAATTAAAGTTTTAGGTTTGTTTGATTTTTTTTTTTACCCCTGCAGAATCTATAAGTACGCAAGTACGTCCACAATCAATTCAAATTTAAGTGTTTCTTAAAACGAAGGTGCTTTGAAAGGAGGACAAGTTTTCCTGAATACGACGCCAGAAATTATTCTCTTTATACATCATTGTGCTGATACAAGTGCCAATTAACAAGAGGAAATGGGTGTGCAATGCAAGCACAAATGACACAGTCTTCCTCCCCTTCGTACAGAGCGTTCTGATGCAGAGAGCCTCCTTTCATTGTCATATGCTGTGCAGGCTGGTGTCACTGCTAAAACCAGTGAAGTCAGTACAGGAGAAGAGCGTGTCTCATCCACACGGGCCTCTGTGATTGAGCTACAACAAACGATAGGATTTGCATCCCAAACCAAAGTCAAATGAGATGCAGAGCTCAGGTGAACACACAGATGAATCACCATTAAAGGTGAGCCGTGTCATTTTAAAAGTTAAAATACTTCTCGTATCAAAGTGTAATGTACGAAGACAAGTGGGATATGTTCAGATACCAAAAACGTCAATCAGTTTCAATGAAAAACAAGAGGAAGTAAAATATAATACACTGCTCCATCAATCTGAGTGATCTGACATGTCAACTACTTGCTAAACTAATGTTGTAAGTTTGGGCCACAAAAGGTTTTGGAAACCTGTTTAAAATAAAAATGATACATTTGACCTTTAAAGGATTAGTTCACTTCTAAAATACAAATTTCCTGATAATTTACTCACCCCCATGTCATCCAAGATGACATTCACGACTTTCTTAGCTCAGTCGAAAATAAATTAAGGTTTTTAAGGAAACACTTCAGGATTTTTCTCCATATAGTGGACTTCAAAAGGGATCAGCAGGTTGAAGGTCCTAATTGCAGTTTCTAATGTAATTATGTAATGCATGAAGTCGCTCATGCAGATCACAGAGCTATTGCAAGACTTTGTGGTTAAAAAGTATATACAGTTTTGTTTCGCTAGATAAGACCTTTATTCTTTGTTTGGGATCGTGTAGAGCCCTTTGAAGCTACACTGAAACCACAATTTATACCTTCAACCCATTGGCTCCCATTGAAGTCTACTGTATGGAGAAAAGTCCTGGAACCTTTTCCTCAAAAACCTTCATTTCTTTTCAACTGAAGAAAAACAGACATGAACTTCTTGAATGACAAAGTGGTTTAGTAAATCAGGAAATGTTTAATTCTGGAAGTGAAGTAATCCTTTAAAGTGTGCTGGAGGTCAGGCACGATCAGAATTCCCCAAGTCCACGTTATATAATGATGTGAAGAAAAAAAAAAAAACATAACCATGTAAATTTCCAGATAAAAAGCAAGACAAATGCACTGAGGTGCCAAAAACACCATATGTTGTGCCTGATGCACTGCTTCCTGTTTTAGTACATCACAGCTAGTACTGCACAACTGAATGTCATCAATTCTACACCAAATCAGTATGCGCTATGTTTTAATCCTAAATTAAGCAGTCTAGAGGGTGTTTATCCAATATGTGAACTTTTTCATTTATCGGAAGAAAATAGCTTCCAAGAATATTCATGTTAAGATTTCGAAGAAACAGATGTAGCGATATTTTCTTCTACATTGTGACGTATTTGAGTGAAAGATTATCCAAAGAAAAAAAAAATCTGTACACTGGTTATTCATTGGATTTTGAGATGTGGTCCTCAGTATTTAGTATAACAATCTAGTTTATGTTGTATAAGGTGGCAGCTTATTCAAGTAGAAAGAGATGACACTCTTGTTGCTGTTCATCCCATGTTTTATTCAGAGATACGTGTGTGTTCCTCCTGTTTCCGGCCACAGCTCTATTTTGCTATTAGGACTGGCACAGTTTTACCATTGGGATCTGTATTTTAGACATTTTACACAACACTGATATACTGCATTTATGGAAAAATTCCACATTCTTATCACAATTCCACATTTGTTAAAAAGATGTTTGAACCTGCACATGACTTTGTGTGTCTGCCATCTGTGAAATACAACACAGGCAAGGCATTCAGTCATGTGACCAATCCAATCCCCATGATCAGTACTAGCCAACTTCTACTGGATGAAGTGGGATAAAAGAAAAAATGGGAAGAAAAAAAAAAAAAAAAAAGAGCAGAAAACAGCAAACTGTGCGTGGTATAGCCTGTCCTGGAACGGCAGCTAGAAAGCAGATAAGCACAAAGCCTCATTGTGAAAGCAAGTGTTTGCAGGCCTGTCCAACAATCATGTGGTCAAGTCTGTGCAGCTCAAGCAACATTCCCAGAATTCACATTCAGAAGAACACGAGCTATAAAACCAGATAGTACTCAAGGGGGCAACAGAGTCACTTTTAAAGAACTACCCATTTACATGGATGCGTTTTTATGTATGTAGCTACAGTTATAAATGTATCATCAGTTTAAAAAAACTCTTATTTAGCAAGAGGATGTGTCAATTTATGCGTGTATGAATAACGTGCAATAAATGTAAAATATATATATAGCTCCTTTAAATATGACCCATACACTTTTACATTTCTCAGTCACATTCTATCCACTTTTTGCTTCAAATCAAAGTTTATAATGTTGTGAATCAATTTGTATCTGGTTGTTTCTGGTTCATGTCTTGCACAATGAACCAAACACTTTCTTTGCACACAAATTCCTGGCATTATGGTTTTAACAATGTCCTTACTACCTTTCTGGGCCTTAAACATGGTTTTGTTGCATAATTGTGTTGCTATGTAGGGTCAGAAAGCTCTCAGATTTCTTCAAAAACATCTTAATTTGTGTTCTGAAGATGAACAATGGTCTAACAGGTTTGGAACGACATGAGGGTGAGTAATTAATAACAGAATGTTCATATTTGGGTGAACTAACCCCTTTAATCTTCAGATGTGATGACGTCTGCCACTAGAAACAGGCTGTAACAATTTAGTTCTTCTGAACTGATTTAGCAGGCTATCTTTGTCTTATCTTCCAACAGAAAAACAGAAGAAACTATCATGTGATGGGTCACAGCCGAGTGACACACAAATACCATGTACCATTTAAATTATGCCAGTAAGCATCCTGATGAACCATAGAAAGCATACAGTCATTGATCTACAGTGAAGATGTGTTTGTGCATCTCTCTGAACATTCATCAGCTCTTTTTAGTACAAGCTTACTCTAATGTAAGGGTCATGAGTTGTGCTATCAGCATCAGATAAACAAGGTCATGTTCAGGTCATCGAACTGTTAACAATGACAGTCTTTAGTCAGTATGTACGTCACTCATTTATCCTTAAGCTTGAAATGCACCATAAAGGAGTTGTTGAGTACCAGCAGAGATGTAACTCACCTGTGGCTAATGAGAAGATACAGACATGGGGCCAGTTTTACTAAACAGGGCAAATTAACATTAGAGCGCAATTCCAGAAGCACCGATGGGAGGGAAAAATTCTGCGTCTGATTTACTAACATTGCACACATTAAAGAACACAGACTAGATCTTTTCCATAATGACCAGCGCAATCTACCAATAGCAGCATAAATTACTGCCTACTTTAAGACATCCTTTTTTTGGAAGTTAAATAAAATGGCGCAAACACCAGTAATTTGACGAGTGCAAATGTTAGTAAAATGCATTGCGTGATTCACTTTAATACTCTCCTCCCATAAATTTTGCATCTGAAAGGAAAAAAACAATGCATAATCAATAGGTGGAAAAATAACTGTGTCCATGCCTTTTCAGCAGCAATTCTTCACTGCGTGTCTTTAGTAAATCCTGACAGTACTATTTAACATGAAAAGGCAATTTGCGCAGGCACAAGCTGTTAGTAATCTCTATCCAAGCATACCTGATGCATAATCAAACATTTGAACTAGGATGTTGCAATACACCAGAAATGACAACTGTGACATTTAAATATTAAATATTGATTTCATTTAATACTCCACATTTGATAACATGGTAAACAGCAGCAGTAAATATCTGGTAAATATTAGGGATGCCCAATTCTTCATTTAACATCGAATTGTTTGGTATGACACCCCCAATTCAATACACGCTTGTGAATTGAAAAGTCAGTTCACTCCTGAATCAAAGTTCCTGATAATTTACTCACCCTTTATGTCATCAAGCTGTTCATGTCTTTCTTTCTTCAGTGGAAAAGAAATTAAGGTTTTTGAGGAAAACATTCCAGGATTTTTCTCCATATAGTGGACTTTGATGGAGATCCAAATTGCAGATTCAATGCAGCTTCAAGGGGCTCTACGCAATCCCAGCCGAGGAATCGAAACGATAATTTTCTCAAAAAAAAAAAAAAAAAAAAAAGATTCTTTTTTTTTTTTTTTTTACTACAAATGCTTGTCTTGCACCAGCCTGAACTCATGCATTACACAATCATATGGGAAAAGTCACGCAGGACGTATGCAAAAGTACCAACCCAGTGTTTTCAAAGTGAACGTGAACAAAAAGTGAACAAAAAAAGGTCAAACAATGATGTTAAACGATTTAGAAGTTGGAGGAGAAAATGAAATAAAGTTTTTCGCCCTACACTAACTTTTTGAACAGGAATAGCCAGACGAAGAACTAGCCACTCCAAAGTGAATGCATAACGTGTGAACGCACATCGCAGAGCTAGTGCAAGATAAGCACGTGGTTTAAAATTATATAAATAATAGAAAATTATTTCCTTAGATAAGACCCTTATTCCTCGGTTGGGATCTGAAACTGCAGTTTGGAGATTTAACCCGTTGGTCCCCACTGAAGCCCACTATATGGAGAAAAATCCTGAAATGTTTTCCTCAAAAACCTTAATTACTTTTCGACTGAAGAAAGCATAAGATGAACATTTTGGATGACATAGGAAAGAGTAAATTATCATTTAACTTAAATAGTTTACATTATTACATTTATTTACATTTGCTTTTAAAATGCACACACACTTCATGACACTCTGCAGCTTTAAGTGATCACTCAGGCAGGACTTTCTGAACATAGCGAACATTCTGAATTCCAAAAATTCCCTGTACATTCCTGGTAAACTTACAAGGAGATCAAAACATGTCAACTGTTCCAACTGGATATAGTCCAACCATAGAGCAGAACCGGCTTCATTAAAACTACCAGTGGCTCTAATTCCAAGCGACTGCTGCTAGGACCAAATGACAAAGTGCACCACCAAAAAAGGATAAACCACACCCTAACTTGACTCCTTCAATTATATGTCTGTTTAACACCATTACTAACCTTAACAACACACCTAAAATGTAGCGGAAATAACATACCTGAAGACAATCTTTAAAAAGACCAAACATCACTCCGAATTGTTATGCTGCAAAAAATGTCTAGTGCAATGGTTCTCAACCAAGGGACCAGACCACAGGATAACTTGAAATTTTTAAATAATATTATAAAACCATAACTTAAATTCAAATGCACGGAAACATGCACAAATCAAATCATGTTTCTCAAATAATTCAGCTGTCATATTTACAGAGAAATATCAGAAGACAAAAAAAATCGGGGACCTTCAAGTCAAAAAGGTTAAGACCTATTGTTTTGTTTTAAACCGAATTGTTGGATTTACTTTAACAAATGAATATGTCCAAAAAAATACCGAGCCATGTTCTACAAATCTTAAAATTGTTGGCATTCAAATTAATTACTTGTTAATGCACATGTAAGGCAGCAGTAAAATTTAAGAGATTACATGACATTTATACTTTTTTTTTTTTTTTTTTCAATCTTTTCATAAAAACACAAAAATGACAAGAGAAAAGACTGAGTTTTTCCATGCTTCCCTAGAAACAGATGTGCAGAGTTGGGTGTGCACTGCAGCCTCCTATACAGTCATTTCATGTCTGCACTTCATCAACACAGTCACATGTTAACAAAAGCCAATGAAAACAATGCGTCAACACTTCTATTTACACATACACACACCCAAACACAAATACACACAGTGCCCAACACTTCCTATAGTCATATTATTGTAAAAGACGAATTGAGAACTGATGTAATAGAATTTGGTTAACAGTTTTTAGATTGTGAGAAACACTTCCCCACAAGAAGGGAATAAACAAAAATGTTTCCTAACCAGCAGTCATTTGCTTTTTCCTGAAACAGGGTGGATGAAAGGCTACACTGGAGGTTCAACAAGCAAAAAGACTCTGTTGTAAACGTGAGCTTAGACAAACAATCATGAGGGACACTGACCAGACACATCACACGTGTTGTTTGAACATACTGAGATCCACTTTCTCAAGCGAACTCTGAAGCCAAGCTGCATGATCACTGCTGAACCGTTACTACTGAACAGACTGATGGGAGTGCAGCTCCTCCTCCACTTACAACTCAGACAGATACTGGAGGAGCTGAAGCGTGATGAGCACAGTTTGAAGCGCATACAACAGATCTCACACACACACACACACACACACACACACGACTGTAAACATCACATTCTGTTAATGAAGAACTTTAGCCAAAATGTGTCCTCCACAGACAAGTCCCAATTAATTTGATAAATCGATAAGCTCTAACAGCTAGTTTTAACAGCTCGTGTCAAGCTAACTGAGCACTAATAGACAGCCATGAGATCTGAGATGATTCAAATAGATAAATGCTTTAAAAAAGGGCAGATCACTCAAAAATGAAAATTCTGTCATGTTGTTTCAAACCTGTATTACTTTGTTTCTTCTGTGGACCATTTAAGATGATTTACAGTTGAAGTTTACATACACCTTGCAGAATCTGCAAAATGTTAATTATTTTACTAAAATTAGAGGGATCGTACAAAAATGCATGTTATTTGTTCTTTAGAAAAATCCTTTAGGTCTAGGGCTGTGCCGATAAACTATATCATATCGAATCGTGATAAAATGTGTCAATAACGATGATAATCTCTAGGCATTTTTACTCAATATGGATTAATATAAGAGCCAATCATGTAGCAGAAATATGCAACAACAGCCAATCAGCATGCAGCTTTTAACGTTCACTTCAAACAAAAAAGTAAATTTCCTACGGCACTTTGCAAAGTAAACTCGACACGAGGACGACAAAAATGAGTGGAAGCAGTGACGAAAGTAAAACTAACCTCAAGTTATTATCCAAAAATGATTGATGAAAATGAAAAATTGTTGACAAAAAAGGTAGAACAAATTCAGTTATATGGATCGGCTATTTAAAAAAGTGACGAGGCGCAGATTAAAATGATCCATAAAATATGTCGTAAACAAACAAGGGCCTCATGAAATTACTACAAAAAACAAAACCAAAAAAAAAAAAAACAGCTGTGGATCATTCAGGTAACAACACAGTATTAAGAATCAAGTGTATGTAAAGTTTTGAACAGGGTCATTTTTATAAATGAAACTTATTTTCTCTTGTGGACTGTATGTAAACATCTTTTATGTGAAATATCTTCTACAGGTCAGTACTTAAAATTACATGCAATTTGTAAATCTCTCTTATTTTGGTAAACTAATTGACATTTTGCAGATTCTGCAAGGCGTATGTAAACTTTTGACTTTAACAGTATATTTGGCAAAATGTTTCAGTGTTTTATACAATGGAAGTAAACTGTCACCAAAACAGTTACCAACAGTCTACTACAGGGTTGCCAAGTTTTTACAACAAAACTCACCTAATTACTACTCAAAACTATTCCAATAACGTTTCGAGGGGGTCCCCTGGTAAAATCAATGTGTTTTTTTTGGTGGGGTTCCTCAGGTAAAATTCACATTTCAGGGGCTAAAAATAACGTTACTAGGGTCGCTTCAACCCACAGACATGAAAAACAACCCGCAGCAACAGTGTTAAAGTAACGCTGGTCTGCTACCAAGAGTCCTCAAAATATCTTATATTTTACAAACCACAGAAAGAAGCCACACAGGTTTGGAACAACTTCAGGGTGAGTAAATGACCACTGATTTTTTTTCATTTTTTGTGATCTATCCCTTTAAGACAGCAAGATTTGAAGTGTCAAATCAACTGCACACTAAGCATCTCAAGCTGTGGAGTATACTTATTAATCCACACTACAAATGTGAGCCAAATCTGCTGAACCAAAGCATCACGATAGTAGATTCTACATGTGTGGGACACCATGTCTAAACCCGACACAATGCGAGTTTCCAGCATCAAGCAATTTGTCTTTCCACAGCAGGATTTTGGACAGTAGGCAGGGCTGCTGGCAACACCACCAAATTAATCAAATGACCTGTCTCTTGTCTGGTTAATACAAAAGCACAGGTTTATACAGACAAGCGTGTAGAGTCTAAATAGTTCATGTTGTTAGACAGAGAAAGAGTAAGTAGGAGATGTGTGAGCTGGTGAAGGTTCCTCTGGTCTCGGCAGCAGTGTGATGGTTAGAGAGGCTCTGCAAAACAAAAACACTACATTCCTCGGCTCTCTCCATTATTCCCACTTCCTGTCCACCGCAGCACTCTCAAAACAGAGGAATCAACAAGACAAACACATACGTCAACAAATCAGCAGCGCCCGAGTCCTCACTCACTCACTCACTCTTACACACACCCTGCGGTAAACAAAGAGCCATTTTTGGTCTGTTTTGGGCACTGTGCGTGTCGAGGCACCGAAGGAGTTGTACACAGACAAAGCGGGCTGCAGATACAAACACAGACAGGCAGAAACACGCATGAACAAGCACACAGACAACAGTCCTCCAATCGAGCCCATTAAACTGGTACCATATTAGTAAAGTCGTGATACATGAAAGAAACTTTTGATTAGAGCAGGAGACGGAAACATATGGGAATACCTGGTAAATGCTTGGTTAAACTACAATGAGCTTGATTTCCTGGTTGGTTCAAGAGAATAATGAACATTCATAGAGGAAATGTTCTCTGGTCAGA